>CM035115.1:38057407-39257407 GCA_020205555.1 Panax stipuleanatus | reverse complement strand
AAACTTTACTCTACATCTCATAACCCTTCTTATTATCAATACACAACACTCAATTTGATTGTAATTCATTCAAGTGTTTAAGTCTTGCTAGGACTACCTATTGGTTTTATATTAACCACATTTCATATATAATAATGTTCGTTACATTAGAATCGAAACACTATTTAAGTATATTACCACATTACTCGGCGTTTCGACGTTTATACGTCACACGCCTAACTCTCCTCTTTTGCATGTGCTTTGCATGCTCCTATATTGGGTTACATTACTCTATAATATTTCATTCTTATTGAAAACATAATATTAAACAAGGTCATACACACTCGTTACGGCGCTGCGACGCTTGCACGTCCATACGTCAAACTTGCCTATTCGAACGCCCAAACGACACGCATTTGCGCACGCTTAGCACGCCCATACGAATTGTCTAATACTCAAGGCTAATGTTAAGTATCATTATAATATATAATAGTCATGTTATGGAAGTTAGAACATCATTTTACATGGTCGGGAGAATTACATGTGCATACGTTAATGCCCGACGCCACGCGATTACTTCCAAACACACATCAGCCCTACAAATGACCATTTTGACCCCTGCTACTGACCTCAAATTAAAAAACTAAAAGAATAAAAGTTGTAGGTCTACTTGTTCTCGTTCCGAATCATCTTGAATCTCCTCAATCGGAGTTCGTATAAAAAATTATGGCTATTTTACCACAAAAGGTCAAAATAGTCCCGGACTGACACAGTTCCCGGCGCAGCTGCGCCCCAAACAGCCTTGGGGGCAGCGCAACTGCGCCCCTGGCAGCGTGCTACATGAATTTTCTTTCCAGTTTGTGGTTCTGGCGAATTTTCTAACCCTTTCCTCCTTCCCATCTTCATAAATCAAGCTATACACATCCGATTGAGTCCGTTTTTGACTCTATGGATTCGTGAATACTAAACTACCCATCTATATGATAAATATAACACTTCAAAAACATTAACAATTCCTTTTAAGTGTTCCAATTCAGTGTTCATGCTAATTCTTCATGTTTTACATATATTTAACGAATTCAATCACTACGAATTCGTTTGACATCTGTTTTAACTCGTTCAACTTAGGTTGTTTTCATTTTTCGAGTACTATCATAATACATCATCAATTTGCATATTACTACATGCTTTCTTAGCCAATTTTAGCCTCAAAGTAGACCAAAACATATACATTACCATTAAAACCCAAATTCATCTTCTTTAACATAAATACATAAATTTGATTACTTACCAACAATTATAGAAGCTATATATTAGATTATACAGACCCATGTATATACATATACATATATATACACAACATCTCTTGAATTCACCCAACCAAAATAGCTTTCTAAATGAAGAACTTGAGAAACTATAAATTAGAGTTTTAACACTATAGTAATACTTTCGATTCTTCTCAAACTTGATTATAGGATGAGAAATCTTCTTCTTCTTCCTTCTTTGAATCTCCAATCCTTCTCACAGAGAGTTCTTCTCTTTTTTTCTCCCATTCTCTTCTCTGTTTTCTCTCTTTCTCTTTTCTTCTCTTAGTTTAGGCTTAGATTAGGACTCAATGTAAAATTACACTGACATATAATACGTATATTTAACTAATACTTATTATATTACTTAATATATAATTAAATTAGGGTTATGAAAATCCAAAAGCCACAAGGCCATGTTTGGCTATCCCTTTCAAATTTCCTTTTAATTTATTTTAATTCCTTCTTTATCGTATAGTTTATTTGTCACAACCATTATTAAATTAATCCTCAATATAATTATAACCTCCATTTTGCCAATATAACAAATTACTAAATCTCTAATTTAATTACTTAATTAAATTAGGATATTCCCTTCCATCAATATTATCACACTTTCATTAAATTATTCCGTAACGATTTTCATCAAATATTCATTTTAATTTCATAACTATTCCAACTAAAATATTTATTTTATTCGATAAATATTTTAACTATTCACAAGATTTACAATTGTAATACATTAACATTTTACGTCTATAGGTAATATGTATTACTTTCTCATCTTTTTAAAATAATATATTTACATTAATTCACTATTTTAATTAAGTGAATTACTCCCATTATTTATGAGATTTATTTCATAATAAATTCATTGCCACAAGGCATATAATCAAATTATATTATTCAATAATATAACTTCCAACTTAATTAAATTAACTTAATTCCCTTTTTAAACAATTTCATTTTCCTTCTTTAATAGTTAAAATAAATTAACTACTAAACCTCATTCCTCCATCATATGAATATATATATATATATATATATATATATATATATATATATATATCTTCTATATTCACACTATATCATATACTTCACCACATATAACGCATATCTAAACTCAAAACATCTCGTAATAAGAATTTTATTTATTAAATTCTTATTATAATAATTTTTGACAATCCGGGTTGTCACATCCTTCCCTCCTTATAAGGATTCCGTCCTCAGAATCACCGAAACTCTGCCTTACTTAGGTTTTCATCAAAACTCTTTAAAAATATTTATCGTTGAATAACTTCAACCCATTACCTTAGTATAGGTTTTATATTTCCTACTACATTCATTTCTTCAACAAATTCTAGGTTTTATTTTATAACTTTAACTTGAACTCAATTATATTTTGAGTATTATATATTCTCTAACTCGTTCATTTTCTTTCTAAAGATCATTACCATATACTTTACTCATCGAAGATATATACTTCATAATTCACTATCTTATAAGTATTCGGGTTATCACATTCACCCATTCTTCTAAGAATTTCGTCCTCGAATTTTTTATTAATCTTCATTCAATCAATCTATCAAAGTAGATTTTACGTTAATCTTATTCACTAACTTGTTGTGTTCTACAACTATTTCTTTCTAAGGACTATCATTCTTGCCACCTTCACCTTCAGAATAATAAGAATATTCCACAATTGCTCAATAATTAGGAAGCGATATGAATAACAGTAATTTAAAAGATTCCAATTCATGCTGAGGGGTCATAAGACCTTGAACTCTTCTCCCGGTTTAATAGTGCATCACCAATGTAAACCATCTTTAACAGAATGTTTAACAATCACACAGACTGAAAACACTCTCTGCAAGTACTCTAGGTGATCAACCTATCGTACCCCTACGTCGTGCACAACGTATTACATCTTAACATCGTAACAACTATATGCGTTACTTTCGGAACCATTGTCTCCGATAACATGTCCCCCTTTTATAGGATTGTTCACCTCAGCTTCTTAACATCTGAATCCGCACCAAAATAATTTGGTTTGGCATAGTTTGACCAAAAACGCTCGAATTTTATAAATATCTTTCAATATTTGTCTAGCTGAATCAAGTAGCATAGACCTCTAGCAACGATTTGGACATCAATCGAAATATATATATATATATATATATATATATATATACATATACGATAAGGATCTTAGGCTCACCCAACTAAAAGCTCACCCAAGCTCACCCCCCTTTAGCGACGGACCGGGCGACGGTTCGTCCGTCGCTATATATACAACTGTCGTCTATATGTTATCCGTCGTTAAAAGCTAAGACGAAAGTTGTATATATAGTGACGGACCAAACCGTCACCCGGTCTGTCGCTAAAGGGGGGTGAGTTGGGTGAGCTTTTACTTGGGTGAGCTTAAGATCTGGACCGTATACATATATATATATATACATATATATTTTTAATCAACAAAATAAATATTTATTTATTTATTTTAAAAAAAATGTTTTTTTTTGTAGTATAAGGAAACAAAAGTAGATAAATCTCTCTTTTTTATAGTTTAAGGAAACTAAAAATAGTAAGTAAATCTTTTCATAATATCCTGATACCGTACCGTAATAATGGTACATTGAGGATTTCATCATTATATGATGTCGTTATACTACATCATACCATAGTAGGCTAACGATCATACGATCACATCCAACACTAGGTTTAACTGCATTGATAACTTCCTCGATTATTGTCTCTACACCATATCAAATGATGCATAGAACACATAAAATATATTTTGAAAATTTAAAATTATTTTTTTCTAGCTGAAGCAATTAGCATAGACATGTGAATAATAGCACTATTTTAAAAAAAAATTGTTGGTTCCATCATTTAATCCAATGTTTTTCAAGAAAACAGAAATGCAACATCAGCACGAAGTCAATAAATTTCAAAAATCTAGCAAAGCTAAGAGATTTAGAATATAAAACTTTCTCCATCAATTAAATCTTTACTCCATCAATACTTAATCATTCTATCAACCTTAAACAACATCAATGCTTCCTACACCATAACCTTTCTATTCCCAATATAGTTCATCAAACTTTCCACACTTTGGAAGTCATGAACTTTTCACAATAATATGAGTTTAAGAATTTCCTAGTCAGACCATAGGCGTCCATTCGCTGAGGAGTTCCAAACATACCATATGATTATGAGTCATGAACTTACCATAAGCATGAGTTTTAAGAACTCGCACTTAATCCTTATAACATCTTACTAATCTTAATAGTCTCTAACTATCAAATATACACATGAGAAAAGAATCACCTTTTCACCACATATACATTGATAGCGCGACACCAACATTCCAATGATTATCAATGTGATAAACTAAGTGCAAGCACAAAACCCTCGCCCATACAAAGGTTTGTACAACTCAGCCATCACATGATTCTTCAATTGAAATCCCACCTAACTCTATCTTGCTCATAACTTGCTCTTTACTCGATACGAATTTTTCGTATATCATCATTTATAACTCCTCGTGAGTTAACCTCGTACTATATCATAGTACATTCTCGTTATAGCATCAAACTATAACTATTCAATCATTAGTGACCATCTCTCTTTTAACTTTAAAAGATCACGTCGTGACCTTATTCTATAATCATCTCCCATATGATTCTTTCTTATCTCATTATCATTTTGTTTTAAAACTTCTTATCTTTTCCTTTCAGCAAGTTATAGCAGGACCTCATTATAATTTAATCCTATAGACTTCGTCTATTCATCGTTATTCGTCATCTTTATTATTGGAGTTAGGTAACTCCTGATTCTCATCTTCATATCTCTTCAAGATTCTTCTTTGAATCTTCTTGTTTATTTATTAACTCTTCTTTTAAGAATTTCTAATTCCGTTCATAAAGTTCAACATTTTATTCGAGTTTTATTCCTCGTTATTCTCACCTTCTTCTTATACATTTCTAAGACTTAACTCGTCCTATACTTCTACGTATATGAAAGGAATCACCTTTTTGTTATACGTAACTTAACTTCTCATTCTCTAAGGTCATAGCCTAAGGAACTCTTACCTAAGGTGTATAACCTTTCAGCTCTGATACCAACTATAACGACCCCAAAACTCATACAATACAACTCTCGACATCGGTCATTAACAATACATCCTTATTCAGACTTTACATCATTAATCAATGATACAATCACTGAAAATACGAAATATTAAAAACTTCTATATTATTCCTTCTTTATTATCCCTGAATTTTAACCTTTATCATTACATAACTTTGATTCAACTTTATTTCATGAATCGCTTTGTCAGAGTTATTATAAACTAAAACTTACAACCACGTTCAATAACCCTTATACATCGGTAAAATTTAAACTTTACAACTAAACATCTGTTAACCATCATACATTATCAAATATATTATCTAAAACCTTAAACAGGGTCTAAAATAATAACAATTCAGCCAAAGTATATAAATCTTCATGCATTACATCTGATTCATTTCTTTCAAGTAGCACATAGCGTTACCTTGAATCCTTAACTCGCAAAAGTGATTTTTTGCAAGAATGAGCTAGACAACTCAGCAAGATCTAACAGTTTTCATGCATCACATAGCACATAAATACATGGTCAACATACATCTCATAATAATTAAAGTAACATGGCATACATGCTTTACATCATATAAAAAATATAAAGATTTAGTTCCTTACTCAATCAACATTCTTTAATCAACCAATGTAGTCATAAATTGACTTTAACATTTCATGCTTACAACATATATACAACATATCATGCTCTTTGCAAAATAATTTAAAACAGTTCGTCATCAAGTGCACGTAGAAAATAGGAACTAAAAGACTTGCCTTGATCGTTGTTTACCAATAACAGTTTAACAGTTTACAGATATCTGCACTTCACGTACCCTACACAATTATATAATCATGCACATCAATTATTAGTCATATAGCAATGCATATCAATTGTAATGTAAACTTTACTCTACATCTCATAACCCTTCCTATTATCACTACACAACACTCAATTTGATTATAATTCATTCAAGTGTTTAAGTCCTTCTAGGACTACCTATTGGTTTTATATTAACCACATTTCATATATAATAATGTTCGTTACATTAGAATCGAAACACTATTTAAGTGTATTACCACATTATCGGCGTTTCGACGTTTATACGTCACACGCCTAACTCGCCTCTTTTGCATGTGCTTTGTATGCTCCTATATTGGTTACATTACTCTAAAATGTTTCATTCTTATTGAAAACAAAATATTAAATAAGTTCATACACACTCGTTACGGCGCTGCGACGCTTGCACGTCCGTACGTCAAACTTGCCTATTCGAACGCCCAAACGATACGCATTTGCGCACGCTTAGCACGCCTATACGAAATGTCTAATACTCAAGGTTAATGGTAAGTATCATTATAATACATAATAGTCATGTTATAGAAGTTAGAACATCATTTTACATGGTCGGGAGCATTACATGTTCATACGTGCATGCCCGACGCCCCCCGATTGCCTCCAAAAACACATCAATCCAACAAATAACCATATTTACCCCTACTACTTACCTCAAATTAAAAAACATGAAGAACAAAAGTTGTAGGTCTACTCGTGCTCGTTCCGAATCATCTTGAATCGCCTCAATCGGAGTTCGTATGAAAAAGTTATGGCTATTTTATCAGAGGAGGTCAAAATAATCCCGGACTGACACTGTTTTCGGCGCAGCTGCACCCCAAACAGCCTTGGGGGCAGCGCAGCTGTGCCTCTGGCAGCGTACTACATGAATTTTCTTTCCAGTTTGTGGTTCTGACGAATTTTCTAACTCTTTCCTCCTTCCCATCTTCATAAATCAAACTATACACATCCGATTAAGTCCGTTTTCGACTATATGGATTCGTGAAACACTAAACTGCACATCTATATGATAATTATAACACATCAAAAAAATTAACAATTCCTTTTAAGAGTTCCAATTCAGTGTTCATGCTAATTCTTCATATTTTATATATATTTAACGAATTCAATCACTACGAATTCATTTTACATCCGTTTTGACTCGTTCAACTTGGGTTGTTTTCATTTTTTCGAGTACTATCATAATACATCATCAATTTGCAGATTACTACATGCTTTCTTAGCCAATTTTAGCCTCAAAGTAGACCAAAACATACACATTACCATCAAAACCCAAATTCCTCTTCTTTAACATAAATACATGAATTTGATTACTTAACAACAATTATAGAAGCTATATATCAGATTATACAGACCCATGTATATACATATACATATATATACACAACATCTCTTGAATTCATCCAACCAAAATAGCTTTCTAAATGAAGAACTTGAGAAACTATAAATTAGAGTTTTAACACTAGAGTAATACCTTCGATTCTTCTCAAACTTGATTATAGGATGAGAAATCTTCTTCTTCTTCCTTCTTTGAATCTCCAATTATTCTCACAGAGAGTTCTTCTCTTTTTTTCTCCCATTCTCTTCTCTGTTTTCTCTCTTTCTCTTTTCTTCTCTTAGTTTAGGCTTAGATTAGGACTCAACGTAAAATTACACTGACATATAATACGTATAGTTAACTAATACTTATTATATTACTTAATATATAATTAAATTTGGAGTTATGGAAATCCAAAAGCCACAAGGCCATGTTTGGTTATCCCCTTCAAATCTTCTTTTAATTTATTTTAATTCCTTCTTATCGTATAGTTTATTTGTCACAACCATTATTAAATTAATCCTCAATATAATTATAACTTCCATTTTGCCAATATAACAAATTACTAAATCTCTAATTTAATTACTTAATTAAATTAGGATATTCCCTTCCATCAATATTATCACACTTTTATTAAATTATTCCGTAACGATTTTCATCAAATATTCATTTTAATTTCATAACTATTCTAACTTAAATATTTATTTTATTCGATAAATATTTTAACTATTCACGAGATTCACAATTGTAATACATTAACATTTTACATCTATAGGTAATATGTATTACTTTCTCATCTTATTACAATAATATATTTACATTAATTCACTATTTTAATTAAGTGAATTACTCCCATTATTTATGAGATTTATTTCATAATAAATTCATTGCCACAAGATATATAATCAAATTATATTATTCAATAATATAACTTCCAACTTAATTAAATTAACTTAATTCTCTTTTCAAATAATTTTGTTTCTCTTCTTTAATAGTTAAAATAAATTAACTACTAAACCTCATTCCTCCATCATATGAATATATATATATATATATATATATATATATATATATATTCTATATTCACACTACATCATATACTTCACCACATATAACACATATTCAAACTCAAAACATCTCGTAATAAGAATTTTATTTATTAAATTCTTATTATAATAATTTTTAAAAATCCGGGTTGTCACAAAAATAGTAGGAGATACCAATCTAAAATAAGACCTAAATTTATTTTGGTATGTAAAATTAATTTAATGAATGTTTGCTAAAATATTATCTTTTCACATGCAGAATTTTAAAAATGTTAAAATCACTAATTTCACTGCGTAGCATACTTGATGCTAACTAACTAACTGGGACGAATTACACGGACTGGTTATGGAATCTGAGAATAGTTCTCACTGCTAAAAAGATTTTTTATGTCCTAAATTCACCTGTCCATGGAACTATTCCAGAATCAGCCTCTAAGGAAGAAATTCACATTACTATTAAGTGGCAAGATGATGCATCTGTAAGAACCCAGATTTTTGAAGAATTATTAAAATAAGAATTAAATAAATAAAATTCTTATTAAATGATATGTTGTGGGATATTATTGCATATGTGAGTAAGAACTATGCAATATGTGATGTTTATGTTAATAAATATATTAGAAGTATATATTTATTACTTGTAAATAAATTGTAGGAGCAATTTATTAAAGAAAATAATTAGTTAAGTATACAAATAATATGGTATACTTTAAATAAATGATATTAAAATAAATTCTGTCATTGAATTATTTTAATAAAGAGAGAATATTATTTTAATAAATTGATATAAATAATTTATAATGTGAGAGAATAAATTTATTATTTATTTTCTTTATGTGATGTGGGTGCATTACATGGACTATTTGCAATGTGATAAATATATATAGTTATTTTGTATATATTTATTATGTGAAGAAATAAAATCATGATGAACAATTTGATTAAAGAATGAAGAAGGTGGTTTAAGTATATAATATTTATATATACTTTATCTAAGGATATTAGAATAAATTCTTAAATGAATTTATGTCAATAAGGCAAGAATATTATATTATAATATCTTAAGTAAGCAAATAATTATATTTGCATGAAAAATTATGTGTTGCATATTTATTTATAAAATAAATATGTAGATAAGGTATGTTATGTTTTATTTTGGGAATATGTAATTTATATAACAAGATAGGTTATATAATTATATGATTCCTATTGGATGAAAATATTTAAGATGGTGAATTAGTAACTTGGAAGGTCAAAACCTAGTTGCTAATTAGTGGATAATGTCATTATTCAATGAAGAGATTAAAAGCATACTTGGGTGGTTTAGTTAATCAAGCAAATGGGATTAATTCCTAATTACCCAAGTTACTATTACAAACTTAGCTTCCAAGTCTTGCCATTTATTTTTCAAAGTGTGTAGAAGAAGGAGAGGAAGAAGTGTAAAGGATACTCAATTTGCAAGCCAATTTTATCTCCTAGCCGTGTGTGGGAAGAAGAAAAGAAGAGTAATAGCTACTCAATAACCAAGCTTGGGCACTAAGTTTTAACTTGGGAAAAATTAATAGAAGTCTCTCTCATTTTCTCTTCCATATCCGAAGCCTCTCTCTCTCCCTTAATGCTTGAATTTTGATTTTTTTTTTCCAAAAATGGTAAAGTGAAGGAATTGTGTGCTTAAGGGAGCCTTAGCTAAATTGGAACCAAAGATTAGGATATATGAGAAGATTAAAGCTTGGATTTATTGAAGTTAAGGAGCAAAAGGTATAATTACTTATTTAATTTTGAGTTTAATCAAAGTTATGTAATTATATGATTTTTATTGCTAAACTTCATTCGTTGGGAGTTTAGTAGCTTATGAGATAATTTTTAATGGAATTCCGTTATAAGGAATCAAGTTTTAATTTATGTATGGTTATATATCATGGGAATTGCTTTTGAAGTTGAAGAACAAAATTTAAATTTTGTTAGTAAGCTTTAGTTTACTAAAAATCATTTTAGTTTGCTTTTATGCTTGAATTATTATTGGAATGATGGAATTTAGAGACTTGGTGGCTAGGTTGGTTGTGGAATGATATAAGTATGAGAATTATGTATAACCGCAAACAAACCGATAAGAAATCGAGTCGAGGCGAGTTTTGGTCGTTAAAAAGAAAAATTCGAAAACTAGTAAACTGCTGCCCCTATAGGAAAAATTCGGGCATAGCTAGATTTTTCAGAAAATTCTGGGCTTTTGGGAATGTATAGTACACTGAATAAGCTTTCCATAGACTCCGAAACGGATTAATTCCGACTTCGTAGCAAAAAGTTATGACCGTTCAAAGTAGTTGCGTCAAAACTGTCCAACCAATCGCGAACAGTCCCCTTCCATGAAATTTCTGGGCTGATACGTTCAGAATTGGGAAAAACGTCATTAGACAAAAGTTGTAGTCCCGGAAGTTAGCTTCGCGTGGGCTCAAAAATCGCTAAAAAATGTTTTGAAACGAAAAAGTTATGACTGTTTTAGCAAGAGAGGGTAAAGCTGTAAAAAAGGTTTAAATCGTTATGAATGTCTATTTTTGACGAATTGATTGGAATGCTTAATAAACCTGAAATGGGAGTTTCATATTTTTTAGAAATAGTAGCATATTATACGAAAAACATATCCAAAAATCAGATTAATCCGATAAACGAGCAGCGCGTACGAAAGTCACGAAGTGGCTGCGTTGATAAGAAGTCGAGCAGATTTCAGCACGCCGCCGTGCGCGCCAGCGCCCGCCTGCCGGCAGCAGCGCGGCGCTGGGCTGGAAAAGTGTTCTGACATCATTTTTAAGCGCGGTTTTGACGAGCTTTCGTGATCCGTTTTCGAAGTTTGAATTTTTTTTAAAATACTATGACATGAGGTCTATAACATGCCCGAAAAATTTCTGTTATACGACTTATGATTTGAAAATTAAAAATGAGCGAACATGCATGTCAGAACTTAAAATTTGGGCGACGCCGAGCGTCGACGCGCCGAGCGATTTTAACGTTCGACGTTTCGAATCGCGTTCTGGCGGAATAATAAGTCATAATAAATCTAATAAAGTCCTACGGGACAAGATTTGACTATAAAGGATATTTTATGCCGAGAAACATTCTTTCGGGCATAAATAATGAAATAAAAATATGTAATAAATATAAATTTACATATTTAAGCGAAATAAAAATCAAGATTGCCTATAAAATTATTTTATGGTGCAACGAAGAGCGAGAGACCTGTAAAAATTTGTATTAATCATAAAAATGATATTTTCAAATTTTCAGAGTTCAAAATGAGATTTTTGAGCTAAATTTTATATAGTGGTATATATATATATATGTATATTTAATATATATATATATATATATATATATATGTATATAGTGAAAATGTGAAATGAAAAGTGTGAATCCGTTAAAAATAATATAATGGTCCTAAAAATAATGAAACGAAGGTTTTCGGAATTCGAAACGAAGATTCTTGAATAAAGAATTTCCTAACGGACTTTACACATATATTTAATATATATATATATAAAGTGAGAATGCGAATTAATCGTGAGAATAAATATGAAGTAAATTTGTTAACGAAGTAAAATATTTGCGTATGAGGCAATGGTTTGAGCTAACTCATGAGTGGACAAAAAGTTATAAAAAATTATTTAAATCAAGAAATAATATAGTAAATTGAGTTTTTACTATAAGAGATATATAATATCTGTTTAGAACCTAAATTCGCAAATAAAGGCAAAAGATATTCCTAAAGTGGAATATAAATGATTTAAGCTTCGATATGTAATATAGTTACATATGAAAATGTGAGGGACCTTTATTTAGCATAAAAAGGTTATAAAAAACATTATGTTTTTAAATAAACTACTATTCTTTTTGAGTTAGAATAAATAATATTATTTTGTGTAAACTAATAATTATTATTAATAAATATACATGCATGTTTTGATTACATAAATGGTTACTTAATATGTGTGTATATGTAAACACGACTGTGTAGGAATTGTGGAGAAACTAAAGTTAAATTTTAGCGGTAATCTCCAATCAAGGCAAGTTTTTCAGTTCTGTTATGTTTGTGGATTGTATGTGATTATATGGTGGGTTGTATACCATGTTTATTAAATTGTTAAAGTCAAAATATGACTAAGTCAATTGGGTTATGGAACTCAATTGCTTTATGTGATCTGTGATAGCATGTTTTGTGAGAGAATGTAATACGTAAAAAGGCATGTATAAATATATTGCATGAAATTATAGAACTGTGATATGTCTAGTAAAAGATTTATTGATGCATGTAAAATATGCATAGTAAAGAAAGTATGTTGCATATAGAGTTGTGTGTTATGTGAAACATGATAGACTGTTAAATTTGTTGGGCCGTCGAGCTCAATCTTGCAAACATAAATATTTTGCAGGTTAACGATGTTAAGCAATATTACTTGCTGTATAGATGATGAAGATTGATGGATGTGCGAAATGGATACACTTTCTTACATTAGAAATGGTAGAAACCTATGACTGATGGTTTAATATATGTAATCAACAGCAATGTATAATTTAAAATATTCAATAAAGAATATTTGTTTTAGATGTGTTGCAATGAATACTTTACAAAAAATAAAGTGATATAGTAACATTACTATATAAGAAAGAATTAATATTGAGTTATATATATTAATATAACTCTGATAAGAGAAATCATTAAATAAATATGATTTCATTATAAAAGAGAATCGTAAAGGTTGAGATTCAGAGAACGAATGATTGGAATAAAAGAAAAAAAATTTATTCCCCATTTTTACCTATTTTTAACATTAAATAATGTTTTAAAAGCTAGAACAAGATAATATTAACACACAAGATCGGGAAGAGAAATAGTCCTGATTTTGGGGTCGTTACAGCATCTGTGGCTTTGTAACAGATGAGTTTTTTTTTTATTTGTGATTCTGGGGACAAAATCTTTTGAAGGAGGGAAGATTGTAACGAATGAGAATTTTATATATTAATTTTAATATTTATTGAATTAAATAAATATTTTAATTATATTATTTATTGAGTTAAATATATAAATTATGTGATTGTTGTAGACTAATTTAATTAAGTGTTATATATTAATTAAATGAATATTTAATAATTTATTTAATTGATGTGTAATGATTTTATGGTATGGTTTTAATTTAATTGAGATAATTAAATTAGATGAAGTTTATGTGATAGTTGTTGCATGGAATTATAATTAGCGAGTAATTATAATTGTTATGTGGCAATTTTTATGTGTTTAATTGATGTTAGCTTTTCATTATTTAAATTAGAATGTTAAGATTTAATTAATTAAAGTATAACATTTAAAGTATATGTTAAAAAGGATTAAAAAAGAGTTTTAAATCCGTTTTGCCAAACAAGGCCCTTGCACATGTTTTAAATTCATTTTGTCAAACGGGGCCTTAACTACTAAAAATCTATTTTTTTAAATAAAGCTGTTTTGCCAAACAAGCCTTATGACTTTTAAAATTCAAAAGAGTGTAACTTATATATTAATTGTTAACTATTAATTGATAATTATTATATGTATTAATTAATTATCAGTTACATATATTATGTAAGTATATGTGTTTATGTTATACAAAATAGTTTTACGTTAGTTGAATTAGCAGAACAAAACATAGAATAAAGAAAATATAGAGAAAGTTAGAGAGAAAAGAAGAGGGAAGAAGAAGAGGAAAAGGGAAGAGGCTTTGAAAGAATCTTTGCTAAACCATCACCTCCTAATACTAATCAAAGGGTATAACCTCTAAATTTCAGTTTTATATTATGTTTTATGTTCTTCATATGGTTGATTCTCTGTAAACATGAATTTTTATGAAAATTTGTATAAATATGATGTATATATATAAATTGTGTGCATAACATGCTTATACATGAAATTTATACTTAATTAGGTTATTTACTTCATGTATGTATGATGAACATGAGGAATTCATGTTCATCAAAAGTTACAGTGATGTATTTTGAAAATATATATAGTTTTCTTTTAAAATCAAAATTTCATGTTTGATTGTTAATTATTGTTTAAATTAATTGAAGATAATGATAGCATATTTAGAAACTAATTGATTATGCTTGAAATTGTGTGAATTGGTTTAAAAACAAATTCATAGTGTTCAATTTCATCAAGAACACTTAACAATGGTTTTTCTTCAAAAAATCATGAAATTGAGAGTTTTAAATTATGTGTTTTGATTATTCAATGTGTTAAAACATGTTAGAAGCTTTAAATTTTATTTTCTATAAAGTTTTATATGAATTATGTTGGCTGAATTCAGAACTCGATGTAGAGAAATAAGCCAAACTAATTTTTCCTCTACACAGTTCGCGAGCTAAGAATTCGCCGTTGAAGGGGGCCCGCCCCGGCGAGCCTATCAAGGCTAATACACCCGCCCCAATGAGGGGGGGGGGGGGTGCAGAAAATAATGATGTTTTATTTTTTTGTGTAATTTGAAAAACTAACTTAATGTGATGTAATTGATAACATGATAGGCACACATTAAAATGTTAAATGAGTAGTAATGAATTTTATTAATAAAATATATAATGTGTGATTATAATTTGAATAATTATAATTAAAGTAAAAGTTTAATTTAAATTATAATATGTTAAATTATAATTAATATAGTTTGATTAATTTTAATCAAAGTAAATGTTTAACTTAAATTATAATTTGTTTAAATTATAATTTAATTAATATAAGATGTAATTATAATTTGATTAATTATAATTAAAGTGAATGTTTAATTTGAATTATAATTTAATTAATATGAGTACATAATTATTATTTGATTAATTATGTGAGTATATAATGTGAACATGTGATGTGATTAATTATGTGATTTTTAATTTATTATTAAAGAGGAATGAGTTAACCTAATGAGTTAACTAATTATATGAATTAGTTATGTGATAACTAATTTAGATTATTATGATTAAATATATATGTGTAGGATTTGTTAAGGAACGCGATAGTAATTGTAGCTTGCGCTTGAGGCAAGTCTTCTATCCCTAAACTTGTTAATTATATGCAAGTGTTTTAAATTCAAATATTTATTGTATTTGAGATTGTCCTTTTATTTCTGCAATGGACAAATACTTATTTAAAGTTCATGAAATTATTAAAGTGACCTTGACTTAATTGTTCAAGTAAGGTCTATCTTATCTTTCGTATGCTTTAAGTTTAAATTCTAAAGCATAAGTTATTTCATAATTCATTATTATTGAATTATTCTTGGTTGTGAGTTGATTCAACTACTCCTTAGTTGATGATAGTGGAAACTCCAAATTTTCTTTTAGCTATCCAAACCAAACTTTTTTTGGTGCGGACTTGTATCAAATACTGATATGAACAACCCTATTTATTAGGGGAGGTTATTATATGAAAGCGTTAAATATTTGTGCATAATACATAGTACGAAGGGCTGATCCCCCTAAGTACGAGTTGAGAGTCCATAGTCTAAATGACTGTTAAAGGTTTTAAACAGAATTGTTTATAACCTAAGACAAAGTTCAAGGTCTTATGACCCTCAGATGATTTCAATATTCAAAATTCTAAATATTGATGAAAGAATTATTATTTAATTCTTTATTATTGATGAAAGTAAAGATATCCAAATCTTTTGAAGTTATTCAGTTATGTCATATTATTGTTATATTCCAATTGAGCTTTTGTTTTCTCACTCTTGTATATTTAATAATCCCTTGCAGCTAAAGTCAAGAACGTTGACGTACCGTCAACAAGTAAAGGGAAAGACAAGATGAACAAGTGAAGACTTGTTATCTTTTGATTTTGATTGAATAAGACTTGATGTATTGATATTTTATTTTCGCATTATTGTTTATGTTAAGGTTAGATAAACCCTGAGATATTTTGATTTAAGGTTGTAATCCTTTTTATAAGGAAGATTTTTATTTAATTATAAGGTTGTCATTATTTTGCATTCCTTATTATTGGGTAGATGTATATTTTATTTAGATAGTGAACACCAAATCGTGTGGAAACGAAGTACCCGGATTTGGGGGTGTCACATGTTGGTATCAAAGCTTTTGGTTATGAACTTTAGGTGGGGGAAAAACCTTAGGTAGTAGCCTTATAGGAAGATCGAAAAGATAGTGGTGATAGCCAAAGATAATAAATTACCTTATGTGCTATGTGTTTACGTTATAGTATTTGAAGAGTGTCGATGACTCGATATCACTTAATAATTAAAATTTAAAATTTTCTTGTTAGGATGACGAACGTTGGAGAGTCCAGTCAGGCTAGAGAGGAGTTACCTCAGATGCCGAGGGACGAGGAGCCCCGAGACATTCATGTTGTTTGGGAGCAGTTGGTTCGGAGAAAGCCATCTCCATTGATCACCATAGCTGGTCAGGAGCATGAGCCAATATCTGACCAAGACGATGAGGGCGAGGATGAGTTAGAGGAGGAAGAGGAGGAGGAAGATCCTGAAGAGGAATTCCCACCTCACTCGACTAGTGCTGAGTTGTACGAGGAGGTCTACGACCGCAACGTGGAGCTACATGGTCAAGTCGGAGAGCTCGAAGTAACCAGACAGCAGCGGGACGAGATGATTGAAGAGCTGGACATTGAGGTTGCAAACCTGAAGTGGGATCTAATTCGCGTGGAGAGTGAAAGAGATGACGCACTGGCAGAACTAGCAAAGCTGAAGAACGACATCCGGGAGGAGTCAGCAAAGTGCGCCAGAGCGGAGGAAACAAGCTTGAGGGCTACTCAACGTGCCGATCGAGCTGAAGACGAGATTCAAGCAAAGAAGGCCAAGCTGAGGGAGACAGAATACGCTTTCCATACGGCTATAGATAGGGCCCATGATCGTGTCTTCTATTACCCAGCTCAGTTCCAAGGTTTACCATGGTACGTGGTGGATTGCAGAACGGTATTCCGGGTGATGGAGGAAGATCGATGTCTTAACATGCCTAGATAGTAAAGTCTTTCATTATGTGTTTCTTTATTTATAAATAAATGTAAATCCCAGAATTTGAGATAATAATGGGATGAGGTGATAATGTAATCCTGTAACTTTTTCAGTTCAAGAAAGATGATGTAAATAGCAGGAATGCTATCTATTCTATGTTTTTCAAAAACTACGAATAAATGAATAACGAAGTTATTTGACGTGCTATGTGTCAAGTGTGAATTATTTAAATATTTTAAAATGAACTTGAATATTTAAGAAATGAGTAAAGGATCTAATAAGGATATTTCTTAATAGAAAATGCCTCCTAGAAGAAGACCTACACGTCAAAACCCCGAGGGTTCGATGAACAACAACTACAATAACTATGGGAAGAATCCCAACTCGGTTCAACAGTTAGTGAACCTGCTGTCGGGAAGGAATTTAAGGCAGTAGGACTGCTAGAGTTCCAGGAATCAGTAAACCCGATATATGCCCAGACGTGGGTAATGGAGATGGAAAAGGTCTTCGAAGTAGCTAGAGTTAGTGAGGACCAGAAGACGGCTTTCGCGACTTTTATGTTGAAGTCGGATGCTAGTTTTTGGTGGCAGGCCAATAAAATGAGGGAAGGAGAAGGAGTTATAGCATGGGAACGTTTCAAAGAGATGTTCTTTGAAATGTACTTCCCCGTTAGCTCGCAGGACCAGATGGAAGTCCAGTTTCTAGAGCTTAAATAGGGAGGGATGACGGTGTCGGAATACGCCATAAAATTTAACGAGCTGGCCAGGTTTGCTACATACCAGGTCAGTACCGACGCTAGGAAGGCGAGAAGGTTTGAGTGGGGACTTAAGCCCTGACTCTACAGAAAGGTTTCCATGTTCCAGCTGAATACGTTTGCAGCTGTATGGGAAAAGGCCATTCTCGCTGAAGGTTTAAGCGACACGGTGACCAAGTTCAATCAAGACTAGAAGAAGAAGAAGAATGAGATAGAAACCAAGGCTGGTGGTAGCGGGGCTATCAACCATAAAAGGAAGTGGAACAACAACACCTCTACTGGAAGTCAATAAGGAAACCAGCAGAAGAAGAAGATTGAAGCATATGTGACATACGGGAAGATTCACACTGGGGTGTGCATGAAGGGGAGACGGATGAGCTTCAATTGTGGTCAGGAAGGCCACATTGCGTCGAATTTCATGAACCCGAAGAAGGGAGCTTGCTACATATGTGGATCCAAGGATCACATGGCCCGTAGTTTCCCGAAGAAGCCAGCAGCAGGGTCAACTGGGAATGGAGGAAATGGCAGAGGCAGCACTCTGACTATCGCTGGACCACTGCAAGCCGTTCGACCCATTGCCCGAACATTCAACATGACAGTACAGGATACTGTACAGTCAAAGGATGTGGTGTCAGGTATTATTTCGGTCAATAGTATAAATGCATATGTATTATTTGATTCAAGTGCTACTTGTTCATTCATATCTGATGATTTTTCTAAGACCATAGCATTACCTAAAGAGGAATTAGTTTATCCCTTGAACATAGAGATTGCGAATAGGGAGGTTATTCCTGTTAGGTTTGTTTACAAGAACTGTAGATTGGACATTAAGGGTCAGGAATTAAGGGTAGATTTGATTCTGATAAAACTTGGGGAGTTTGATGTAATACTAGGTATGGATTGGTTTTTTAACCATGGGGCGATAATCGACTGTCAGAAGAAGTCGATAAACCTTACGACTCTGTCGAAGTTAGTGTTCTATGGTAGCAAATTTCCTAGACAAGCGAGTTATCTGACGATCATGCAAGCCAAGAAACTTTTAACACAAGGCTGTGTAGGATATCTAGCCTACATAGTAGATACTCGTAAGGAGAGCCCGAAGATAGAGGAGATATCAGTGGTTAGGGAGTTTATGGACGTATTTCCGAGTGATTTGCCAGGACTTCTGCCAAATAGGGAGATAGAGTTCGTGATCGACTTAGCGTCAGGAACTGCTCCAATTTCTAAAGCTCCGTACATAATGGCTTCAGTCGAGATGAAGGAGTTGATGGTTCAACTGCAAGAATTATTGGACAAGAGGTATATTTAGCCGAGCGTTTCACCGTGGGGAGCGCCAGTATTATTCGTAAAGAAGAAGGATGGATCGATGCGGCTTTGCATTGATTATACGGAGTTGAACAAAGTTACGATCAAGAATATGTATCCTTTACCTAGGATCGATGACTTGTTCGATCAACTGAAGGGTGATAGATACTTCTTGAAAATTGATTTGAGAAGTGGATATCATCAGTTGAAGGTAAGGAGAGAAGATATACCGAAGACGGCTTTTAGAACTCGGTATGGACATTACGAAATCTTGGTGATGTCATTTGGTCTAACGAATGCCCCAATTGCATTTATGGACTTAATGAGTAGGGTGTTTAAGCCATTCCTAGACAAGTTCGTGGTGGTGTTCATAGATGACATCCTAGTTTATTCCAAGACTGAGGAGGAACACACTAAACATTTGAGGCTGACCTTAAAATCACTGAGACGAGAGAAGCTTTACGCTAAATTCTTGAAGTGCGAATTCTGGTTAGAACATGTGCAATTTCTTGGCCACGTGATTGACAGAGATGGGATTTCCATAGATCTGTCGAAGGTTGAAGATGTAATGAATTGGGATCAGTCGAAGACGTCATCTGAAGTGAGGAGTTTCTTGGGATTGGTAGGTTATTACCGAAGATTTATTCAGGACTTTTCCAAAATTGCAACTCCGTTTACGAATTTATCTCGTAAAATAGTTAAATTTATTTGGACGATAAGTGTGAGGAAAGTTTTCAGGAGTTGAAGAAGAGGTTGAGCACTGCGCCTGTGTTGTCTTTATCGGATAGTACGGGGAATTTTGTAGTATACAGTGAAGCCTCACATAAGGGATTAGGCTGAGTGCTGATGCAGAGTGGCAAAGTCATTGCGTATGTGTCGCGTTAGCTGAAGGATTATGAAAAAGGGTATCCCATAATTTAGAATTGGCGGCGGTAGTGTTTTCTCTGAGGATTTGGAGACACTACCTTTATGGATAAAGGTGTGAGATATACACGGATCATAAGAGTTTGAAGTATATCTTCACCCAGAAGGATTTGAATATGCGCCAAAGAAGATGGTTAAAACTAATAAAGGACTACGACTGCAAGATACTTTACCATCCGGGTAAAGCTAACGTGGTTGCCGACGCTTTAAGCAGGAAGGATCGGGAGAAGTATAATATGTTAACTGATCAGGATCAGTTGATAGCAGAGATGGCTAGGTTGGAACTTGAAGTAAAGTATCTGAAGGAATCGGATGAGAAGCTATTTCAAGTAACCACTAGTTCTACTCTGGTAGACAAGGTGAAAGAGGCACAACTTCACGATGAAGAGTGCGAGAAGATCTGGAAGAGAATAGCCGATGGTGAAGAAATCAAGTTCAAGATCGATAACGAAGGACTGTTACGATTTGAAGGAAGAATCTGGGTACCGCCAGTATCGAAAGTCAAAGAGGATATTTTTAGTGAATCTCAAAGTTTGAGATATTCGATTCACCCTGGGAGTACGAAGAAGTACCAGGATCTCAGACACTATTTTTGGTGGCCGAATATGAAGAGGGACTTTCCTGAATGCGTTGCGAGATGCTTAACGTGCCAGAAAGTCAAAACAAAACACCAGAGACCAAGTGGATTACTACAACCTTTAGAGATTTCGGAATGGAAGTGGGAGCATATCACGATGGATTTCGTGGTTAGTCTTTCAGTGACTCAGAAGGGTTTCGATGTAATATGGGTTATAGTGGATCGACTGACGAAGTCAGCACATTTCCTACCAATCAAGATTAAGTTCAACTTGGATCAGTTAGCGAACCTGTATGTTAGGGAAATTATTTCTCAACAACGGGCTCCGGTGTCGATTGTGTCCAACAGAGATCTGCGTTTTATGTTGAATTTCTAGAAGCGACTACAAGAGTGTTTGGGAACGCAATTGCGAATAAGTAAGGCGTACCATCCTCAAACTGATGGCCAGAGCGAGAGAATGATTCAGACGCTAGAGAACATGATGAGAGCTTGCGTTATAGACTTCAAAGAAAGCTGGGATGATCATCTACCGTTGATGGAGTTCGCCTACAATAATAGTTACCACGCGAGTATTGGCATGACGCCTTACGAAGAGTTATACGACAGAAAATGCAGAACTCCATTATGCTGGAATGAGGTCTGTGAACGTCAACTGTTGGGACCAGAATTGATTCAACAAACCGCCGAAATCTTCGATTAGAACCAGATTGGTTGCTGCTCAAGACTGACAGAAGAAGTATGCCAATCAACATCGACAGAACCGAGAGTTTGTAGCAGAAAGCTTCGTTTTCCTGAAATTATCTCCCTGGAAAGGAAAGATTCAATTCGTCAAGAAGGGGAAACTGAGTCCCCGATTTATTGGACCCTTTGAGATACTACGAATGGTTGGCGAAGTGGATTACGAGGTTGCGTTACCTCCGGAGCTAGACAATATACACAATATTTTCCATATTTCTGTGTTGCGACCGTACAAACACGACTATAAACATGTAATAGAATACGAGCCTTTACAATTTGATAAAAACTTAACATATGAAGAAGTGCCTGTTCAATTAGTTGATAGAAAGGAACAAGTACTTAGAAATAAAGTGATACCTTCTATTAAGGTAATCTGGAGGAACCACAATACTGAAGAAGCTACGTGGGAACTCGAAGATGTTATGATGAAATCGTATCCCCAATAATTTGCTTAACTATTTGTGTAAACCCTTATATACCGATTCTGGGGACAGAATCTTTTTAAGGGGGGGGGGGGGGAGAATGTAACAGATGAGTTTTTTTTATTTGTGATTCTTGGGACAGAATCCTTTTAAGGAGGGAAGATTGTAACGAATGAGAATTTTATATATTAATTTTAGTATTTATTGAATTAAATAAATATTTTAATTGATTTATTTATTGAGTTAAATATATAAATTATGTGATTGTTGTGGATTGATTTAATTATGTGTTATATATATATATATTAATTAAATAAATATTTAATAATTTATTTAATTGATGTGTAATGATTTTATGATATGGTTCTAATTTAATTGAGATAATTAAATTAGATGAAGTTTATGTGATAGTTGTTGCATGGAATTATAATTTGTGAGTAATTATAATTGTTATATGACAATTTTTATGTGTTTAATTGATGTTAGCTTTTAATTATTTAAATTAGAATGTTAAGATTTAATTAATTAAAGTGTAACATTTAAAGTATATGTTAAAAAGGATTAAAAAGAGTTTTAAATCTGTTTTTGCCAAACAAGGCCCTTGCACATGTTTTAAATCTGTTTTGTCAAACGGGGCCTTAACTACTAAAAACCTATTTTTTTTAAATAAAGCTGTTTTACCAAACAAGCCTTATGACTTTTAAAATTCAAAATAGTGTAACTTATATATTAATTGTTAATTATTAATTGATAATTATTATATGTATTAATTTATTGTCAGTTACGTATATTATGTAAGTATATGTATTATATGTTATACAAAATAGTTTTACGTTAGTTGAATTAGAAGAACAAAACAAAGAATAAAGAAATCACAGAGAAAGTTAGAGAGAAAAGAAGAGGGAAGAAGAAGAGAAAAAGAGAAGAGGATTTGAGAGAATCCTTGCTAAACCATCATCTTCTCCTCCTAATACTAATCAAATGGTATAACCTCTAAATTTCAGTTTTATATTATGTTTTATGTTATTCATATGATTGATTCTCTGTAAACATGAATTTTTATGAAAATTTGTATAAATATGATGTATATATATAAATTGTGTGCATAACATGCTTATACATGAATTTTATGCTGAATTAGGTTATTTACTTCATGTATGTATGATGAACATGAGGAATTCATGTTCATCAAAAGTTACAGTGATGTATTTTGAAAATATATATAGTTTTCTTTTAAAATCAAAATTTCATGTTTGATTGTTAATTATTGTTTAAATTAATTGAAGATAATGATAGCATGTTTAGAAACTAATTGATTATGCTTGAAATTATGTGAATTGGTTTAAAAATAAATTCATAGTGTTCAATTTCATCAAGAACACTTAACAACGGCTTTTCTTCAAATAATCATGAAATTGAGATTTTTAAATTATGTGTTTTGATGATTCAATGTGTTAAAACATGTTAGAAGCTTTAAATTTTGTTTTCTATAAAGTTTTATATGAATTATATTTGCTGAATTCAGAACTCGATGTAGAGGAATAAGCCAAATTCGTGTTTTCTCTGCACAATTCTCGAGCCAGGAATTCGCCGCTACAGGGGCCCGCCTCGACGGGCCTATCAAGGCTAATATGCACGCCCCGGCGGGCCTATCAAAGCTAATACACCCGCCCCGGCGGGGGAGGGGGGGTGCAGAAAATAATGATGTTTTATTTTTTTTTTGTAATTTGAAAAACTAACTTAATGTGATATAATTGATAATATGATAAGCACACATTAAAATGCTAATTAAGTAGTAATGAATTTTATTAATTAAATATATAATGTGTGATTATAATTTGAATAATTATAATTAAAGTAAAGGTTTAATTTAAATTATAATTTGTTAAATTATAATTAATGTAATGACCGAAAAAATTGAACGATGATGTAAATGGATTTTATTTGATCTATTGAATAAAATGTGATTATTTGTTTATTTAATTAAGTAAGCAAGTTGAAGGTCATTTTATGACCTAAAGAAGTTCGAAATGGTTAGTATTCTGGCTAGGCGCTTGAAATAATGAATGTGAATTTTCAAGACGAAAATAAAGTCTTTTTTGAGAAAATGACGAAATAGGAACTATTCATCAAACCCTAAGGGTTAGGGTTTGACCCTAAGGGTTAGGGTTTATATAACCCTAAGCTCTTTCGAGGGTTCGGAATGTCGGAATGACATTCTATTGAAAGATTTAACGGTAATATACCGTGAAAAGTTAAATTAGCCACAAAAAAGTTTTCTCAGAAGAAAAAGTACGTAAATCACTATTCCTACATTTCTATTTGGGAATTTATTTTGAAATTTCGAGAAACGCGTAATGATAGAATTTCAAGGCGAGGTGAAATATGTAATAATATTTCATTTATGGCTCGCGAAGTTTTTGCGTAAGGACTTAAAATCCTAAGCGGTAGGCAAAGTGAAATGTGAATGAATTAATTGATTTCGTGTATAATAAATGATTATTATACGGAAGGAATACGCGTATACGTATAACACGAAGTATCATACGAGTATAATACGAGGTATTATATGAGAATTAATACGACGTATAATATAAATTTTATACGGTGTAAATACGTTGAAGTGTATTGAATTTAAATTAAAATCAATGAGATGACCCGTGGGTCAAACCATTGGGTAAATGGGTGGGTTTAACCCATGGGTCAACCTACAACCCAAGTTGGCCATATGGGAGGCATGTGGGGCACAAGGTGCCCATGTGCTAGCACATGGGGAGACATAGGCTAGCACATGGAGGGATATGGGGAGGTGAGGTGGAGAGGAGGTTGGACCTAAAAGACTCATTTACCCCAAACCTTGTAACCTCTATAAATATGAGAGCCTCCCCTTCATTTTTTGGTTGTTTAAGATATCCACCAACATACATGGAGAGATAGAAAAGTACTTGCTTGAGCTTTGTAGGAAAAAGTTCATCCTTCAAGAAGCCAAGAAAGAACTTGAGTATATATACTCAATCAAAGCAAGAACACTCAAGGTATAGCATAAGGAAACCATGTAAAATCTTCTTCTTCTTTCATTAATAACTTTGATAGAGAAGTGATTAAGGGAGTTATGCCTATGGAGAAGTTATAAGGGTGGTGTAATGGTGAATTAGGAACCCTATTAAGCCATGCATGATAGGTTAATAAGAACTCATTAAGGTCTAATGAAGAACTTAGTGAAATAGTAAGAAATGGCATAATGATTATGTTAAACCATGAAAACTTAATTGTTTTAAATGATAAGAATTAGTAATAATCAACTATGGGATTGATTCCCATTTGTTTGAGCTAAAAATAACGAAGAACGAAGATTGGTCGAAAGTTACGCGATTAGACTAATCGTCAAAAACGTACTTTTCTCAGATTAGAAGTCAAAAGTCACCGTGTGCTTCGAAAATGCTGGTTTTCAATTACAACACGTGTAATTAGGTAAATAAGACTTGTGAGAACAAGACTATATTGATTCCGACTTAAAACAAAGAATTGATCGTCGAACGTTCACGAACGTTTAAAGAAAACGTAAAAATGGACTAATCGGCGAATTTCTCGCCAACGGATTCAAAAATGGATTCCGACTTGATAGGATGATAGAGTATATCATTTATGAACTATTGTCTTTGGAATGAGCCAATTCCGAGTTATAACGATCACGTTACGGACTCGGGAATTTCATAAATTTCCATGACTTAAGAAATTTTCTGAAATGCAGAGACGGCGCCACTGCGCCGCCCAATAGGCTTAAATTGGCGCCGCCGCACCACTTCGGGGAAAAATCTCTGCATGGCTAGCACCTCAGCGCCGCCCAGCAAGGCAAAGCTGGCGCCGCAGCGCCATCATGGCAGAAAGTTCTGACAGTGCTAGTAATTACTTAACCTTTTGCATATCAATTAAGGGGCTAGTAAGTGATGTAATGTAACCCTTTAAACAACTTGTTTAATCAAGGGTTTATAAGAACTAAACGTTAATCAAAACGTAATTGAACTTGAACTTTTGAAACGTAAATCGTACACCAAAGATCGAGTTAAAGACCAAGTTGAAGAACAAGTTAAGATCTCGTCGATTATCATACTTAGTGATAATTGATGAAAGTTCGGTTTATAACATAGGAATGTTAATAAGCCGTAATGAACATTAAATAACTTAAACAATTGTTATTAGTTTAACATTTCGGTTAAGTTATACAAGAAGGAGAAGTTAGGCAAATACATTGTATATCGGAAGTATTTCTCATTGGTATACTATGTGTTATGCTTGTAGAAGTGGTAAAGACCAAGTAGCTTACCTTAAAGACTAAGAGACGCGAATACAAGTTTTCTAACTCTTGTAGTAACGTTGTGTTATACAAGTTTTCTAACTCTTGTTTATACCTTATGGTTGGACAAGAGATCATTGTTCATAACTGCTTATGCATAAAAGAGATTATTGGATGGTCGATGCCAATTGTTACGGCCAGACTGAAAAGTAAATATATTTTGGTAATTCGACGGGCACGCGAGGTTGCCGATGATTAAATGTAAACACGTTTAATGAATGAATGTTAATCAACATAGAGTACTACGGGCTGATCACCTAGATTTGCTCGTAAGATATATCGGGCTTGCAGCCTTAGTGCCAGGTTGTCCTTTTCAAAAATAGGAATCAAGTGTTGGTTCGTGGTCTTTGACCAGGCAAGATTCCGAAGAGACTATATGTCCTTGGGAATGGTTTTAAAGAAATCAAAACGATATTTTGATTGTTCAGAAGTACTTCATAGCTATTGTCCAGTTATTGAAGTGAAATAGATATGATTATTGATTTTGTGGTTTTTAGATAAAATATTAACTTGTTGAGCTATTTATGCTCACTCTTGCTTAAACTAAATGTTTTTAGCGAGGAATGAACGGACCGAAGGATCCGGGAAAGACAAAGGCAAGTCCAAGATTGACAAGTAGAGACCTTTGTAATATTATAGTATTAGTATTGTATTTACTGATATTATGACACAGAACAATGTAATGGTTTCGAGAACTTGGGAAAGAATGAATAGAATGTATGTTTAGTAAACTCATGCGTGATATTGAGGTGTTTCAATGGAATGTATGAGTAGAATGTAGTACCGTGTAGCACCAGGTCCAAGGTTTGAAGGTACTCGGATTTGGGGGCGTCACAGGTTGGTATCAAAGCTGTAGGTTATAAAACTTAAGGGGTAAAAACCTTAGGTTATAACCTAGAGAAGAGAAGTAGAAATTAGATGTAAACAAACCCGGGCAGAGGTTACGAAAGAAGAAAGTAACCTTAAACATGTTAAATGTGATATATATGCATTGTTTATATTTGATTGTATACTAATCCAGTTATTTATGTTTTATGTAGATAACAGGAATAATGAGCATGTATAATGAAATACATGAGGTTAACGAGGATTCAGTCAACCTCATAGAAGTAGTACTTATGCTGGTAGCAGAGATACCTGTGGTAATCTTAGAAGGGACTGATATAACATTCTGACAACTTTGACTTTGCGTTATTATTCGAGGGTATGTCAGAGGAGGAAGTTGAGTCGGTGCCGAGTAATACAGTACTGTTTACTGAGGAGGAGGAGATAATGTAAATTAATACGGTATTGCCTACGGAGGAGGATATGGAGATCTTCTGGGAGGCTGAGCACGATGAGAAAGTGCTGGCCAAGGATAAAGTTCAGGACTTGAAACTAGAAGTCCAGGAACTGAAGACTGAGCTTCTAAACAAGAAGTAGAAAATAGGGCGGATGGCCTATATTCATAGGTGCTCACACGAGGATTACTAGCAGCAGATTGTTGAGTATCCCGTGGAAGAAGGACAGACTCGGCATACTATTAGCCGGGACATTGTGGCCGGTATGGCCGATGCAGACTACATGAATGCCATGTTGTAGATGTAGTTTCATAGTATGTATAGAAGAAATAGCTATGTAAATGTGTGTATAGCTAGTAATGACGTAAAACCCTCTTTTGTATAGATAAGGATAGTATTTTGTAAATCCCAACTTTTGGAAGTAAACGCGGGATGGTAATATAAATGGCTGAAGCCATGTAATGTACAGTGTGGTGTGATACCACGGAGAAGCATTTTTAATATAAAAATTTTATTTGAAATGCTTGTCGATGTGATTGAGTTATTATTTGATTGTTAATAATAACCCAAGAAGAAGTAAATATTAACGAACATGTTTCGTATTAACAGAAAATGCCGCCCAAAAGACGACAAAGAAATCGTGATGAAGAACCTCGTAATGAGGAAGAGCATGGGAATGATAACCTGATGCAAGAATTTATGAACAGGTTAGCGACGGCTCTCAATCGAACAAGAGGTACCATACGCACGAATCCTGGGGTAGGTTGGGGGACTACCTTTAAGGAGTTCAAAGTAATAGGTCCGCCTAAGTTCCATGGAACCACGGATCCTATAGCTGCCCAAAGTTGGGTGAAAGAGATTGAGAAAGCATTTGTCATTGCAAATTTAGGTGAGGCGCAGAAAGCTTCTTTTGCGACTTACTTGATGAAAGGAGAGGTCAACTACTGGTGGGAGGCCAACCAGAGTAGAGCCGAAACAGATATGGTCACATGGGACCGGTTTAAAGAGTTGTTCTTTGAGAACTACTTTCCCCCGAGTGTGCAGGGGAGAATGGAAATTCAGTTCTTAAAACTGAAGAAGGGGGAAATGACGGTTTCCCAATATGCAGCCAGGTTCAATGAACTGGTAAGGTTTTCTCCACCCCAGGTGGGCATAGATTTTCGGAAGGCACGACGGATTGAGCAGGGATTGAAACCCTGGCTCTATAACTGGATCTCAGTTCTCTAAAGTGTTACCTTTGGAGCTGTATTGGAGAAGGCTATTATAGCCGAGGGTGGTAATGAGGCGTTGACCTTATATCACAAGGAGAAAAAGAATAAGACTAAGACTAAGGTGTCAGTCAAGGTCGAGGGAGCCAGCGGGAGTGGCCAGAAGAGAAAGGGTTTTAGCTCTTGGAATACCGGGGTAAAACAAGAATTCCCTAAGAAGAATATAGAGGTATGCAAGACTTGTGGCAAGGCTCATTCAGGAGCTTTCTTCAAGGGAAAGGCGGTTTGTTACAATTGTGGAAAGGAGGGGCATATCTCGCCTAACTGTCCCAATCCTAAGAAGAGCCGCGGGTGCTTTGTGTGTGGATTTATGGATCACATGGCACGTAACTGTCCGAAGAAAGGTTCGGATGGTGGAAAGGGTGCTGGCACTGGTAAACTAGCAAGTGGTGGTACAGTATCACAGGGTAGATCGACTGCCCATACATTCAATATGACGGTCCAGGATGCGGTAGCATCGAGAGACATCGTAGCAGGTATCATCTCGGTCAACGACATAAATGCCTATGTACTGTTTGATTCGGGTGCAACGTGTTCGTTTATAGCTTGCGAGTTTGCTAAACAATTAGAATTACTCCCCGAGAAGCTTGTAATACCTTTGGATATTAGGTACCAAACGAGGAGGTAATTCCTGTTGACTCTGTTCACAGGAATTATTATGTAGATATAAGGGGTAACAGGTTATCGGTAGATCTTATACCGATAAAACTGGGAGAATTCGATGTAATTCTCGAAATGGATTGGTTGATTAACCATGGGGCGATGATAGATTTCCAAAATAAGAGTGTGAACCTTCGAATTTTGAAGAAACCTAAGGTAGTGTTCTACGATAGTAAATCACCGGGACGCCCTTGTTGTCTAACCATGACGCAAGCCAGAAAGTTGTTGAAGAAGGGATGTGAGGGTTATCTGTGCCATGTTGTTGATACCCAGCGATTGGGAGAAACGTTGGAACAAATACCCATTGTCAATGAGTATGCAGATGTATTTTTGAGTGACTTACCAGGTCTTCCACCTGACAGGGAGACCGAATTTGTTATCGACCTTGCACCTGGAACGGCACCAATATCGAAGGCACAATATCGAATGGTGCCAGTGGAATTGAAAGAGTTAATGATTCAGCTGCAAGAACTGTTGAACAAGAAGTACATTCAACCGAGTGTCTCTCCATGGGGAGTGCCGGTATTGTTTGTAAAGAAGAAGGATGGATCGTTAAGGCTTTGTATTGACTACCGAGAGTTGAATAAGCTAACGATAAAGAATAATAACCCATTGCCCAAGATCGATGATCTCTTTAATTAGTTAAGAGGGGAAAAATATTTTTCAAAGATAGATTTACGTACGGGGTATCACCAGTTGAAGGTTAGAGCGGAAGATGTACCTAAAGCAACATCTAGGACTCGTTACGGCCATTACGAGTTCTTAGTGATGTCATTTGGGTTAACAAATGCGCTAGCCGCATTCATGGACATGATGAACCGGGTGTTCAAATGATATTTGGACAAGTTCGTTGTGGTGTTCATTGATGATATCGTAGTCTATTCCAAGATGAAGGAGGATCGCGCTGAACATTTAAGATTAGTGTTGGAGGCACTAATAAAAGAGAAGTTGTATGCGAAATTCACTAAGTGTGAATTTTGGTTTGAAAGAGTGCAATTTTTGGGGCACGTCATTGACAAGGAAGGAGTTTCAGTGGATCCAGCGAAGGTGGAAGCTGTAATTAACTGGGAACAGCCGAAAATGCCGACTGAGGTTCGGAGTTTCCTGGGGTTGGCAAGTTACTATCGGAGGTTCATTCAGGACTTCTCAAAGATAGCTACTCCGTTAACAAATTTGACCAGAAAGACGGTGAAATACGTATGGACAGAGAAGTGTGAAGACAGCTTTCAAGAGCTGAAGAAAAGGTTGAGTCAAGCTCCTGTATTATCTTTACAGGATGAGACGGGGAATTTTGTAGCTTCACATAAAGGACTGGGTTGCGTGCTCATGCAGCATTGCAAAGTCATTGCGTATGCGTCTAGGCAGTTGAAGGAGTATGAGAAGAATTATCCTACTTATGACCTTGAACTTACCGCAGTGGTTTTTGCCTTAAAAATTTGGAGGCATTACCTGTATGGAGAGAAGTGTGAGATCTACATAGACCATAAACGTTTGAAGTATATCTTCAATCAGAAGGAGTTGAATATGAGGCAGAGAAGATGGCTGGAGTTGATAAAGGATTATGATTGCAAAATCCTGTATCACCCAAGGAAAATGAATGTGGTGGCCGACGCCTTAAGTCGAAAGGGTCGGGAGAAGCTATCAATATTAACAAGTCATGAGGGTTGATAACAGAGATGACAGGAATGGAATTAGAAATTCGATGTCCAAGTAAAGAAGGAGAGAAATTGGTTGCGGTGGAGGTTCAACCTACTATCGTAGAAAAGGTAAAGGAAGTGCAACTCAGAACTGACGAGTGCAAAAGAATAAGGGAGAAGATCACAGACGGTACCAAAAGTACGTATAATTTTGATAACAAGGGGTTATTGAGATTTAAAGGAAGAATTTGGGTTCCTTGTGAGCCAGAGTTGAAAGAAGAGATCATGGATGAAGCTCATCACTCGAGGTACTCGATTCATCCTGGTTGTACCAAGATGTATCAAGACCTTCGAACCAATTTTTGGTGGCCTAATATGAAGAGGGAGATAGCAGAATACATGAATAGGTGCTTAACTTGTCAAAAAATTAAGGCCAAACATCAAAGACCCAGTGGGTTGTTACAATCATTATAGATTCTGAAATAGAAGTGGGAGCATATCACAATGGATTCTGTGGTAGGTCTTCCAACGACGCAGAAAGGAGACGACGCTATTTGGGTAATAGTGGATCGTTTGACGAAGTTGGCTCATTTCTTGACGATAAAAGTCAGGTACAACCTGGACCAACTAGCTAAGCTTTATGTCAAGGAGATTGTCTCCAGACATGGAGTTCCAGTTTCGATTGTGTCAGATCGCGACCCGCGATTCACTTCGAATTTTTGGAAGAGTTTACAAGAGCAGATGGGAACGCAACTAAGGTTGAGTACATGTATCATCCACAGACGGATGGGAAAAGAAAAAGAACAATCCAAATGCTAGAAGACATGTTAAGGTCTTGTGTTATGGATTTCAAGGGTAGTTGGGACGATCATCTACCATTGGTGGAGTTCGCCTACAACAATAGTTATCACGCTAGTATAGGCATGTCGCCTTATGAAGCGTTGTATAGACAGAAGTGTTGAATGCCACTTTGTTGGGATGAAGTGGGGGAACGTCGAATGTTGGGTCTTGAAATGGTACAACAAATGGCGGAAGTAGTTAAGCTAATATGAACGCGACTAATAGCGTCTCAAGACAGACAAAAGAAGTATATCGATCCACATCGGAAGAATAGAGAGTTCGAAGTCGGTTCGTATGCATTCCTGAAGGTGTCACCCTGGAAGGGGAAGATACGTTTCAGGAAGAAAGGAAAGTTAAGCCCTAGGTTCATAGGACCTTTTGAGGTTCTAAAAAGGGTAGGAGAAGTAGCGTATGCGATAGCATTACCTCTAGAGTTGGGACATATTCATAACATTTTTCACGTATCGGTATTGCGTCCCTATAAGTCGGATTACAAGCACGTAATCAAGTATGAACCAATCCAAGTCGAAAAGGACTTAATGTACGAAGAGATTCCTATTCAAGTTATTGATAGGAAAGAGCAAGTGTTGAGAAGTAAAGTTATACCTTCGGTGAAGGTGATATGGAGGAACCACAATGCCGAACAAGCAACGTGGAAACTCGAGGACAAGATGAGGAGGGCTTATCCTCATTTGTTTGAGTAACTTATACTGTAATTCTGGGGACACAATTCTTATAAGGGGGGAGAATGTAACGCCCGAGAAAATCGAACGATGATGTAAATGGATTTTATTTGATCTATTGAATAAAATGCGATTATTTGTTTATTTAATTAAGTAAGCAAGTTAAAGGTCATTTTATGACCTAGAGAAGTTCAAAATGGTTAGTATTCTGGCTAGGCACTGGAAATAATGAATGTGAATTTTCAAGACAAAAATAAAGTTTTTCGAGAAAATGACGAAATAGGCATTATTCATCAAACCCTAAGGGTTAGGGTTCATGTAACCCTAAGCTCTTTCGAGGGTTCGGAATGTCGGAATGACATTCAGTTGAAACATTTGACGGTAATATACCGTGAAAAGTTAAATTAGCCACGAAGAAGTTTTCTTAGAAGAAAAGTACGAAAATCACTATTCATTCTTTTCTGTTTGGGAATTTATTTTGAAATTTTGAGAAACGTATAATGATAGGATTTCAAGGCGAGGTGGAATATGTAATAATATTTTATTTATGGCTCTCAAAATTTTTACTTAAAGACTTAAAATCCTAAGCGGTAGGGAAAGTGAAATGTGAATCAATTAATTGATTTCGGGTATAATAAATGATTATTATACGAAAGGAATACGCGTATAACACAAAGTATTATACGAGTATAATATGAGGTATTATATGAGAATTAATATGATGTATAATATGAATTTTATATGGAGTAAATACGTTGAAGTGTATTGAATTTAAATTAAAATCAATGAGATGACCCGTGGGTCGAACCATTGGGTAAACGGGTGTGTTTAACCCATGGGTCAACCCACAACCCAAGTTGGCCACATGGGAGGCATGTGGGCTAGCACATACTAGCACATGGGGAGACATAGGCTAGCATATGGAGGGATATGGGGGGTGAGGTGGAGAGGAGGTTGGGCCTAAAAGACTCATTTACCCCAAACCTTTTAACCTCTATAAATATGAGAGCCTCCCCTTCATTCTTTGGTTGTTTGAGATATCCACCAACATACATGGAGAGAGAGAAAAGAGCTAGCTTGAGCTTTGTAAGAAAAATTTCATCCTTCATGAAGAAAAGAAGAACGAAGATTCGGCTAAAGTTACGCGATTAGACGATAATCGTCAAAAACGTACTTTTCTCGGATTAGAAGTTAAAAGTCGTTGTGTGCATCGAAAATGATGGTTTTCAATTACAACACGTGTAATTAAGTAAATAATACTTGAGAGAATAAGACCGAATTGATTCCGACCTAAAACAAAGAATTAAGCGTCGAACGTTCACGAACGTTTAACGAAAATGTAGAGATGGACTAATCGGCGAATTTCTCACCAATGGATTCAGAAATGAATTTTGACTTGATAGGATGATAGAGTATATATTTTATAAACTATAAGCTTTGGAACGAGCCAATTCTGTGTTATAACGATCACGTTACGGACTCATGAATTTCAGAAATTTTCATGACTTAAGAAATTTTTTGAAATGTAGGGAAGGCACCGCCGCGCTGCCTAATAGGCTTAAACCGGCATCGCCGCTCCACTTCGGGGAGAAATCTCTGCATGGCTAGCGCCGCAGCGCCGCCAAGCAAAGCAAAGCTGGCACCGCAGCGCCAGCATGGTAGAAAGTTCTGACATTGCTAGTAATTAATTAACTTTTTGCATATCAATTAAGGGGCTATTAAGTGATGTAATGTAACCCTTTAAACAACTTGTTTAATCAAGGGTTTATAAGAACTAAACTTTAATTAAAACGTACTTGAACTTGAACTTTGGAAACGTAAACTGTAAACCAATGATTGAGTTAAAGACCAAGTTGAAGAACAAGTTAAGATCTCGTCAATTATCATACTTAGTGATAATTGATGAAAGTTCGGTTTATAACATAGGAATGTTAATAAGCCGTAATGAACATTAAATAACTTAAAAAAATGTTATTAGTTTAACGTCTCGATTAAGTTATACAAGAATGAGAAGTTAGGCAAATACATTGTATATCAGAAGTATTTCTCATTGGTATACTATGTGTTATGCTTGTAGAAGTGGTAAAGACCAAGTAGTTTACCTTAAAAACTAAGAGACGCGAAGGCAAGTTTCTAACTCTTGTATTAACGTTGCGTTATACAAGTTTTCTAACTCTTGTCTATACCTTATGGTTGGACAAGAGATCATTGTGCATAACTGCTTATGCATAAAAGAGATTATTGGATGGTCGATGCCAATTATTTCGGCCAGACTGAAAAGTAAATATATTTTGGTGGGTTTTTCCACAAATCTTTCTAGAATATATATATATATTGAAGCTATCCTATGCCAAGTAATTGGTAAGGATTCTCAAGAGAACCTGAGAGTGGAAGACAAATGTTTTTACGTCGTTAATTCGACGGGCAAGCGAGGTTGCCAATGATTAAACGTAAACACATTTAATGAATGAATGTTAATAAACATAGAGTACCACGGGCTGATCACCTAGATGTGCTCGTAAGATATATTGGGCTTACAGCCTTAGTGTCGGGTTGTCCTTTTCAAAAATGGGAATCAAGTATTGTTTGACCAGGCAAGATTCCGAAGAGACTACATGTCCTTGGGAATGGTTTTAAAGAAATCAATACGATATTTTGATTGTTCAGAAGTACTTCATAGCTATTGTCCAATTTTTGAAGTGAAATAGATATGCTTCTTGATTTTGTGGTTTCAAGATAAAATGATAACTTGCTGAACTATTTATGCTCACTCTTGCTTAAACTAAATGTTTTCAACGAGGAATGAATGGACCGAAGGATCCGGGAAAGACAAAGGCAAGTCCAAGATGGACAAGTAGAGACCTTTGTAATAGTATAGTATTAGTATTGTATTTACTGATATTATAACACAGAACAATGTAATGGTTTCGAGAACTTGGGAAAGAATGAACAGAATGTATGTTTAGTAAACCCATTCGTGTGATATTGAGGTGTTTCAATGGAATGTATGAGTAGAATGTTGTACCTTGTAGCACCAGGTCCAAGGTTTGAAGGTACCCGGATTTGGGGGCGTCACAATGAATATAGTTTGATTAATTTTAATCAAAGTAACTCTTTAACTTAAATTATAATTTGTTTAAATTATAATTTAATTAATATAAGATGTAATTATAATTTAATTAATTATAATTAAAGTAAATGTTTAATATGAATTATAATTTATTTAATTATAATTTAATTAATATGAGTACATAATTATTATTTGATTAATTATGTGGGTATATAATGTGCACATGTGATGTGATTAACTATGTGATTATTAATTTAATAATTAAAGAGGAATGAGTTAACCTAATGAGTTAACTAATTAAGTGAATTAGTTATGTGATAACTAATTTAAATTATTATGATTAAATATATATGTGTAGGATTTGTTAAGGAACGTGATAGTAATTGTAGCTTGTGCTTGAGGCAAATCTTCTATCCCTAAACTTGTTAATTATATGCAAATGTTTTAAATTCAAATATTTATTGTATTTGAGATTGTCCTTTTATTTCTGCAATGGACAAATATTTAAAGTTCATGAAATTATTAAAGTAACATTGACTTAATTGTTTAAGTAAGGTCTATCTTATCTTTCGTATGCTTTAAGTTTAAATTCTAAAGCATAAGTTATTTCATAATTCGTTATTATTTAATTATTCTTGGTTGTGAGTTGATTCAACTACTCCTTAGTTGATGATAGTTGAAACTCTAAATTTTCTTTTAGCTATCCAAACCAAACTTTCTTTGGTGCGAACTTGTATCAAATACTGAGATGAACAACCCTATTTATTAGGGGAGGTTACTATACGAAAGCGTTAAATGTTTGTGAACAATACATGGTACGAAGGGCTGATTCTCCTAAGTACGAGTTGAGAGTCCATAGTCTAAATGACTGTTAAAGATTTTAAACAGAATTGTTTATAACCTAGGACAAAGTTCAAGGTTTTATGACCCTCAGATGATTTCAATATTCGAAATTCTAAATATTGATAAAAGAATTATTATTCAATTCTTTATTGTTGATGAAAGTAAAGATATCCAAATCTTTTGAAGTTATTCAGTTATGTCATATTATTGTTGTATTCCAAGTGAGCTTTTATTTGCTCACTCTTGCATATTTAATAATCCCTTGCAACTAAAGTCGAGAACGCTGACGTACCGTCAACAAGTAAAGGGAAAGGTAAGATAAACAAGTGAAGACTTGTTATCTTTTGATTTTGATTGTAATAGGACTTGATGTATTGATATTTTAGTTCTGCATTATTGTTTATGTTAAGGTTAGATAAACCCTGGGATATTTTGATTTAAGGTTGTAATCCTTTTCATAAGAAAGATTTTTATTTAATTATAAGGTTGTCATTATTTTGCATTCCTTATTATTGGGTAGATTTATGTTTTATTTAGATAGTGAACACCAAATCGTGTGGAAACAAAGTACCTGAATTTGAGGGTGTCACAGGCTCAATGCATCATGCTCGCATCCATGAATAACGAGCTTCGGCATCAGCATAAAAACATGGATGCTCCTACTATGTTGCTTCACCTCAAGGAGTTGCATGGTGAACAAAGTAGGAATGCTAGATATGAAATATCTAAGAAGCTCTTTCGATCTCGGATGACCAAGGGCACTGCCGTCGAGACTCATGTCCTAAGGGTGATCAATCTGATTGAACGCCTTGGATAGTTTGGGTTCATCGTGGATGGGGAGTTGAGTCAAGACTTAGTCTTGTAGTCACTCCCTGAGACCTTCTCACAGTTCGTTGTTAATTTCCACATGAATAAGTTAGATGTAATCTTGGCTGAATTAGTTAACATGTTGAAAACTGCAGAAGGTTACTTCCCATCCAAGAAGAACCATGTCTTAATGGTGGATTCTTCTAAGATAGGAAGAGGTCCAAGGTATCTTTTGAAAAGAAGAAATCTAAGAAGGCTAAGGGTAAGGTGAACATGAAGGAACAAAAAAAATCTGATCCATCTAGCAAAGGAATGTGCTTCTATTGCAATGAGTCGGGTCACTAGAAAAGGAACTGCAAGAAGTTTATGGCAGAGAAGAAGCTTGGAGGAGCTTCGACTTCCAATCAAGGTTTGTTCATGATTGAAATTAATTTTTCTGAAAGTCAAAATTCTACTTGGGTATTGGATACCAGCTGTGGTTGTCACATATGTAATATTGTGCAGGGACTGGTCAAAATTAGAAAGCTGAACAAGGATGAGGTTGTCCTACGAGTGGGAAATGGAGCAAAGGTTAATGCATTAAATGTAGGCACTTATTGTTTAGCAATGCCAACGGGCAAGTCCATTTATTTAAATAATTGTTATTTTGTTCTGAATATCATTAGAAACATTATTTCTATTTTCGTATTAGATATGGATGGATTTGACATTATTATAAAGAACAACGGTTGTTCTATTTATAAAGAAAATGTTTTATATGGTGTTGGTAATCTGCGAAATGGACTTTATATACTTGGCTTGCATGAAAATATACTTCAAATAGAACAAACTAAGAAAAGGAAAATAGATGATGTTAATTATACCTATATATGACACTGTAGACTCGGTCATATCAATGAAACAAGATTATCCAAGTTGCATAAGGATGAGCTCTTAGAGCTATCCAATTTTGAATCATATCCAACTTGTGAATCTTGTCTCATGGGTAAAATGACTAAATCTCCTTTTAGTGGAAAAGGAGAAAGAGTTACAGAGTTGTTAGCGTTAGTTTACACAAACGTTTGTGGACCTATGACAACGAATGCATAGGGAGGGTATTCTTATTTTATTACTTTCATTAATGATCGCTCAAGATATAGATATATGTATTTAATGAAATACAAATCTGAATTGTGTGAAAAGTTCAAAGAGTTCAGAAGTGAAGTAAAGAAACAAACCGACAAAAGTATTAAGATTCTTCGATTAGATCAAGGGGGTGAATACTTAAGCGATGAGTTTCTCAATTGTCTCAAAGAAAATGGTATAATCTCACAATGGACTCCACCAAATACACCACAGTTAAATGAAGTATCTGAAAGGAGAAATCGAATATTGTTGGTCATGGTTCGATCCATGATGAGTTTTACCGATCTTCCAGTATCATTTTGGGGTTATGCCCTAGAAGCGGCTGCATATCTACTAAATAAGGTCCCCACAAAATCCGTCCCCAAGACTCCATATGAGATGTGGACAGGGAGGAAACCTGGTCTTAAGCATGTTAAGATTTGGGGATGTCCACCTTATGTGAAAAAGTTTCAAAATGATAAGCTTGGGACAAGATCTGATAAGTGCACGTTTGTGGGATATCCAAAAGAAAGTTTGGGATACTATTTCTACAATCCTACTGAGCAAAAGGTGTTTGTTGCGAAACATGTTGCCTTCTTGAAAAATGTATTTATTCTTGAAGGGCTAGTTTGAGGGAAAATAAATCTTGAAGAAATTCAAGAACCACAAACCACTACAGATCAAGTAGATGAACCTGTCCAAATAGAGACACCTTTTATACAACATCAGGTTCGTAAATCTAGTAGAGTACCGAAGATACCTGATAGATATGAATTCGTCATAGAGGATGATAATGAGATACATGTCATGAATGATGATGATCCATTGAATTACGAACAGGCTATGAGTAATAAAGACTCAGGAAAATAGCTTAAAGCCATGAAATTCGAGATGGACTCTATGGATGAAAACCAAGTTTGGTCTTTGGTTTCACCACCTGAACGCATTAAGCCTATTGGGTGTAAATGGGTCTTTAAAAAAAAGATTGGAGAGGACGACAAGGTAAAGACCTATAAGGCCCGACTGGTTGCAAAAGGTTTCAAACAAAGACAAGGAGTTGACTATGATGAAACCTTCTCACCAGTAGCTATGCTAAAGTCCATTTAGATTTTGCTTGCGTTTGCAGCTTATTACGACTATGAGATCTGGCAGATGGACGTGAAAGCGACCTTCCTCAATGGAAAAATTGAGTAATTGTGTATATGACACAGCCAGAGGGATTTGTTTCAAAGGTTGGAACAAATCAAGTCTGTAAGCTGCAATGATCCATTTATTGATTGAAGCAAGCTTCTCATAGATGGGACATCCGTTTTTATGAGACAATCAAAGAGTTTGATTTTATCAAAAACGAGGATGAACCATGTGTGTACAAGAAGGTTAGTGGGAGCGCTGTTTCATTCCTTGTATTATATGTTGATGATATATTACTTATAGGGAATGACATTCCTATGCTACAGTCGATTAAAATCTGGTTATCTAAACACTTCTCCACGAAGGACTTGGGAGAAGCATCCTATATTTTGGGGATAAAGATCTATAGAGAGAGATCTAAAAGGATACTTGGCTTATCCCAAGGAACATACATTGATACCATGCTAAAGAGGTTTAGCATGGAAGATTCCAAAAGAGGTCTCATGCCGATGAGCTATGGAATAAATCTCTCCAAGAAACAGGCCTCAACGACACCTGAGGAAAGAGACCGTATGAGTAAGATCCCTTATGCTTCAGCAATATGATCTATCATGTACGATATGATATGCACTAGAACAGATGTCGCTCATGCACTTAGTGTAACAAGAAAATATCAGTCGAATCCAGGAGAAGAGCATTGGAAGGCAGTGAAAAATATCCTAAAGTACTTACGAAGGACTAAGGATGTATTTCTTGTCTACGGTGGGTCTGAATTAAAGCCCGAGGGCTTCACGGACTCAAGTTTTCAAACAGACCAAGATGACAGTAAATCTATTTTGGGGTATGTATTTACCTTGATTGGAGGTGCAGTGAGTTGGAAGAGTTCCAAGCAGCAAACAGTTGCTGATTCTGTGACAGAGGCAGAGTATATAGCTACAAGTGAAGCTGTAAAGGAAGTTGTTTGAATGAAGAAGTTCATAACAAAAATTGGTGTGGTTCCTAGCATTGGAGAAGCAGTCCCTTTATATTGTGACAACACCGGAGCGGTTGCACAGACTAAGGAACCCAGGTCTCATCATAAATCCAAACACGTGTTGCGGCGATTTCACTTGATCAGGGAGATCATTGAAAGAGGAGATGTCACCTTGGAGCGTGTAGATTCTCAAGATAACATTGCAGATCTATTTACTAAAGCTTTAACACAACAACAGTTTTATCGTCACTTAGAGAAGATGGATATGAGATACCATAGCGATTGGCTTTAGTGCAAGTGGGAGATTGAAAGTAGTATGCATACAAGCCAATCATGTATGATGATAAAATATATACATTTTAAACGATTTTATTTATTTATTATTAAAAGTATTCACTTATTAAAGGCATTTAATTATCTACATGATGCTGTTTTTATAATATATAAATAACCTATAGTTTTAAGCATTGCTTTTAGAATCATGATGTTGATCATGCTAATGAAATCTAAATTCTTAGAAAGCTTAAAAACTAAAATAGTTCCCAATCACGGGATTACTAAAAATGGGATTAGTAAATTCGGATAGATTGGTACATATGTTGCTTGCTCATTGGATGAGGATGATTGATCTCATGATCATTTGTGTGGAGACACTAAAGCAAGTATATAGGTGCTTATTGGAGAATAAGTTCACTGAACGTGACTCACTATGGAATACCTAATGGAGTTTTACTCGTCTGTCAATAGAAATTCCTAATGTGATAGAAGTACAAGTGATCCTTGGACGTGAGATCATCATAGTATCTTGTGTGTAATGAATTATACTTTGATTTATTTCTTAAGACTCTTAGAGTATATCAAAGGGTATGCTTGGGTATAATGACTTACATATGGAGATAGTGAATGATCAATAAAGAATCTACCACTTCTAGTAAAAGAAGAGGTATGTCCTATGTGAGTCGTTAAATGACAGCCCAGTAGTCCTTGGCCAAGGCAGAATGAAATTAGAAAGGAGTTTCTAATTTGCATTATTTGGAGTTGTGCATTTTCTAATCGAAATACATATAATTAAAGAAAATAAGACTTGACAGGAAATCCATGTCTTATGTTTAATTGGGACATTGTATGGTGGAAGGATTGAATTATACGGTAACTATTAACTCACAAGTTCTTTTATGATTAATGTTGAAATCTATATTATCTAGAAAGTCGTTGATCGTTAGGGAGGCCTATCCATATTGTAGAATAAATGTTATTTATTTAAATAAATTATTAGTTTAATTTATTTATTTAAATAAGATTAAAATTGTTCTAATTGATTTATTCACAATTGGTTTAATATAGAGAACCTAAAGGGTCACACCATAAAAAGGAAAAATAATTATTTAAGAAGGTAATGGCATAATCGTAATAATGTATTAAGTGTAATTAATTTAATCTATAGTGATAGAATAAATTAAATAACTTAATGTTTATTATTTAATATTTTAAAAATATTAAATATAAATTAATAAGATGAGTCTTATTAATATTATTACAATTATTATTATTTTAATTCTAAAGGAGTTTAGGGATTAATTTAATATTAGTACTCTCACTTATTCCTAATGAGATTAGGAGGTAAATTAATTAAAAGAGTTTAAATTAATTAATCCCAATATGTTGGGAAGCCTAATTAATTAAAAGAATTTAATTAATTAATTAAACGAAACCCAATTCTAATTATATTAGTAAGTTTGACCAATATCTATATCAGAGGAGTCTTATACCAGATATGAAAAATACGTAATTCCAAGAGTTGGAGAGTACTTCTTTTTCTACAGAGAATAAAAAACAGGGTTTAGCCAACCACCCATCTTCTTGAGCAATTCCTCTTCCTTGGTAGATCACGTCTAGAGGTCAAACACTTGGGTGGCTAACGTTGATCAAAGGAAGGAGCCAATATAGGAGATTCAAGGAGATCGCGAAGAGAAAGGAGTTGAACTCATACATGTGGAAGCTAGTTTTTACAAGGGTATGATTCTGATTTATCCTTACTTTTCTGTTAGTGATAATTGAGCACAAAGCATGATCATGGTGAGGGTTTGTATAAAAATTTTAAAACCTAATTTATCGCGCTTCCACCCTTATTATGTAATTTGATTGCATGTATGCGTTACGTACAAACCCAACAATAACACCTAACATATACACACATGGAGATGTCTTGGTCCAGGTTTGGTGCCTCTTATGTTTACTTTAAGTTGTTTTCACACTTTATAGTCTATTCGAAAATTTCCATTTATTTAAGGTTAAATGAGTTCATGTAATAAGATTATAACTAAGAAATCACTAATCCACATAACGATGTTAAACATCCTTCAATACGCATGCTCACATATATTCATTTCATGTACACATAGCTAGTATAGTCCATCCTTTGAAAATATACTTTAAAACATACTTGTATAATTTATATCATGTCTAACTAGTTGGGTGCACATACCAATCATGCCTAGAGGCATAAAAGTCATTTCATGCTTGCACATAAGGTCAGAGTACAAGTAACTCAATGTTCATCCATCTTAGTTTTAAAATTTCTAAGTTTTATTCTCAAAATCCATGTCCTACCAAACTAAACATGCAAAGCAACTTCAAACCATATGTCATACTCATTTGTACATGTATCTAAGCCATATACACATACTAACAAGGTCAAAACTTAAAGTACACAATGCTCATAGATATTAGCTTGCAAAACATCCAAGTTTGTCTTTAAAAGTCATTCTAACCAAGGCTAAAGTAACTTAGTACATGCAAGGCAACTTTGAATCCTACTTCGTACATCACTAGCCATGTACACAAACTACAAGGAAGAACTTAAAAGACTCAAGGTTCGTCAAGATTTGTTTTCAAAACTTCAAGTTTCTTTTCACAACACATACTAAATCATGCTAAAGCAATCCATTATAAGTAAGGTAACCTTAACTATATGTCATGTCTATTATCATGCATATTTAAGTTAAACTAACATGCTGGAGATATCACATTTCAACAAAAAGTCAGTATCAAGTTCTGGTGCACGGCGCAGCTGCACTGTTCTATACTGTGGGAGTGGCGCAGCTGCGCCCCTCCAGGACAGTCACAAAAACAGCAACTGTCACAGTTGCACTGATTTGTACTGCAGAAGTGACGCAGCTGCGCCACTCTAGGACAAACTCAGACTAGACTCTGCTTCTGCAGAACTCAGACAACACCATATACACAACTTTTATTCAGCATGCTTAGACCAACAACATTGATATCACACCATACATATATCTTAGATAACATAGTGAATCAATTGCAAAATAAATTATCAAGTAATTCAAGAAATTCAAAGAATTTAAAGAACTCTAAATTAGGACCACACATATGAGTATTACCTTCTTTGAGGTTTGTGAAGTTAATTCTTGCTTTCAATCTTAGATCGCTCACCCAAACTCAACAACTCACTCTCTAATTTAACTTAACATACAACTAGCAACTTGAATTTGAGAAGAGGGGAGCTTCCTTTATATAGAGAAATTATTACCCAAATCATGGCTTTGCCCAACGTTTGAATCCAATAGAAAGAAGGAGAAATCATTGGGCAAGGAGGAGTTGATGGAAGCTACTATTCAAGCCACTCCCCCCACCATCATTGCAATTCACTAAGATTGAGAAATGAAGAACTAGACTAGGCCAATGGCCTCTCACGGCTAAATAAATGAATTGAGATACTGATTTTGGGACAAGGCTATTGGGCTTACTGTATTCTCATTTTAACCCCAACACATAGATATCAGACACTTTTTTTTGGCTCCCAAAGTCAAATTTAATGACTTAATGTTATCTTCTTATGTTAAATTGGGGGCACATATATACATATATGTGCACAATCATATATACAAATACACTCATACTCTAAATATACACCTATACATATAGTCATGTACTTCATGTACACTAGGTTTGTCCAAATAATATTTTAATTGGACTACATATAATTCAGTTGGGTGCTCCCAACCCATTATCTCTATAACACTTATTATTCTAATCACATAGAAATACCACCATGACTAATTAATATCCATCATTTATTCCCTTACTATTAATTCTCTTTTAATAATTCCTGTTAAACCTTCAATTTGGTTTTACTTTAATATTCATGTCACACAAGGTTCATTTATCCAAGCTTACTAGAGTTATATAACTCAATCTTATAATACAATCTCAGCAGTAAAATATCAGGGGTCTAGGCCATGTTTGGCTTTTCCCCAATTCCACTTCATTTAATATTCATTTAATATAAAGTTTGTGTGACACACTTTACTTTAGTACTAAATTATTTAACTACCTTAAATAATTATGCACTTATAATAGGTATAGCTATTACACTAGGCTTTATGAACTTATACTTATAATATCTTTATTTAAAATCACCACTACCCTTAGATTAATTAATATTTACTCCATTAATTATTTAAATTATACTATTATACGTATAATTATTCGATTGTCCTAAGACAACTTCTTTAATCTTTACATTTGTTCATATCTTAATTATTAATATATTATCTCCATCTCTAACCAATATTTGTTTATAAATATATTAGTTTTTCTTCTTTTATCAACCACTTATTTTCCATTAACATATTTCAAAATATTAAACCATTTCATATATTACCATGATATGCAATATATTAAAATTTCCAATTAAAATATTCATTTCCTTTTCTTTATGTAACACATGAACATTAATTCACCAATTTACTTAACTGATGTAACCTATTTATTCAACTTACTATCACACGACTGCCACACAAGGCTTTAATGCTCAAATTATATTATTCCATAATATAACTTTTCAATTTAATTTAAATTAACCAACATCTATTATTGTTTAGTTAATCTCCATGATCAACTTTCATTCAAATCATGCTTTGTTATCTCCATCCATTCATGAACAACTTGTACACCAAGTATGACCCATATTATAACATATTAGCCATTAATATTCATTTCCTAACGTTCAGATTACACAAACTCATCTAGAATTGTCTGTAGACCGGTGCAGCTGCGCTGGTCTTAAGCTTGAAAGTGGCGCAGCTGCGCCACCTTAAGTTTAGACGCAGACAAGTTCTGCTATAGCAGAACCAGAATCTAAATTCCTAGATACTTTGAACATGCTTTTTAATTGCTAACTTGCTATACCAGTTAACCAACATCACTTACTACCTTATTCAATGATTTAGAGATTAAACTTCAAATTCAAACTCTATTTTCTTTAATAATTAATTAACTATAAAATCTCATATATATATATATATATATCTAATTTTTTTCCCACAAAACCACATAATTCAAAATATATAACACGCATTCTTATTCAAACCCGACATATCTTATAATTAGAATTCTATTTATTAATTCTTATTTTAATAGTTTCTGAAAATTTAGGTTATTACATTCTGTGACAAACGAGAATTTTGTAATTTAATTTAAATATTTATAAAATTAAATAAATATTTTTGATGATTTATTTATTGAGTTAAATAAATATTTGATGTTTATTTATTGAGTTAAATAATTAATTGATGGAATTGTGGTAGATTAATTTAATTATATGTACTGTTACATTGATTAAATTAATGTAGAGAATTTTTATAGTTCAAAGTGTGAATTTAATTGAGTTTATTTAATTAAATGAATTATTTAATAAGGATAAGGTTATTCTAATTAATTTAATAATTAATTAGAGATTTAACGATTTGACATAATTAATAAATGAGAATTTTAATTATGTGATGATGTGATTTAATGTATAATATTATATTTTATTTTATTGATTTAAATATAATTATTTGATTAATTAAAGTGTGACAATTAAATTATATAATAAACACTTTAATTAAATTAAATGGGAAGGGAGTTAATATGGGACAAAAAAACATGCCCTTAAGAACATGGGAGTAGTTAAGGCCTGATGCACTTAACCGCTTCCCATGTTCCAAACCAGTTATTTCACGTAAACTTATATCTATACAGCCTCAGTTTATATATCATTATATCAGTAAGAAACACAGAGAGAAATTGGGAGTTGAAGAAGAAAAGTGAAGAGTTAAAGTTTATATATCATCTAATCTCAACAGAGTTGCAAGGGTATGATTCTTCATCATTAAGTTCTTATATATTTCTCCATTAAAGCATATTTTAAGTTCTTTGTAAAAGCCTATTTTGTGATTAATGCATGAATTGATGATATATGTGTTAATAAATATTTATAACATGTTTTCTATCATTTATTCATGTTTTAAAACAATCAAATTCATGTGATTATGCTTTAATTAGAGATTTGAAAGTTACAGAGTATGAAAAGTATGAATATGGCCCATATGTACAAAATATCATGTTTTAATTGTTTATTAAACTTTAAATTGATAATTGATTATGATTATGCATGTTTAAACGAACAAAACAAAATTCAAACGGACAGATTCGGTGTTATAACGAATCTGTAATGAAGAATTTCATGATTTGTCTCGAAACTTAGAAAAATACCAAAAAAACAGTAAATTTATGTGTTCTAATTTGAGTGATTACGTGATCTAAAGTGTTAAAAACATGCTAGAAGCTTTGTATGATGTTTATGTTAAGTTTACAAACTATGGGTAACATTGACAGTGTTGTTTGGACTTAATTTTTTAAATTTCTTGGGTTATTTGGGCTGATGAATAGTGCAGTCGCGAACTGCAGTTCGTCATGCTGGAGACCCTCGCCCCGGGCTTTCTAGAGTAAAACATGCCGCCCCAACGGGCAACCCGCAGTTCAAACACCCACCCCGGCGGGAACTGCAGAGATGAGGTGGTTTTGTTTTGTGTGATTTTCAATCCATAACATGATGAGTTAACTTAACCTAATGAACCTGATAACGTGTTGAGCATGTAACACAGTACTATAACATATTGTTGACATGTATAAGATGATTTGAAGTTGCATATTAACAAGTTATATGTGAACTTAGATTTGTTGTTGTAAGGTTTGATTATGACTATTTAAGAGTCTATACTTGTGTGGTATGCATGTTGTGGGTTCAGATTCACGTTATGTGGTTATTCCACAAGTTAAGATTATGAACCAAGTTGTTAAGTTGTGCTTAAGTGGGAAGTTCAACAGTTAAAGGTAGTGGTAATGGAACTAATTGATATTGCAAACATAATAAAATATGTAGGACGTTTGGGGAAGTGAATTGTAGTTATAATCTACGCACGAGGCAAGTGTTCTATCCCTAATTTACTATTGTTGAGAAAGTTTCCTAAATTTTACTTTTATTGAGCAAGCTCTCTTTCCTCGAAATATTATCATGATGCAAGTTCTTATTTTTGTTTGTTCAAGTTGAGATTCCATATGAGATATTATAATTCCTTTAAAGTATTACTTCAGTTATACAATACTTATTCGATTGTATACTCTTGAGATTTATTATTCGATTTGAATATCAATGTTATTGTTGAACCTTGTAAGACTAGCGAACCCCTATTGATTCGACTAATCCATAGTCGATGAACGTTCTAAATTCTAGAACTATTATTAAGCTTATCCAAACCAAACTTTCTTTGGTGCGGACTCTGATGTCAAACTGAGATGAACAACCCTTTTATAGGGGATTATTTACGCGTTAGCGTTGAGATATTGTGCACATTCATGGTACTAAGGGCTGATCCCCCTAACTACAAGTAGTAGAGTCCATATAGTCTTATAACTGTTAAAGGTTTAAAGTAGAAATACTTGACAACCTAGGACATAGTTCATGGTCTTTTGACCCTCAGATGTACTTTTGTTTCTTGTTATTCATTCTTGATTCAAAAATCGAGCTTCCTTTATTCAGAATTCTTTAATTTACTCGCATGTTATTATTACTATTATATTGTTATACTTGTGGGCAATCGTGCTCACTCTTACATAATAACATTGCAGTTAAGAACGAAAGGTCCGATGAGCTTTCCACTAGAAAAGGCAAGGGCAAAGCTAACAAGTGCTGAAGACTTGTTATTTGTTTATGAATGTTATGTTTAAGACTATGACGTTATGTTAAAACTTATTTGTTTCTTTATATTCCGCACTCGATGTATTAAGGTTAGATGACCTGGGATTCATTTATTTAGATGTTGTAACCCTTTAAGGGGAGGATTTCTATATATTTATGTTTCATGGGTAGATAGATACGTGATATTTGTACAGTGAACACCAAATCCCGTGGAAATTGAAGTACCCGGATTTGGGGGTGTCACAAGTTGGTATCAAAGCCGCAGGTTATGAACCATAGGTGGGAGAAAACCTTAGGGTAGTAGCCTTTTAAGAGATCGATAACATAGTGGTGATAAACTCTTATCGAGTTCTAAGAAAGATAATAAATTACCTTATGTGTTATGTGTTTATATTTATGTACTCGCTAGTATCGGTTAGCATCACGTAATAACTAAGCCTTAAAATTTTGATTGTCAAGATGTCGGATATTGGAGGATCTAGTTAGCCTAGGGAGGTTATACCCTGAGTGGCTATTGAGGAGGAGCCCCGAGACATTCATACATTCTGGGAGCAGTTGGTTCGGAGAGAGCCATCTCTATTGATCACTATTGTTGGTCAGAAGCCTGAGCCATTGTTTGATTCAGAAGAGGACTTTGAGGAGATTGAGGTTGAGGATGAGGCAGCTGAGGAGGAGGATGAAGACCCTGATGAGTTCCCACCGAACTCTATCAGTGCTGAGATGTAAGACGAACTGTATGACCGTAACATAGATTTATAGGATAATGTTCGGGAGCTGAAGGAGCAGACAATTACTCAACGGACTACCATCGAGTAGAAGGATGGCGAGATCGAGACTATAGATACACGTCTTAGAGGCGTGGAGTGGGAGTTGGTTCATGAGAAGGGCCAAAGTGAAGAAAATTCAGCTGAGATAAAGAAGCTGAAGAATGAGTTGCGAGAGGAATCGGCAAAGCGTACCAGAGCAGAGGACGCTTGGATGAGTGCTTCACGACGTGCAGATATTACCGAGGATAACGATCGGGCCAAGAAGGCTAAGATTGAGAAAACGGACTACACGTTTCAGACTGTGATTGATAAGGCCCAGGATCGGGTTATGTACTATCCAGATCAGTTCAAGGACCTACCTTGGTATATGCTAGACCATAGGACGATGTTCCGTATTATGGAAGAAGAGCGCAGAAAAGTTGTTCGACATCTTAGTAGGTCGTGATAGGAACATCATGATTATGTGAATATTTCTTTGATTAGTTAATAATGTAAATTTTGATGTGATTATAAACAAAGGAATATGTTGATGATTTAAATCCTGAAGATTCTTTATCTCGGGATAGTTGATGTAAATAGCAGTGATGCTATCTTTCGTATGTTTAAAACTTTTGATTGAATAAAACATCAGAGTTTATTTGAGATGATATGTGTTAAGTGAATATTTTAAAATGTTTAAGTTAAGTCTTAAGTATTAAAGAATTGAATGAAGAACTAATAAACGTATATCTTAATAAAAATATGCCGCTAAGAAGACGCCCAACTGGTCAACCAGCCCAAGAAGGGTCGACGAATAACAACGACGGTAATGCCAACGCCAACCCCGTTCAGCAGTTGGTGAACTTATTGATTGGAGTAATTAACAATCAGTCGCAAGCTCCACTGAACACATCATTCAAGGGCTTCAAGGCGGTGGGATCGCCAAAATTCAAGGGATCCATGAACCCAATTGAAGCATAGACTTAGGTTATGGAAATGGAGAAGATTTTTGACATCGCTAGGGTCAATAAGGATCAGAAGATGGCTTATACAGCATGTAGACACTCAAAATTTTTCATTCCTGTTGTAGACACTCAAAATTTTGTGTTCCTATTACTAACCCTGTAAGGGGGGAAAACCGTCTTTTTAACACTAGTCTCAATACCTGGATGTCAACTCAGCCCCGGTCTCAATACCGAGATGCTAACTCAGCCCCGGTCTCAATATCGAGATGTCAACTCAGCCACGGTGTCAACACCGGGATGTCAACTCAGCCCCGGTCTCAATACCGGGATGTCAACTCAGCCCGTCTCAATACCGGGATGTCAACTCACTCCCGATTTTAATACGGGGATGCCAACTCAGCTCCGGTCTGAATACCGGGATGTCAACTAAGCCCCGGTCTCAATATCGGGATGTCAACTCAGACCCGGTCTCAATACCGGGATGTCAACTTAGCCCCGATGTTATCTGATATATATAATGACAAATACGCGCAAGTGTACACGGTTAATCAAGTAATAAAGAAGGAAGAAGAGTGTCAAACCCCTAGGGAACAGTTACTAATAACTATTCTAATTAACAAGTTTTATCAATTTAAATCCACTTAAACAGTCACTCCAACTATTTTGTGAAAATTGTTTTAAATAAAGAAAATTAAGAACTAAATAAACTAACAAAGATTGATCACCAGATGATTAAGACATAGGAGTACAACTTTCCCAATTGCTTTGCAACAATCGCCTTACCATATTTTCACTTATTTAATCCAATGAATTGCTAACTAGGATTGCCTATCAATTTACTAACATCTTTCAATGATTAATAAAAAGACCTATTTTAGTTATTTTGCTATTTTCGTGCAAGACACTTTAAACAGATTCATTAAGCACAAACTCCTAACAAAGTTACGCATGACATACAAATACTTTCATCTCATACACTGTTATGTTATCATTAACAAGAATCAACAAATTCATACGTTATTATATTCAAATCTAATCTAAGATTTTCTCTTTTAATTCCATCAAAGATATCAGATTAATTGCTAGCTAGACAATTAAAAAATTAAGCACAAAATATAATAATCAACTCAATAGGATCAACAAGTGAAAATAATGATAATTGAATTATTGAAATGCAAAAGGTTCCATTGTACCCCTAATTGGGAAATTAGTGTTTCATCATAATAGAAACAAGAAGATTAAAATTAAATAGCATCATAGTACCAGATAATGAAATTAAGAGAAGAAGAAAAAAAACTCTATCGAGGAATCTCTAATCTCCAAGCTTCAATCTCTGCCTTTAATGTTCTCTAATGCAATCTCCAAGTCTCCACAAGATGGATCTCAATGATTTGTAGTAAAAAAAGTCCCCAAATCCAAGTTATAATCAAGTATTTATAGTCCTAAGAGAAACCCTAACACTTTAGGCATCCCAAAATCCTATTAGAATTCAACTTGGACACTAAGACACCTAAATAAGCTCTCTCCCCGCCGTCCAGCGCGCCCCGCGCCGATTTTAGTTCATTTCTGGCACGCCCCGCGCCGGTCAATTTTCTGCTGCAATGTTCTTTGGTAAAATGACCATAACTTTTGATCCGGGATGAGTTATGGGGCCCGCTACCTATCAAATCAAAGATCTCGACGAGATCTACAACTTTCTTTCTCTGAGAATTGACAGATTTGGGTTGGAAAATAGTAGAAATTGGGCTTCAAGTGGATGATGTGTAAATAGCAAGCATAATAACTCTGAGCTTTGATCTTTGTTGATAAAAATGTCATAACTTTTTCATCCGTACTCTGATTTGGACGATTCAAGACGTTTCGAAAAGCTAAGAAGTAGATCTACAATTAAATCCAAGTTCCAAGCTAAGAACATGCATCCAACTTAGTATTAAAACCTTTGCAATCTCCCCTTATTATTTTTGCTTGCATATTGTACTCCAAAAGATGTCAGGATTATTTTTCCTTGCTTCTCCATGCCAATGTAGTGTGCCTAGCTCGAACCGCTTAGCTCCAATTTGACACTACTTTAGCCATATAGCTTCAGTTGTTATATCTTAGTTCTACTTTCCCTTTTTCCTACACAAGATCAATTAAGCACATAAAAAGGAACAGAAAATACCCAAAAACTCACAATTCATCAAACTAAAGATATTCAATTCATAGGTATAAAACCTACTCACCACCCGATCTCAATATCGGGATGTCAACTCAGCACCGGTCTCAATACCGAGATGTCAACTCAGCCCCGGTCTCAATATCGGGATGTTATCTCAGCCCCAGTCTCAATACCAGGACGTCAACTTAGCCCCGATCTCAATATCGGGATGTCAGCTCAGCCCCAGTCTCAATACCGGGATGTCAACTCAGCCCCGGTCTCAATATCGAGATGTCAACTCATCCCCGGTCACCATACAAGAATGGCAAGCAGCCTCGGTGACAACCCCGGGATGTCAAAGTCAGCCCCGGTCACTATACCGGGATGTCAAGTCAAATTGCGATCACAACTCGGGAGGTACAGTAACCCCGGCGACTGATAGTAGTGTGCATACAAGCCAATCATGTCTGATGATAAAGCACATACTTTGTAAACAATCTTATTTATTTATTAATAAAATATTCATTTAAGGCATATAATTATCTACATGGTGCTGTTTTTATAATATGTAAATAACTCATAGTTTTAAGAAATGCTTTTAGAATCATGATGAGATCATGATAATGAGATCTAAATTCTTAGAAAGCTTAAAAACTAAAATAGTTCCCAATTGTGGGATTACTAAAATGGGGATTAGTAAATCCGGATAGATTGGTACATATGTTGCTTGCTCATTGGATGAGGATGACTGATCTCATGGTCATTTGTGTGGAGACACTAAAGCAAGTATGTAGGTGCTTATTGGAGAATAAGTTCACTGAACGTGACTCACTATGGAATACCTAATGGAGTTTTACTCACCTGTCAATAGGAATTCCTAATGTGATAGTAGTACAAGTGATCCTTGGACTTGAGATCATCATAGTATCTTGTATGTAATAAATTATACTTTGACTAATTCCTTAAGGCCTTTTAAGGCATATATAGGGTATGCTTGGGTATAATGAGTTACATATGGAGATAATGAATTATCAATAAAGAATCTACCATCTCTAGTAAAAGAGGAGATATGTCCTATGTGATTCGTTAAATGACAACCCAGGAATCCTTGGCCAAGGTAGAATGAAATTAGAAAGAGGTTTTTAATTTGCATTATTTGGAGTTGTGCATTTTCTAATCGAAATACATATGATTAAATAAATTAAGACTTGACAGTAAATTCATGTCTTATATTTAATTGGAACATTGTATGGTGGAAGGATTGAATTGTACGATAACTATTAACTCACAGGTTCTTTTATGATTAATGTCGAAATCTATATTATTTGGAAAATCGTTGATCGCTAGGGAGGCTTATCCCTATTATAGAATAAATGTTATTTATTTAAATAGATTATTAGTTTAATTTATTTATTTAAATAAGATTAGAATTGTTCTAATTGATTTATTCATAACCGGTTTAATATGGAGCACCTAAAGGGCCACACCATAAAAGGAAGAAGAATTATTTAAGAAGAAAATGGCATGATAGTAATAATGCATTAAGTATAATTAATTTAATCTATGGTGATAGAATAAATTAAATAGCTTAATGTTTATTATTTAATATTTTAGAAATATTAAATATAAATTAATAAGAGGAGTCTTATTAATATTATTATTATTATTATTTTAATTCTAAAGGAGTTTAGGATTTAATATAATATCAGTACTCTCTCTCAATCCTAATAAAGATTAGGATATAAATTAATTAAAAGTATTTAATTAATTAAATAAAACCCTATTCTAATTGGATTAGGAGTGTTAACTTAATATCTATATAAGAGAGTCTTATATCAGAAATAAGGTACGTAAATTTTTCCAAGAGTTGGGAGTATACATATTCTATAGAGATAGAAACAAGGGTTAAGCCAATAACCCATCTTCATGAGTTCTTTATCTTCCTTGGTGGATCACCGTTAGAGGCCAAACAATTGGGTGGCTGACATTGATCAAGGGAAGGAGCCACTACAGAGGAATCAAAGGAACCAAAGGAGTAGAACTTGTACCTGAGGAAGCTTGGATCTTCAAAGGTATAATTCCATGTTCTCTATTTTCTTTTATTGATAACTAGCACAAAGCATGATCATGGTTATGGGTTTGTATAAATTTTTGAAAACCTAATTTTTGCGCTTCTGCCCTATTTATGTGATTTGATTGCATGATTGAGTTACGTACAAACCCAACAGCGACAACACCAGGAGATCCAGTTCAGGCTCGATCACAACTCGGGAGGCCAAATCAACTTCGAAAATGACCCCAAAGCATCATATCATCCCCAGAGACAACCCTGAGAAACCAAGTCAGCCTCAGAGATAAACCTGAGGAGAAACAGAGTCGACTAGGATCAAAACCTCAGAAACAACTCCGGGAAAATAGTCGAAGACCGTGCCAGTATTTGAGACAACCCTTGGAGGGGCAAAACGGTCATTTTACAAACTTGAAGTCAATCCAGTCCAAATTAAGCCGAATTGATGCAATGAAGGTCAGAAAGAACCATAACATTGATCCCGAGTGAAAACAGCACAATATAGCTCAACGGACAAACTGCGAAGAAACAAAGATCTAGTTCTGAATCCAACTTCTTGGAATCGAAAAAGGTTTAGTCCTATGTCATTGTGACGCTGTGACAACCCAAAAATTTATAAAATCTTAAATGATTAAAATAAAAGTTAAAGAATAAAACCTAGATGAGAATTTGAGGATTTATTTAAAATCTTTAAGTAAAACCTATATGGTTTGCTATTCGAATATGAATAGAGAAAATATGGGTTACAAAAATTCCAAACCCTAGAAATGAAGTTATATGAATGATAAGGATAAGGTATTGTGATACCTATAAAATTAATGTGAACTGAATAGTGTAAGAAATGCTATAATGATGTATGTGGAAATTTTATTAAGGAAATAAGACTTCACATGAAGAGATGCTATGAGGTTAAAAGAAGGTGAGTATATATATATATATATATATATATATATATATATATATATATATATATATATATATATATATATATATAGATACTTAGTAAGGTGCTATATATTTTAGCCAGATGATTGATAAATTAAGTTAAGGATATGAGAATCAAGATAAAACTATATTAGTAATTAACATAGCTTGAACGTTGGCCTTGACTAGCAAATAAAAATATGAATAAGTATAAAGTGATTAACTAATATGATTAGCAATAAAAATGGAGTAAGTTAAAACTTAAAATTTGAGTTAGAGATAGAATTTTGAGAAACGGACCGCTCGGTTGAGTCCGGAACGTCAAGTTTAGTCAGAAAAGACAATAAACAAAAAATATGTAAGGGTTGACTTTTTGGTCAAAGTTAACAGCTGACTTTTATGGAGAAAAGTCAAAATTAGAGTTAGAAGTGAAATATGTGATGATTTATGTGAACTATGTATGGTATTAAGTAATATACCTTATATAATCTGAATACATTTATTTGGTGTATAAAAGTAAATTAAGAATAAAAATATGTAACCTAATATATATATTAGGTATAATAATTAAATAACCTAAGGGGTTATAATATGGGAGAATGTTAGTATATAAATATATATACTAACCCTAAGAGATTTATTTTATATATCTCAAATAATTAATTTTATAACCAAGTCTAATTGAGTTATGAAATTAAAAAGACATGAGTAAAGAATTTATTTCAAATATGAAAAGTGAAAACCCTAAGTAAATGATTAGGGTAAAATAGAATTAAAAGTATTGGACTATAATAATATCATAGCCCAATAATTTAAATAGAGTTCAAGTAAATTAAATTTATTGGACTATGGGGATATATTATTTAAACAAGCCCAATTAATTAATTAAGCAAGGGACTTGTAGATAAATTGAATTAAGGGTTAAATTATTTAACTAGCCCAATATAATATGTATGGGATAATTGTTATGATGGCCCAATTTGATTATTGGTAAAAGTCCAATTTTATTTTTGTAAGTGAGCAAAATAAGAAAATTTTTGCAAGCCCAATAGAATTTAATTAATTAAAGGCCAATGATTAGCCCACTTGGGAAGGGGTATACTAGACATTAAATAAGCTCTATATAAAATAAGGTGAAGAAGATATAAGGCCAAAAGTGGTCAGGTATGTATGGAGGAGAAAGGGGGGGATAATGAAATGATTAATGTCACTTTATTAGGTAATTACTTTTTGAGGTGGCATTTAATAATTGGACCAACACATGTTGGGTTACTTGCAAGCAAACTTGTAATCATAAGAGAGAAGAGAGAGATAAGGATATGTGGAAAAGATAAGGCCACTTGGCCGGATAGGGTAAAATGAAAAAGGAAGAGAAAAAGAAAGATAAGAAGGAAAAGAAAGAGAAAGATAAGATAAGAAAGAGAAAGGAAGAGAGAGAAATAGAAAGGGAAAGAAGAAACATAATAGAGAGAGAGAAAGGAGAAGGGGTGGCTGCCCATTTGGGAGAAAAAAAAATCTCCATAGATGAAGAAGAAGAGAAGAAGAAAAAACGAAGATATAAAACTATTTCTTATTTTCTTCTTTTTCAATAATTTAATAGAAAAGGAGTTTTGTGATTTGGAAGCATAACTCTTAGATTTATGTGTTTTCCATGAATTCATGTTTGGATCTACTCATATTGGGTGTTGATTGATTTGGAAACCAAAAAAAAAGAGAAATATTTTTCTTATCTATAAAATTATTTTGGATCAGTCTGAAACTGGGGCAATTTCGTCCATTTTTTATATTTTAAAAATTATAAAAATATTTGGAGTGTTAATATCGGAAGATATGAAGGTCCTGTAAAAATTTGAGAATTTTTGGCCATACGGTTTGAGAGTTATGGATTTTACGGTGAAGGACTATTTTTATGTAGCCATCAGAATAACTCTCTGTGTATAAGTCCAAAAATTATAAAATTTTTACTGAAAGTACATGTGTATAACAGGAACATATTGTGAAAATGTCAGAATTTTTGGAGCTAATAACGATTTATGATAAATCTGAGAATATTTGGCTATTATGGACTATTTAAATATAATAAATATATTTTAAAAATTTCGGTAAAAATATATGTTCAATGTGGGACTATATTCTGGTAAATCTCAAAAAAGAAAGAATTTTGGAACTGATTTGGTATTTTTCTTGTAAATGGTAATTTATGGATAAATGGATTAAATAGAATATATGATGTGAAAAATATGAAAAATAATGTTTTTCGACTTGAGAAGCATGGAGTATGCAGGTTTTTGATGAAGTTTTGGGTCGGTTGTGAAGTGTTATGATGTTTATGTTATTTTGAAAATGCTTTAATGAGTTAATTAAGGAAAGGAAAATAATTAAAATAAATTATTTATTAATGTGATTATTGACTTAAATTATTTTTATATGACTAATAATATTGGATTGAAATATTATTAGTAATGTTTGACTTAGAAGTTATTAAAAGGTTAATAACCTTAGCTTAAAATATTATTAAATAATTAATAATATTAAACGGAGAATTAAAATAAGAGAATTAAGTTATTTTTCACTATAGTTGTTGAATTTGGTATTCTAAAAACTATATTATACATGTAGTAGACTGAAATGAGAATTCAGGGTGCTGAATTAGATTTTGGGTTGCTGAAATAATTTCGGTTTACTAAAACTGATTATGGTCTGTTGAAATGGTGATTTCAGGATGCTGAAATAAAACCTGGTTTACTGAAATAGTATTTTCAGTTTATTGAAATGTTATCTAGTTTATTAAGATAACATATAAAGGTAAAACTTAAAAGTATAAGTTATGACATGATTAAAAGATTATCAAAGTATAATCGTAGCACTAAGACTTTAATGTAATGTCTAAAACTTAACTGTGTTAGACAAGTTAATATAAAAACTTATAAATTAAGTGATTAAGTTTTAAGTCTAAAGTAGTACAGTCATATTCTGCAATAGTTGATGTATTGTATCTGGGCTAAACCATTCCTTCATATGGGGAATGTATATACGAATTAGTAACCGATCTAACTCGCTGTGAAAACAGTGTAGACGATACAAAAATTAATTTGTTGGTTGTTTGTAGGAAATCACTCAGCATATTATATTGAATACTATTCAAGACTCGATGTATGCTAGGTTTACACTTGTGAATTTGTATGGTGTTAAGGTATTACCTAGTATTTGACTTTGTGGTTAAATATTAGATAGTTTACGAGATAAAGTGTGATATGCTAATTGAAAGATCTATCTTATAACTGATAGGTCTTTTCAATAAGGAGATTAAATTAAATTGCTTAGCGGTAATCAGCGGTGCAGGCAAGTTTTCTTAACTCAAACTCGAGTTATTATCTCAAAGCATGTTAGTGGTTTAATTATTTATAATTATTCCACATCTTTGATTATTGAATCGCACTTAGTACAAATTGCATATGTTCATCAGGTATGAAAGGCTGGTCACCTTTATTACCCTAAGATTCAGTTAAAGTTGTTCATGGTCCTTGTGACATTAAATGTTATTGATTCAGTCATTCAATTATTGACATGTTGATTCATGCTTTTTCACAATTATTATATTGTTAAAAACTTGAAAGCTTATTATTTTTTCAATCATGATATATCTTCATTTAAACTTAAACTTGCTGGGTAAAATTGTTGCTCACTCTTGCTATATCATGATATTAAATTTCAGATTAAGACGAATGATTGAAGAAGATCAGAGACAAAAGAAAAATATAATAATAGATTGTTGTGAGAATAACTATTTAGTTATTTTATGTAAACCTTTTGTAATTTTGAAGATATATATTCAGTTAAGGTTAATAAACTTAGAGAAATGTTATAGAATTATATGAAATAAACAATATATGTTTATTATTCCGCATTAGATGATAGAATATGTATGATAATGAAGTACTGTAACGTACCAAGTCCGTGGTTCTTGGGACCCGGATTTGGGGGCGTCACAGGTTGGTATCAGAGCTGTAGGTTATAAACCTTAGGTAGGATTACCTTAGGTTATAACTGCAGAGATGAGGATGATGAATAAACTCAAATAGAGTTTAAGTGATAAGAGTTGAATTCAGAGAATTCGTCATTAAAGATAAGGAGAAGATAAATAAGGTTCAAAGAAGAATTTTGAAGAATTATAAGATAAGAATCTGGAGTTACCTGATCCAGTAATAATGATGAAAAGTGATAATAAATAGACAAATTCTATAAGATAAAAAGTATAAAATCATAATATAATATGATTAAAGGAAAAGAAGATCGTAAAACAAAACGATCCTAAGATAGCAAAGAATCGTAATATAACACGATTATAAGATATGATCACAACGTGATCTGATGAGGTCATAGGAGGACAGATAATCAATCTATTGATTGAAGACTTTATAGCAGAATTGCTATACGAGAATGATACTATAAAATAGTACGAGTTAAACTTAAAAGAGTTGAAAAGGATGATATACGGATTAAATAAAATTCGTATCGAGTAAAGAGGGAGCTAGGATTATGTGGGATTTTAATTGAGGACTCAAGTGATTGCTAAGTTGTACAAACTTTTGTATGGGTGGGGATTTATGCTTGGTATAACGACTAGTTAGTTTATCACATTGATAATCATTGAAATATTGGTGTCGCGCTTTTCGCTATATGTATGTTGAGAAGGTAATTCTTTTCTCATGTGTATAACGGATAGGTAGAGAATATAAGAATAGGTGTGAGTTCTTAAAACTCATACTTATGGTAAGTTTGTGACTCATAATCGTATGGTATGTTTTTGAACCCCTAAGCGCATGGACAGATAACTGATTGGTTCTTGAACTACGTATTGCTATGATAAGTTCCTAAACTCATATTATTGTGAAAAGTTCCTGAACTCCTAATGTGTGGTATGTTTGATGAACTATACTGGGTTATAAAAAAAGTTATGGATGAAGAATTGAGGATTTTTAATAGATAGAATTATTAAGCAATTGATCATTAGAGCAATTGAAGTTGATGATGGAAGCATAGGTATTCCAAATCTTTTTAGCTGTGCTAGACTTCAAATTTTTGACATCAAGCTAAATTCGCACTGATGTGCCTTTAAAAATAAAAATGAATTTTGGTTATCAACAACACATGGTTACAATTGTGGAGAAATGGGTTTTGTACCACTAACACATCGTTACCTGTTGCGGCATGATAACACCAAAAGTAATTTTCAATGGTTTTGAGCTGTTTAAAGAAGAGTCTACGCTAATTGTTTCGGCTAGATAAAAATAATTTGAGATATCAAAATGTATTTTATATATCATCAATGCATCATGGAACCTGATGTAGAATGATAAAAATGATGGAGTTATCAATGCAGAATTACCTAGTGTTGGATGTGATCTAAGGATCGTCAACCCACTAAGGTACGATGTAGTATGACAAAGTCATAAAATGACGAAATCCTCAAACGGACTATAAATACAGTGCGGTATCATGACGTCATAAAATGATTTTTAGAATCTAAAAGGTAAAATATTGCCAACTAAATTTGGACAGACATGTTTCGATTGTAATTCGAATTTTTGGTATACGTCTAAAGTTATTTGATTCAGCTAGACAAATGTTTATGAAAATTCAAGTATCTCTTTGAGAATTTATCCCGAACCAAATTATTTTGGTGTGGAATCCTATGATAAGACTGAGGTGAACTATGTTGATTGGATAAAATAATCTAATCTAGTAGCGTAAATATTCGCTAGACATGATTGATACGTTATGCATGACGTAGGGTACGATTGGCTGATCATCTAACGTACTTACAAAAGTAATTTACTTCTTTGTGATTGTAAACATACTTAGTAGTTACTGTTTTGCGATATAAATATCATTAAAACTATGTGTTCATGGTCTATATGACCCCTCAGCATGATTTGAAAAGTTTTTAACTCCTTAGAGAGAAGTCATAAAAGAATGTGATGGTAGAAGAGCTCCTCATAGAAGGAAGCAAGAGGTACACATTAAATTGAGCATGAAATCAGATAAAGGTTATATTAAAATCTAGTTTTGATGAATAAAAGGAGTGGTGATTAGTATATTGTAATTTCGAGGACGAAATTCTTAGAAGAAGAGGTGAATGTGACAACCCGAAAATTTATAAAATCTTAAATGATTAAAATAAATGTTAAAGAATAAAACCTAGATGAGAATTTAAGGATTTATTTAAAATCCTTAAGTAAAACCTATATGGTTTGCTATTCGAATGTGAATAGAGAAAATATGGGTTACAAAAATTCCAAACCCTAGAAATGAAGTTATATGAATGATAAGGATAAGGTATTGTGATACCTATGAAATTGATGTGAACTGAATAGTGTAAGAAATGCTATAATGATGCATGTGGAAATTTTATTAAGGAAATAAGATTTCACATGTAGAGATGCTATGAGGTTAAACGAAGATGAGTATATATATATATACTTAGTAAGGTGCTATATATTTTAGCCAGAGGAATGATAAATTAAGTTAAGGATATGAGAATCAAGATAAAACTATGTTAGTAATTAACATAGCTTGAACGTTGGCTTTGACTGACAAATAAGAATATGAATAAATATAACGTGATTAACTAATATGATTAGCAATAAAAATGGAGTAAGTTAAAACTCAAAATTTGAGTTAGAGATAGAATTTTGAGAAACGGACTGCTCGATTGCGTCCGGAACGTCAAGTTTTGTCAGAAAAGACAATAAACAGAAAATGTATAATGGTTGACTTTTTTGGTCAAAGTCAACAGTTGACTTTTATGGAGAAAAGTCAAAATTAGAGTTAGAAGTGGAATATGTGATGATTTATGTGAACTATGTATGATATTAAGTAATATACCTTATATAATGTGAATACATTTATTAGGTGTATAAAAGTAAATTAAGAATAAAATTATGTAACCTAATCTATATAATAGGTATGATAATTAAATAAACTAAGGTGTTATAATATGGGAGAATGTTAGTATATAAATATATATACTAACCCTAAGAGATTTATTTTATATATCTTAAATAATTAATTTTCTAACTAAGTCTAATTGAGTTATGAAATTAAAAAGACATGAGTAAAGAATTTATTTCAAATATGAAAAGTGAAAACCCTAAGTAAATGATTAGGGTAAAATAGAATTAAAAATATTAGACTATAATAATATCATAGCCCAATAATTTAAATAGAGTTCAAGTGAATTAAATTCATTGGACTATAGGGATATATTATTTGAACAAGCCCAATTAATTAATTAAGCAAGGGACTTGTAAATAAATTGAATTAAGGGTTAAATTATTTAACTAGCCCAATAAAATATGTATGGGACAATTGTTATGATGGCCCAATTTGATTATTGGTAAAAGTCCAATTTTATTTTTGTAAGTGAGCAAAATAAGAAAAATTTTGCAAGCCCAATAGAATTTAATTAATTAAAGGCCAATGATTAGCCCACTTGTGAAGGGGTATACTAGACATTAAATAAGCTTTATATAAAATAAGGTGGTGAAGATATCAGGCCAAAAGTGGTCGGGTATGTATAGAGGAGAAAGGGAGGATCATGAAATGATTAATGTCACTTTATTAGGTAATTACTTTTTGAGGTGGCATTTAATAATTGGACCAACACATGTTGGGTTACTTGCGAGCAAACTTGTAATCATAAGAGATAAGAGAGAGATAAGGATATGTGGAAAAGATAAGGCCACTTGGCCGGATGGGGTAAAAAGAAAAAGGAAGAGAAAAAGAAAGATAAGAAGGAAAAGAAAGAGAAAGATAAGATAAGAAAGAGAGAGAAAGAAAGAGAGAGAAATAGAAAGGGAAAGAAGAAACGTGAATATAGAGAGAGAAAGGAGAAGGGGCGGCTGTCCATTTGGGAGAAAAAAAAATCTCCATAGATGAAGAAGAAGAAGAAGAGAAGAAGAAAAAACGAAAGTATAAACCTATTTCTTATTTTCTTCTATTTTAATAATTTAATGGAAAAGGGTTTTTGTGATTTGGAAGCATAACCTCTTAGATTTATGTGTTTTCCATGAATTCATATTTGGATCTACCCATATTGGGTGTTGATTGGTTTGGAAACCAAAAGAAAAGAAAAATATTTTTCTTATCTGTAAAACTGTTTTGGATCAATCTGAAACGGGGGCAATTTCATTCACTTTTTTATTTTAAAAATTCTAAAAATATTTGGAGTGTTAATAGTAGAAGATATGAAGGTCCTGTAAAAATTTGAGAATTTTTGGCCATACGGTTTGAGAGTTATGGATTTTACGGTGGATGACTATTTTTATGTAGCCATCAGAATAACTCTCTGTGTATAAGTCCAAAAATTACAAAATGTTTACTGAAAGTACATGTGTATAACAGAAACATATTGTGAAAATTTCAGAATTTTTGGAGCTAATAACGATTTATGATAAATCTGAGAATATTTGACTATTATGGACTATTTAAATATAATAAATATATTTTAAAAATTCTGAAAAAAAATATATATGTTCAATGTGGGACTATATTCTGGTAAATCTTAGAAAAGAAAGAATTTTGGAACTGATTTGGTATTTTTCTTGTAAATGATAATTTATGGATAAATGGATTAAATAGAATATATGATGTGAAAAATATGAAAAATAAAGTTTTTCGACTTGAGACCCTTAAGCATGGAGTATGCAGGTTTTTGATGAAGTTTTGGGTCGGTTGTGAAGTGTTATGATATTTATGTCATTTTAAAATACTTTGATGAGTTAATTAAGGAAATGAAAATTATTAAAATAAATTGTTTATTAATGTGATTAATGACTTAAATTATTTTTATACGACTAATAATATTGGATTGAAATATTATTAGTAATGTTTGACTTAGAAGTTATTAAAAGGTTAATAACCTTAGCTTAAAATATTATTAAATAATTAATAATATTAAACGAAAAATTAAAATAAGAGATTTAAGTTATTTTTCACTATAGTTGTTGAATTTGGTATTCTAGAAACTATATTATACATGTAGTAGACTGAAATGAGAATTCAGGATGCTGAATTAGATTTTGGGTTGCTGAAATAATTTTGATTTACTAAAACTGATTATAGTCTGCTGAAATGGTGATTTCAAGATGCTGAAATGAAACCTGGTTTATTGAAATAGTATTTTTAGTTTACTGAAATGTTATCTAGTTTATTAAGATAACATATAAAGGTAAAACTTAGAAGTATAAGTTATGATGAGAAGCCCCCAAATCCACTTTCCTTCGGAACCTCGGATTCGGTGCAGTCACGATACTACTATCGCCAAACTATTACATCTTTTATTCATTACTAAAAGAATATAACTTGCTTTATTACAATTTAGAATATAAATTCTATTTATATCCAAGATCTCGTCTTTACATCATAGACGATGTTACTAATATGCGAAATAATTTAAACTTTTCAATATCCTTTGAATAAATTCTTCTTATTGATTTCATAACTTAAATCCATTACATTTTCCTGAATCAAACTATATCATCATTCACTCTATTCAAATTTTTGTATAATCGTATACATTTTAACTTAATATCCTCTATGTATTATCTAATACATCTTTATAGTACGACAAGCATTAAACCTCGTAAACAAATATCAAGTACAACTACTAGAACCTAAACATGGTTCGAGTAATAATCTAAACAGTATTCTTCATTGCGATACTTTCTATCTTTATCAATCAAGAAGCACGAAGTCTTTATTGTAAGTCCTTAACCTGCAAAAGTGGTTATTTGCAAGAGTGAGCTCGACAGCTCAGCAATTCTAATAGTTTTCATACATCACATAGCATATAACATCATACTCAGTTCATGCATTTATAAACAGTTTATATTTACTATGCATGTTACTTTTCACATAACCAGTATATCATCAAAGATCAACTTTCAATCTCATTTATATCTCATATACAATTCATATATAAGTTCACATTATCACATCATAATATAATTCAACTAACAGTTATTGAATTCATATATCAAATAGGAACTGAAAGATTTGCCTGATTCGTAGTTTAACAACTACGACTTAATTGCTTAAAGATATCTGCACTTCGTGTAATCCTACACAATTATATAATCATGGATTCACACTTATCAGTTATATGTATCCACACATTCTCAAGGTAATAATAAAGGTTACATTGTTGTCTAACTTGGTTCTTAGAACCTTGTTTCACTTTCCTATCATACGTTTAGTATAGCTAGGTACGTATAGGTATACCTTAACTATACTTAATATCAATATTAACACACTTAACTATCTTAGTGTTCGACACATTTTTAAAACTCATAAATATATAATCAATATTGCTCTTACGTTTCTCAAACCTTATCGAAGCTATTACGTTCAAACTTTCTAAGTTTCACGTTTCAAAATCCTTGTCACACTTAAATTAGTCATGCAAGGCTACTATGTTCATCATACATATATGTGAGGTGTCATAATAATGTTAATACGCATGTTCACAATTACCTTTATCATATAGGCATATCTAGCATCCTTTGTTGCTTTAAAACATGTCTAGTTCATGCTTATCTAACTTTCATAGCGTTTATCAAGGTGTGTGCACATACATCACATCTAAGTGATGTTAAAAGCACTAGCATGTATGCTCAAAAATGTCAGAACACTAATACACTATGATCATGCAACTTAGTTTGCAAAAAGTCCAAGTTTTACTTTTGAAATCATTTTCAATGTAAACAATGTGTTCTAGTGTATCCTCAATACCTTAGACTCACATATCATGCATATCTAAACCATATATCATGTTCAAAAAGGTCATAATATAAACATCATATATATATATATAGATATATATATATGTCAAAAACTCTAAATTTGTCCCTTTGAAATCAACATAGTCTTCAATCATGTATACTAGTATGTGTTCAACACTTTAAACATGTATTTCATGTCAATATAAACCATACGATCATGCTTTCAAAATCAGAATGTACACGTTTCACGTATATGTTAACGTTCATATTTAAAACTACAAGTTTTTCTTTTAAACATACGCTTTCCATTTCATGATATACATTCTAACATGGATAAAATCATGCATGTAGTACCAGAAACAAGTAATATGAGTTACCACCAACTTTTATATTTGATCAATGTGGTATTAACTAATTAGCACCATCAGATTTGAAGCAGGAAACAAAAATCAAGAACTGAGACCGGCGCAGCTGCGCAGCTCCCCAGTTCAAAACTGGCGCAGCTGCGTAGGGCCATGGACAACCAAATGTCTGGTACTGGCGCAGCTGGCCAGTACAAAACTGGCGCAGCTGCGTAGGTGGCCGGCCAGAAATAGAACAGCCTTCTGCTCGGCAGTTCTTCAGCCCAACTCACAAATTTTATACGAAAATCATTTCAAACATTCATATAATAATTCTAACAAGTATAATAACTTATATACTACCTAACAATCATGTTCCAATCCAATAATTTCTCAATCCATAAACAATTCAATAATCAAGAACTTTGAAAATTTACAGAGAATGAGAATGGGAGAGCATGAATTGGAATTTATACCTCTGCAATTGAAATGTCTTGGTGCTATAATGAAACTCCCTTACTGATAACTCCCAAAACTTACTCACTATAAATGCTTTCAATATTATACTTGGAGAAAATCTCAGCAATGTTAACAATGAAGGAAGAGAGCTCTATATATAGCCAATTCCTTACCCGGTTCTTGACATTGTTCCTCAAATCAAAACAATGGAAAATAAGATTTTACAATGGGCAAAGAATGGTAGGTATGTAGTTGGTGATTCTCATCATATTCTCCACTCCCCCATGATCATTGCTAGCTAAGGTTGCTGACTTTCAAGAAAAGGAGTAGAGTAGCCATGTGCTTGTTCACGTGAAGAGGGATTTGAGGGGGGTGACTCCAATATAACTCAGCAACTAACATAAATTAAGTGTAGCATATACAAACACTTAAGTTATAAAATATATGTACACATTATGTATACGTATAAGTCCCAATGTCATTTTAATTAGTTAACCAACAATACAATGTATCAATTTGGGTTACATATATGATAATATATAATCCATGTACATCTCTCTTAATACTAAATATAATTCAATTGGGTATTATTATTACTCATCATCATAACGGTTATTATTATAATTATAATAACTTATTGCATACATTATCAATTAACAATGGTTATTGATATTACTATACATCAATGTTTACTCATACACTTATTGTTACATAAACACTTACTATTATGTAACTCACATAATGCAATTAATCTTACTATATAGTTTATATATATATATATATATATATATATATATATATAATATAGTCACATTAATGTTGCACTACACTTTATATAACATATGCGTAACTACTATATGTTATACTCTTAATAATCACATCCTTTGCACATATCAACTAATTGTGCAATTATAATCATATTAATAATCTACTCGTTTATTTATTAATAATGACTTATCTTACCAATTAATTAATAATAATATTAATTAATCCATCCCTCATCAATCAATGTAATTATTAATCTCCATAACAATTAATTAACATTTATATAGTTAATTATCACGTTAAATAAATATAAATCTTATTACATTTATAAACAAGTTGCTTATTATTATTTTATTATTTGCAATAATAATAATCGACACATTATCAATTAATCCTCCTTAATATACTATTCCTTATAATAGCAATAACGATTAATATTTGAATAATCGTTCACGTAGAAATTCCTTCATTAATTTACCCTTATCAATATTATTAGGCGAGAAATAACCACATTCTTCAATAATTTAATAAGTACAATTCTTATTATATTTATAAACAATATACTTATTATCATGCTATCGCTTCGCAATAATAATTCAACACACCATTAACAATCAATATAGATTAATTGTTTAATTAATAATTCTTTCATCCTTGAATTAATCAATTCATTACCGAATCTATTATCGTGCCACACAAGGCATTTCTCACAAGCTTCCTCTCAAGGTTATTATTATTTTCATCACTTACTACTTATAACATGTTCAATATAATTAGAACTATTAAGTCACAAGGTACACATATAAATATATTACGAATAGAATATTCAAATATTATTTATAACACTTATGGTACTATATCAACTCAAGTTATTAAAATAACTTAGTTTCCTTATATAAATTAAACTCCTTTTTGAAAATACATTAGAAATTATGTATTTAGCCATAACATAAAATATTATGTTTTCTCCAAATAAGGATATTCATTATTAGAAAATAATTTACTTGTTGTCTCAAGATATTATAATTAATATAATATCTATTAGAAATAATCACATGTATGACACATGTACATTATATATAGAAAATAGGTAATAAGTTTATTTTTTATTATAATAAATTATTTCCATTAATTTATTTACATATAGCAAATATGTAATATATCTATCATATTAATCAATCACACCTTATACAAAATATATAAGGTAATATTACTATTCAAAAATAACATTTTCTCCTTTTATTAAAATAATTCAATATTAGAAATTATTTTAATATCTTTTATTAAAAATATAAAATATTTATTTCTCTTTCCTTTCTATAAATTGTTCCCAAAATAATTTCTTCAAATATTCATTTAAAGATATAATGATTTTCATTTCTCTTTAATAACGTATATATATATATTTATTAACGTTATTCGTACATTAGACTTTCTCACATATTACTGTTCTATAAAAGTATCAACTATAATTACATATTCCACACACTTATTGATTTACTCATTTACTTAAGTAAATTAAACACTGTACCTTATTATTAAGGTTCAATATTAACATTATATTATTCCATAATATAACTCCCAACTTAAATTAACTAATATTTATTCTTATTAGTTAATTCCTTAACTAAATCATGCTTCACTATCCAAACCTATTTACGGATAGCTTAAGTGCTATTAATAACCTATATTATAAACATACTAGTTATTAATACACATACACAAGAATATGGTGATTATACATTAAGGATATTTAATGTCACCAACTTACTATGATAAAATAATTCTATAAATTATTTAATATCGATAGAAATTTATCCTCTTCCTTTATCTCAACTGAATCGTCTCTACGCTAAGTAACAAATATATATTAATAATATATTTATAAATCACAAAAACACATATTACATAGCCCATATTACCCTATGTAATATAATACCACATACCTCATATCACGTATATATTTTTTTATTCGAACCCATCTCACGGTTTAAGAATTTTATTTATTAAATCCTTATTTAATAATATCTAAAAATTCGGGTTCTTACATATGACATGATTAAAAGATTATCAAAGTATAATCGTAGCACTAAAACTTTAATGTAATGTATAATACTTAACTATGTTAGACAAGTTAATATAAAAACTTATAAAGTAAGTGATTAAATTTTAAGTCTAAAGTAGTACAGTCATATTCTGCAATAGTTGATGTATTGTATCTGGGCTAAATCATTCCTTCATATGGGGAAGGTATATACGAATTAGTAACCGATCTAACTCGCTGTGAAAACAGTGTAGACGAGACAAAAATTAATTTGTTGGTTGTTTGTAGGAAATCACTCAGCATATTATATTGAATACTATTCAAGACTCGATGTATGCTAGGTTTACACTTGTGAATTTGTATGGTGTTAAGGTATTACCTAGTATTTGACTTTGTGGCTAAATGTTAGATAGTTTACGAGATAAAGTGTGATATGCTATTTGAAAGATCAATCTTATAACTGATAGGTCTTTTCAATAAGGAGATTAAATTAGATTGCTTAGCGGTAAATAGTGGTGCAGGCAAGTTTTCTTAACTCAAACTTGAGTTATTATCTCAATGCATGTTAGTGGTTTAATTATTTACAATTATTCCACATCTTTGATTATTGATTCGCACTTAGTGCAAATTGCATAAGTTCATCAGGTATGAAAGGCTGATCACCTTCTTTACCCTAAGGTTCAGTTAAAGTTATTCATGGTTCTTGTGACATTAAATGTTATTGATTCAGTCATTCAATTATTGACATGTTGATTCATGTTTTTTCACAATTATTATATTATTGAAAACTTGAAAGCCTATTATTCTTTCAATCATGATATATCTTCATTTAAACTTAAACTTGCTGGGCAAAATTGTTGCTCACTCTTGCTATATCATGATATTAAATTTTAGATTAAGACGAAGGATTGAAGAAGATCAGAGACAAAAGCAAAATACAATAATAGATTGTTGTGCGAATAACTATTTAGTTATTTTATGTAAACCTTTTGTAATTTTGAAGGTATGTATTCAGTTAAGGTTAATAAACTTGGGGAAATGTTATAGAATTATATGAAATAAACAATATATATTTATTATTCTGTATTAGATGATAGAATATGTATGATAATGAAGTACCGTAACGTACCAAGTCCGAGGTTCTTGGTACCCGGATTTGGGGGCGTTACAGACGCTCTCGGTGAGGGTTTTCTAGAAAGGTATAGAACACCTCAAACGGACTGTAACGACCAGGAATTTAAGCTCCTTATTAATTTTATATGTGATTTAAAATTTTTAGGAGTTAATTTTTCAAACTTATTTAAACCTTATGTGGTTATGTGCTTATGTGAATTTAACCTATGCGAATAAATGCTAGGATTTTTATTAAAGGGAATCACTAATGGTTATTTAACGTAGTAGATTAACCTTGAGACTTTTATATCAGAGAATTGATAAAAAGTGTTAGTAAATTATATATTCAAATTTACTTGAATATAGTGTAGAGAGTTCATCGTGATTAATTATTTTTATTTGAGTAATTAATTGATAACGTATGAAATTATTATTATTGTTAATTTATAATTATTATGAATAAATAATAATTAATGAATTGGGAGTAATTAATTGATTATGTGTTGATTAATTATTATTATGAATAAATACTAATTAATGGGTAAGAGATTAATAAATATAATAATATTATATTTACTTGGTTAATTGTTTTATACAAACATGTGTTATATAGATGGTAGTTAACTATGAGGTGACCTTTGATAAGGCTATTATATATAGACTATACAGTAATCTTAATTGTATTATGTGAGATTGATAAGTGTAATATGTACTTAGAGCATGTGACATGATGAGGGTAGGAAAACTATTATGAATACCTTACATTAATATCAATAGCATTATTAATTGATAATGTTTTCCCATAAGTTATTATTATAATAACAGTAATTATTATAAACAATAATGAAACACAATTATATTATATTCAGTGTTAATATAATGTACATGGATTATATGATTGGTGTATATGTACCTACTTGATGCATTATATTTTTGCTAATTAAAATAACATGGTAACACCCATTTTAATGTATAACTTAAATATATATTATGTGTATATATATTATAGAGCCTAGCGTATTTATTATATAACTATGTGTTGGGTGCACTATTAGAATGCTGAGATTGCTTTGCTTGTTCCATAATGTAAGGCATTCTTTCCCTTCACGTGCATAGCCATAAGGCCTAAGCCTACTCTCCTCCTCAAACTCAATAAAGCTATAGCAATCATCAATGGGGGAGTGGGAATAATGATTTGATTCACTAACTAAATACCTACCATTCCATAACCCTCATGAAATCCTTCAATCCGTTAGTTTGATTTGGGAGAGAAAAGCTTGGTCTGGACATTAGCTTCTCTATATTATAATAAGCTCTTCTCTTTCACAAATTCATTGCTGAGATTTCATTAAGTGTAGAAATTCTAGTAAGTTGCTGTGGGAGATATCAGTGAGGGAAAACACTATAGCAGCATCTTAGCAATTGTTTAGCAACAAGTTCATATCATCAAAGGTATAACATTTACATTCTAGTTCTTCAAACTTTGTCAACTGCTAAGTTCTTGATTTCTTAATTAAAGCATGAATTATACGATGAGTTGATTGGGGAATGCTTGGTAGTTGTTATGTTAGCTTAGAAGTATATCAGAACTGAATTACATTGTGATTGAATCAAAATTATGAAGTTAATTCTGAGTTGGGTTGTGAGTCAGCCGAAAACTGCCTGCTCTGCTCCTGGCCGCCAACCTGCGCAGCTGCGCCAGTATTGCACTGGCCAGCGGCGCAGCTGCGCCAGTGCCTGTCTACAGATTTGTTTTCTGTTTTGCTTTCTGCTCATGCTAGCTTAATGGTACTAATTTGGACATGCATGAAAGTTAGTTTAACTCATATATATATATATATATGTTCTTGATACAACATGCATGATTTTAAACATGTTAGTATGCGTTATAAGAGGATGCTTTATAGTTTACAAATGAACTTGGACTTATTAGAGTGAACTTAGAAGCTTTAAAAAGGGGACTTTGATATATAAATACCATGACTATATTCTGACTTTTGAGACATGTTTGTATGACTTAGAAACACATGAGAAGCATGTTAACTTACATACATAAGTTTCATGACGGAATGTGAACCCCACTATTGAACATTTCTAACAAACATATAAACTTCAAAGGTGAACGTTAGCATGAAGGTATTGTATATGCATTTTAATTTGGCGAGTATGTAGTATGACCTAGAATGCATGATTAGGGTATTAAACGCACTAGCATACGTGTTTGAAAGACTCAAAGGTTTACAAAGGAAAACTTATGTTTTGAAAATGAAGCTTATAGTTTTGAATGTGAACTTTGACGTATACGTAGCATAAATGAATCCTAATTTCATGATCATGATCATGTGTTCTATATAAACATGAGAACTAATACTAATGTGATAGAACATACTAGTATACTTGATCGTAAGTTAAGACGTTTTCAAAAGAGAAACTTAAGACTTTCAAAATGAACTTAACCAAGACTTGTGTCTTTTAGATTCTGACCACTTAAATACATGTATGTAACTTATTGTATGCATTCTAATACATGTGAGTAATGGTTACAAGATACTTTACATGTACCGTATTGTCTTTCTGACTTGGTGTACCTTGTAATAGAAACTTAGAATGTGAAATAGCATTGATGACCATGTGAATTATATTATGATCATGCAAGCATGTCATTATGCCTATAAACATATTGACATGAGCATCTTTTGGTTAAAGCATGGATTTCACATATGCACGTGTTCATAGAAAATGAATCTCAAGTATGGACTATATGATTAAAGTATACACGTGTAGTATACCCACAAGCATGACTACTTAAACATTGTTTAACTTTGTTATTTGATAACATGACTTTAGTAACCAATCTTGAAGCATGAACTTGTATTGTTTAAAGTATGTGAATAACCGACATACAAACATGTGGTCTTGAAGTGGACATAGAATGAACATGTTAGCTTTCAAAATTGAGTTAGATAAACTTGATAAACATGTGTATTGATTTATATCAGTAACTGGAAGTGCTATGTGTTCAAGCCTATATTAACGCATAGAAACTAAGTAATCTAAAGTTAGTAAATCTAAAGACAGGATTAGATTGACTTACGTGAACTATGTGCTAGAATTATATGATAAGTAGATGTTTGTTAAGTGTAGACTTATATTAGTTTATACATGCTAATTGAAAGGCCGACTTGTTAATGCTAGGTCGTTCCAACGCAGTTTTATTAAAGCTAGAATTATTTGTAGCTGAGCAAACAGACAAGTTTCCTAGATCCTTGCATTACTTTATTCAACAGATATTGTAAGCAAGTTTCCTAACTTCAGTTGATTGTTATATTAAATACAAGTATCCTAAATTCTTGTACTACCTTATTCAATGAACCGTGTAAGCGAGTTTCTAAACTTCACTTATTTTTGGTGAAAGTTTCCTATCCTTCTCATTTTGTATTGAGCAGGTTATTATTGTATTGTGCAAGTTCCCCGAACTTTATATTTTGAGTATTGTGAAAGTTTCCCGAACTTCACACTTTGGTTATTGTGAAAGTTCCCCGAACTTCACATTTTGAGTATTGTGAAAGTTCCCCGAACTTCACACTTTGGTTGTTTTGCAAATTCCCGAAATTCATTTCTTTATTATGCAAGTTCTCTAAACTTATACAAACTCACAAATTGTGCAAGTATCTTATCTTTGTGTTTACTTTACTAAAAGAACGTTGTAAGCAAATGTCCTAACCTATGCATTTACTTTATGCAAGGGATCTATTATGGTGAAATTTCCCGAATTTCACTCTTTGATATTGTAAGTCTCTAACCCTATGCATTTATTTTATTCAAGGAATCTATTATCGTGCAATTTCCCAGAACTTCGCACGTTGAGTATTGTGCAAGTTCCCCGAACTTCACACATTGAGTATTGTGCAAGTTCCCCGAACTTACACAAATTCTTATATTGTGCAAATTCTAAACTTCACTTTGTCCAAGTTCTCTATCCTTCTCATATTGTATTGAGTAGGTTATTGTTGAATCAAAAGTTGTTTACTTAATTGCTTGAACTTTATTTCCAAGCATGTTATTTAGTGGTTTAATTACTTATCAATTATTCCACATTGATATTATTAATGTCCGCACCTAGTGCATTTGAGCTCGTACAGTCTTGGACTTGTACATTATTCAAGGTTCTAAATTTCTTGAACTATGTCAGTAAGAGTCTGAACCATTGCTCGGTCAGACTAGTGTATGAAGTTTTCTTTGAAGCTATCCAAACCAATTGATGGTAAGGATTCTTAGACGGAACAGAACACCCCTCATATGTAGGAGTGTGCCCAGGTATCTAATATATATGATACGAGTAAGCAGATATAAGTGTTATGTATATTCACGTTGTACCCGAGACTGATCTCCTCGAGGTACTAAGTTTTTGTAGCCAGAAGCCAGTAATCCAAAAAGGGTCAATTAGCTATTGAACCCATTGGAAAGTTATAGTTCAGAGTCTACTCGACTATCAATCATTCTAAAGACAATTATTATCTTTGCTTTTAATATTCATATTGTTGAATTGTTCAGATGTTCATATCGTTGAATCTATCTAAACTTCATATTATTGAATCGGTCTAATATTCATATTGTTGAATCGTTCAGATATTCATATTGTTGAATCGTTCTAATATTCATATTATTGAATCGTTCTAATATTCATATTGTTGAATCGTTCAGATATTCATATTGTTGAATCGTTCAGATATTCATATTATTGAATCATTCTGACATTCGTATTGTTGAATCTTTAAGATATTCATTTTGTTGAAATCATTGTCAGATATTTTTCCATTCATCATGATATATCCTTTATTGTTGTATTTAAACTTGCTGAGCAAACTTGTTGCTCATTCTTGCTATATCATGACTTATATTGCAGTTAAGCCCGAGCCCTCAAGGAAGGACAAGGGTAAAGAAAAGATTTAGGATGGTTTGCAAGGAGCAGACTTTGTCTTTGTGATTTGTTTAATTACTGTTAATGTAATATGAACCCTAATGTTTATTCTAGGGTATATTTGTATTAATGTATTAAGGCTATCGAATCTTGGGACTAGTAACACCTTTTGAATGAACGACGTACGTTTATTATATTCCGCATTTTAGTTATTGTATGTTACTTAAAGGTGAATAGTAGTATTGTTTCGTGGCGACCAGACCGAGGTCAGGTGACCCGGATTCGGGGGTGTCACAGGTTGGTGTCAAAGCTTTAGGTTATAAACGTTAGGAATGCGAAACCTAAGTTATAACCTTAGTAGGAAACTCAAGTAGAGTTTGTAGGTGATGGATTGAGGATATCTATAAAGTCTTATTGTGATACTGAAGTTGTTTATTTAAATCAGCTATGATTGATAGACGTCCTAACTTCTTAATGCTAACATGAATAGCATATCATATAAAGCCTAATGTTTTCTTCCTGTCGTCAGGATCATGCCGCCTAGGGGATTTTTGTGGAACAAGAGGGAGGAAGGATCTGTTAGCAACGGTGGAGGGGGAAATGTCAACCCAATGCAGAGCTTCATTAACCTATTAACAGAAGCAATGCAAAACATAACCCCGCCAGCAACTGAGCAGCCAGGACATTACTTGGCTAGCTGTAAGGACTTTAAATTGGTAGGACCACCGGAATTATGGGAAACCTTGGATGCAATTGAAGCCCAAACATGGGTAGAAGAAATTGAGAAGGTGTTTGAGGTTGCACGGATGGCCGAGGCACAGAAGATGAGTTTTGCCAAATTCATGATGAAGGGCGAAGCTAATAATTGGTGGGAACCCAATAAAGGACTAGCAGGCGAAGGAGTTATTATGTGGGACGGATTTAAGAATTTCTTTTTAGAGAATACGCAACAAGATATGGAAGTTAAGTTTCTGGAGCTGAGATAATGAGGTATGTCAGTCGCAGAGAACGCGACAAGATTTAAAGAGTGGGCTCGATTCACATCGCATCAGGTGGATACGGAGGCCAGGAAAACAGAGAGATTTGAATTAGGATTGAAACCATGGGTGCAGAAGGTAGTAGATGTATTGAAGACTAAGACCTTTTCTGATCTTTTGGAAACGGCTATCATTGCCGAAGGAGGCATTGAAGCCATAGCGCAATTTAAACAAGATAAGAAGACCAGTCAGGAAGGACAGAAGGGGGGAAGCGGCGAAGGCAACAACCCCAATAAGCATAAATGGATGGAGAGCCAATCATCCGGAGATAACAAATCCGGGGGAAAGGCTAAGAAAAGTTTAAAGTGCAGTAACTGTGGAAGGAACCACTTGGGGGAATGCTTGAAGGGGAAGAACGCATGTTATCATTGTGGACAACCGGGGCACATGGCTCCTCAATGTCCGAATAAGCCAAAAGGAGGATGTTTCGCGTGTAGAGCCACAGATCATCAAATCAAGGACTGCCCGAAGAGAAAGGGCGTTGCAGCTAGCGACAACCGCAACAACAAGGACGTATTGTCAGGTATCATCTCGATCAATTATATAGATGCATATGTGTTATTCGATTCGGGTGCCACTTGCTCTTTTATTTTTGAAAAATTTACTAAACAGTTAGACTTACCCATGAGAAATTAGAACACCCTATGGGCGTAGGAGTAGCAAACAAGGAAGTTATCCCGGTAGAATACATTCATAGGAACTATTATACCGATTTAAAGGGAATTCGTGGATGTCTTCCCAAATGAGATTTAGCAGGAATAGTTTTTTCCTTGGAGTTTTGGAAGCATTATTTGTATAGCGAGAAGTGTGAGATATACACAGTCTGAAGTATATCTTCACGCAGAAGGAATTAAACATGAGGCAGCGCCAAGGGCTAGAATTGATCAAAGATTATGATTGTGAAATTCTGTACCATCCCGACAAGGCAAATGTAGTGACAGATGCCTTGAGTAGGAAAGGCAGAGGGAAGTTATCGAGGTTGACCATTCAGGAGAATTAGTGAAAGATTTTTGAAAGACTAGACTTAGAGGTTAAGTATCCGATGGAGACCAAAGAGAGATTAATTACAGTGTCAGTAAGCCCGACGTTATTAGATAAGGTTAAGGAGGCACAAGAGAAGGATGAAGTTTATGATAACATCAAGAAGCGATTAGCTGAAGGTGATGAGTTGAAATTTAAGATTGATAGCACTGAACTGCTAAGATTTGAAGGACGAATTTGGGTACCGTTAGTACTAGAACTAAGAGAAGAGATTTTGCTAGAAGCATTTTATGAAAGGAAAAGTGTCGAGCACCGTTGTGTTGAAACGAGATAGGTGAGCGTCGACTGTTGGGACCAGAAGTGGTACAGCAGACGGTAGAGATTATCTAAGTGATAAGACCGAATTATCTGTTTTTATTGGAGTAACCTTATTTTTTACAATTCCGAGGACGAAATTTTTATAAGGGGGGAGGGATGTAACGACTAGGAATTTTAAGCTCCTTATTAATTTTATATGTGCTTTAAAATTTTTAAGAGTTAATTTTTCAAACTTATTTAAACCTTATGTGGTTATGTGGTTATGTGCTTATGTGAATTTAACCTATGCGAATAAATGCTATGATTTTTATTAAAGGGAATCACTAATGGTTATTTAACTTAGTAGATTAACCCTGAGACTTTTATATCAGAGAATTGATAAAAAGTGTTAGTAAATTATATATTCATATTTACTTGAATATAGTGTAGAGAGTTAATCGTGATTAATTTTTTTTATTTGAGTAATTAATTGATAACGTATGAAATTATTATTGTTGTTGATTTATAATTATTATGAATAAATAATAATTAATGAATTGGGAGTAATTAATTGATTATGTGTTGATTAATTATTATTATGAATAAATAATAATTGATGGGTAAGAGATTAATAAATATAATAATATCATATTTACTTGGTTAATTATTTTATACAAACATGTGTTATATAGATGGTAGTTAACTATGAGGTGACCTTTGATAAGGCTATTATATATAGACTATATAGTAATCTTAATTGTATTATGTGAGATTGATAAGTGTAATGTGTACTTAGAGCATGTGACATGATGAGGGTAGGAAAACTATTATGAATACCTTACATTGATATCAATAACATTATTAATTGATAATGTTTTCCCATAAGTTATTATTATAATAACAGTAATTATTATAAACAATAATGAAACACAATTATATTATATTCAGTGTTAATATAATGTATATGGATTATATGATTGGTGTATATGTACCTACTTGATGCATTATATTTTTGCTAATTGAAATAACATGGTAACACCCATTTTAATGTATAACTTAAATATATATTATGTGTATATATATTATAGAGCCTAGTGTATTTATTATATAACTAAGTGTTGGGTGCACTATTAGAATGCTGAGATTGCTTTGCTTGTCCCATAATGTAAGGCATTCTTTCCCTTCACATGCATAGCCATAAGGCCTAAGCCTACCCTCCTCCTCAAACTCAATAAAGCTATAGCAATCATCAATGGGGCAGTGGGAATAATGATTTGATTCACTAACTAAATACCTACCATTCCATAACCTTCATGAAATCCTTCAATCTGTTAGTTTGATTTGGGAGAGAAAAGCTTGGTCTGGACATTAGCTTCTCTATATATATAATAAGCTCTTCTCTTTCACAAATTCATTGCTGAGATTTCATTAAGTGTAGAAATTCTAGTAAGTTGCTGTGGGAGATATCAGTAAGGGAAAGCACTATAGCAGCATCTTAGCAATTGTTTAGCAACAAGTTCATATCATCAAATGTATAACATTTACATTCTAGTTCTTTAAACTTTGTCAACTGCTAAGTTCTTGATTTCTTAATTAAAGCATGAATTATACGATGAGTTGATTGGGGAATGCTTGGTAGTTGTTATGTTAGCTTAGAAGTATATCAGAACTGAATTACATTGTGATTGAATCAAAATTATGAAGTTAATTCTGAGTTGGGTTGTGAGTCAGCCGAAAACTGCCTGCTCTGCTCCTGGCCGCCAACCTGCGCAGCTGCGCCAGTATTGCACTGGCCAGCGGCGCAGCTGCGCCAGTGCCTGTCTACAGCTTTGTTTTCTGTTTTGCTTTCTGCTCATGCTAGCTTAATGGTACTAATTTGGACATGCATGAAAGTTAGTTTAACTCATATATATATATATATATATATATATGTTCTTGATACAACATGCATGATTTTAAACATGTTAGTATGCGTTATAAGAGGATTCTTTATAGTTTACAAATGAACTTGGACTTATTAGAGTGAACTTAGAAGCTTTAAAAAGGGGACTTTGATATATAAATACCATGACTATATTCTGACTTTTGAGACATGTTTGTATGACTTAGAAACACATGAGAAGCATGTTAACTTACATACATAAGTTTCATGACGGAATGTGAACCCCACTATTGAACATTTCTAACAAACATATAAGCTTCAAAGGTGAACGTTAGCATGAAGGTATTGTATATGCATTCTAATTTGGCGAGTATGTAGTATGACCTAGAATGCATGATTAGGGTATTAAACGCACTAGCATACGTGTTTGAAAGACTCAAAGGTTTACAAAGGAAAACTTATGTTTTGAAAATGAAGCTTATAGTTTTGAATGTGAACTTTGACGTATACGTAGCATGAATGAATCCTAATTTCATGATCATGATCATGTGTTCTATATAAACATGAGAACTAAGACTAATGTGATAGAACATACTAGTATACTTGATCGTAAGTTAAGACGTTTTCAAAAGAGAAACTTAAGACTTTCAAAGTGAACTTAACCAATACTTGTGTCTTTTAGATTCTGACCACTTAAATACATGTATGTAACTTATTGTATGCATTCTAATACATGTGAGTAATGGTTACGAGATACTTTACATGTACCGTATTGTCTTTTTGACTTGGTGTACCTTGTAATAGAAACTTAGAATGTGAAATAACATTGATTACCATGCGAATTATATTATGATCATGCAAGCATGTCATTATGCCTATAGACATATTGACATGAGCATCCTTTGGTTAAAGCATGGATTTCAAATATGCACGTGTTCATAGAAAATGAATCTCAAGTATGGACTATATGATTAAAGTATACACGTGTAGTATACCCACAAGCATGACTACTTAAACATTGTTTAACTTTGTTATTTGATAACATGACTTAAGTAACCAATCTTGAAGCATGAACTTATATTGTTTAAAGTATGTGAATATCCGACATACAAACATGTGGTCTTGAAGTGGACATAGAATGAACATGTTAGCTTTCGAAATTGAGTTAGATAAACTTGATAAACATGTGTATTGATTTATATCAGTAACTGGAAGTGCTATGTGTTCAAGCCTATATTAACGCATAGAAACTAAGTAATCTAAAGTTAGTAAATCTAAAGACAGGATTAGATTGACTTACGTGAACTATGTGCTAGAATTATATGATAAGTAGATGTTTGTTAAGTGTAGACTTATATTAGTTTATACATGCTAATTGAAAGGCCGACTTGTTAATGCTAGGTCATTCCAACGCAGTTTTATTAAAGCTAGAATTATTTGTAGCTGAGCAAACAGGCAAGTTTCCTAGATCCTTGCATTACTTTATTCAACAGATATTGTAAGCAAGTTTCCTAAATTCAGTTGATTGTTATATTAAATGTAAGTATCCTAAATTCTTGTACTATCTTATTCAATGAACCGTGTAAGCGAGTTTCTAAACTTCACTTGTTTTTGGTGAAAGTTTCCTATCCTTCTCATATTGTATTGAGCAGGTTATTATTGTATTGTGCAAGTTCCCCGAACTTCATATTTTAAGTATTGTGAAAGTTCCCTGAACTTCACACTTTGGTTATTGTGAAAGTTCCCCGAACTTCACATTTTGAGTATTGTGAAAGTTCCCCGAACTTCACACTTTGGTTATTTTGCAAATTCCCGAACTTCATTTCTTTATTATGCAAGTTCTCTAAACTTATACAAACTCGTATATTGTGCAAGTATCTTATCTTTGTGTTTACTTTACTCAAAGAACGATGTAAGCAAATGTCCTAACCTATGCATTTACTTTATGCAAGGGATCTATTATGGTGAAATTCCCCGAATTTCACTATTTGATATTGTAATTGTCTAAGCCTATGCATTTATTTTATTTAAGGAATCTATTATCGTGCAAGTTCTCCGAACTTCACACGTTGAGTATTGTGCAAGTTCCCCGAACTTCACACGTTGAGTATTGTGCAAGTTCCCCGAACTTACACAAATTCATATATTGTGAAAATTCTAAACTTCACTTTGTGCAAGTTCTCTATCCTTCTCATATTGTATTGAGTAGGTTATTGTTGAATCGAAAGTTGTTTACTTAATTGCTTGAACTTTATTTCCAAGCATGTTATTTAGTGGTTTAATTACTTATCAATTATTCCACATTGATATTATTGATGTCCGCACCTAGTGCATTTGAGCTCGTACAGTCTTGGACTTGTACATTATTCAAGGTTCTAAATTTCTTGAACTATGTTAGTAAGAGTCTGAACCTTTGCTCGGTCAGACTAGTGTATGAAGTTTTCTTTGAAGCTATCCAAACTAATTGATGGTAAGGATTCTTAGATGGAACAGAACACCCCTCATATGTAGGAGTGTGCCCAAGTATCTAATATATATGATACGAGTAAGCAGATATAAGTGTTATGCATATTCACGTTGTACCCGAGGCTGATCTCCTCGAGGTACTAAGTTTTTGTAGCCAGAAGCCAGTAATCCAAAAAGGGTCAATTAGCTATTGAATCCATTGAAAAGTTATAGTTCAGAGTCTACTCGACTACCAGTCATTCTAAAGGCAATTATTATCTTTGCTTTTAATATTCATATTATTGAATTGTTCAGATGTTCATATCGTTGGATCTATCTAATATTCATATTGTTGAATCGTTCAGATATTCATATTGTTGAATCGTTCAGATATTCATATTGTTGAATCATTCAGATATTCATATTATTGAATCGTTCTAATATTCATATTATTGGATCGTTCTAATATTCATATTGTTGAATCGTTCAGATATTCATATTGTTGAATCGTTCAGATATTCATATTATTGAATCATTCTAACATTCTTATTGTTGAATCTTTAAGATATTCATTTTGTTGAAATCATTGTCAGATATTTTTCCATTCATCATGATATATCCTTTATTGTTGTATTTAAACTTGCTGAGCAAACTTGTTGCTCATTCTTGTTATATCATGACTTATATTGCAGTTAAGCCCGAGCTCTCAGGGAAGGACAAGGGTAAAGGAAAGATTAAGGATGGTTTGCAAGGAGCAGACTTTGTCTTTGTGATTTGTTTAATTACTGTTAATGTAATATGAACCCTAATGTTTATTCTAGGGTATATTTGTATTGATGTATTAAGTTTATCGAATCTTGGGACTAGTAACACCTTTTGAATGAACGACGTACGTTTATTATATTTCGCATTTTAGTTATCGTATGTTACTTAAAGGTGGATATTAGTATTGTTTCGTTGCGACCGGATCGGGGTCAGAGGACTCGGATTCGGGGGTGTCACATGGACGCTTCGATCAAAAGTTAAAAAGTTTTGAACCTGACATTGCATTGCTCGAAGTGCACGTACTTCGAAACGACGTGACCCGCTATGTGGGCCCTGCCACGTGGAGCTACAGGTAGATCCATGGCTGTCGCGGGTAGGACCGCTTCCATCGGGTCTTTAAATACAAGTGCACCCCAAGCCAAAAAAATAAGAAAAAAATAGAAAATGCTCTGAAACTCCGCCCATTTCGTTTCCTAGCCCGATTTCTTGTACTCGAAACCTCGTTTTTATCACTCTAACACATAGGTATACTCATATACTACCACATATCAAAAATTGAACGGTGGAAACTTCCATTTGAAGCCTACTAAGTGGCAAAAAGACCGTGTAGCAGTCCATTGTAAGTATTTTTACGATCTGAAAGTTCCTACTACTTTGTTGCGCATTTATACACGTGCACATTAAGTTTTGTTTTGATTTTTCCAGGAACTCGGTTCTGTGGCCGTTTTGGCATACTTTTTAGTACATTTTAGTACATTTACGCATTTTTTTGCATTTACACAGCCCGGATCGTCGATCCGCGACCTTTAATCGCTTATATATATATATATTTAGACTTTCTCGGACTGGGTCATTGAGTCGTGTCTTTTTTGGCTTTATTATGTATATATTTAACTATATATTTACTAACTTTTCAATTCTGTCAAAGCCCAGATGACAAATCTGTGGTAGTTACTGCTTTTATATATATATATATATATATATATATATATATATATAAATTTTTATGACTTCATTTCGCCTGGATTTTGACTTTGTAGCCTTTTTATTGCTTTAATATATATATACTAACAGTATATATTAACATTTACATTTTTGTTTGGCCTGGATCATTTTGTGGCCTTTTTACCGCTTTGATATATATATATATATATATATATATATATATATATATATATATATATATTTACATTCTATTGAGCCTGGATTACTTTGCGGCTCATTTACAGCTTATATATATATATATATTTATATATATATATATATATCAATTCTGTCAAGCCTGGATCATTCCGTGGCTCTTTTACAGCTTATATATATATATATATTTCAATTCTGTCAAGCCTTGATCATTCCGTGGCTCTTTTACAACTTTTATGAATATATATATATATATTTACATTTTTGTCCCGGCATATGATGGCAGATCTGTCGCCCTTTATATCTTTTATACATATATATATATATATATATATATTTTAAATCTGTCAAGCCTGGAATACTCCGTGGCTTTTTATAGTTATATATATATATATATATATATTTTAATTTCTGTCCAGGCATAGGATGGCCGATCCGTCGCCCTTCACAGCTTATATAAATATATATATATATATATATATATATATATATATATATATTTACATTCCAGTACAGGCCTGAGAGTGAAAACCCATCGCCCTTTACAGCTTTCGTATATATATATATATAATTATATATATATATATATATTCTTGATTCATTGTGATTAAATTTCTGCTTTAAATATTTCATTCGATATGTATTGGCCTTGATATTCATTTGGGCGAGTTAGATTTATTTAAATGTAGCCCTTTCTATCTTTCAAACGGTTCAAAATAGGTCCAACCGGAATCGAAAAGCTAGAATGGCTGAGATTTATTTAAATCTGGCTTGCCTTCTAGTTTTTCTCATTATTAAAGCAACCTCACGACCCTTAGATCGCTATCTATTGGGAACGAGAAGCTTTGGCTACGCGCATGCCAGGATTTGACTGATGAATCCTTGGTGTTTGCGACATCTGGATGTAAATATCCATTTTTTGTAAATATCTGTGTTGTGCAGGTTTTCTTGGCTTCTCTCTATGAGCTTAGGAATCGTGGGATTCATGATCAAACTGATCAGAATCTGATTCCCACGATGGACAAACTCCACATTACAAATGTACCTTGCCAGTTTTTCTGTAAAAATGTACATACGAAAGACCTTAAAACGGTTATCCAGGTTTAAGGTCTCAAACATAATGAAATAATGATTTGTCAAGCTAGAGTCACTCCGATGGCTGTCATGCCCATAGAAGGCCGAGACTTGTATATATTTTGTGGTTGAGGATGCTTCGCAGCCCGACAATCACCATCCAAATTGAGCCAAAGGGCTGAAAAGATAAAAAATAGAAATATCAACATGCTTCAATTCCTACATGAGCGTAAGGGTTTGAAAACCTGCTTTCAAAACATCATTTCTCATATTTTATCTAAAAAGGATTTTTGCAAATCAAATCAAACCCTTCGTATATAGGTTCAACGAAGCACGTCCATACTTTCAAAATAAACAAACATAGGCCCAATTTCTTTCAGCATTCACATACACACATTGCAAATAAAAAAGGGGAATATTGAAAAGATGCGGTACCGTGTTTTCACGAGAGTCGAGGGGTGCCTAACACCTTCTCCTCACTTAACCACGCCCCCGAACTTAGAACTTCGGTTTCAAAGATCAAGTTTCGACAGTGTCCAGTAATTGGGCCTACTTGCAAATTAAACTCGGTTGAGTTGGTACAACCATTTCAAATCTACCAACTGGCGACTGTGTAAACAGTTCAAATCGTCGACATGATACATGTTGGCCTTTTCCTAACAAACTTCACCCTTTCATAAAATAGACAAGGTAATAAGTGTAGAAAGCAACAAAACTTAGGAAGAGAGAAAGATCGGGTCCAAAGTCAGACCGAATTTTTTCCCGACGTCGACAGGTGGCGACTCTACTAGGGATAGTAGAGGGCTTAGGCCACGTTCAAATCTTTTTAAAATTTCCTTTCATATCTGCGTGTGGGTGGATGTTGCGTCTTACATTGAATGAATGTGAATGAATGCTTTAGTACTGCTTTATATTAGTGCTTCGCACAATGTCATCATTTTATACAGTGAGACGCGATGCATGTGAATGTATGTTGTGTGATTCCTCCACCAGGAGGCGAACCCGTCAGTGTTTGATTACTGGACTCAAAGAAGACTAATTCTGCGAGGCTCAGGAAATGCACTACTCAAATCCTCTCCAATTGAAAGATCGGATTAATTTCCCCTTCTAGTAGATTGCGAAAATCTGGGGACCTTCGTGCCGAAAAACCGCGAGAGTAGCCTAAGATAGGTCAGCCTCTGATTAACCAAATCTGAAAGGAAGCTTCTTCATGCCTTCCTCTTTCAATTCAATGTCAATTTTCCAATTCTAATGTAAATTTCATAACGTTAATATACATTCAATGTCATATAAATCCTGTCATGCTATCATGTCATTAAAATAACTGACCTTTGTTTTACATGATAATATTAAAAAACCTTAAAAATAAACACATGGCATAGCATGCATCTGACCAATACCTACATCTGGAAATTAACACACCTATGTTTGTTGTAGGTAAAAATTGGTCCGGTCACCAGATCAAAATCTAAGAAAGCACTAAGCCCCTCCCCAAACATGGCTTCAAGTGCTCAGCCAGAATCCACCTCTTCTCTACGGAGGAATTTGAAGGACTAAAAAATGAGATAGCCGAATTGGCTATTTTCTTTAGAGAGAAAAGCAAAGGCCTTCAAGGCAAACAAACAACTGGTCATACAGAACCAACTACACCCGGTGGCAGTCAAGAGATTGGAAAGAAGGATAATCAGATTCCTGAACCACAGAACCAGGATATGACCAACAAAACCCCTGAAATCACCAACCTCAACAAAGAGCAGGAAGCTGGTGATATTCTGAAGAAGGTCCAACAAATAGAAGAGACCATCTGGTCCATCAAAGGGACTGAAGCATTTGGGAGTGTCAATTACTCAGACTTATGCATATTCCCAAAGGCTCGTTACCCTGAAAAATTTTAAGTCCCTGATTTTGAAAAATACGATGGATTAGGATATCCCTATACCCATTTAAAGGTATTCATTAGAGAGCTCGAATCCTATTCAGAGGACAAAAAGCTCAAGATGCAATTGCTCTAGAAGAGTCTGACTGGAGAGGCTAGAGCCTGGTATGCCCAACTGAACAATTCGAAGATTCACAGCTGGGAAGAGCTAGTACATGCCTTCCTCAATCAATACATCTTTCAGTCCCAAATGTCTCCAGACAGATATCAAATCACCAAAATCAAAAAGCAGAACACCGAGTTATTTAGAGAATATGCCCAATGATGGAGGCGGGTGGCAATACAAGTCACCCCACCTATGACTGAATATGAGATAGTCATGACCTTTATCGACATCCAAGAAGCTCCGTATTACGAAAGGGTCCTAGCGGGCATAGGAAAACCATTCTTGGAGATGATCAAGCACGGAGAAATGGCTGAAATGGGGATGAAATCTAGGAAGATAAAAGATCTTACTGTTGGGTTTGTATGTAACGCAATCATGCAATCAAATCACATAAATAGGGCGGAAGCGTAAAAACTAGGTTTTCAAAATTTATACAAACCCATAACCATGATCATGCTTTGTGCTTGTTATCAATAACAGAAAAAGAGAGAACATGGAATTATACCTTTGAAGATCTAAGCTTCCTCAGGTACAAGTTCTACTCCTTTGATTCCTCTGATAGTGGCTCCTTCCCTTGAATAATGTCAGCCACCCAAATGTTTGGCCTCTAACGGTGATCCACCAAGGAAGATGAAGAACTCAAGAAGATGGGTTATTGGCTTAACCCTTGTTTCTATCTCTATAGAATATGTGTACTCCCAACTCTTGGAAAATTTCACATCCCTTATTTCTGATATAAGACTTTCTTATATAGATATTAGGTTAACCCTCCTAATCCAATTAGAATAGGGTTTTATTTAATTAATTTATATCCTAATCTTTATTAGGATTGAGAGAGAGTACTGATATTATATTAATTCCTAAACTCCTTTAGAATTAAAATAATAATAATAATAATATTAATAAGACTCCTCTTATTAATTTATATTTAATATTTCTAAAATATTAAATAATAAACATTAAGCTATTTAATTTATTCTATCATTATAGATTAAATTAATTATACTTAATGCATTATTACTATCATGCCATTTTCTTCTTAAATAATTCTTCTTCCTTTTATGGTGTGACCCTTTAGGTTCTCCATATTAAACCGGTTGTGAATAAATCAATTAGAACAATTCTAATCTTATTTAAATAAATAAATTAAACTAGTAATCTATTTAAATAAATAACATTTATTCTACAATAGGGATAAGCCTCCCTAGCGATCAACGACTTTTCAGATAATATAGATTTCAACATTAATCATAAAAGAACCTGTGAGTTAATAGTTACCGTACAATTCAATCCTTCCACCATACAATGTCCCAATTAAATATAAGACATGGATTTACTGTCAAGTCTTAATTTATTTAATCATATGTATTTCGATTAGAAAATGCACAACTCCAAATAATGCATATTAGAAACCTCTTTCTAATTTCATTCTACCTTGGCCAAGGATTCCTGGGTTGTCATTTAACGAATCACATAGGACATATCTCCTCTTTTACTAGAGGTGATAGATTCTTTATTGATCATTCATTATCTCCATATGTAACTCATTACACCCAAGCATATCCTATATATGCCTTAAAAGGCCTTAAGGAATTAGTCAAAGTATAATTTGTTACATACAAGATACTATGATGATCTCAAGTCCAAGGATCACATGTACTACTATCACATTAGGAATTCCTATTGACAGGCGAGTAAAACTCCATTAGGTATTCCATAGCGAGTCACGTTCAGTGAACTTATTCTCCAATAAGCACCTACATACTTGCTTTAGTGTCTCCACACAAATGACCATGAGATCAGTCATCCTCATCCAATGAGCAAGCAACATATGTACCAATCTATCCGGATTTACTAATCCCCTTTTTAGTAATCCCACGATTGGGAACTATTTTAGTTTTAAAGCTTTCTAAGAATTTAGATCTCATTAGCATGATCAACATCATGATTCTAAAAGCATTGCTTAAAACTATGGGTTATTTACATATTATAAAAACAGCACCATGTAGATAATTAAATGCCTTTAATAAATAAATATTTTATTAATAAATAAATAAGATTGTTTACAAAGTATGTGCTTTATCATCATACATGATTGGCTTGTATGCACACTACTATCAATCTCCCACTTGCACTAAAGCCAATCGCCATGGTATCTCATACCCATCTTCTCTAAGTGACGATCAAACTGCTGTTGTGTTAAAGCTTTAGTAAATGGATCTGCAATGTTGTCTTGAGAGTCTACACGCTCCAAGGTGACGTCTCCTCTTTCAATGATCTCCCTGATCAAGTGAAATCGCCGCAACACGTGTTTAGATTTCTGATGAGACCTGGGTTCCTTAGCCTGTGCAACCGCTCCGGTGTTGTCACAGTATACGGGAACTGCTTCTCCAATGCTAGGAACCACACCAAGTTCAGTTATGAACTTCTTCATCCAAACAGCTTCCTTTGCAGCTTCACTTGCAGCTATATACTCTGCCTCTGTCACTGAATCAGCAACCGTTTGCTGCTTGGAACTCTTCCAACTCACTGCACCTCCGTTCAAGGTAAACACATACCCTGAAATAGATTTACTGTCATCTTGGTCTGTTTGAAAACTTGAGTCCGTGAATCCCTCGAGTTTTAATTCAGACCCACCGTAGACAAGAAAAATATCTTTAGTCCTTCTCAAGTACTTTAGGATATTTTTCACTACCTTCCAGTGCTCTTCTCCTGGATTCGACTGGTATCTGCTTGTTACACTAAGTGCGTGAGCAACATCCGGTCTAGTACATATCATACCGTACATGATAGATCCTATTGCAGAAGCATAAGGGATCTTACTCATACGGTCTCTCTCCTCAGGTGTCTTTGGGGCCTGTTTCTTGGAGAGATGTATTCCATGGCTCATCGGCATGAGACCTCTTTTGGAATCTTCCATGCTAAACCTCTTTAGCATTGTATCAATGTACGTTCCTTGGGATAAGCCGAGCATCCTTTTAGATCTATCTCTATAGATCTTTATCCCCAAAATATAGGATGCTTCACCCAAGTCCTTCATGGAGAAGTTTTTAGATAACCAGATTTTAATGGATTGTAACATAGGAATGTCATTCCCTATCAGTAATATATCATCAACATATAATACAAGGAATGATACTGCGCTCCCACTAACCTTCTTGTATACACATGGTTCATCCTCGTTTTTGATAAAATCAAACTCTTTGATTGTCTCATCAAAACGAATGTTCCATCTACGAGAAGCTTGCTTCAACCCATAAATGGATCGTTGTAGCTTACAGACTTGATTTGTTCCAATTTTTGAAATAAATCCCTCTGGCTGTGTCATATACACATCCTCCTCAAGTTTCCCATTGAGGAAGGCCGTTTTCACGACCATCTGCCAGATCTCATAGTCGTTGTAAGCTGCAATCGCAAGCAAAATCCGAATGGACTTGAGCATAGCTACTGGTGAGAAGGTTTCATCATAGTCAACTCCTTGTCTTTGTTTGAAACCTTTTGCAACCAGTCGGGCCTTATAGGTCTCTACCTTTCCGTCTGCTCCAGTCTTTTTCTTAAAAACCCATTTACACCCAATAGGTTTAATACCTTCAGGTGGTGAAACCAAAGACCGTACTTTGTTTTCATACATGGATTCCATTTCAGATTTCATGGCTTCAAGCCATTTCCCTGAGTCTTTATTACTCATAGCCTGTTCGTAATTTAATGGATCATCATCATTCATGATGTGTACCTCATCGTCATCCTCTATAACGAATCCATACCTCTCAGGTATCTTCGGTACTCTTCCAGATTTACGAACATGGTGTGGTACAGTAGGTTCATCTACTTGGTTAGGTACCTGACTTTGATCCGTGGTAACTTGTGGTTCTTGAACTTCTTCAAGATATATCTTACTCCCACTGACCCCTTCATGGATAAACTCTTTCTCCAAGAAGGTAGCATGTTTCGCAACAAACACCTTTTGATCAGTTGGATGATAGAAATAATACCCTACGGTTTCTTTAGGGTATCCCACAAATCTACACTTATCGGATTTAGTCTGTAGCTTATCATTTTCAAACTTTTTGACATAAGCTGGACAACCCTAAGTCTTAACATGCTTAAGATTTGGTTTCCTCCCTTTCCACATCTCATATGGAGTCTTTGGGGCGGATTTGGTAGGTACCTTGTTAAGTAGGTATGCAGCCGTTTCTAGGGCATATCCCCAGAAGGAAATTGGAAGGTCGGTAAAACTCATCATGGATCGAACCATGTCCAACAGTGTTCGATTTCTCCTTTCAGATACTCCATTTAACTGTGGTGTACCTGGAGGAGTCCATTGTGAGATTATACCATTTTCTTTGAGACAATTGAGAAACTCACTGCTTAAGTATTCTCCACCTCGATCTGATCGAAGTATCTTAATACTCTTGCCCGTTTGTTTCTCTACTTCACTTCTGAACTCTTTGAACTTTTCAAATGATTCTGATTTGTATTTCATTAAATACACATATCCAAATCTTGAGTGATCATCAGTGAAAGTAATAAAATAAGAATACCCACCCCGTGCACTTGTTGTCATAGGTCCACAAACGTCTGTGTGAATCAATGCCAACAACTCTGTAACTCTCTCCCCTTTTCCACTAAAAGGAGATTTAGTCATTTTACCCATGGGACAAGATTCACAAGTTGGATATGATTCATAATCAGATAGCTCGAGGAGCCCATCTTTATGCAACTTGGATAATCTTGTTTCATTGATATGACCGAGTCTACAGTGCCACATATAGGTATAATTAATATCATCTCTTTTCCTTTTCTTAATTTGTTCAATTTGAAATATATTTTCTTGCAAGTCAAGTGTATAAAGTCCATTTCGCAAATTTCCAATACCATATAAAACATCGTCTTTATAAATAGAACAACCATTGTTCTTTATAATAACGTCAAAACCTTCCATATCCAATACAAAAATTGAAATAATGTTTTTAATAATATTCGGAACATAATAACAATTATTAAGATAAATGGATTTGCCCGAAGGCATTGCTAAACAATAAGTTCCTACAGCTAATGCAGCAACTTTTGCTCCATTTCCCACTCGTAGGATCACCTCATCATTGTTCAGCTTTCTACTACTGACCAGTCCCTGCACAGTATTACATATGTGAGAACCACAGCCGGTATCCAATACCCAAGTAGAATTATGACTTTCAGAAAAATTAATTTCAATCATAAACAAACCTTGATTGGAAGTCGAAGCTTCTCCAAGCTTCTTCTCTGCTAGAAACTTCTTGCAGTTCCTCTTCCAATGTCCCGACTCATTGCAATGAAAGCACATTCCTTTAGCTGGTTCAGGTTTCTTTTGCTCCTTTTCTTTCCCTTTTCCCTTAGCCTTCTTAGATTTCTTCCTTTCAGAAGACACCTTGGGCCTCTTCCTTTTATTGGAAGAATCCACCATCAAGACATGGTTCTTCTTGGATGAGAAGTGACCTTCTGCAATTTTCAGCATGTTAAGCAGCTCAGGTAAGCTGACATCTAGCTTATTCATGTGAAAATTAACCACAAACTGCGAGAAGGTCTCAGGGAGTGACTGCAAGACCAAGTCTTGACTCAACTCCACATCCATGACGAACCCAAGCTGTCCAAGGCGTTCAATCAAATTGATTACCTTCAGAACATGAGTCTCGACGGTAGTGCCCTCGGTCATCCGAGATCGGAAGAGCTCCTTAGATATCTCATATCTAGCAGTCCTACTCTGTTCACCATACAACTCCTTGAGGTGAAGCAGCATAGCAGGAGCATCCATTTTTTCGTGCTGACGCTGAAGCTCGTTATTCATGGATGCGAGCATGATGCATTGAGCCACAGATGCATCATCTTGCCACTTATTGAAAGTGGAAATCTCTTCCTCAGAGGCTGTTTCTAAAACAGATTAAGGGATATTGGAATTTAGGACATAAGAAATCTTTTCAGCAGTGAGAACAATTCTCAGATTTCTTAGCCAGTCCTCATAATTCGGGCCGGTAAGCTTATTTGCATCAAGTATGCTTCGTAGTGAGATTAGTGATTTTGACATTTTTAAAATTCTGCATGTGAAAAGACAACATTTTAGCAAACATTCATTTTATTAACTTTGCATACCAAAATAAATTTAGGTCTTTATTTTAAATTGGTATCTCCCACTATTTTCATCAAACTATATTACCCTCACTCATATAGTTCGGCAACATCTAATTAAAGATTTGCTAGTGAGATTAAGGATCCCATTTCAAATGTATATAACCTTATGGATAGCACAACAAGCGATATACAAATAAATAGGTAGACAACTCTTGTCAATTACATCACCATGTAACTCCTTTTATTTTGCCTCTTAAATCATAATGGTCATGTGTGTGCACATCCGAACTAAAATGATTTAAGTTAAGTCCAGCCTAGCACTTCCATAAATTCAAAAAAGAAAAATTTTCGTCCTTGTGGATACCACAACAAGACTAGATCGTTCAATTTTCTTGATAAGCATCAAATGTGATTAATTAACATCTTAAATATTCAATACTCGCCTTGTGGATAGCACAACAAACTCATATTAAATATTTAATACTCTATTAACTAATCATGCTAGAAGGCGACGTTCGATATTCCAAATATCATTTGAACGCTTCAGACTTAATATTATTTCTTTGAGGGGTTTGTTATTATTTGTCTCATCTTTTTAAGCGCGCATGCACATATATATATAAAATACGCGTCATTTTATTAAACATGCGAAGCATGTTTGTATAAAATATAATATATATAATATTTAGCATGCAATATAGAATATTATATTCTACCCGGATTGATTATGGACTTTTATTCTAGTTTGGTTCACTAGAGCCACCAAGTGAACCAAAAGGTCAAACCTAGGAGTGCAAGAATTTAAATTTTAAATGTAACTATTACATTTAAACCCGGGCTCCATACAAACGGGTCTTCACGCGCTCCTCGCTCCTTGGTCTCCAATTTCTTCAAAATAATTCTAACTATCTCTATTACATTAACTATTTAAAATTAAATAGAAACCTTGATCAGCAGTCAAGGGGAAGTACATAGAAAGGAGATAGAATTTACATCGAGAATAAAACTAGAGAAGACGAGGTACGCAGACCCCATTTTATAAAACCCATACATTCAAGCATTCATCCAAAATAAAATCCAATCACATTGGTCATAGTCCATAATCAACCCCATTTATTATCATACACATCAACATATGCATCAATAAATATCCATTCATCTCATGAATAACAATGCTATTCCATATATGGATCGATGTTATTTAATGGACAAAAGTTTTGCTAAATTTTATTTTTGAAACAAAATAAACTCTTTTATTTTAATCAAAAATAAATCCAAATTAAACTCCTTTAATTTTAGCATTCTGAAATCATATTTCAGATAAAATAAACTTCTTTATTTTAAAACTTTATCAATTAAATAAACAGTTTACTTAATTAATTAAAATCAATTTTCAGGGTCTGTCCAGGTACCGGCACAGCTGCGCCAGTAATGAACTGGGCAGCTGCGCAGCTGCGCAGGTAGACGGAAGCAGCAATTTTTGCAGACCGGCGCAGCTGCGCCAGTAATGAACTGGGCAGCTGCGCAGCTGCGCCGTTCGTCGCAGAAACTTGCAGAAAACGATTTTTGTCCAGAAAAACGATCCAATTCTCACATCAATTCATACATGGAATTATAAAATTGATAATTAGCACAAAGTTAGGCTTTGATACCACTGTTGGGTTTGTATGTAACGCAATCATGCAATCAAATCACATAAATAGGGCGAAAGCGTAAAAACTAGGTTTTCAAAATTTATACAAACCCATAACCATGATCATGCTTTGTGCTTGTTATCAATAACAGAAAAAGAGAGAACATGGAATTATACCTTTGAAGATCTAAGCTTCCTCAGGTACAAGTTCTACTCCTTTGATTCCTTTGATTCCTCTGATAGTGGCTCCTTCCCTTGAATAATGTCAGCCACCCAAATGTTTGGCCTCTAACGGTGATCCACCAAGGAAGATGAAGAACTCAAGAAGATGGGTTATTGGCTTAACCCTTGTTTCTATCTCTATAGAATATGTGTACTCCCAACTCTTGGAAAATTTCACATCCCTTATTTCTGATATAAGACTCTCTTATATAGATATTAGGTTAACCCTCCTAATCCAATTAGAATAGGGTTTTATTTAATTAATTTATATCCTAATCTTTATTAGGATTGAGAGAGAGTACTGATATTATATTAATTCCTAAACTCCTTTAGAATTAAAATAATAATAATAATAATATTAATAAGACTCCTCTTATTAATTTATATTTAATATTTCTAAAATATTAAATAATAAACATTAAGCTATTTAATTTATTCTATCATCATAGATTAAATTAATTATACTTAATGCATTATTACTATCATGCCATTTTCTTCTTAAATAATTCTTCTTCCTTTTATGGTGTGACCCTTTAGGTTCTCCATATTAAATCGGTTGTGAATAAATCAATTAGAACAATTCTAATCTTATTTAAATAAACAAATTAAACTAATAATCTATTTAAATAAATAACATTTATTCTACAATAGGGATAAGCCTCCCTAGCGATCAACGACTTTTCAGATAATATAGATTTCAACATTAATCATAAAAGAACCTGTGAGTTAATAGTTACCGTACAATTCAATCCTTCCACCATACAATGTCCCAATTAAATATAAGACATGGATTTACTGTCAAGTCTTAATTTATTTAATCATATGTATTTCGATTAGAAAATGCACAACTCCAAATAATGCAAATTAGAAACCTCTTTCTAATTTCATTCTACCTTGGCCAAGGATTCCTGGGTTGTCATTTAACGAATCACATAGGACATATCTCCTCTTTTACTAGAGGTGGTAGATTCTTTATTGATCATTCATTATCTCCATATGTAACTCATTACACCCAAGCATACCCTATATATGCCTTAAAAGGCCTTAAGGAATTAGTCAAAGTATAATTTGTTACATACAAGATACTATGATGATCTCAAGTCCAAGGATCACATGTACTACTATCACATTAGGAATTCCTATTGACAGGCGAGTAAAACTCCATTAGGTATTCCATAGCGAGTCACGTTCAGTGAACTTATTCTCCAATAAGCACCTACATACTTGCTTTAGTGTCTCCACACAAATGACCATGAGATCAGTCATCCTCATCCAATGAGCAAGCAACATATGTACCAATCTATCCGGATTTACTAATCCCCTTTTTAGTAATCCCACGGTTGGGAACTATTTTAGTTTTAAAGCTTTCTAAGAATTTAGATCTCATTAGCATGATCAACATCATGATTCTAAAAGCATTGCTTAAAACTATGGGTTATTTACATATTATAAAAACAGCACCATGTAGATAATTAAATGCCTTTAATAAATAAATATTTTATTAATAAATAAATAAGATTGTTTACAAAGTATGTGCTTTATCATCATACATGATTGGCTTGTATGCACACTACTATCACTTACTGCCTTGGAAGCCGTTGCCGAGCATATGCAGTCCGGGAGTTACGGGAGTAATCCCTAGAGAGTACACAAGAAGAAAGATGAAGAAGTGTCGTTAGTACTGCAAGGACAGAATCAAAGAAGCGAGTCGAGCAATATGCACTTTCAAAGGAGGAACTATTCCCCTTTCCAAGATCCAGCCCAACCTTCTAACCATCCATTTTAGAAAAATTTAGAGGTCAGACATCGGAGAACGTTCACCCTTTTAGGGGATTCACTTGAGAATGTGCTAAAATTGTTGACATTACAGAAGAAGATTGTTTAGCTCCTTCCACCAACCAGTACCGGTGGACGGAATTTCGACCCAAGTAAAAAGTGTGCCTACCATTCCGGATCCCCGGGCCATGATACACAGGACTGTTGGTCCCTCAAGCACAAAATCCAAGACTTGATAGACAACGGAGAGATTATGGTGACCAAACTGGAGCAACCGTACGTGCAAGACAATCCCCTCCCTCACCACAAAAAAGAGAGTGTCAACATGATTAGCACGAAGAATGGAGAAGGATCCAAATACCTCTGGTATGTCGGAGAATCAACTCAATCCAGCACCAATAGCCCAAATAGTTGGGAACTCTCAAAAAGGCGATTCCTGATAGAACAGGAAATCAAATCCATTAAGGAACAGATTGGACAGCTAGCAAATTTTGTCGTGTATCAACATCAGGTAACTAGACAGTTGATAAACCAATCCAGCTAGGCTGAAACAAGTCCTCCTACACCGGAGATTAGTTCCATTGCTATGAGGGACCATTACTGGTTTTATGAGCATGAACCCTGGGCGGACAAGGTGGCCAAGGAGGAGAAGTTTCAAGCAGATAGGGACTTTGCCTTTCAGAGGAACTTCACTAATTTGAACAAGCCGATGAAGGAAATCCTCCAAATGTTGATCAATGAGGGGATGGTTATAGATTTGTTACCCACGGTGAACCCTCGATCCAAAAAATTCAAGCCTGACAGGATCTATCAGTACCATTCCAATGCGCCCGATCATGACACCGAGGATTGCTGGGGACTTCGGCACCTGATTCGGAATATGATTAAAAGCGGTGAGCTGATAAGAGGGAATCAAGATTACAGCCTCCCCGATGAGGAAACACTCTTTATTCCCATGACATGGAATCAGGGAACAGTGATTGTTATTTCCTATGAGAAGGAGTTAGCAGGGACACCCTCAGTACTGCCTTGAAAAGGGGTTCAAGAAGCACTGAATCCTGTGAAGGTAGCTGAGCTCGAACCATTAATACTGCCTTCCAGACCGTAGTATCTTGTTATCAGTCTGAAGAGGGTCCCATGGAACTATGGGAATGATCAAGATTCCACCTCAAACAAGATTGCCATTGTATCCAAGGAGAATCCATTGTACCTGCCCTAGAGGGTGATCAATCCAGTCACCAAGGCTAATGAGAGAGTGGCTGAAGAGAAAATCGAAGAATACCTTAACAAAATGGGGCATAATGAGATCAAGGTGGTGCAAAGTTTGAAGGATGCACCCAAGCAAATGTCCATCCTGGACCTGATCTTATCATTGGTGGATCATCGTAACATTCTAGTGAAAGTACTAGAGGAAGCCCATCTGCTAACGACGGTGGACACTGAGAAATTCTGTCACATGATAGAATACATCTTCAACAATAATGTGATATCTTTCAATGATGATAATATACCTGCAGAAGGGATCGGTCATCGCAAGTCACTGCACATAGCAGTGATGTCATCAAGGTATGTGATTGGGGGTGTACTAATAGATGGAGGATCGTCCCTGAACATCTGTCCCTACGATACTCTGGAAAGAATGAAGATCAACCCAAATCGGATCAGAACCAGTCATGTAGTTATCCGGGATTTCGATGGGTCTCGCCGAGAGGCTGTGGGAGAGATTGAGCTTCCATTTGAAATTGGTCCACATAGGTTCTATGTATCTTTTCAGGTACTCAACATTACCACCGAATATAACTTGTTGTTGGGAAGGCCGTGGATCCACATGGCGGGAGCCGTTCGATCCACCCTCCATCAGCAGCTTAAGTACATTATCAATGGCAACCTAATCACGGTGAATACCAAACCAAAATACCCTGTCTGCATACATGGAGACATGCCGATGATTAGTCTTGATGAAGGGGTTGAACCTGTAAGTTTTCAAGCATTGGAGGTGAGCAATATTCAATACCTACCAGTTGGGGCACCAGCCTTAAAACCAAAGGTCTCTCCCGAAGTGATGATAGTGGGCCAGAAGATGGTATCCTTGGGTTTTCGGCTTAGAGAAGGGTTAGGAAAGAATAAGCAAGGTATCAAGAGTCCGATGCAGATCCCGAGCTAGCCAGGGAAAGCTGGATTGGGTTATTCATCCAGGTTAAACCACCGGAACTCACACAAGCACCCAAAATCTCATGCTTCCACTATACGATTGCCAAACCTCACTGATGTTGGATTTATGAAGCCAATGAGGAAGATTCCTGCTATTGTGTCAACCATGTTGTTTCCTCTAATCATACCGATAAGCGAGAGAAAAGCCCCAAAGATCGAGGGGGATAGCAAAAAGGGAAAAGAAAAGTTTCTGTACGAAGGACGAGACCCATTTGCTAACACGCATGTTCTTATACACTACGAGGGGATGAATGATGATATCCCAGATAGTGATGCAGAGGATCAGATCCAAATTCCTTGCATCAAGAAAGGAAATGGGGCATTTCAAAGAAAAACCTTGGCTCTGATCTGAAGGATGTCTTAGTCGTCATCAAGGAAGAGACAGACGACCACAAATCTTGTATCCTCCCTATTCATGAGGATTGACTCTGGACAACTGAAGCAGCATCCCTTGCGTCATTCAAAAAGGGTAAAAGGGCAGATAGTTCGTCTGCCCTGTAACATAGTTTCATTTACTGCTTATTTTGGTTGCACAGCTATAGCAGTAACTTTTGTCATGCTTTGCTAAATGCTTTGTATATTTAAATAGTTTCATATATTAAAATGAAAGCATTTTGTTTTCAGGACTCTAGAATTTGATTTGTTTGTCCTTGCTAATGAGATGCCAAATTGTCATAGTGACAACGACTTTGATGTAGAACTGAACTTCGACTTAATGGAGATTGATCAAGAAGAGATAGATAACTATGAAGTGCCTGAGGAGATCAAAGAATGGGTAGAAGACAAACCCAAACCAAACCTCGACCATACCACCATTGTCAATATCGGAACCTCTGAAAACCTCAAAGAAATCCATATAGGCCTAGACCTCACCCCAGACCAAAGAGCCTACCTGATTAAAATCTTAACTCAGTTCCAGAATGTGTTTGCATGCTCACATAAAGACATGATTGGCTTGCCTACTGACATTGTCATCCATTGGCTCTCCATCAAAGATGGATTCAAGTCAACCAAGCAAAAGCTCAGGCGATTGAAGCCTGAATGGTGTCTGAAAGTTAAAGAAGAGGTTGTCAAACAATTCAAAGTCGGTATCATCATGGTATCAACATACCCAGAGTGGCTGTCGAACATAGTTCCCATGCCTAAGCCCGGAGGTAAGGTACGAGTATGCGTGGATTACAGGGATTTGAACAAAGCTTGTCTCAAGGATAATTTCTCAATGCCTTTCATCCACATCCTGAAAGATAATACAGAACATTATGTCATGTATTCTTTTGTGGATTGCTTTGCTGGATACCATTAAATCATGGTCGCTAAAGAGGATAGGGAGAAGACAGCTTTCATCACTCCCTAGGGAACCTTCTGTTACAGGCGATTGTCCTTCGGCCTCATCAATGCCGGTGCCACGTATCAGCTATCCATGATGGCCCTGTTCTATGACATGATGTATAAGAAGATAGAGGTTTATGTGGATGACATCCTCCTCAAATTCCAGAAGGAAGACGATCACATCAACCATCTTAGGAAGCTGTTCAACAGGTTGCGTAAGTACAACCTCAAGCTGAATCTAGCCAAATGTGCTTTTGGGGTCAAATCGGGCAAGTTATTAGGATTTCTGGTAAGCAATAGAGGCATTGTGCTAGATCCCGCCAAGATTAAAGCCATCACGGAGAGGCCCATACCCCGAATAAAGAAGGAGATACGTCAATTTCTGGGAAGAAATAATTTTATAAGTCGGTTCATTTCCCAACTCACAGCAACTTGTGAACCCATCTTCAAGCTACTAAGGAAGAATTCCTCCACAAAATGGAATGACAATTGCCAAAAAGCTTTCCTTGCCATCAAAAAATAGCTGATCGAAGTGCCTGTCTTGGTGCCCCTGAGGGATGAAATTCCCCTGTTTATGTACTTGTCGGTCAATGCCAACGCAATGGGCTGTATGTTGGGCCAAAAAGATTATAGTAGCAAGGAGAGAGCTATCTACTACATTAGCAAATGATTCAACAGCAGTGAATAGAAGTACACTCTGATTGAGAAGACCTGCTATGCATTAGCATGGGCTGCCATGAGGTTGCAGCATTATCTGCATGAGCATACGACCTACCTCATATCTCGCATGGATCTATTGAAGTACGTATTCAACAAGCCAATGTTGAATTGTCGATTGTTCAAATAGAAGTTGATCCTCCAACAGTTCGATATTGTCTACGTGACTTAGAAGTTCATCAAAGGTCAGGGAATTACAGATCAACTAGCCGAAGCACCATCAGGAGGGTTTGAACCTTTGGAAACTTATTTCCCGGATGATGGGATCATGACAATTCAGTAAATTCGACAGGAGAATACAGTACAACCTTGAAAAATGTATTTTGATGGAGCGATAAACATGGAAGGTGTTAGAGCTGGGGCAGTCCTTATTTCTGGTACAGGAGAGCAGTATCCTGTGGCTACTAAATTGCAGTTTGTCAACACCAACAACACGACTGAGTATGAAGGCTGCATAATGGGGTTGAAACTAGCCCAATCCATGGGTATCAAGCTTCTATTAGTCTTTGGAGATTCTGAGTTGGTTATCAGACAAACCACTAGGGCGTATCATACCAAAGAACTTCATTTACGTCTCTATCACCGTCAGGCCATCAACATATCCATGGGTTTTGAAGAGATAACCTTCATCCACATCCCTCGAGATAGGAATGACTTTGCGGATGCATTGGCAACATTGGCTTCCCTGATCAACATATCTGGTAGGACGGGAATTCCCGACATCAAATTCACAAACCAAAAGGCCCCGACATACAGGAATTACATTGGAGAAATATCAAATGAAATATGTAAGACCCCGAATTTTATGAAATAAAAGTATTCATTTTTTTTAATAATTATTATTCAATAAATGGCTAAATTAATAAAAGGTTAAAGTTATGGGTAATATGCGCAAAGTTTACAAAATAAGCAAGTGGTTATAAAATATTCATATTGTCAGGGAATATTCGTTCGGTCGGGGGACTATTCTTTTTGTCGGGAAATATTCATACGACGGCGCAATCATTTGTGGGCCCCATAACGGAAAATTATCGGATGAAGAAAACGACAAGAATAAGTTTTTCTAAAAATAATAGCATGGTTGTTACCGATAAAACTGTTGAAATACCCGGTGGTTAAAATACAATAATACGCGGTGTTGCACAGTAGCACACGGTATTGCACAGTAATTCTAATTATTGATTCTTACGTAAGAAGTCATTACTCAATAATTGTTACAGTAATTACTGTTTAATATTTTATATTATTGATTCAATAATTGCTACGTTGATAATTGCATAATATTTTATTGATTCAATACTTATCATTGCACAGTATTTCAAATTATCAAATCAATAATTCATATTATTTGAATAATATTATTAGATAGCATTATTGGCAATGTATAAGGGAGTTCTGTCTAGGAGGGGTTATTTAATTGCACGCCAGTAAGAAAAAAATCCTTATCGAAAGGCCCTCTCTTTCTTGAGAACGACCTGGTTGTCAATATTGTGATTCTGTAATATTATTTGTGAATAATTAATTATTAATAAAAATGATAAGGAAATATTTATTTAATGGAGGAATTTTTAAAGAGACAATTATTGAGAGTGGATATTTTATCTTCTTCAATAAAATAATTTATTCGAATATATTATTATAATATTACATTATAAGTGTATAATGTGATAATATAATAATGGTGATATTTTTACAATAAATTCATGGTATATGAATAAATGAGGTGGAAGAGAGAAAATATAATTTGAATTTTTAATAATTATAAATATTTTATTATATATATATATATATATATGTATATGTATGTGTGTTTGTGTGTGTATGTGTGAGTGAAGAATTGATGGGGGAAGAGAGAGAGAGGAGAGAGAATAAGTGGGAAATGGTGGGAGAAAAGATGGAGAGATAAAGAGAGAAAGAAAGAAGAAATGGAGGAATGGATGGGGGGAGAGAGAGAGAGAGAGAGAGAGAGAGAGAGAGAGAGAGAGAGAGAGAGGGGAGAGAATAAGAGGGAAATGGTGGGAGAAAAGGAGGGAAGAGAAAGAAATTGGAATTTTATCCGCATATGAATTTCGGTCATTTTTAGTTCTGAATTTGAAAAAGCTTTCTTCTACAAAGTTGTAGAGAATTAAATTTCCTATGGAATGGACATAAAATTCGTATTTTTCTGATAAAATGGCTATTTATTATGAATTATTGAAGTTTCAAAATAAATGTTTTTAATTAAAATATATGGTGGGCCCCACTCTTGTTTGTAGAATGCAGGATATTTTGTTCTAGAATGGTGGGCCCCACCCATGTAAAAAAAATGCTGAAATATAAAGTGTGTGTGCGTAGGTGTGAGGGTGTGTGTGGGTAATATATATATATATATATATATATTATATTTTATATAAAGTTTTTGTTTTATTCGAATATTTTATTGCACAGTAATGAATATTAAAATTAAATTTTTTAGCCGGTTGCGCCCGTGAAGAAAATACTGTTTGCCCGTGATTTTTATTTTCAAATAGTATCCTTCTATTCTCATATAAATAGGATGCTTAGTTTAGAAATAAAAATCTCACCAAAATCAGAGAATTTTTCTTCTATAATATTGAGCGTATTTCTTTTGAGTTTAAGGAAGTTTTGAGTGTAGAAAATAATATAAGTTTTCTTCAAGAATATCTCCGCTATACCAGTCGGAATTGCTCTCTTTTTGAGGTAAGGGGTATTATTTATTTCATATTCGAAGAGATATTATTCTCGTTCAATATTCGTAAGGAATATTATTCTCGTTCAATATTCGTAAGGAATATTATTTTCGTTCAATATTCGTAGAGATATTGTCTTCATTCAATATTCGTAAGGAATATTATTTTCGTTCAATATTCGTAAAAGATATTATTTTTCTCGTAAATAATGTTACTTTCTTTCAATATTCATAAAGAATATTATTTTCTTTCATATTCCATATTATGAAAGCGATAATATTTTATTTCATATACCCAAATTAAAACTTACTACGGTAAGTAGTGCTTCTATAATTCCTGAAATGACCAGAAATTCTTCGAATTTTGCGTTTCATCTAGTATCATTTCATTGGAATGTTGGTATGAATTTTATTATGATTTTTTTTACATTTTCATGTTGGGGTTAGTATTCACGTATACGACACTATTTATGTATACGACATTATTCACGAATACGGTACTATTAACAAAAAAATTAAATTTTCTTTTATTTGTCCAAGTTATCTGTTATGATTACTATCTTTGATTGTATCCAAGTTTTGAACTTCATTCTTCAATTTTGCTACACAATTGATTATTGCGGAGTATTTTTGAACTTGGATAAACTAAATTACGAATCCCTAATTTTTGTCCTTTATCTCACTGGATTCGTTATTTATATTATTTTTCATCATCCTCAGTCCTAAATGGTGATATAACTGAATATCTTTGTCCTGTAGTGCAAAGATGAGTTGTTGAGTTATGAATATCTTTGGCCCGTAGTGCAAAGATGAGATGTTAATTTATGAATATCTTTGGCCTGTAGTGCAAAGATAAACTATTGATGAATATATTTGGCCTGTAGTGCAAAGATGAGCTGTTGATTTGTGAATATCTTTGGCCTATAGTGCAAAGATGAAGCATTGATTTATGAATATCTTTGGTCGTAGTGCAAAGATGAATGATTAATTGTTGAATATCTTTGGTCGTAGTGCAAGATGAATTGATTAGCATGATTATGAATAGGAACTGTGATTTGGTATAATCATGATCTTTGGTGTTTCAGGTAAAGACATGTGATGAATATTACCTTCGTCCTGGGTGCGAAGAGAAATTTAGCAACACAATTATGATTATGAATTATTTACATGATTATGGATAGGAACTGTTGATTGATGTTACAGGGATAAAACATTGTGGGTGGACTTTTAACATGGAAAAGATAATAGACATTATGGTCTATTTGACTCTTCTAATGGATTGTTCGTTCCGCTGCAACTATGGTTGAAAAGTTTTATCATCTACCATATATAATAAATCTCCGATTTATTACTATTGAAGACTATTGATAATTTAATTATCTTTAGTCATGATATTCTTTACTGGGCTATTTGTGCTCACCCTTTTGCTTCACAATTCCTTTCAGGTAATAAGAGTATAGCGGGGTCGAGCGGGAATAACAGGGGAATAGAACGATGGTCTATAGCTGTTGAGGTTTCCCATAAAATAGTATGAGAAGAATTATATTGAGAATTTAAAATGTGTGTGTCGTATTTTATACGTCATTTAACAGTTGATTTTGGTAAACCAAATAGGCTGAGGTGAACCCAACTTTGGAAGGGTGTTTTGCCACTATCGTATAAGATGTCTAATGACATACGACTTCGTGTTATCATAAGACAGGGTTGTGCACATCCACTTGCTGATTATATCTATGAGCACTACCTATATAATATTGGAGTTTGGTTGAAATATAATTCTCAATTGGAGACAATGGAGATAATTATATGGCAAAAGAAGACCCACCATTGGAAAGAACATAATAGTAATATTCTCATTTTTCTTTGGGGTCTAACCAAGGATAATTCTCAAGTCATATGATATCTATTATAACTTAGATACATGGCCTCCCATGTACGAAGGTTTCCTTAAGTATTTTCCAAAGATTTTAATTCCTATAACAGTTATTGACTGTACCTTTCTGTAAGATATCATTGATTTGGAGTATGGGTACTGTATTTGTATTGAAACTCACAGTTTAATTCTGGTCGTATTTTGTACGACAGATTAAAAGTTAGAATTTTGAAGATTTGTATTTGGAATTTTTGTTGACTGTATTTCGTGGCTACCCAGAATGGGTTGGGTGGATTGGACCTATTTTGGGGGCGTTACAAAATAACTCCTATCAAGCAGCCCTGGTATCAAGACATCGGAATATCTCCGAGATGGATCTACACCCGTTGGGGCAAGCCAAGCTAAAAGAAAGCAGATTCACAAGATGGCTATGAAGTTCTATCTGAGCGGAGACGCAGTTTACAAAAGGGATGCTGGAATAGGCTTGTTACTATGCCTCGATAAAGAGCAAGCCCAGAGATTGATGGATGAAGTCCACGGTGGAGTCTGTGGTCCACACATGAGTGGTCATTTGCTGGCCAAGAAAATATTAAGAACCGGGCATTACTAGATCTCTCTCAAAGCTGACTGTGATAATCACATCAAGAGATGCTACCAATGCTAAGTCCACAGAAATGCCATTCATGCTCCTCCAAATGAGCTACACCATATGATTTCGCTATGGCTTTTCTCTATGTGGGGAATGGAAGTGATCAGGCCAATAGAACCCAAAGCGAGCAATGGTCATTGATTCATCTTCACCATGATCGATTACTTCACCAAGTAAGCTGCCTCTTTTCCCAAAGTCACCAAGGAGGTAATCTTTGGTTTCATCAGAAACAATGTCGTCTGTCGATATGGACAGCCGGAGGTGATCGTATCAGACAATGGCAAGAACTTAAACAATCAGACGACGAGAGATTTTTGCAGCAAGTTTCATATCAAGCATCTCAATTCCATCATCTATCGTTCCAAGATGAATGGTGCTGTCGAAGCGGCCAATAAGAACATCAAGAAGATCATGCAGAAAATGTTCGCGGATCACAAAGGATGACCTGACCTGTTGCCTCTGACTCTGTTACCATACAGGACGTTAATGCGTACCTCTACTGGGGCTACCCCATATTCATTGGTCTATGGTATGGAAACAGTACTTCGCATAGAAGTAGAGATGGAGTCCTTGCGAGTGTTAATAGAAGCTCAGATGGAAGAAGATCTGTGGTTACAAGAACGATACCACCAGCTGTCCCTGATAGATGAAAAGAGGGCTATAGATATTTTCCACGGGAAGTTATATCAGCAAGGGATCACTAGATCATATAACAAGAAGGTCCAAATCCAAAAATTTAAAGAAAACGACCTGGTACTGAAGAAAGTTCTGGTTAATCAGGATGAAGCCAAAGGAAAGTTCGCCCCAAATTGGGAGGGTCCTTTCATTATCAAAGAAGTGTTGACAGGAGGAGCTATCAAACTGCAAGAGATGGACGGGAGCGAATTTCCCCAACTCATCAACTCAGACACCATAAAAAGGTACTATGTCTAAAACACATGCCAGCCATCATCCTGGTCCTGCGAATCGATCAAATCAGTTTTGGTTTTTATTAGAAGATCAAACTACGAATGACCTGATCTTTCTCCGCCTGGGAGTATGTAGGCAGCCATTCCTGGTGAGGTCAAACCAAACAAAAACTCAAAAAACACCCATTAAACCAAACTCAAAAGAAACACTTCTCAAGCCTCTCATACAGAACTTGAAATACGAATGACCTGATCTCCCTCCACCCAGGAGTACGTAGGCAGCCATTCACGGTGCTGTATGACCATCAAAGAAAAACAAAAAACCAATAAAAAAAAAACCAGTCCCAAGACACCGAAACTCGATAAAACCCAAATGTTATCAAATCTCCCTGGTCAATAGGCCCGTCTGAGATACTCTCCGACATCTCACTGTCCGTCCATCAAGGAGAAGCTCATGATACATTAACAACAAGAAGTCATAAAAGAAGTGGTAATCACTCAGCAATGATAATAAATATCCAACAGGGAAGTGAATCAAAATATATTTCTCTGATATATAATACTGTTTGATATATACACCGTGTCCTGTACATGACAAAAATGGTTGATCTAGTATGTGCAGGAAAAATAAAGCTAGTCTATGGACCCAAGGCCAAGCGGGATAGCAATGCCAACATGGCATATCTCTCTAAAGATGGAGGAGCAACTACAAACGCAATACCCTCGGTCTCCATACGAGCAAGAACAACCATAACCATCTGTATAGTGCTTCTATGTCCATCTATGAAAGCACTCATCTCCCTAACCAGACTACCTGTATATGATCTTAGGACTGTGTTGTCCGCAATATAGACATCCCGGGTAGCTATGGCCTTATCCCTGTCGGTATAAGCGGCATCCCGGGCTATTAAGACCTCCTCAATCTCCTCAAAGGCTGCATCTCTGACAGATCGGCCCTCATCTCTCTCCTCAAGAGCTGCATCTCGGGTAGATAGAGCCTCGTCTCTCTCAATTAATGCTTCATCTCGAGTAGCCCGAGCCTCGTCTCTAGCAGCGAAAGCTGTATCTCTGCTAGAAAGGACTGCCAACATCAACGCCCTAGCCTGATCTCTCTCGAAAGTCATCCGAGCTAGTGAATCAACAATAGTTGGATCTATACTGGCTGGAATGCTCAGAGGGTCGCTAACCAAAGCCGCTGTCAAGCAGGTAAACAACTCATCCTTAGTGGAAAATCAAGATCCTCCATAGGCTCCTAATATGAATTTATGATCAGAGCTACCTGGATAACCGCAGCTGCTACTATATCGGCCTCCAACCATGTCGAATACTCTTGAGAGCGATTCGGATGGCTAGTAGAGAAATTAGCCCTCTCCCTATGAGTTAAACACTCATAAATCCTGATTAGGTCAACTGACGATAGAGATGAAGTTGATATCAGCTGATCAACAACCCCCTCAAACTAGTGAAGGCTCTAGAACTGATCGAACTGACCCATGACTGCCAATGGATGGTAAGTGGTCACCCCTCTCAATCTCGCTAGGGGCAAATAATCCATGCCGACTATATGAGTGATGAAACTGTAAGGGAAGACAAGCCCTGAGCATGGCAGGATCGAAAAGGGATGCTCAATATCTGATAGAAAGGCAGACCATGTCACTGCATCCGAACACTCCGTTGGCTGGAAGGAGTAGGACATGGTTATCTCATGGGTAAAGCAGTACCCATGGTGTCTAAAGGTGCTAATCAGACGCAAATGCGTCATGAGCCATACATACAGTAGGACAGAGCTACCTCTAAAAAATGCCTCTCGATGGGTACTTCAAAAGGTAGCCGACCTCAAGGTCTCGACCAGTATCATCGGCAGAATAGTACTACCATGTCTGAGGGCACGGACCACGACTATCAAGCCAATATCTAAATGGTTCAAATATAATGGCATGTATACGTAGGCCGTGATGCACATTAACAAAACGTCTACTCGAGCCAACTGCTACTCATTTGTCGAAATGAAAAAAATCCCAAGAGTGTCGATCGTAGCTTTCTGGCTAGCCGAAGCAATCGATAAAAAAATTAATGGATATCACATGTCCTGAAATAAGCTCCTTAGTGACAACTCGGTGTCTCAGACCCGACACAGTCATAAAAGGGTCTCCTCATGTCACTAACAGCTATACGAGAGCAAGGCAAGTCCAGTGCTAAACCTGTAAGACGCTCATACTCCTCCAAGGTCGGAGTCAACTCGTGCAGTCCAAAGCAAAAAACCTGTCGCTCAGGTATCCAGCAGGATAGAATGCCATCCACGAATCCGCACAAAACCTGGAAATCTAGATAAGCCAAGGAATGCCCCAACATCTGGTCTACTGTCCCTCTGGCTGTGTGGGGCAGACTATCGTACCAAGCCCTCAATGAGGATGCTACCAAAAATGGTGGTGAATGCTCAATACAGCTGACCGTAGATGACGAAATCTGTATCACCGTATCGTAAGACCATCCAGGGGTCAAATCTGAACTCACCTGTCTAAGTGCATATCCATGACATAATATATGCATAATGACAATGATAAACATGATGCAATAGATAGATAATATCATGCATATCTAAAATAAACTATCTACTACAAGCATCATCTCTGTCTACTCATACAATCTAAAATAAAAAGTTCAGGGAGATGGGGGACAGCCGCCCAACTACTAACAGAGGCCTATCAAAAGATATAGCGAGAAATGGGGCACATCCGCCCAATAGCTAAAACAGAGGCCTATCAAAAGATATAGCGAGAAAAGCTATCCAAAGAGATCAAGAATGTCTGCATCCAGGCTATTAACCTACCCCAGCTCTTCCTAAGTCATAAAGTTTTGGCTAGTGGGAATGTTTGGTCGATATAATGGAGGATCAGCACCTGCAAAGCTGCTAGAAAATGGACCTGATGAGGGGCCCGCTCTAGAGCCGAAAGGAGCAAAAGAATCTGCCTCAGATGGTTCCTAGCCAAGATGCTTGATAAACAAATGAGCCCTCTCCAACTGCTGGGTCAATCATGTGATCTGATCTAGATTAGTCGGATCTCGGAGGTAAGCTATCCAGTTTGTCATCATCACAGACCCTGGCACCATGTCTACCATAAATTGGGTAGCACGAGTCTGAGCACTAATGGTACGAGGACTCCACCAGCTGTTAAATGCCTCATGGCTGTAAAGACCCTCTGACAGGGTGAAGCCATCTACGCCCACCATAGGAATGTCTAAGAGTGGCTGAGCTAATGACCAATGATGCCAAGCAGAAGGAACAAAGGGAATTCGGATCTCTCCGGTAGTGCTCCTAATAGCACGCTCTCCTAAATAGAGCTCCCAGCCTCCCTCTGTCAAATATGGAACCCGGCGGGTGGACAATGCAAACTCCCGACCAGTGGGAAAGCTATCCTCAAACCCAACTATCAAAAAGTCTGAGGTATACGAGACCCACGAGATCGATTCGGCTATCAATAGCTCTAGCTAGAGGCGGGAGTGGGTGAATCCCTCGGCTATAGGGACCTCCGTCAATGTGGAGTGATGCCAAAGCCGTCCCCGAAGATAAGTCTCCAAGCCTAGAGTTGTGGCATGACGTAGGCAAGGAAACCTCTCGTATGCCCAAAACTGGCCATACAAATATCAAAAGTCTTTAATGATCAAGACTGACATATATAAATGAGGAAATAAAAAAGGTACAAGAGAGATGTACTCACCAGCAAGAATGGGTAAAAGCCTTACCAAGTCTATATCACACCCTCCGAGCACATGTACATCTCTCAGAGGAATAGGCAAAGGTAGGTACCCCAATAAAAATCACTAAGGCGCTCCACATGTCGAGTAGCACTGACCAGGGCAAAGGTCACAGTCGAGGAGTTGTCCATAAGGAAACAACCCTTGATGATCACCAAAAATAGTCTCCTTAGGATGCGATTTCTAACCCTCTGATCATCAGGCAAAGGCTTAAGCAAAGCCCCACTCTAGGCATCTACGCTCAAGGGACCAGAACGGACTGTCTGACCCTTGATGGCCATCGCAGGAACTCCCAAGAGGGACCGAACAAAAGTAGGTGAAATTTTTGCCACAACCGGCACTGGATCGCCTGCGAACTCTATCCCGGTGATGAACCTCCAGTCCATAGGCGTCATCATCACCTCACAATCCAACAAATGGAGAGACTGGGTCTACTGGAACTAGCGCTCAGACAAAGCCCTCATATAACCTAGTGGAAACGACGGGAAAGGATAGAAAAGAATGCCTGAAACCCCCAGGTGTCAACAATGGCCCTGTACTCCGGATGCAGAGTATGGTACAGGGAATGGACATTAAACCAATTCCCCCTAGGCTGTGTAAATCCGAGAACTTGCATCAAAAAATCAAGTCCAAATCAATCCTATGCCTTGCAAATTGCAAAAAAAGAAAGAAAATCCAAAAGAAGAAAAACTTCAGTCACCTCATTGGCGTGAAGGTATCTCGATGGATGGCCCCTCAAATCTCCTAGTAGCTCCTGAAGTGGCACCACAATGCCTGGAAGCTCCGCACGTGGAGCCTGAGGTGGAACATGATCAACAAAATGTACATCCTCATCGTCCACGTCAACCGGCGGATCAACCCGAATAGGACGAATCACTGACTCAGCCAATATGTGAGGCGATCGGGCTGGATGTGGCTGAGGAACATCGGAGACTCTCCTCCGTCTAACTCCTAGAACGACCCTACTAGCACTACCGAGTCTATCTGGCTCCATAACCTGGACAAAGTCTCCAAATCACCTCAGAAAGGGTGAGGTAAACCTAAAACCTGTTGTTTTTAAATTAAATCAGTAATTCCTGCATTTTTAAGTCCTAAAACATGCATGGGTCAACCAAAATCTCCAGTAGAGTTAAATTGCATGTTTATTAAATACTCAGGCTTTTGAAATTTTTTTGCCAGAGTCTCCTTTGTAAAATGGATTGTCCGCATGCACACAGGCATGACTAGGTGGCCATTCAGTAGCACACCTACGCAAAAACAGAAACAATTCATATTTATTAAAAAAGATCAAAAGTAAACTTCACATGGTAGCTAAATTACCATGGACATTTTTAGTTAAAAATCCAGGCTCACTAGAACTCAAAAAGGATGAGTAAACTGATCAAAAAGGACGTCAATTGACTGTCTCAGAATTCAAATTTTCTTACATCAAAACGTGCATCACAATAAAATATGCATACTTTTGAAGTCTAAAATGTTTTATCAAGTCATATAAGCATACATATTTGATACATTGCGTTTAAAAGCACACTACGCGGTTTACAACATTATAACGGTCAAAACTGGAAAAGAAAGGATGTAAACGTTACCTGAGATGTGCAGAGCGTTTGTACGCTGACAAGATCTGAAAAAAGCTGCCCGAACTTCGTAGATCTGAGAAAGAAAATAGGATTTCCTTTAGGATTCAAAATTGAAAATGAATTTGAAAAGGCACGGGAGCTCAATTTAAACTCGTAGGAGGAAGCAGCCTCACTTGCGGCTAATGCACCCCTACCTGTTACTCCCCAGGGTGGGGCCCACCCCCTCCAACTCGGTCCAGTTCTAGTGTAAACGGAGTTTACAAAAGCTAAAAAGTCAAATCCGAAATAATCTGCTACGCGATTGAGCGGATTGGCCAGAAATCCTGCGTATGAGCGGCGGATTCCTAACGGAAAGAAGAACTTCATGTAAGCCATTGGTTATCATCCTAAAGTGATATCCGGGGACCAATAATGAAAACTGCTGAAAAACTGCAAAAAAAACTATTAAAAACTGTCGTTGTTAGAGCATCGGGTAGGTTCGACGATATGAACGGCAGATTCTAACTGTATCAAGGTATCCAAATTGATCTGAGGCTGTGTTTTGTTAGAAGATGTACCCCACGTCAAAATTGATCATATTTGACACTATCAGCCACTGGCGACAACCCCAGCGAAGCATCGGGAATGATCAGGTGATCTCAGCCGTTGAAGGCCACTTCAGCGAAGGTCAGATTGCCTGACACTATCAGTCACTAGTGACAACCCCAGCGAAGCGTCGAGAATGATTCGATGATCTCAGCCATTGAAGGCCACTTCAGTGAAGGTCAGATTGCCTGACACTATCAGCCGCTGGCGACAACCCCAGCGAAGCATCGGGAACGATCCAGTGATCTTAGCCGTTAAAGGCCCCTTCAACGAAGGTCAGATTACCTGACACTATCAGCCACTGGCGACAACCCCAGCAAAGCATTGGGAACGATCAATTGATATCAGCCATTGAAGGCCACTTCAGGAAAGGTTAGATTAAATGACACTATCAGTTGCTGGCGACAACCCTAGCAAAGCATCGGGAATGATTCGATGATCTCATCCGTTGAAAGCCACTTCAGCGAAGGTCAGATTGCCTGATACTATCAACCGTTGGCGACAACTCCAGCGAAGAATCCGGAATGAGCCGGTGGCGAAAATAGTATATCAGTTTATCCCCACACAGGACAGATGATGTAATCTGTTATACAAATCCCTAGAGGGAGCATCGAGAAAGATTTGGTGGTGATCGAAACTTTGCAATATGCCGTTCGAGTAGACGTCAAGAGAATTCACCAAAGGCTACCATGAATAACGTCATTCCTAGCAGAAAATGACGAGAACAGTATGCAATAGCCTACCAGCGATACCCTACTAGTAATAGCCTAGCACCACAGGGACATGGTAAACCATTGGCCTCTGACTAATGCGACATCAAGGGCTATCACAGATAACGTTATCCCCAACAGAAAATGACGTAAACAGTTAGTGATAACCCCATCCCCTCGAAGGTATCCAACATTCATAACATATCATGCTATGCATTGCATTATATTTGCATTTATCATATTTCTAGTGTCTAGCAATCTTTATCCTGTTCATTTCACTGCGTTGCATAAACATGATAAAGAGGGGAATCTGTAGACACTCAAAAATTTTTATTCTTATTGTAGACACTTAAAATTTTGCGTTCCTGTTACTAACCCTGCAAGGGGGCAAAATCATCTTTTCAACCTTGGTCTCAATACCTGGATGTCAACTCAGCCCCGTTCTCAATACCGGGATCCAACTCAGCCCCGGTCTCAATACCGGGATGCCAACTCAGCTCTGACCTCAAAATTGGGATGTTAACTCAGCCCCGATCTCAATATCGGGATGTTAACTCAGCCCCGGTCTCAATACCGGGATGCCAACACTGCCCCGGTCTCAATATCGGGATATTAACTCAGCCCCGATCTCAATATCGGGATGCCAACTCAGCCCCGATCTCAATACCGGGATGTCAACTCAGCCCCGGTCTCAATACCGGGATGTCAACTCAGCCCCGATCTCAATAGCGGGATGTCAACTCAGCCCCGATCTCAATACCGGGATGTCAACTCAGCCCCGATCTCAATACCGGGATGTCAACTCAGCCCCGGTCTCACTACCGAACTGTCAACTCAGCCCCGATCACAATACCGGGATGGCAAGCAGCCCCGACGACAACCCCGGGATGTCAAGGTCAGCCCCGGTCACTATATCGGGATGTCAAGTCAAACCCCGGTCACAACTTGGGAGGTACAGTAACCCCAGCGACAACACCGGGAGATTCAGTTCAGGCCCGGTTACAACCCGGGAGGCGGAATCAACTTCGAAAACAACCCCGAAGCATCATATCATCCCAGAGACAACCCTGGGAAACCAAGTCAGCCTCAGAGATAACCCTGAGGACAAACAGAGTAGGCTGGGATAAAAACCTCGAAAACAAACCTAAAAAAATAGTCGAAGACCGTGCCAGTACAAGAGACAACCCCTTGGAAGCTGTCGTTAGCACTCCTAAATTAATACCTTACTTCTACTCTACTATCACAAGAATGAGCATAGAAATAAGCAAGGATCGATCCCACATAGAGTGTATTGTTTTATATTTATCCAATTATTTTCCAATGAATTAGGGGTTTTGTTTTGAATAACTAAATCAACCAGAGTAAATTTAGAAGAAATATCAATAAGTAAAAATATTCAATTCTTCAGTTCAGTATCACCTTTTCACAATCATGGATTAATCAAGTTTTACAATATTTATCCTTCAATGAGATTAACAACCCTAGATAATCGCGATCGCTAATTATATAAAATTCTCTATATGTGTAAATCTAATGCGACGATCGCCAACAAAAGATCCTAACTATCATATAACCCAAAACTATTAGTCTAGATTTAATACAATAGAAGCATGAAGAACGAGAATTAAATTGTTCTAAGCAACAATTGCACAATCAAAAATTATTTAACTTGTCTTCTAAAAACCTTAACAATACCCAAAAGCTTGTCCACAATCAAGTATCATTAATTGCTACTTATGATTAGACATACATCGTTTGCTTAATATATATTTTAATCTAGCAGATGAATTTATCAGATTAATCTAACTGGCCATATCAAATTAATCAGATAGTATAACATACAAGAAGTTTATGTAGATAATTAGAATAAATCTCACATACGAAGAAATAAATAAAGTAAACTTGATCAAACCGTTAATTATGAATAAGGTTCAACATCCCTTCAAAATTGAATTGAGTAGTTTAGCTTGACATGCTTTGATTCTCCAAAACTAGGGTTTTGATGAATGTAGAATATGATATATGATGATATAAGATGATCCCTTTTATATTAGGTCTTACATGTCTTTATAAAGTCTAAAATAATTCTTGAAAAACCTAAAAGTTCACAATCCAAATCGTATTAGAAGTCTGCCTAAAACTTTCCAAAACTCAAAATTATTGTTTTCTTGCCAACAAACTCGCCGGACCGCATTTTCCTTCATAAAAACTCGTAGGGGCGAAGTTTGGCAGAGAAAACTAGCCTAGGCGCAATTTTCCTTCATAAAATCTCGCCTAGGCTAGTTTCCATTTTCTGATGCGACATCTTTTGGTAAAATTAGCATAACTTTTGATCCAGGAAGAGTTACGAGGCCTACAACCTATTAAATCGAAGCTCTCGACGAGATCTACAACTTTTATTCTTTGAGCATTGACAGATTCTGATTTGATCAAGGTTGAAATCGGCTCCAAGGGACTGCTATGTAAATTATAACTTCCAAACTTTGAGGTTTCAACTTCTGCTTGGTAAAAAGGTCATAACTTTTTCATATGAACTCCGATTGGGACGATTCAAGATGTTACGGAAAGCTAAGGAATAGCTCTATAGTAAATCTATGTCCCAAACCAAGACCGTGAATCCAACTTAACATTAAAAACCCAACAATCTTCCTGTTTTCCTCGTCTTCGCTCCATTTTGACCTGAAACCCATAAACAACCCTATTAAGCCCTTGTTAACAACCAAACATGCAATAGACTACGCATAAAGGAATCAAAACAAATGAATATCATTCACTCGTCAAATTCCCCCACACTTAGTTTTTACACATCCTCGTGTAAACTAAAACCAAGTTTATGTTATCATTCACATATTTCTATCCAACCATAGTATCAAAAAGTTTATGTTAAAATTCATGAATATCAATACTTATCAATAGAAACCCGATTAGCATCCCATTAATCAATATATAACTACTAACCTTATCACCTCACTAATGAATTTTATCAAATCGAATTGTACCCACATAAGTATCTATCCCACAATCCAAATACTCACCCAACTTAGTTTTCATGGAGCAAAAACCACGCACACAAACTCATAACTCAAAACAAATTTTCCTGCACTTTGTCTTACTTTTCGTAGAACCTTCTTTATATCCTAGATGACTATATTTTGATGTTTTCTTGTATTCTTCCTTTTCTTGACATGTGCAATGTCTCTTTTTCTTAGACTTTTCTGTGCTACCCATGTAACGAACTTTCCACCGACGACTCCCAAACCAGATGGTCTTAGGGCGCTGGGTGTAAAGACACCCCTAGGGCTTACTCATTCAACTAACAAAGGCCACAAAAGTCGAATAGTTAAGCTGCTTTTTTCCATCACACTTTTCAATGTGAATACCGATGCTTCCCGAGGCTTGGATACCCAGTTAATTCATATAATGGACATTGAAGCATATTTTCACTATTTTTCCATATATCAATTTCATCATCAATATTTTTCACTTTTCATTCATTTTTCTTTTCACAAGGATCTTTCATTAACATAGCAGTGAAAACAGTTCTAAAGCAAAAATTAGTGCACATAGACAACTCCATATACAACTTAGTCAACTAAGCATTCTTCACATATTCAAGTACTCATACATCAATAAATTCAATTCAAATCAAGTACACTGGTTACTAACTTAGTTTTCAACATTCATTGATCAACTAAATACCAACAGATCTTGAAATTGTGACTCTAACTCTTCAACACATGGGCTAATAAAATCATGGAACCAAGCAAATATTTCAGCAGATTTCCAAATTCTAGCAAATTTTAGACTATTATACCTAAAAACAAAAAAAAAATCTAAAATTCCCTCCCCCACACTCAAACCTTACATTGCCCCCAATATAAGAAAATCATGCAAAGTAGAAAACTACTAAAACTAACAAATTAAAAAGAAAAGTGATATAAAGATCAAATCTGAATTCTTGGGTTGCCTCCCAAGTAGTTGCCCTTGTTTTGTTGTCATTGGCTTGACATCTTCCCTCTCATTCTATGTAATTGGACTTGTGAACTTCAAGTGGACTGGTAACAGTTTCAGCTCTAAATTAGGAACATTTTGTACTTCATAATCCTGCTCCTTTCCAGCCATCAAATTGTCCTTGTATAATTATATTCGATAAAAAAAATCCTGCACTGAATATTCCACAACATTAATAACAAAAACAAAGTTAACATTACCAAGATACCTTTTATCCTCATATGCGTTGAATTGGAACTTTTCATTGTCTAATTCCATGGTAAAGGTTCTATGGTGTGTATCACTCATTGTTTCTGTTGGTTGTATTGATGAAGATGAATCCACGTCTTTCTTGTAGAGATCTATTGAACTTATCAAATCATTCCCCTCGTCCTCTTGTTCCTTCTTTTTATCAAATTCTATATTACTGTCTGTTCCTGAAGTAAGCACTAAATCCTCCTGCTCCTCTTTATCACATCCCATTGCACTTAAGTTCTCAACAACTTGAGGAGGTAACTTCCCTAAGCCTTGAGATTCCAAACTACTAACTGTGGTAGCAAGCTGACTCATCTGATTCTCCAACCTGTGGATAGAAGTCCTTGTCTCTTGCTAGAACTGTTGCGTCTGATTCATGAAATCTTTGAACATATCCTCCATAGATGTTCCAGAATTAGCAGGTACTTCATAGCTCAAGTCGGGATGATCTCTCCATCTGGGATAGTGAGTTTCTGCCCAAGGATCATATTGATGCTGATGATGTCCTAAGAATGGTCCCACGCGTTGACGTGTTGCACAGTTTCATCCTCATGCAATATTGGACAAACATCACTGGTATGTCCTGACTTTGAGCAAATTCCATACTCTTTTGCAACTTACATATTCCTTGTAGCCATTTGACGAACCAAAGCAGTTAATTCAAAAATCTGTTGTTCAATATTACTTGCACTTACCCCATTTACCCTTTGAGGTGTATGATCCATCCTAGTTCTATATTGCTGCGAGTTAGCTGCCATGTTTGCAATTAAGTTCCTTGCAGATTCTAGAGTCTTGTCTACCAGTGCTCCTCCACTTGCTGCATCAATCATGCTTCTATCCATTGGTAGCAATCCCTCATAGAAGTACTGAATCAAGTGATAGTCATCAATTCTGTGAGGTGGACAGCTGGAACACAACTTCTTGAACCTTTCCCAATACTCATAAAGATTCTCTCCGTTAAACTGCCTGATTCCACATATCTCTTTCCTTATGTTAGCAACTCTCGAAGCAGGAAAGTACTTCTCCAAGAATAACTTTTGCATCTCATGCCATGATCGTATTGATCCTGAAAAAAGATAGTATAACCAGTCTTTAGCCAAATCTGCTAATGAGAACAGAAAAAGTCTAAGCTTGATCTGCTCCTCTGTCACTCCTTGTGATTTCATTGTGGAATACACCACATGGAACTCCTTTAGATGCTTATATGGATTTTCACCTGTAAGATCACGAAAAATAGGCAAAAGACGAATTAGTCCAGAGTTAAGTTCAAAAGCAACATCTAAAGTAGAATATTCAATACCCAAGGATGGTTGATCAAGGTCAGGAGTAGCCAATTCTTTTAAAGTTCTGTTGTTTCTTGGCACCTCCATCTTTTGGAATAAGAGCTTCTTTTGTATCTGCAGTTTTCTCTATCTCTTGATCAAAATTTAAGTCAATAGGGTGAGAGGATTGAGTCATAAAATAAAAAGAAAAAGAAAATAATAAAAAAACAAAAACAAAGAATAAAAAAAAAATAACACTCCCCGGCAACGACACCAAAATTTGGAGGCTGTCGTTAGCACTCCTAAATTAATACCTTACTTCTACTCTACTATCACAAGAATGAGTATACCAATAAGCAAGGATCGATCCCATAGAGAATGTATTGTTTTATATTTATACAATTATTTTCTAATGAATTGGGGGTTTTATTTTGAATAACTAAATTAACAAAAGTAAATTTAGAAGAAATATTAATATGTAAAAATATTCAATTCTTTAGTTCAGTATCACCTGTCGACGTCGGGAAAAATTACAAGTCGAGTTGGACCTGAATCTTTCTCTTTTCCTAAGTTTATTTGTTTTCTACCCTTATTATATTGCCTGTTTTATGAAGGGTGAATGTTTTTTAGGAAAAGGCCAACATGTATCATGTCAACGATATAAACGTTTTATAGAGTCGCTAGTTGGTAGTCAACCTAGTTTTTTTTTGAAAGTAGGCCCAATTGCTGGACACTGTCAAAACTTGATCTTTGAAACCGAAGTTCTAAGTTCAGGGGCTTGGTTAAGTGGGGGGAAGGTGTTAGGCACCCCCCTAACTCCCGTGAAAACACAGTACCGCATCTTTTCAATATTTCCCTTTTTATTTGCAATGTGTGTGTGAATGTTGGAAGAAATTGGGTTTACGTTTTGTTTGTTTTGAAAATATGGACATACTTCGTTAAACCTATATACGAAGGGTTTGATTTGATTTGCAAAAAGTCCTTTTTTAGACAAAATATTAAAATCATGTTTTGAAAGAAGGTTTTCAAACCCTTACGCTCACGTAAGAATTAAAGCATGTTGATATTTCCATTTTTATCTTTTTAGCCTTTTGGCTCAATTTGAATGGTGATTGTCGGGCTGCGAAGAATCCTCGACCACAGAATATATATACAAGTGTCAGTCTTCTCATGGGCATGACAGCCATCGGAGTGATTCTAGCACGACATGCCATTATTTCATTATGTTTGAGACTTTAAACCCGGATAACCATTTTAACGTCTTTCGGATGTATATTTTTACAGAAAAACTGGCAAGGTACATTTGTAATGTGGAGTTTTCTCATCGTGAGAATCAGATTCTAATCTGTTTGATCATGAACCCCAAGATTCCTAGGCTCGTAAAGGGAAGCCAAGTAAACCTGCACAGCACAAATATTTACATAAAATGGATATTTACATCCAAGCGTTGCAAAAACCAAGGATTCATCAGTCAAATCCTGGCATGCGCGTAGTCAAAGCTTCTCGTTTAAAATAGATAGCGATCAAAGGGTCGTGATGAGTGGGTTTCATACCTACGAATCGGTAGTCCTAATAGCTTGATTCTTTAGGTTTTCACATATATTTTCTATCATTTTGACTTGGGTTTATATTATTGTGTGCAGGAAATGGATTGGATGCAAAAGGAGCTTAAAAGGATAATTTTCAGTACACTTGGTCCACGCACCCAATTTGATGAGTACAATTAAAGAAGTCCGTGATTTTGAAAAGAATGGAAGCAAATCAGGCCTTAGTGCTTTCCTTATTACCATGGGCCACGAATTAGCAGCTCACGGATTTAATAGTTGGGAGCAATCTTAGCAATTAGCAAGTAGGCCAGAGAGTTAGGAATTGGCAGCCACAAAATCAAGCAACTAAAATATGTGGGCCACGAAATCAGCAACAAATAAGCAAGCATGCAAGGAATCAGCTCATAGGCAACATGCTTATGTTCCTTTTCCTACACAGTTTGGCTAGAAGGAATGGCAAAAGATGGGCTGCTAGTGGATGATATTACAAGCAACATATAAAAAGCATCATGTTTTCTTTTCCAATTCGGATTATAGGCTAGCAGCTAGATTTTTTAGATAAGGGGCCACGTGCATAAGGATATAAAAGTGGGCTTAATCTGATGCAAAAAGGGCTTAGTTGAGATATTATAATATATATTATATAGTTAGTAGACGGCTAGTATAAGGAATGAAAAAAAAAGACTTAACCTGTTGGAAAAGAGCCACGACAGGAGCTTAGTAGATATATATAATATATTAGATATATTAGCTTCTATTTATTTTGTTAGATTAGTGTAGTTTTAGTTTAGTTTTCAAATAAAATAAAAAACCCTAGTTGAAAGGGGATTTGGAGATTGAAGCATATTGGAAGCCATTGAAGATCAAGATCAAGAGCAAGAAGGAGCGTGAGTTTGCGGACACAGATTCTATCTTTTCTCTAATCTTCGTCTTATCTTTTAATGTTTATTCAATTTTGGATTCTTAGTTTTAATTCAATAATAATGAACTAATTCTTTGTTTAAGATTGCAATAGATCTTATTGTGTAGTTTGTTTTAATATGCTTCTCTATCAATTATTGTGATCTGTCGTTGTGAATTGTCTATTATGATTTGGACTTAACTGCTTAATTGCCTGATCAACAATTACTGTGATAATCCATATGAACTCGAGAAACGAATTATGGGCTTAGATCTGATCATAATAGCATGTTTGTTATTTCTGCGTAGATAGAATTCATGATTCGTGTCAAGGATAGAGATATACCTTTACACTATATGTAATCTAATAGAGAACTTGTGCGTGAAATCCTTTTTAATTGTAATTCACATAGAGATATAGTGGATTAGTTGATTAGGGTGTCTTGCTTAATTCTATCACCTATGGATGAGAGTGAGTATGGGTATGATGCATCGAAAGATGGTTATATCTGCTTTAGAGTTCTTGATTAACAATTTAGAATAGTGAGAATAATTGATAAGAAGTGTGTTAACTTAAATGAAGCAATAAGTGAAGTTGTGATCTTAAATCTCCGTAATCTTAATTTAGCTAGTGGTAATTAGTGTTAGTGGTATTTAGTATTAGTTTAATTATACTTGAAATTCATTTGTTTAAATAAGATATAGTTTGGTTACGGGTTAGTACTTGGTGATTCTTATTAAATAATTTCTCGTGGGAACGATACTCTACTTTCACTTTATTACTTGTTGACCACGTATACTTGCGTGCGTAACTAGATTTTACCCAACAGGTCACGAGGTTGCTTTAATAATGAATAAAATTAGAAAGAAAGCCAGATTTAAATAAATCTCAGCCATTCTAGCTTCCCGGTTCCAGTTGGACCTATTTTGAACCGATTGAAAGATAAAAAAGGCTAGATTTAAAGAAATCTAACTTGCCAAATGAATATCAGTGCCAATTCATATCAAATGAATATTTAAAGCAGAAATTTAATCACAATGAATAAAGAATATATATAATTATATATATACGAAAGCTGTAAAGGGCGATGGGTTTCCACTCTCAGGCCCGTACTAGAATGTAAATATATATATATATATAAAGCCACGGAGTAATCCAGGCTTGACAGAATATAAATATATATATATAAGCAATAAAGGGGATCAGATTTCAAATCATATGCCCGGACTGGAACGAAAAAAAAAAAAATATATATATATATATATATATATATATATATATATAGAGTCTTGACGGAATGAAAATATATATATATATATATATATATATATATATATATAAAAGCTGTAAATGAGCCACGAATAAATCCAGGCTCGACGGAATGTAAATATATATTACAAGCTGTGAAAGAGGCACGGAATGATCAAGGCTCAACAGGATGTAAATATATATATATATATATATATATATATATATTAAAGCAACAAAGGCCACGAATTTAGCAATCCATGCCAAACGAAGTCAGAAATATTTATATATATATAGTTATATATATAAAAGTAGTAAACTGCCACGGATTTGCCATCCGGGCTTGACAGAATTAAAAAATTAGTATATATATAGTTAAATATATACATAATAAAGCCAAAAAGGACATGAGTCCATGACCTAGTCTGAGAAAGTCAATATATATATATATATATGTGTGTGTGTGTGTGTGTATATATAAAAGCGATTAAAAGCTGTGGATCGACAATTCGAGCAGTGCAAATGCAAGAAAACCTGTAAATATACTAAAATATACTAAAAAGTACGCCAAAACGGCCACTGAACTGAGTTCCGGGCAGAATCAGAAAACGAAACTTAACGTACACGTGTATAAATGCACAATGAAATAGTAGGAACTTCCTGATCGTAAAAATACTTACAATGAATTGTTATACGAGCTTTTTGCCACTTCGTAGGCTTCAAATGGACGTTTCCACTGTTTAATTTTTGGTATGTGGTAGTATATGAGTATACCTACGTGTTAGAGTAATAAAATCTGGGTTTGGAGTACTAGAAGTCGGGCTAGGAAACGAAATGGGGGAGTTTCAGAGCGTTATCTATATTTTTTTTTTGGCATGGGGGTGCACTTATATTTAAAGACCCGATGGAAGCTGGTCTACCCGCGGCAGATGCGGGTCTACCTATGATGCCATGTGGCAGGACCCACCCAGTGTGGTTCGTTGTCTCGAAGTACGTGCACTCTAAGCAATGCGATGTCAGGTTCAAACTTTCTAACTTTTGATCGGAGCATCCGTTAGAGGTGTGCTATACCTTTCCGAAAAGCCCTCACCGAGAACGTCACAATGACATGGGACTAAACCTTTTCCGGGTCCAAGAAGACGGGTTCATAACCTGGTCTTCGTTTCCTCACAGTTTGTTCGTTGAGCTATCTTGTGCTGTTTTCACTCGAGATTAATGTTATGGTTCTTTTTGACCTTGATGGCAACAATTCAGCTTAATTTTGGCTAGATTGGCTTCAAGTTAATAAAATAACCATTTTGCCCCTCCAGGGGTTATTTTATGTACTGGCACGGTCTTCGACTGTTTTCCTGGGGTTGTCTCCGTGGTTTTGATCCCAGCCGACTATGTTTGTCCTCAAGGTTGTCTCCGAGGCTGACTTGGTTTCCCAGGATTGTCTCTGGGCATAATGTGATGCTTCGGGATTTTCTTCGAAGTTGATTTGGCCTCCCAAGTTATGATCGAGACTATTTTTGGTGATCATCAGGGGTTGTTTCCTTGCGGACAACTCTTCGACGGTGTCCTTTGCCCTGGTCAGTGCCACTCGGTGCGTGGAGCGCCTCAATGATTTTGATTGGGGTACCCACACCTTTGCCTATTTTCTCCGAGGGATGCGCATGCGCTCAGAGGGTGTGACGGAGGCTTGGTTAGGGTTTTACCCATTCCTGTTGGTGAGTACATCTCTCTTGTACTTTTTTGATTTCCTCATTTATATATGTCGGTCTTGATCACTGAGGACTTTTGATATTTGCATAGCTAGTTTTGGGCATATGAGAGGCTTCCGTGCCTACGTCCTACCACTACTTTGGGCTTGGAGACATATCCTCGGGGAAGGCGCTGGCATCACTCCACATTAACAGATGTCCCTGTAGCTGAGGGATTCACCCACTCCCGCCTGCAGCTTAAGTTATTGACGATCAGATCAATCTCGTGGGTCCCGTACACCTCAAACTTTTTGAAAGTCGGGTTTAAGGGCGGTATTTCCACTGGCCGGGAGTTTGCATTATCCACCCGCAGAGTCCCATTTTTGACAGAGGAAGGTTGGGAGCTCTATTTAGGAGAGCGTGCTATTAGGAGCACCACGGAAGAGATTCGCATTCCCTTTGTTCCTCCGGCTTGGCATCATTGGCCAATAGCTCAGCCACTCATAGACATTCCTATGGTGGGCGTAGATGGCTTCACTTTGTCAGAGGGTTCTTATAGCCAGGAGGCATTTTACAGCAGGTGGAGTCCTCGTACCATTGGGGCTCAAACTTCTGCTACCCAGTTTATGGCAGATATGGTGCCGGGGTTTGTGATGATGACAGACTGGATAGCTTGGCTCCGAGATCCAACTCATCTAGATCAAATCATAGGATTGACCCAACAGTTAGAGAGGGCACATTTGTTCATCAGGCACCTTGGCCGAGAGCCATCCGAGGTAGATTCTTTTGCTCTTTTGAGCTCTGGAGCTGGCCCTTCCACAGGTCCATTTTCTTGCAGCTTTGCAGGTGTTGATTCTCCCTTGTATCGACTGGACATTCCCACTGGCCGAGATTTTGTGACTCAAGAGGAGCTGGAGCAGGTTAATAGCCTAGATGCAGACATTCTTGATCTCTTTGGATAGCTTTTCTCGCTATATCTTTTGATAGGCCTCTGTTTTAGCTATTGGGCGATTGTGCCCCATTTCTCGCTATATCTTTTGATAGGCCTTTGTTAGTAGTTGGGTGGCTGTGCCCCATTTCCCTGTATTTTTTTATTTGGATTGTATGATTAGACAGAGATGATGCTTGCAGTAGATAGTTTATTCTAGATATGCATGATATTTTCTATCTATTGCATCATGTTTATCATTGTCATTATGCATATATTATGCCATGGATATGCACTTAGATAGGCGAGTTTAGATTTGACCCCTAGATGGTCTTGTGATACGGTGATACAGATGTCGTCATCTACGCTCAGTCACATTGAGCATTCACCACCATCCTTGGTAGCATCTTTATTGAGGTCATGGTACGATAGTCTGTCCCATATAACCAGAGGGACAGTAGATCAGATGCTAGGGCATTCCTTGGCCCTTATAGATTTCTAGGTTCCATACGAATTTGTAGACGGCATTTTATCATGCTGGAAAACTGAGCGGTAGGTTTTCCACTTTGAACTGCACGAGTTGACCCCGACCCTAGAGGAGTATGAGCGGCTTACAGGTTTATCACTAAACCTGCCTTGCACTCACACAGCTATCAGCGACATGAGGAGACCATTCATGCCTACGTCGGGTCTGAGACATAGAGTAGTCACTGATAAGATTATTTCAGGACATGTGATCTCTATAGACTTTTTGATCGATTGTTTCGGCTGGCTAGATATCTACAATTGACACTGGGGATTTTATCATTTCAGCAGATGAGTGGCATTTGGCCAGGATAGACGTCTTGTTGATGTGCGTTACAGCCTACGTATATATGCCACTATATTTGGACCATTTAGATATTGGTTTAATGGTCGTGGTCCGTGCCCTTTGACAGGGTAGTACTATTCTGCCTATGATACTGGCTGAGACCTTGAGGTCGGCTACCTTTTGCAGCACCCATCTAGAGGGGTTTTTTAGAGGTAGCTCTGTCCTGCCGTATGTACGGCTCATGACACATTTGCTTCCGATTGGCACCTTTAGACACCATGGGTACTGCTTTACCTATGAGATAGCCCTGTCCTACTCCTTCCAGCTAGCGAAGTGTTCGGATGCAGCGATATGGTCGACATTTTTGTCAGTTATTGAGCAACCCTTTTGATTTTTCCATGCTCAGGGCTTGTCTCCCCTTACAGCTTCATCACCCATACAGTTGGCATGGACTATCTGCCCCTAGCAGGATTGAGAGGGGTGACCACTTACCATCCGTTGGCAGTTATGGGTCAGTTTGATCAATTCTAGAGCCTACACCAGTTTGAGGGGGCTATTGATCAGTGAATATCAGCTTCATCTTTATCTTCAGCTGACCTGATCAGGATTTATGAGTGTTGGACTCATAGGGAGAGGGTTGATTTCGCTACTAGCCATCCGGATCGCTCTCCGGAGTATTCAACGTGGATGGAGGCTGATATAGCAGCAGCTGAGTTATCCAGTTAGCTCCGATCATAGATTCAGATCAGGAGGAGCCTATAGAGGATCTTGATTCTTTCACGGAGGACGGTTTATTTATGGGTCTGATAGCAGCGTTAGTTGGTGATCCACCGATTGTTCCTGCCGGCACAGATCTAGCTATTGCTGATTCACTAGCTCGGATGACTTTCGAGAGAGATCAGGCTAGGGCGTTGATGTTGACGGCCCTGTCTGGCAGAGATACAGCTTTCGCTGCTAGAGACGAGGTTTGAGCTACTCGGGATGCGGCAATGATTGAGAGAGACGAGGCTCAATCTTCTCGAGATGCGACTTTTGCTGAGATTGAGGAGACTTTGATTGCCAGGGATGCTGCTTTTATGGAGAGGGACGAGGCCATAGCTACCCGGGATATTCATATTACTGACATTAATTCCCTCCGATCATATACACATGGCCTGGTTGCAGACATGAGTGCTTACATAAATGGTCACATCACCACTATGTAGATGGTTGTGGATGTTCTTGATCGCATGGAGACTGAGGGTATTGCGATTGCAGCTGCTCCCCCATCTTCAGAGAGAGATGTCATGTTAGCATTGCTATCCAGCTTGTCCATGTGTCCATAGATTAGCTTTGTTTTCCATGCACATACTTGATCAATTATTTTTGTCATGTACAGGACACTTTGTATATATCAAATAGTAATATATATCAAAAATATATATTTTAATTCACTTCCCTGTTGGATATGTATTGTCATTACTGAGTGATTACCACTTCTTTCATGACTTGCTGTTGTTGATGTATTATGAGCTTTTCCTTGATGGATTGACAGTGAGATGTCGGAGAATATCTCAAATAGGCTTGTTAACCAAGGAAACTTGATAAAATTTGGGTTTTATAGGGTTTTGGTGCCTTGGGACTGGTTTTTATTTGGTTTTTATTTTTTCTTTGATGGTCAAACCGCACCATGAATGGCTGCCTATGTACTCCCAGGTAGAGGGAGATCAGGTCATTCGTAGTTCAATTTTTGTGTGAGAGGTGTGAAAAGTGTCTCTTTTGAGCTTGGTTTTATAGGTTTTTGAAATTGTGTTTGGTTTGACCGCACCAGGAATGGCTGCCTACGTACTCTCGAGCTGAGGGAGATCAGGTCATTCGTAGTTCAATCTTCTAATGAAAACCAAAACTGATTTGATCGATTCGCAGGACCAGGATGATGGCTGGCATGTGTTTCAAACATAATACATTTTTATGGTGTCTGAGTTGTTGAGTTGGGGAAATTTGCTCCCGTCCATTTCTTGCAATCTGATAGCTCCTCCTGTCAGCACCTCTTTTATAATGAAAGGGCTTTCCCAATTTGGGGCGAACTTTCCTTTAGCTTTGTCTTGATTGGCCAAAACATTCTTCAGCACTAGTTCGTTTTCTTTGAATTGTCGGATTCGGACATTCTTGTTGTATGATCGAGCAATCCTTTACTGATATAACTGCCCGTGGAAAATGGTTGTAGCTCTCTTTTCATCTATCACGAACAGCTGGTGGTACCGCTCTTGCAACCACTGATCTTCTTCCATCTGAGCGTCTATTAACACTCGCAAGGACTCCATTTCTACTTCTATGGGAAGTATTGCTTCCATGCCATAGACCAATGAATAGGGGGTAGCCCCAGAAGAGGTACGCATTGACGTCCTGTATGCTAACAGAGTCAATGGCAACTGGTCAGGCCATCCTTTATGATTAGCGGACATTTTCTACATGATCTTCTTGATGTTCTTCTTGGCCGCTTCGACAGCACCATTCATCTTGGGTCGGTAGATGACGGAATTGAGATGCTTGATATGAAACTTGCTGTATAAGTCTCTCATCATCTGATTGTTTAAGTTCTTGGCATTGTCTGAGACGATCACCTCCGATTGTCCATATCGACAGACAACATTGTTTCTGATGAAATTAAAGATTACCTCCTGGGTGACTTTGGGAAAAGAGGCAGCTTCAACCCACTTGGTGAAGTAATCGATCATAGTAAAGATGAAACGATGTCCGTTACTGGCTTTGGGTTCTATTGGCCCAATCACAGCCATTCCCTACATAGTGAAAAGCCATAGCGAACTCATATTGTGCAGCTCATTTGGAGGAGCGTGGATGGGCATTTCCATAGACTTGGCATTGATAGCATCTCTTGACGTCATCATCACAGTCAGCTTTGAGAGATATCCTATGACAACCCAGATTTTCAAGAATTAATAAATGAGAATTTAATAAATAAAATTATTATTATGAGATGTTTCGAGTTTGAGTATGTGTATATGTACTATATATTATGAAATATGTGATTTGGTGTGAACAGAATTTTATATATTAATTTTAATAATTATTAAATTAATATTTTAATTGATTTATTTATTGAGTTAAATAAATAATTTATGTGATTGTTGTGAAGTAATTTAATTAAGTGTAATATATTAATTAAATGAATATTTAATATTTAATTTAATTAATATGTAATGATTTTATATTATAGTTCTAATTTAATTGGGATAATTAAATTAGATAAATTTATGTGGTAATTGTTACATCAAATTATAATTAGCGAGTAATTATACTAGTTATGTGATAATTTTTATGTGATTAATTGATGTTAACTTTTAATTAATTAAAATTAGAATGTTAAGATTTAATTAATTAAAGTATAACATTAAAAATATGTGTTAAATGATTTATTAAAAGAATTAAAAGAGTTTATAAAATCGTTTTACCAAACAAGGCCCTTGCACCTGTTTTAAATCCATTTTGCCAAACGGGGCCTTAACTACTAAAAACTTGTTTTTAAAAATAAAGTTGTTTTTGCCAAACAAGCCTTAGGGCTTTTTAAATTCCAAACATTGTAACCTATGTATTAAGTGCAATTATTATACTTATTAGGGTAATTATGTATTATGAGTTATATATCTTATATTTATGTATTATATGTATAATATATGTAAAATATATTATATGTATATTACGTTAGTAGAAGAACAAAGAGTTCGAGTTAGTCTGTTAGAAACAAAGAAGAAAAAACAGAGTAGACTAGAGAGAAAAGAGAGAAGAAGAAGAGAGAAAGAAGAAAGAGGAAGACTTTGAGAATTCAAAAGAGAAGATAATCACCATCATCTTCATCTTTTTCCTCTAGAAGCAAAGGTATAACCTAAGTTTTATTGTTGTTCTTCAATATTTTTATTCTCTGTAAATTGATCTTCATAATAAACTATAAATTGATGATCAATATGTATTAGATTATGTATAAAAACTATTATATATGAGTTATATGATAGATTATGTGATTAATTTCATGTAAATATGATGAACATGAAGAAATTATGTTCACATCAATTTACAATGAACTAACTTGAAAAATAGTTTCCTTGAATATCAAAATTAGTATTTGATTGTGATATGTTATGTAAATTGATCATAGATTATAATAATATGTTAAGAAACGAACAAAACATGATTTGAATCATGTGATTTGGGTTAAAAACGAACTCACAGTGTTAATTTTCTTCAAAAAAGCTTAACAATGATGTTTTCTTCAAAAGGATGAAAATTAGTGTTTTGATTATGTTTTGTGATGTTTATGTATGTTAAAATCATGTTAGAAGTTTAAGATTTTGTTTTCATAAAGTTTCATGTGCATTATGTTAGTTAAAATAGGACTTTGGTGCGAAGAAATAAGCCAAATTGGCTTATTTCTTTGCACAGTTCGCGAGCGGGGGAAACCACCAGCAGGGATTTTAGCCTAGAACTCCCGCCCCAGCGGGGCTACATGCTGTCCGAAGTGGTTTAAGTGTTGTAATGCAAAACTGTTTTGACCTCCTGTATGAAAACAAACATAACTTTTTCATACGAACTCCGATTAAAGCGGTTTAGGATGATTCAAAAAGATAACGAGTAGAACTACAACTTTTATTTTTTAAGTTTTTCAATTTGAAGTCGTTAAAAGGGGTCAAAATGGACATCTTTGTGACTGATGCGTATTTGGAGGCAATCGGAGGGCGTCGGACATGCACATACGCAAGTATAGTGCTGTTGACGATAATAGATGTTGTTCTAAGTTATAAAACATGATTATTATGAATTATAAATTATGCTTAACATTAGTCAATGATGTAATGACAATTATGACGACTTAAACAAACGTTAAGTGTTGATTAAAAGAGACGTATAAAGGAATATGAAACGAAGTTAAACATGCTTAATGTTAACAAATATTATACAGCTAATTTGATGTAAAGATGAGATTTAAGACTTAACGAAATATTAAGTGTATTAAAAGAGAACGTAATGAGAAGTAAAAATGAAGTTTAATGTAAAATAAATCAAATAAGCGATGAGGAGCCCTAACAGGACTTAACCACATAAATGGAACATTGTGTATCAAACCTAAAAAAGATGATAGTAGATCGTAAAGTAGAGTTACTTAAAAAATTACTAAGCAATGCTATATGACTAATAAATGTTGTGCATGATTATATAATTGTGTAGGATTCATGAAGTGCAGATAATTATAAGTTGTTTCTCGGTAATTGGTAATCCACGATCAAGGCAAGTTTTCCAGTTCCTATGTGCTACTTGTGTTCAATTTTTATTTACATGTATTCATGGTAGCAATATGAGATGTTGAATTACATGTTACTCGCTATGAATTGAAAAAGTCAAATTATGACTATATTTGATTGAGTTATAGAACTTAATATGTGATATATGGAATGTTGAGCATGTGGAACTTATATTTATATTGAACTGATATATTCACGAAGATTAAATATTTTAGCTAAAGTTGTTATTCTTTAAACCATGTTTAATATTCTGGAGATGTACTTAATGGTTTATGATGTTTATTTTATGTTGAGTTGTAAAGTTTGAGTTATACGAAGTATAAAGGATATTGAATAGGGATGTTAGGTTTTATATAATAACCTTGATGTAACGATTCATGAAATAAATTTGAATCAAAGATATGTAATGATAAAGGTTGTGATTCAGAAAAATATAGAATGAAAATTTTAAAAGTTTTAATTATTCTGCATTTTATTAAGTTTATTACCGATTAATGATGTAAAGTTAGAAGTTTGATGTATTGTTAACGATCGAGGACGAGAGTTGTATTGTATGAATTTTGGGGTCATTACAGTTGGTATTAGAGCTGATAGGTTATACACCTTAGGTAAGAGTACCTTAGGCTATGACTGTAGAATACGAAGTTAAGTTTAAGCTACGTATAATAAAAAGGTGATTCTTTTCACATACGTAGAAGTATATGATGAGTTAAGTCCTAGAAATGTTATAAGAAGAAGATGAGAATGACGAGGAGTAAACTCGAATAAAATATTGAACTATACGAATGAATTAGAAATTCTTAAAGGAAGAGTTGTTTAATAAACAAGAAGATTCAAAGAAAAATCTTGAAGAGATATGAAGATAAGAATCGGGAGTTGCCTAACTCCAATAATCAGGATGACGAATAATGATGAATAGACATAGTCTATAATACTAAAAGCATAATGAAATCATAATATGACATGATGAAAGGTAAAGATAAGAAGATTATAAAACTAAACGATAATGAGATAAGAAAAGAATCACAAGGGAGATGATTATAGAATAAGATCACGACGTGATCATTTAAAATTGTAAAAGACAGATGGTATGTAATAATTGAATAGTTATAGTTTGATGCTATAACGAGAATGTACTATAATATAGTACGAGATAAACTCACGAGGAGTTATAAATGATGAGATACAGAAATTGTATCGACCAAAGAGAAAGTTATGAGCAAGATAGAGTTAAGTGGGATTTCAACTGAGGACTCATGTGGTGGCTGAGTTGTACAAACCTTTGTACGGGCAGTGGTTTTGTGCTAACACTTGGTTTATCATTTTGATAATCGTTGGAATGCTAGTGTCGCGTTATCGATATATATATGACGAGAAGGTGATTCTTTTCTCATATTATATTTGATTGTTAGAAATAATTATGATTAGATTAGATGATATTAAGATTAGGAACGAGTTCTTAAAACTCATACTTATGGTAAGTTCATGACTCATAATCGTATGTATATTTTTAAACCCCTAAGCATATGTACAGTCCCTGATAGGTTCTTGGACTACGTATTGCTAGGACAAGTTCTTAAACTCATATTATTGTGGCAAGTTCCTGAACTTCCAAAGTGTGGTAAGTTTGATGAACTATACTGGGTATAAAAAAGATATGGTATAGAAAGTATCGGTGTTGTTGAAGATTGATAGAATGCTTAAGTAATGAAACGGTGGTGTAAAGATTTATATTAATGGAGAAAATTAGATATTCTAAATCTTCTCGCTATGCTAGATTTTTGAAATTTATTGACTTCGTGCTGATGTTGCACTTCTGTTTTCTTGAAAAACATTGGATCAAATGATTGAAGCAATGGATTTTTAAAACAGTGCTATTATTCACATGTCTATGCTAATTTCTTCAGCTAGACAAATAATTTGAAAATTTTAAAATGTATTTTATATATTTTATGCATCATTTGATATGATGTAGAAACAATAATCGAGGAAGTCATCAATGCAGTTGAACATAGTGTTGGATGTGATCGTAGGATCGTCAACCCACTATGTTATGTTGTAGCATGACGACGTCGTATAATGACGAAATCCTTAACGTATCATTACTACGGTACGGTATCAGGATATTACAAAAAGATTTATTTTATTTTATTTTTCCTTAAACTATAATTTTTTTATTGAGTTGGTTAAATATACATATATATTTCTATTGATGTCCGAATTTTTGCTAGAAGTCTATGAAACTTGATTCAGTTAGACAAATATTGAATGATGTTTATGAAATTCGAGCGTTCTTGACAAAGTATGCCAAACCAGGTTGCTCTGGTGCGGATTCAGATGTTGAAAGCTGAGGTGAACAACCCTATAAAGGGGACATGTTATCGGAGACAATAGTTCTGAGTGTAACACATATAGTCATTACGATGTACTACGTTTGTGCACGACGTATTGGTGCGATAGTCTGATCACCTAGAGCACCGTTGTAGGATGTTTATAGTCTGTGTGATTGTTAAACATTTTATTAGAGCAATTTTTAGTGTGAAGTACCGGGGGTGAAGCACTATTAAACTTAGAGATGAGTTCAAGGTCTTGTGACCCCTCAACTTGATTTGAGAATCTTTTAAATTCCTGAGTTATTTACATCGCTTCCCAATTATTGAGAAATTATGGAAGATTCTTATTATTCTGGAGGTGAATGTGGCAAGAATGATATTCCTTAGAAAGAAGTAGTTGTAGAACGCAACAATCCAGTGAATAAAGATTATCGTAAAATCTATTATGATAGATTGATATATAAAGATTGATAGATTAAAATTTTGAGGACGAAATTCTTAAAAGAATGGGTGGATGTGATAACCCGAATACTTACAAGATAGTGAATTATGAAGTATATGAATTCGACGAGTAGAGTATATGGTAATGATCCTTAGAAAAGGAAATGAACGGGTTAAATAATATATAATATTTGAAACATAATTGAGTTAATTGAAGGTTATGAAATAAAACCTAAAACTTGTTGAAGAAATGAATGGAGTAGTATATATATGTAAAACTTTTGTTAAGGTAATGTGTTGAAGTTATTTAACGATAAAATTATGAAAGAGATTTAGTAAAAACTAAGTAAGGAAGGTTTCGTTGATTCCGAGGAAGGAATCCTTATAAGGAGGGAAGGATGTGATAACCCGAATTTTCAAGAATTAATAAATGAGAATTTAATAAATAAAATTCTTATTATGAGATGTTTCGAGTTTGAGTATGTGTATATGTGTTATATATTGTGAAATACGTGATTTGGTGTGAAGAGAATTTTATATATTAATTTTAATATTTATTAAATTAAATAAATATTTTAATTAATTAATTTATTGAGTTAAATAAATAATTTATGTGATTGATGTGAAGTAATTTAATTAAGTGTAATATATTAATTAAATAAATATTTAATATTTAATATTTAATTTAATTAATATGTAATAATTTTATGTTATAGTTCTAATTTAATTGGGATAATTAAATTAGATGAAGTTATGTGGTAATTGTTATATGAAATTATAATTAGCGAGTAATTATAATTGTTATGTGACAATTTTTATGTGATTAATTGATGTTAACTTTTAATTAATTAAAATTAGAATGTTAAGATTTAATTAATTAAAGTATAACATTAAAAATATGTGTTAAATAATTTATTAAAAGAATTAAAAGAGTTTTTAAAACCGTTTTGCCAAACAAGGCCCTTGCACCTGCTTTAAATTTATTTTTCCAAACAAGGCCTTAACTACTAAAAACATGTTTTTAAAAATAAAGTTGTTTTTGCCAAACAAGCCTTAGGGCTTTTTAAATTTCAAATGTTGTAACATATGTATTAAGTGCAATTATTATACTTATTAGGATAATTATGTATTATAAGTTATATATCTTATATTTATGTATTATATGTATAATATATGTAAAATATATTATATGTATATTACGTTAGTAGAAGAACAAAGAGTTAGAGTTAGTTTGTTAGAAACAAAGAAGAAAGAACAGAGTAAACTAGAGAGAAAAGAGAGAAGAAGAAGAGAGAAAGAAGAAAGAGGAAGACTTTGAGAAATCAAAAGAGAAGATAATCACCATCATCTTCATCTTTTTCCTCTAGAAGCAAAGGTATAACCTAAGTTTTATTGTTGTTCTTCATTGTTTTTATTCTCTGTAAATTGATTTTCATAATAAACTATAAATTGATGATCAATATGTATTAGATTATGTATAAAAACTATTATATATGAGTTATATGATAGTTTATGTGATTAATTTTATGTAAATATGATGAACATGAAGAAATCATGTTCACATCAATTTACAATGAACTAACTTGAAAAATAGTTTCCTTAAATATCAAAATTAGTGTTTGATTGTGATATGTTATGTAAATTGATCATAGATTATAATAATATGTTAAGAAACGAACAAAACATGATTTGAATCATGTGATTTGGGTTAAAAATGAACTCACAGTGTTAATTTTCTTCAAGAAAGCTTAATAATGGTGTTTTCTTCAAAATCATGAAAATTAGTGTTTTGATTGTGTTGTGATGTTTATGTATGTTAAAATCATGTTAGAAGTCTAAGATTTTGTTTTCATAAAGTTTCATGTGCATTATGGTAGTTAAAATCGGACTTTGGTGCGAAGAAATAAGCCAAATTGGCTTATTTCTCTGCACAGTTCGCGAGCCGGGGAATTCACCAGCAGGGGGCCCCGTCTCAGTAGGGATTTTAGCCTAGAACTCCCGCCCCAGCGGGGCTACATGCTGTCCGGAGTGGTTTAAGTGTTGTAATGCAAAACTGTTTTGATCTCCTGTAGTAAAACAAACATAACTTTTATATACGATTTTCGATTAAGGCGGTTCAGGATGATTCGGAAAGATGACGAGTATACCTACAACTTTTATTCTTTATATTTTTCAATTTGAAGTCATTAAAAGGGGTCACAATTGCCATCTTTGTGATTATGCGTATTCGAAGGCAATCGGAGGGCGTCGGACATGCACATACGCAAGTATAGTGCTATCGACGATAATCGATGTTGTTCTAAGTTATAAAACATGATTATTATGAATTATAAATGATGCTTAACATTAGTTAATGATGTAATAACAATTTTGTCGACTTAAACAAACGTTAAGTGTCGATTAAAAGAGAAGTATATAGGAATATGAAACGAAGGTTAACATGCTTAATGTTAACAAACATTATACATCTAATGAGATGTAAAGACGAGATTTAAGACTTAACTAAATGTTAAGTGTATTAAAAGAGAAAGTAATGAGAAGTAAAAAGGAAGTTTAACGTAAAATAAATCAAATAAGCGATGAGGAGCCCTAACAGGACTTAACCACATAAATGGAACATTGTGTATCAAACCTAAAGAAGATGATAGTAGATCGTAAAGTAGAGTTACTTAAACGATTACTAAGCAATGCTATGTGACTAATAAATGATGTGCATGATTATATAATTGTGTAGGATTCATGAAGTGCAGATAATTATAAGTTGTTTGTCGGTAATTAGTAATCCACGATCAAGGAAAGTTTTCCAGTTCCTATGTGCTACTTGTATTTAATTTTTATTTACATGTATTCATGGTAGCAATATGAGATGTTGAATTACATGTTACTCGCTATGAATTGTAAAAGTAAAATTATGACTTTATTTGGTTGAGTTATAGAACTCAATATGTGATATATGGAATGTTGAGCATGTGGAACTTATATTTATATTGAACTGATATTTATGCTGAGCATGAAATCTCATAATAATTTTAAATTGAGATATATATTGAGCATGAACTTATGTGTTATGTGCGGCATGAAAGCTATTAGATTTGCTGAGCTGTCGAGCTCATTCTTGCAAAATAATCGTTTTTACAGGCTAAGGATTCAAGGTAACGTTATGTGCTACTTGAGTGACGTGGCTCAGATATAATTCACAAAGATTAACTATTTTAGCTAAAGTTGTTATTCTTTAAACCATGTTTAATATTCTGGAGATGTACTTAATGGTTTATGATGTTTATTTTATGTTGAGTTGTAAAGTTTGAGTTATCCGAAGTATAAAGGATATTGAATAGGGATGTAAGGTTTTATATACTAACCTTGATATAACGATTCATGAAATAAATTTCAATCAAAGATATGTAATGATAAAGGTTGTGATTCAGGGAAAAATAGAAAGAAAATTTTAAAAGTTTTAATTATTCTGCATTTTATTAAGTTTATTACCGATTAATGATGTAAAGTTATAAGTTTGATGTATTGTTATTGATCGAGGTCGAGAGTTGTATTGTATGAATTTTAGGGTCGTTACAGATCCAGTAATGCCTTGTTCTCAATATTTTCTTGGCCAGCAAATAACCGCTCATGTGTGGACCGCAGACTCCACCGTGGACTTCATCCATTAATCTTTGGGCTTGCTCTCTATCGAGGCATCTTAAGAGGCCTATTCCAGCATCCCTTTTGTAGAGTGTGTTTTCGCTTAGATAAAACTGAATAGCCATCTTGTGAATCCGCTTCTTTCCGGCTTGGCTTGCCCCAACGGGTGTAGATCTATCTCGGAGATATTCCTTGATATCTTGATACCAAGGCTGCTTGAGGAGGTATCTCATCTGATACTTCTCCATTGTAATTCGCATATGTTTTGGTTCGTGAGTTTGATGTCAGGAATTTTTCTCCTACCTGATACGTTGATCAGGGAAGCCAATGTTACCAGTGTGTCCGCAAAGTTGTTCCATCCTCGAGGGATATGGATAAAGGTTATCTCTTCAAAATCCATTGATATGTTGATGACCTTCAGGTGATAGGGCATCAAATGAAATTCTTTGGTATGATACGCCCCGGTGGTTTATCTAATGACCAACTTAGAATCTCCAAAGACTAATAAACGCTGGATACCCATGGATTGGGCTAGTTTTAACCCCATTATGCATCCTTCATACTCAACCGTGTTGTTGGTGTTGACAAACTTCAACTTGGTAGCCACAGGATATTGCCCTCCTGTACTAGAGATGAGGACTGCCTTGGCTCCGGTGTAACGACCCCAAAATTCATACCATATAATTCTCATACTCGATCGTTAACAATACCACTTTATTCTAACCTTACATCATTATTCGATAATAAAATCACTAAAAAAAATGCGGAATATTTAAAACTTTTATAAATCTTTCTTTATTGCCCTGAATCGCAACCTTAACATTACAAAACTTTAATTCAATTCTATTACATGAATCGCTACAACGAAAGGACTATACAAAGTTTTACATTACAATTATTATCCATGCACATCGGATAACCCAACTTACAACTTAACTATGATGATACAATCAAAACATCAATTACATTTCTTATAAAACATTAGTAATCTTCGTGAATATTGATCTCTACAATTCACTAAGCATATATCATTACCTTGCATCCTTGATCTGCAAAAATGGTTATTTGCAAGAGTGAGCTCGACAGCTCAGCAAGACCTAACAGTTTTCATGCATCACATAGCACATAATAACATGCTCAACATACGTCTCATAATTACTAAAGTAACCTAGCATACATGCTTTAACTCACATAACAAATATAAAGATTGAGTTCCTTACTCAATCAACATTATTTAAATAAAATAATGTAGTCATACATTGACTTTAACATTTCATGCTTACAACATATATAACATATCATGCTCCTTGCAATACAATTTAAAACAGTTCATCATCAAGTTCACGTAGAAAATAGGAACTGAAAGACTTGCTTGGCTCGTAGATTACCAATTATCGAAAAAATAGCTTAATATAATCTGCTTCATGATCCTACAAAACGTATTATCATACGCATAAATTATTAGCCTCATAGCGACGTTTAGCAAACACTTAAGTAACTTCTTCTTTATACTTTCTAATTTTCTTCTATTTACTCGTTTGACACTCACTGTCAAATCATATGTATAACTAACAATATCAGTTAATCATCGTTAGTTAACTCATTCCTCATTAACTATTAAATTAATAGTTAATTAACGCATAATTAACATTCATCATATAATCACATTATATTTTCACATAATTCATCAACTAATAATTACATACTCATATTAAATTATAATTAAACAAATTATAATTCAACATCCACTTTATTTATAATTAATCAATTATAATTACACAACTTATAATTTAATATAAACCATTACTCTAATTAATCAAATTATAATTTATAGTTAATCAAACTACATCATACATTAAACTATAATTAAACCAATTATAATTTAAATTAAACAATTACTTAGATTATAAATAATCAATTTCAATTCATGCACTCCTTAAATTATAATTAAATAAATTATAATTTAAATTACACATTTACCTTAATTATAATTATTCTAAATTATAATCACATATTAAGTTATAATTACACAAATTATACCTCAAGTTAAACATTTACTTTGATTATAATAATCAAACTATATTCATTATAATTTAACAAATTAAATTAAATCTTTACTATAACTATAATTATTTCAAATTATAATTACATATTATATTTTAACAATATAATATATTAGAAATCATTTAGCATTCTAATGTAAGTTTAACATGTTATCATATCACACATTAGGTTAACTTTTATGTTCCAAATAAAATGCACAAAAAAACAAAGCTTCAAAACTTTCAGCATACCCCCCACCGGGGCGGAGGTTCTAAGCATAGCAATGCCCGCCGGGGCAGGCCCCCTCTCTAGGGGTTCAAATTTTGCTCGCGAACTATATAAAGAAAAAGCCAATTTGACTTATTTCTCCACACCAAATTCCACTTCCAGTCAATAAAATTCATAACAACTTTAATAGAAAACATAATTTCTAAACTCCTAACATTTTTCAACACATTTAATCCTTAAAATACATAGTTTACAACAATCAATTCCCATAATTTTTGTTGAAAATCCATTGATAAGTGTTCTCGATGAAATTGAACACTATAGTTTATTTTCAAAACGAAATACACAATTGAAAATATGTTTGAATTTGTTTATAACTATATTAACATAACCTAACATCAATTTAAGCCACAAATAACAATCAACCATGAAATTTTGGTTTTCAAAGAAACTATATATATATTTCAAAATACTTTCACTGTGACTTTTTAATTCTTCATATTCATCATAGGTATACCAAATTAAACTACGAACTTACGCATAAAATTCATATATAGGCATGTTATGAACACAATTTATATACATATACATCATGTTCTTCAATTTTCACCATAACTTAATTATCAGAGAACTACATTATGGAGAACATAGAAACATAATTAAAACAAGGAATTTAGATTATAACCTTGACTTAGTGAGGAAGATGATGATGATGCTTCTAGTTTTGTTTTCTCACAAAACTCCTTCCTCTCTCTTTCTTTCTTCTTCTCTCTTCTTCTTCCTTTTCTCTCTATCTTTTCTCTGTATTTCTTCTTTGTTTAACCTTTTGTTTTCTCTAACAGGCTAACCATTCTAAACTGATGTATATTATAAATATAATGTACATATAACATATATACACAGTATATATGTAACTTATACTATATTAATGTAGCTACTAATTTCTTTATTAATTACATAGGTTATAGTTTTGAATATCAAAAGCCTTAAGGCTTGTTTGGCAAAATAGGTTTATTTTTTAAAAAAACTAACTTTTTGAGCTTAAGGCCCTGTTTGGTAAAACCAAATTAAAACAAAAGTAAGGGTCTTGTTTGGGAAAACGATTTTAAAACTCTTTTAATTTTTTTAATAAATCCTTTAACACATATCTTTAATTAATTAAATCTTAACATTATAATTTAATTAATTAAATGTCTAACATCAATTAATCACATAAAATTATCACATAATTATAATTACTCGCTAATTATAATTGCATGTAACACTCATCACATTACTCACCTAATTTAATTATCTCAATTAAATTAGAACTATAACATAAAATTATTATATCAATTAAACTAAATACTAAATATTCATTTAATTAATATATTACACTTAGTTATATTATTCTATAATAATCACATAATTATTTATTTAACTCAATAAATAATTTAATTAAAATATTTATTTAATTTAATAAATATCAAAATTAACATTTAAATTATCTTCACATAAATTCACATATTTCACCATATATGACACATCTACACATTCTCAAACTCAAAACGTCTCATAATAAGAATTTTATTCATTAAATTCTCATTTATAATTTCTAAAAAAATCTGGGTTGTCACATCCTTCCCTCCTTATAAGGATTCTGTCTTGGAATCAACAGAAACCTCCCTTACTCGATTTTTACAAAATCTCTTCCACAATTTTATTGTTGAATAACTTCAACACATTATCTTAACGACATTTATATAAACTACACATATATCTCTACTAAATTCACCTCTTTAACAGGGTTAAGGTTTTTTTACATAACCTTCAATCAAACACAATCATACATCAAATATTATATATCTTCGTTAACTCATTTATTTCCTTTCTAAGGATCATTAGTATATATTCTATTCGTAGAATTCATATACTACATAATTCACCATCTATAATTATTCGGGTTATCACATTCACCCCTTCTTCTAAGAATTTCGTCCTCGAAATTTTAATATATCAATCTATCAAAATAGATTTTACGTTAATCTCTATTCACTGGATTTTTGCGCTCTACAACTACTCCTTTCTAAGGTCTATTCTTCTTACCACATTCTCTTTCAGAATAATAAGAATCTTCCACAATTGCTCAATAATTGGGAAGCGATATAAATAACTCAGGAATTTAAAAGATTCAAAATCATGCTGAGTGGTCGTAAGACCTTGAACTTATTTTTAGGCTTAAAGTGCTTCACCCCCGGTACTTCACACTATAAAACCGCATCGGTACTCTAGGTGGCCAGCCTATCGTACCCCTACGTCGGGCCCAAATATAGTAAATCGTAACGACTATATGCGTTACATTCAAAACTATAGTCTCCGATAACATGTCCCCTTTTTATAGGGTTATTCACCTCAGCTTCTTAACATCTGAATCCGCACCAAAATAATTTGGTTTGACATAGTTTGACTAAGAACGCTCGAATTTATAAACATCTTTCAATATTTGTCTAGCTGAATCAAGTAGCATAGACTTCTAGCAATAATTCGGACATCAATCGAAATATATATATATATATATATATATCTTTAACCAACTCAAAAAAAAATTTCCGTTTAAGGAAACTAAAAGTAAACAAATCTTTTTTTTTTCTAAGGAAATTAAAATAATAAGTAAATCTTTTCATAATATCCTGATACCGTACCGTAGTAATGGTACGTTGAGGATTTCGTTATTACATAACGTTGTCATACTACATCATACCATAGTGGACTGACGATCATACGATCACATCCAACACTAGGTTTAACTGCATTGATAACTTCCTCGATTATTGTTTGTCCATCATATCAAATGATGTATATAAAATACATTTTGAAGAATTTAAAATCATTTTTGTCTAGCTGAAGCAATTAGCGTAGACATGTGAATAATTGCACTATTTTAAAAAAAATCATTGGTTCCATCATTTGATCCAATGTTTTTCAAGAAAACAGAAGTGCAACATCAGCACGAAGTCAATAAATTTCAAAAATTCTAGCAAAGCTAGGAGATTTAGAATATAAAAACTTTCTCCATCAATTAAATATTTACTCCATCATTACTTAAACATTTTATTAATCTTAAACAACATCAATGCTTTCTATACCATAACCTTTCTATACCCAGTATAGTTCATCGAACATACCACACTTTGGAACTTCAGGAATTTGCCACAATAATATGAGTTTAAGAACTTTTCCTAGCAATACGTAGTCAAAGAACTGATCAGAGACTGTCCATATGCTTAGGGGTTCGAAACATACATACGATTATGAGTCACGAACTTACCATAAGTATGAGTTTTAAGAACTCACCTAACCTTAATATCATCTAATGTAATCTTAATATCATCTAATCTAATCTCTATTGACTCTAACTATCAAATATAATATGAGAAAAGAATCACCTTCTCGTCATATATATATCGATAGCGCGACACCAACCTTCCAACGATTATCAATATGATAAGCCAAGTGTAAGCACAAAACCCTGCCCATACAAGATTTGTACAACTCAGTCACCACATGAGTCCTGAATTGAAATCCCACTTAACTCTATCTTACTCATAACGTCTCGCTCTATACTCGATACAGACTTCTGTATCTCATCATTTATAACTCCTCGTGAGTTAATCTCATACTATCTCATAGTACATCCTCGTTATAGTTTCAAATTATAACTATTCAATTATTAAAGACCATCTGTCTTTCAACTTTAAAAAAATATCACAATGTAATCTTATTCTATAACCATCTCCCTTACGATTCTCATTATCGTTTTGTTTTAAAAACTTCTTATCTCTATCTATCATCATAACATATCATGATTTCATTATGCTTTTAAACTTATAGACTTCGTCTATTACTCGTTATTTGTCAACTATATTATTATTGGAGTTAGACAACTCCTGATTTTATCTCTATATCTCTTCAAGATTCTTCGTTGAATCTTCTTGTTTACTAAACAACTCTTCCTTTAAGAATTTCTAATTCCACTCATATAGTTCAACAGTTTATTCGAGTTTTATTCCTCGTTATTCTAATCTTCTTCTAATATCATTTATAGGACTTAACTCATCCTATACATCTACGTACGTGAAAAGAATCACCCTTTCGTTGTACGTAACTTAACTTAACTTCTTATTCTCTAAGGTCATAGCCTAAGGTACTCTTACCTAAGGTGTATAACCTACAGCTTTGATACCAACTGTAACGACCCCAAAATTCATACAATATAATTCTCATACTCGATCGTTAACAATACCACTTTATTCTAACCTTACATCTATTCGATAATAAAATCACTAAATAAATGCAGAATATTTAAAACTTTTATAAATCTTTCTTTATTGCCCTGAATCCCAACCTTAACATTACAAAACTTTGATTCAATTCTATTACATGAATCGCTACAACGAAAGGACTATACAAAGTTTTACATTACAATTATTATCCATACACATCGGATAACCCAACTTACAACTTAACTATGATGATACAATCAAAACATCAATTACACTTCTCATAAAACATTAGTAATCTTCGTGAATATTGATCTCTACAATTCACTAAGCACATATCATTACCTTGCATCCTTGACCTGCAAAAATGGTTATTTGCAAGAGTGAGCTTGACAGCTCAGCAAGACCTGATAGTTTTCATGCATCACATAGCACATAATAACATGCTCAACATACATCTCATAATTACTAAAGTAACATAGCATACATGCTTTAACTCACATAATAAATATAAAGATTGAGTTCCTTACTCAATCAACATTATTTAAATAAATCAATGTAGTCATATATTGACTTTAACATTTCATGCTTATAACATATATAACATATCATGCTCCTTGCAATACAATTTAAAACAGTTCATCATCAAGCTCACGTAGAAAATAGGAACTAAAAGACTTGCTTGGCTTGTAGATTATCAATTATCGAAAAAATAGCTTAATATAATCTGCTTCATGATCCTACATAACGTATTACCATACGCATAAATTATTAGTCTCATAGCGACGTTTAGCAAACACTTAAGTAATTTCTACTTTATACTTTCTAATTTTCTTCTATTTACTCGTTTGACACTCACTGTCAAATCATATGTATAATTAACAATATCAGTTAATTATCACATAGCTAATCCTCATCGTTAGTTAACCAATTTAGGTTAACTCATTCCTCATTAACTATTAAATTAATAGTTAATTAACGTATAATTAACATTCATCATATAATCACATTATAATTTCACATAATTATTCAACTGATAATTACATACTCATATTAAATTATAATTCAACATCCACTTTATTTATAATTAATCAATTATAATTACACAACTTATAATTTAATATAAACCATTACTCTAATTAATCAAATTATAATTAAACAAATTATAATTTATAGTTAATCAAAATACATCATGCATTAAACTATAATTAAACCAATTATAATTTAAATTAAATAATTACTTAGATTATAAATATTCAATTTCAATTCATGCACTCCTTAAATTATAATTAAATAAATTACAATTTAAATTACACATTTACCTTAATTATAATTATTCTAAATTATAATCACATATTAAGTTATAATTACACAAATTATACCTCAAGTTAAACATTTACTTTGATTATAATAATCAAACTATATTCATTATAATTTAACAAATTAAATTAAACCTTTACTATAATTATAATTATTTCAAATTATAATTACATATTATATTTTAACAATATAATATATTAGAAATCATTTAGCATTCTAATGTAAGTTTAACATGTTATCACATCACACATTAGGTTAACTTTTATGTTCCAAATAAAATGCACAAAAAAACAAAGCTTCAAAACTTTCTGCATACCCCCCACCGGGGCGGAGGTTCTATGTGACGCCCCCAGAATAGGTCCATTCAACCCAACCCATTCTGAGTCGCCAAATACATGGTACAGAATTCAAATACAAACTTTATATCATACGGTCGTGCAAAATACGACCACACAACTGTGAGTCTCAATACAAATATGTAGAAAATATTAAGATTCAAACTAAGTCCTCATTACAATTATTATCACACTATTTATCAGAAATAGTGATGACTACTACTGCTCTAACTCGGACCATCACTCTGTCCCCCGACTAGTCCCCGCAACATTCTTATTTCCTGAAGAGGACAACAAATGAAAAGGGTGAGCTCAACTAGCTCAGTAAAGAATATTATGACTAAGATAATGGAAAATAAATTATCGTTAGCCTTCAACAGTTCAGATAAAATATTATTGACAACATGTTTTAGATCAATATTCGCAGCGGAAATAACCGCTCATCATCAATATTTTATCCCTGTAACATCAATCAATATCCATTTCATCAAATATTCATCTTTGCACTACAGGCCAAAGATATTCATTTGTATCATCAGTGGTCATGTTCATCTCAACACCTGTCATCTTTGCACTACAAGCCAAAGATATTCATCAGGTAATCATTCATCTTTGCTCTACAGGCCAAAGATATTTAGTTACATCACCTTTTAGGACTGAGGATGATGAAAAATATTTTAAAGAATGAATCTAGTGAGATAAAAGACAAAGATTAGGGATTCGTCATTTAGTTTATCCAAATTCAAGAATAATCCATAATAATACTTTGTGGAGCAAAATTCAAGAATAAAGCCCAAAACTTGGATACAATCAAAGATAGTAACCTTAACAGACAATTTGGACAAATAGAAGAAAAATAAATTTTCCTGTGAATAGTGCCGTATACGTGAATAGTAACCTCGACGGAAAAAATAAGAATTTCAACATAAAATCCATGACAATATTTCTGTATAATGATATTGAAAAGAATAACATCATTTACGAAAGAAATAACATCCCTTACCTCAAAAGAACAGTATCTCTGACTGGAATATCGGATATAATACCGACGGAAGCTTGTACTGAATAGTAATACTCAAAGTATTGAAATACTCACAAAAATACGCTCGATATTATAGAGAGAGAAAACTTCTGATTCTGGTGTGATTTTCAATTCTAACCTAAGCACCCTATTTATAGGAAAAACTTAGGATGCCAAAGGAGACTAAAATAATAAAATAATATATTTTTTAAAAAAAATTCCGCCGCCTGGCGGCTAAAATTTCAGATTTTTCAACCAAGAAACAAAAGTGGGGCCCACCATTTTATTTAAAAAATATTTATTTTTTGAAACTTCAATAATTCATAACAAATAGCCCCTTAGTCAGAAAAATACAAATTCTACGTCCTTCCATAGGAAATTTAATTCTCTACAACTTTGTAGAAGGAAATTTTTCCAAATTCCAAACATAAATTATCCGAAATCCATAAACAGATAATTTTTCACACCAAAATACCGATAAAAAACACATCAGCACAAATTCCTTCTTTAATATCCACAAAATAAATATTTCCTTATCATATAAATCAATAATTAATTATTCACAAATAATATTATAGAACTACAATATTAGCAACCAGGTCGTTCCCAGGACAGAGGGGGCCTTCCGATAAGGACTTCTCCTACTGGCGCGCAATTAAATAACCCCTCCTAGACAGAACTTCCTTAGACATTGTCAATAATGCTATCTAATAATATTATTCAAATAATATGAATTATTGAGTTGATAACGTGAAATACTGTGCAACGACAATTATTGAATCAATACTACAAAATATCAACTGTAGCCATTATTGAATCAATCATAAAAAAATAGCAACGTAGCAATTATTGAGTCAATAAAATATCAATGCAGCAATTATTGAGTCAATAATATAAAATATCAACGTAGCAATTATTGAGTCAATAATATAAAATATTGAACAATAAATACTGTAACAATAATTGAGTAGGTTCCTTCTCACGTAAGACTCAATAATTCGAAATACTGTGCAATACCGTGTGCTACTGCGCACCACCGCGTACTGTATTTTAACCACCGGGTATTTCAACAGTACTAACGGTAACAACTACGCCGTTATCTTGTAAAAAAGTTATTTCTGTCGCTTTCTATATCCGACAGTTATTCCGTTGTGGGGGCCCACAAATAGCTGCGCCGTCGTACGAATATTCCCCGACAACAAGAATATTCCACGACCAAACGAATATTCCCCGACAACAAGAATATTTTATAACCACTTGCTCATTTTAAAAATATTTGCACATTTCACCCATAACTTTCATATTTATCAAATCAACACCTTACTGTTTCGAAATAATATAAAGAAAATTAAATCTTTATTCATAAAAGTTGGGGTCTTACATTCTAAGCATAGCAATGCCCGCCGGGGCAGGCCCCCTCTAGGGGTTCAAATTTTGCTCGCGAACTATATAGAGAAAAAGCCAATTTGGCTTATTTCTCTACACCAAATTCCACTTCCAGTCATTAAAATTCATAACAACTTTAATAGAAAACATAATTTCTAAACTCCTAACATTTTTTAACACATTTAATCCTTAAAATACATAGTTTACAACAATCAATTCCCATAATTTTTGTTGAAAATCCATTGATAAGTGTTCTCGATGAAATTGAACACTATAGTTTATTTTCAAAACGAAATACACAATTGAAAATATGTTTGAATTTGTTTATAACTATATTAACATAACCTAACATCAATTTAAGCCACAAATAACAATCAACCATAAAATTTTGGTTTTCAAAGAAACTATATATATATTTCAAAATACTTTCACTGTGACTTTTTAATTCTTCATATTCATCATAGGTATACCAAATTAAACTACGAACTTACGCATAAAATTCATATATAGGCATGTTATGAACACAATTTATATACATATACATCATGTTCTTCAATTTTCACCATAACTTAATTATTAGAGAACTACATTATGGAGAACATAGAAACATAATTAAAACAAGGAATTTAGATTATAACCTTGACTTAGTGAGGAAGATGATGATGATGCTTCTAGTTTTGTTTTCTCACAAAACTCCTTCCTCTCTCTTTCTTTCTTCTTCTCTCTTCTTCTTCCTTTTCTCTCTATTTTTTCTCTGTATTTCTTCTTTGTTTAACCTTTTGTTTTCTCTAACAGGCTAACCATTCTAAACTGATGCATATTATAAATATAATGTACATATAACATATATACACAGTATATATGTAACTTATACTATATTAATGTAGCTACTAATTTATTTATTAATTACATAGGTTACAGTTTTGAATATCAAAAGCCCTAAGGCTTGTTTGGCAAAACAGGTTTATTTTTTAAAAAACTAACTTTTTGAGCTTAAGGCCCTGTTTGGTAAAACCAAATTAAAACAAAAGTAAGGGTCTTGTTTGGGAAAACGATTTTAAAACTCTTTTAATTTTTTTAATAAATCCTTTAACACATATCTTTAATTAATTAAATCTTAACATTATAATTTAATTAATTAAATGTCTAACATCAATTAATCACATAAAATTATCACATAATTATAATTACTCGCTAATTATAATTGCATGTAACACTCATCACATTACTCACCTAATTTAATTATCTCAATTAAATTAGAACTATAACATAAAATTATTATATCAATTAAACTAAATACTAAATATTCATTTAATTAATATATTACACTTAGTTATATTATTCCATAATAATCACATAATTATTTATTTAACTCAATAAATAATTTAATTAAAATATTTATTTAATTTAATAAATATTAAAATTAAAATTTAAATTATCTTCACATAAATTCACATATTTCACCATATATGACACATATACACATTCTCAAACTCAAAACGTCTCATAATAAGAATTTTATTTATTAAATTCTCATTTATAATTTCTAAAAAAATCTGGGTTGTCACATCCTTCCCTCCTTATAAGGATTCCGTCTTGGAATCAACGGAAACCTCCCTTACTCGATTTTTACAAAATCTCTTCCACAATTTTATTGTTGAATAACTTCAACACATTATCTTAACGACATTTATATAAACTACACATATATCTCTACTAAATTCACCTCTTTAACAGGGTTAAGGTTTTATTACATAACCTTCAATCAAACACAATCATATATCAAATATTATATATCTTCTTTAACTCATTCATTTCTTTTCTAAGGATCATTACTATATATTCTACTCGTAGAATTCATATACTACATAATTCACCATCTATAATTATTCGGGTTATCACATCTGGCACCTTCTATGTTCACCGCTCCATCGAAATACATTCTCCATGGTTGGACTATATTCTCTTGTCAGATTTGTTGAATTGTCATGATCCCATCATCTAGGAAATAAGTCTCCAAAGGTTCAAACCTTCCTGATGGTGCCTCGGCTAGTTGATCTGCAATGCCTTGCCCTTTGATGGACTTCTGAGTCACGTAGACAATGTCGAACTGTTGGAGGGTCAACTGCCATTTGGACAATTGATAATTCGACATTGGCTTGTTGAATACGTATTTTAGTGGATCCATGTGGGATATAAGATAGGCGTGTGCCCATGCAGATAATGTTGCAACCTCATGGCAGCCCACGCTAACGCACATCATATCTTCTCAATCAAAGTATACTTCTGTTCACCGCTGCTGAATCTTTTGCTAATGTAGTAGATGGCGCTCTCCTTGCTACTATCATCTTTCTATCCTAGCATACATCCCATTGCGTTGGCAATGACGGATAGGTACATAAATAGGAGAACTTTATCCCTTGGGGGTACCAAGACAGGCGTTTTGATCAGCTACTTCTTGATGGCAAGGAAGGCTTTTTGGCAATCCTCATTCCATTTCATGGAGGAATTCTTCCTTAGTAGCTTGAAGATGGGTTCACAAGTTACTGTTCGTGGAGAAAATGAACCGGCTTATGAAATTAATTCTTCCCAAAAACTCGCATATCACTTTCTCTGTTCGGGGTACTGGCATCTCTGTGATGGCTTTAATCTTGGTAGGATCAAGCTCAATTCCTCTATTGCTCACTAGGAATCCCAATAACTTGCCCGATTTGACGCTAAAAGCACATTTGGCTGGATTCAGCTTTAGGTTGTACTTACGCAACCTGTTGAACAGCTTCCTGAGATGGTTGATGTAATCGTCATCCTTCTGGGATTTGACGATGACACATAAACCTCTATCTCCTTATGCATCAAGTCATGAAACAGGGCCATCATCGCTCGCTGATATATAGCACCGGCATTGATGAGGCTGAAGGACAATCTTCTGTAGCAGAAGGTTCCCCAGGGAGTGATCAAGGCTGTCTTCTCCCTATCTTCTTCAGCGACCATAATTTGATGGTAACCAATAAAGTAATCCACAAAAGAATACATGTCGTACTGCGCCGTAGTCTATCAGGATGTGGATGAAAGGTACCGAGAAATTATCTTTGAGATAAGCTTTGTTCAAATCCTGGTAATCCACACATACTCGTACCTTCACTCCTAGCTTAGGCACGAGAACTATGTTTGACAGCCACTCCGGGTATGTTGATACCATGATGATGCCAGCTTTGAATTGTTTGACAACTTCTTCTTTGACTTTCAGACTCCATTTAGGTTTCAGTAGCCTGAGCTTCTACTTGATTGGCTTGAATCCATCCTTAATGGGGAGTCGATGGATGACAATGTCAGTAGACAATCCAATCATGTCTTTATGCGACCATGCAAATATATCCTGGAACTATGTTAAGATTTCAATCAGGTCGACTTTTTGACCTTTTGTGAGGTCTAGGCCTATCTGGATTTATTTGAGGTTTTTTAAGGTTTCGATATTGACAGTGGTGGTTTGGTCGAGGTTTATCTTTGACCCATTCTTTGTTCTCCTCGGGCACCTCATAGTCATCTTCCTCCTCTTGATCAAACTCCATCAAGTCGAAGTTCAGTTCTACATCAAAGTTGTAGTCACTATGACAGGTTGGCATCTCATTAGCAGGGACAAACAAATCAAATCTTGGAGTCTTGAAAATATTAAAGGTTAGCTTTAATATATGAAACTTCTTAAATATACCAAGCATTTAGCAAAGCATGACAAAAGTTACTGCTATAGCTGTGCAATAAAACAAGCAGTAAACGAAACCATGTTATAGGGAATATGGATTCTCTGCCTTTTAACCCTTTTTGAATGAGGCAAGGGACGCTGCTCCAGTTGTCCAGGGTCAGATCCTCGTGAATAGGGAGGATACAAGATTTGTGGTTGTCTGTCTCATCTCTAATGATGACTAAGACATCCTTCAGATCAGAGCCGGGGTTTTTCTTTGAACTGCCCCCTTTCTTTTCTTGAAGCGAGGAATTTGGATCTGATCCTCTTCATCACTGTCTGGGATATCATCATTCATACCCTCATAGTGTATAAGAACATGTATATTAGCAAATGGGATATCATCATTCATACCCTCAGGCTTTGGGGCTTTTCTCTCACTTATCGGTATGATTGGAGGGAATAACATGGCTGACACAATAGCAGGAATCTTCCTCATTGGCTTCACGAATCTGGCATCAGTGAGGTTTGGCAATAGTATAGTGGAAGTATGAGCCTTCGGATGCTTGTGTGGATTCCGATGGTTTGACCCAGATGTATAGCCTAATTCAGCTTTCCCTGACTGGCTCGGGATATGCACCGGACTTTTGATACCTTGCTGATTTTTCCCTAACCCTTCTCCAAGGTGGAAACCCAAAGATACCATCTCCTGGCCCACTGTCATTACTTCGGGGGAGACCTTTGGTTTCAGAGCTGGTGCCCTGACAAGTAGGTACTGAGTATTGCTCACCTCCAAAGCTTGAAAACTAATAGGTTCAATCCCTTCATCTAGACTGATCACCGGTATATCTCCCTGTATGCAGACAGGGTATTTTGGTTCGACATTAACTATGATTAGGTTGCAATTGATAATATACTTGAGCTGCTGATGGAGGGTGGATGTAACTGCTTTTACCATGTGGATCCAATAAGTTGTATCCGGTGGTAATGTTGAGTTCCTGGAAGGATAAATAAAAGGTGTGGGGACCAATCTCTAGTGGCAGCTCAATTTCTCCCATAGCTTCTCGACGAGACCTATCGAAAGCCTGAATAACCACATGACTAGTTCTGATCCGGTTTGGGTTTATCTTCATTCTTTCCAAGGTATTGTAGGGACAAATGTTCAAGGACGATCCTCCGTCTATTAGCATACCTCCGATCACATACCCTGATGACATCACTGCTATGTGCAGTGACTTGAGATAGCCCGTCCCCTCTGCGGGTATATCATCATCAGTGAAAGATATCATATTTTTGTTAAAAATGTGTTCTATCACGTGACAGAATTTCTCAGTGTCCACCGTCTTCGGCAGATGGGCTTCCTCCAGTACTTTCACCATAATATTGCGATGATCCATCGATGATAAGACCAGATCCAAGATGGACATCTATTTTGGTGCATCCTTTAAGATTTGCACCACCTTAATCTCATTATACCCCATCTTGCTAAGAAATTCTTCAATCTCTTCTTCAGCTACCTTTTCTTTGGCCTTGATAATTGAATTGATCACCCGCTTAGGCAGATACAATGGATTCTCCTTAGATATGCTAGCAATATTTTTTGAGGTTGAGCTCTCATCATTCCCATAGTTCCATGGGACTCTTTTCAGGCTGATGATAGGATATTGGGGCTTGAAAGGAAATATTAAAGGTTCGGGCGCAACTAATTTCACAGGATTCTGTGCTTCTTGGACCCCTTTTCCTGGTAGTATTATGGGTGTGATGGCTAGCTCCTTCTCGCAGGAAATAACAGCCACTGTTCCTTAATTCCATGTCGTGGGAATGAAGAGTGTTTCTTTATCGGGAAGGTCATAGTCTTGATTCCCCTTTATCAGCTCACCATTTTCAATCATATTCTGAATCAGGTGACGAAGTCCCCAACAATCCTCGGTGTCATGACCGGGCTCATTGGAGTGATAGTGATAGATCCTGTCAGGTTTGAATTTCCTAGATCGAGGGTTCATCGGGGGTAACAAATCTTTAACCATTCCCTCATTGATCAATATTTGGAGGATTTCCATCATCGGCTAGTTCAGATTAGTGAAATTCCTCTGGAAGGCAAATTCCCTATCAGCCTGGAACTTTTCTTCCTTAGCCACCTTGTCGGCCCAGGGTTCATGCTCATGAAACCGATAGTGATCCCTCATAGCGATGGGTTTAATCTCTGATGTAGGAGGACTTTCTTTAGACTTATTGGACTAGTTTATCAGCTGCCTGGTTACCTGATGTTGGTATATGACCAGATCCGCTAACTGTCTGATCTGTTCCTTAGTGAACTTGATTTCCTGTTCTATCAGGAATTGCCTTTCTGATAACTCCCAACTATTTGGGCTACTGGTACTGGATTGCGTTGCCTCTCCGACATACCGGAGGTATTTGGATCCTTCTCCATTCTTTGTGCTAATCATGTTGATAGTCTCCTCTTTGTACTGAGGGAGGGGATTGTCTTGCATGTACGGTTGCTCTGGTTTGGTCACCACAATCTCTCCGTTGTCTATTAAGTCTTGGATTTTGTGCTTGAGAGCCCAACAATCCCGTGTATCATGGCCCGGAGATCCAGAATGGTATGCGCACTTCTTACTTGGGTTAAAATTCCTTCCCCCGGTACTGGTTGGTGGAAGGAGTTGAACAATCTTCTTTTGTGCTGTCAACAGTTTTAACACATTCTCGAGTGAATCCCCTAAAGGGGTGAACATTCTCCGATGTCTGGCCTCTAAATTTTTCTAAAATGGAGGGTTAGAAGATTGGGCAAGAGCTTGAAAAGGGGAATAGCGCCTCCTTTGAATGGGCATGCTACTCGACTCACTCCTCTGATTCTGTCCTTGCAGTTCTAAGGACACTTCTTCTTCTTTCTTCTTATGTACCCTCCGGGGATTACTACCGTAACTCCCAAATTGGATATGCTCTGCAACGGCTTCCAAGGAGGTAAGATCTTTTATCTTCCTAGACTTTATCCCCATTTCAGCCATCTCTCCGTGTTTGATCATCTCCGAGAATGGTTTTCCTATACCTGCTAGGACCCTTTCATAATACGGAGCTTCTTGGATGTCGATGAAGGTCATGACTATCTCAGAATCAGTCATAGGTGGGGTGACTTGTGCTGCCACCCGCCTCCATCCTTGGGCATACTCTCTAAATGACTCAGCATTTTATTTCTTAATTTTGGTGATCTGGTATCTGTCTGGAGCCATTTGGGACCAAAAACTGTATTGATTGAGGAAAGCAGGTGCCAACTCTTCCCAGCTGTGAATCTTGGAATTAGCCAGACGGGCATACCTGGCTCTAGCCTCTCCGATCAAACTCTTCTGGAATAATTTCATTCTGAGCTTCTCGTCCTCTATATAGGATCCGAGCTCTCTAATGAATATATTCAAATGGGTGTATGGGTCTCCCAATCCATCGTATTTCTCAAAATCAGGGACTTGAAATTTTTCTAGATAACGAGCCCCCAGGGATATGCATAAGTCTGAGTAATTGACACTCCCAAATGCCCAGCCCCTTTGATGGACCAGATGGTCTCTTCCATTTGTTGTACCTTCTTTAGAATATAACCAGCTTCCTGTTCTTTGTTGAGGGTGGTGATTTCAGGGGTTTTGTTGGTAGGATCATGGTTCTGTGGTTCAGGAATTTGAGGGTCTTTCTTTTCAGTCTCTTGACTGCCACCGGGTGTAACTGGTTCTGTATGACCCTGTGCTTGTTTCCCTTTAAGAGCTTTACTTTGTTCTCTCAAGAAAATAGTCAATTCAGCTATTTAGTTCTTTAATCCATTAAACTCTTCCCTAGAGACGGGGGTGCATTCAGTTTGAGTGTGACGCCCCCAAATTCGGACTGCCACAGATCTCGAATTCGGTTCGTCACGTTCTCACAATAATAACTAAAATCATAAAACCACAACGAATAATCTAGAATAATATACAATGATTTATTATATTTATTCTCCCAAGTTTTGGAACCTACAGTACTTAATAGATTACATAATAATATCAAATAAAGACTTATTACATAACCCTACTTAAGTTTAAATATAGTTCTAAATCAGTCTTAAAACATTATAATAGTTGTCATAATACAACACCAGAATTTCTAAAATATAAAGGGACTAGCTAGTCGGTAGCCTTGCCCTTGCCTTTATCGATTCTCGAAGGTCCACCTTGCTATGCTTTAACTGAAATATTTTTTTTAGGAAAACGCAAGAATGAGCAACAAGTTTGCTCAGCAAGTAATATGACAATAAAGGCGAGTAATATAGTTTTTGAATCCCAAAGGGTATAACAGGATATGATAGTTCAAGGATAGCAAGAAATATCAACAGTTCTCAATAACAGTCGCTAAGGACAGAAAGATATCAAAAAGATTCAATGCTAAATCAATTTAAGATTTCAAGATAATTGAATACTGAGCAGTCACTAAGAACTCTGAACTTCTACTAGAATTAACAAAAATATACTGATAATCCAATAAAACAAATACAACAAGTGATCAGCCTAAAGTACACTATATTATACATAACATTTAATCGTACTCAAGTGCGCACGTCGGTCTCCCGACAATACATATTTCCCTTCAAAGAAGGTTGTTTATCTCAACCACTTTAAGATTCCTCAACAATCAATTGGTTTGGATAGCTTTTTAATCATGATATAGGTCTAGCCGAATCGAATGACATAGACCGCTCTTTCATTGTATATATAAACACAAATATAAGTTCAAAGAATGTAAACCACTTTGACTTAGCTTCGAAGTATAAGATATGAATTATACTTTCAATGTTCTATTCGAACGATCAATAATAGCACAAGCTTAAGAATGCTCAATAAAGAGTAGGGTAAGGAACTTGCCTTAAGCGTAGTTTACCAAAGTAAAGCTTATCAACACGTCGAGTTCCTATCATAATATATTTATATGTATAGGATATTCATTAGCTAAGTACATTCGGTACACAAGCTTGCTATGTAAGTTAAATATACACATATGGTTCTAACTCAGTCATATAACCCTATACGTATGTCACTGCGTATTTATTCATATGTAGTATGAAATCAGATTATAAGACACTATGAACATAGTTCGTAACTGTCATTTAACATTTGAGGTTTATAAACATTTTATCAATTTAATATGGTTTCATTGCTTAGTATGCTCATTGATACTTTGAATAACGTTCTGGACAAGTATTACAGATTAGGACAACCCTACAAGTATGTCTCAAGTTCAGATTATAATTAAATAGGCACTGGCAATTCTACACATTGGCGCGGCCGCGCTTGGTTTGCACTAAGGAATGGCGCGGCCGCGCTGCTCCTGGTTCAAATCAAGACAGGGCTGCTCCTGTAGAATCCCAATTAATTACGCTTTGCACATATATGAAGGATCGTGCCAAACATATATGTCGGGATGGTTATAACTAGGTTCGACCCCATATTGTCTTTAATATAGTTTGCTATCCATTCTTGTTCAATCAAGGCGTCAAGTGGTCAAGTAACAAAGTTTCTCACGTTTAATCATTATGCTTATGTTATGAGGTCTCTATGTCTTAACTATACATGCTCATCTTAGTTTAGTCATGTATTTCAAATTATAAGGTTCCACCTTCTTTAACACTTGTCTTAATTCACGCTTGACAAGTTTACCGTGCATAAGCCTAATTAGGCATACATTTTGATCATGTCTAGAGTCATATGATATCCTATCATGTCGGTTATAATTTTTAGAATACTTGTAATGTAGTTATCAACAAAACTAGTTTCCAAACTATTAAGGTTTCTTTTGAAAATCTTAAATTAAATCATTCCACATACAATGTAGCTTCACATATCATATGTTATGCTTTCATATACATAAATAGACCACATAGGCATGCTCACAAGTTCATGACTCAAGTGTATATAGTTTATCAAGTTTGTATGTGAAACCTTAAGTTTCCATTAGAATGCTATCAAAATCATTTAACCATACAAAGTAAACATACTATATTTCATGCTCATGTACATATGAAATCATATCATAATAGTATGTTTTCAAGCTCAGAATCTAAAGCATACATGGCTCATTTTAATTTATGCTCGAATAGTCTATTTTATGACTAACAATATTAACCAACATATTAGTCACATGCTAGGGCATAAAAGAGTTTGATATGTTTGTAGATATGGTCAGAATAAACATTATACAATGCTTGCCCAAAATTAGTTTCCAAGTCTTTAAGTTTTCTTTGCATACACATACCAAACCAAGATAAAATGATTTACTATAACCAAGACTACATCAATACATATGTTATGGTCATTTACATGCATAATCAAACCAAAATAACATGCTCATGACAACACAAGGCAAACAAAATCAGTTTCCAAGACTGGCAGCCCGCGCGCCCGCTCAGTTTTGTATTATTGCAGTGGCGCGGCCGCGCCACTTCGATTAGAGGCAAAAAAAATGGCTCTGCTTCTGCAGAGCTTTAACACAAGCATTTGCTAAATCCTTCTAGCTGCAACATAAACCCACTACAAAGCTTCTAGACATGCATATAAACTTATCTAACATGCTAGCATCATCTAACATATTCAATTCACAAGAATTCATGAACTATCCTATGAATTGATAATTGCTAAACTTCAAAGTATAATTAAAGCGTTATACCTTCTTGAGCTTTGAATTGGGTAGAGCTTCCTCTCAATTATCAGATTATGCTCTCATTCTTTCTATAGCAACTTAGCAATTAACTTAACAAAATCAAATGAGGAGAGAAAGGTTTAATTTATAGAGAATTCCATATCCAGAAAATGCTATCTTCCACTAACTCAAACCAAGGGATTGAAGAATTATTTGATGGCGAATGAAGGGTTGGTGATTAGTTGTTGATATTCATCATGAAACCCACTCCCCATATAATGATGAGCCAGTTGTTAAGCTTGGGAGAAGAAGAAGGAATAGGCGTTAGCCTTTTTGCCATACACATGAGGGAGAGAATGACCTCTTTGTGGGACAAGCAATTATATCTCAGCAACATAGCAAGTGTAGTAATATAAATACTTACGCTATATTCTTATACATGGTATATTCACTTAGGTTACAAATAGAGTTACAATGTAATCCCAATAAATAAATAATACTACCATGTAATAAATTTAATTTACACATATATATAATCCATGTACATCACACCGAATATAATTCAATTGGGTATTATCCTATTATATTATTCCAATTCTATTATTTCAAAATATAATAAATTATTGAAATAATCATTAATCACAATTGTTTATAATATATTCATGAGGTACTTACTTAATGTCCACTCATAAACATATTGTCACATAAGCATTAATCATGTAACTTTCATAACTTAATAAATCTTACTATATAGTTTATATTTATTATATAGTCACATTGATGCGTCACATTGCACTTTAATATACAATCACCTATTACATAATATGACACTTAGAAATTAATTGAGTAATCATTATATTAATTATTTATTTACTCTATTAACCGTTTATTATCCATACAATAATTATTAACATTATTATACGATTAATTATCACATTCCTCAATCAATTAAATAAATATAAATTTTATTATATTTATAAATAATTTACTTATTATTATTATTATATTACTTGCAATAATAATAAATCAACATACTATTAATTAATCATCATTAATATTCTATTTCTCATAATAACAATTAATTAACAATTAATATTGATTAATCATTCACTTAATAATTCCTTCATCCTCTAATTAATTAACTCATTATTGTTTCTATTCTCGTGCCACACAAGGCATTCAACGAGCTTATCATAAACTCCATATTCTCTTAATTAACATAATTCCAATTTGAAGTAATTGGGTTAACTCATCTCATAACACATAAATATTTATATTCAAATAAATATTTGACTTTCATTAATTTATTCATTAATAATATTCAGAAATTCTCAGGTATTACATCTTCCTCCCTTATAAAAATTACGTCCTCGGAATTGCTACAAGGCTACACAAATAGATGGGGATAGTCCCTCATCATCCTATCTTCTAATTCCCACGTAGCCTCCTCGACATCGTGGTTACGCCAAAACACTTTTACAGAAGATATAACTTTATTCCTTAATATTTTCTCTTTCCTATCTAGTATTTGGACAAGAATTTCTTTATACTCTAGGTTCTTCTCCACTTGAATGGGCTCATAAGAAATCACGTGCTTGTAGTCGGCCTTGTATGGACGCAACATGAAAATGTGGAACACATTGTGGATGTGCTCCAACTCAGGTGGTAATGCATTTTTGTATGCCACTTCGCCCACTCGCTTCAGTATCTCAAACGGTCCTATAAATCTTGGACTCAATTTTCCTTTCTTGCCGAATCGGATTTTTACCTTCCATGGAGATACCTTCAAGAATACGAAACTATCGACTTTAAAGTCTCGGTCCTGTCGATGCAAGTCTACGTACTTTTTCTGGCGATCTTGAGCTGCTAGTAGTCTGGCTCGTATCACTGTCACCACGTCCGCGGTTTGTTGTACTAACTCTGGTCCGAGTATTCGTCGTTCTCCGACTTCGTCCTAACATAACGGTGTTCTGCATTTTCTCCAGTAAAGAGCTTCGTACGACGGCATGCCGATACTCGCATGGTAACTATTATTATATGCAAATTCTACTAAGGGTAGGTGGTTGTCCCAATTTCCCTTGAAGTCCATCATGAAAGTCCTAAGTATGTCCTCCAGCGTTTGTATAGTTTGCTCACTCTGTCCGTCTGTCTGAGGATGATAAGCGGTACTCAACCTCAACTGTGTTCCCATCCTCTCTTGCAAGCTTTTCCAGAAGTTTGACGTGAAGCGCGGATCTCGATCAGAGACAATTGACACCGACACTCCATATCGTGAAACAATTTCCTTTACGTATAGGCTTGCTAACTGGTTCAAACTGTATCGGATCTTGATTGGTAGAAAATGTATAGTTTTCGTTAGTAGATTCACGATAACCCAAATGGCATCATAACCTTTTCGCATGACTAGAAGTCCCACCACGAAGTCCATCGTGATGTGCTCCTATTTCCACTCCGATATTTCCAATGGTCGTAGTAAACCACTCGGCCGCTGGTGCTCCGCTTTGACGTGTTGGCAAGTCAGACATCTACTAATGCACTCTGCGACTTCCCGTTTCAGATTGGGCCACCAAAAATGTTGCCTCAAATCTCGGTACATCTTTGTGCCTCCCGAATGAATGGAATATGTCGTATTGTGTGCCTCAGCAAAATTTCTTCTCTTAGTTCGGTTACCGCTGGCACCCACACTCTCCCTTCGAATCTCAAGATACCTTCTTTATCTATTCTGAATCTTTGTTCCTCGTTTTCTGCGATCCTCTTTCTGATTTAATCTCACTCCTCTTCCTTCTTTTGTGCTTCCTTTACTCTATCCAACAAGGTTGGACGAGCTTCCATTATGAATAACTTATCTTCAAACCTTTCCAGCCCCTTTACCTCTATTTCCAATTTTTCCATTTCCCTTATTACCTCCTCCTGAGTCGTCAAGTGAAACAGTTTCTCCCTTCCTTTTCTGCTCAGAGCGTCGGCAACTACGTTTGCCTTTCCGGGGTGATAAAGAATATCACAGTCATAATCCTTGATCAATTCTAACCACCTCCTCTGACGCATATTCAACTCCTTCTGTGTGAAGATATATTTCAGACTTTTGTGGTCTGTGTATATCTCACATTTCTCTCCGTACAAATAATGCCTCCATATCTTCAACGCAAAAACTACTGCCGCTAACTCTAAGTCGTGAGTAGGGTATCATTTTTCGTAGTCCTTTAATTGTCGTGATGCATATGCAATGACTTTGCCATGTTGTATAAGCACACAGCAAAGTCCCTTGTGCAATGCGTCACTATACACCACAAAACCTCCCGCATTATCTGGTAGTGACAACACAGGTGCCTCGCTTAATCTCTTCTTCAATTCCTAAAAACTCTCCTCGCACTTTTCTGTCCATACAAATTTCACTGTCTTCCTCGTCAGATTGGTCAATGGGGTTGCTATCTTAGAAAAATCTTGGATGAATCTTCGACAGTACCCAGCTAACCCTAAGAAACTTCTTATCTCAGTTGGTGTTCTCGGCAGTTCCCAATTACTCACTGCTTCGACCTTTGCAGGGTCGATTGAGATTCCATTCTTATCCACCACGTGTCCTAAGAATTGAACATTCTACCTCCAAAATTCACACTTTGAAAACTTTACATACATCTTCTCCTTCCTTAGTGCCTCCAAAATAATTTTCAGATGTTCGCCGTGCTCTTCTTCTGTCTTCAAGTAGATTAAGATGTCGTCGATGAAAACCACCACAAACTTATCCAAGTAGAGCTTGAAAACTCGGTTCATCAAGTTCATGAATGCTGCCGGAGCATTAGTCAATCCGAATGACATTACCAAAAACTCGTAATGCCCATAACGGGTTCGAAACGCAATCTTTGGTATGTCTTCTTCCCGTACTTTCAGTTGGTGATAACCTGTCCGTAGGTCGATCTTCGAGAAACACTTTGCTCCTTTTAGTTGATCAAAAAGGTCGTCTATCCTCGGTAACGAATATCTGTTCTTGATCGTTACTCTGTTCAATTCTCGATAATCGATAAAGATCCTCATCGATCCGTCCTTCTTTTTAACAAACAACACTGGTGCTCCCAAAGGAGACACACTCGGTCGCACGTAACCTTTTTCTAGTAACTCTTGCAGTTGTATCATTAATTCTTTCATTTCTACTGGCGCCATACGATATGGAGCTTTCCAAATCGGTGTTGTTCCCGGTGCTAAGTCTATTACGAATTCGATTTCTCTGTCTGGCGGAAGACCAGGCAGATTGTCTAGAAATACATCTTGGAATTCATTCACTACGGATATATCCTTAATTTCTACCCCCTTTTTCTGAGTATCTACAATGTAAGCTAAGTAACCTACACATCCTTTCCTTAACAATTTCTTGGTCTGCATCATCGTAAGACAACACGATTGCTTAAGCGATGAGCTATCATAAAACACTATCTTAGACTTACTTGGAGTCTGAAGGTTCACACATTTATTCTGACAGTCAATTATCATAGCATGGTTATACAACCAATCCATTCCCAGTATTACGTCAAATTCTCCCAATCTAATTGGAATCAAGTCTACGCTCAGTTCATGATCTCTAATGTTTGCGCGATAATTTTGGTAAACGTATTCTACAGGGATTACTTCTTTGTTCGCGACTTCTATGTCAAAAGGATTTCCTAATTGTTCTCGGGGTGAATTAAGTCTAGTAGCAAATTCTTCATATACAAAAGAATAGGTGGCACCCGAATCAAATAATACATATGCATTTATATCATTGATTGGGATTATACCTGACACCACTTCCTTTACAGCTACTGCATCCTGGACGGTCATATTAAAGGTCCTAGCGGTTGGGCGGTTGGATTGTTCCGGTCCCCTGATCATTAGTTTATTTCCCCCTTGTTGGCTGCTACCTCCGCCACTTCCCTTCTTCGGGCAATCCTTGATCCGTTGCTCCGTCCAGCCGCAAGCAAAACATCCTTGGATCTCCTTTGGTTTCAGGCAATTGGGTGAAATGTGCCCCTCCTGACCGTAGTTGTAGCAAGTGTCGCGTCCCTTCCAGCACTCACCTTGGTGATTCTTTCCACATTTTGGGCATCCCTCTGCCCTCTTCTTAAATCCTCCATAAAGTTTCCCGACTGATTGTTGTTGTTGTTGTTATTGTTCTCCCACTTCCTCTTTCCCAAATTACTTCCTCCACTGCTGCTATCTCCTCCCCGATTTTCTCCTACTGTATTCTTTCCTTTATTCTCCATGTTATACAGACTTAAGGCCTCACTGCTCCCTTCCGCAATGATCGCCTTCTCCAGGAATGTCGCAAAGGAATCAATTTGAAGAACTAATACCTTATTAAATAGCCAAGGCTTCAGTCCTTGTTCAAAATGTCTCGCTTTCCTTTCTTCGTCTCCCACTTGGTGTTCTGCAAATCGTGCTAGTTCATTGAACTTATTCGCGTATTGCGCCACCGTCATATCACCTTGCTTCAGTTCTAAGAACTTAACCTCCATCCTATTCTTCATGCTTTTCGAGAAGTAGTTCTCAAAAAATAGAGTCTTGAATCTATCCCACGCTATTATCCCTTCTCCAGCTCTTTGTTGATTAGCCTCCCACCAGTAGTTGGCTTCGCCTCTCATCATATACGTAGCAAATACAGTCTTCTAGTCTTCACCTACTCGAGCGATGGTGAAAGCCTTCTAGATCTCTTTTATCCAGGTCTGCGCAATGATCAGGTCGGTAGTACCCTCGAACTCTAGGGGTCCTACGCTCCTAAAGTCCTTAAAGTTTATCACTGGCACTGTTTGAGGATTGGGATGAACGAGTTCATTGTTCCTTCCACTAGGAGCCTCTCCTAACAGATCAACTAGCTTCTGGATTGGGTCTACTTGTTCCCTCTCGTTGTTCACTGATTCCTCAGGTGCAGTTAATCTACGTCTGGGCGGCATTTTTTGCATCACAAAATTTTCACTTTATTAATACTCAATTTATATTACTTAAGTATTTCTTTATACTAAAGGCATAAAATCTTATAACACGTTTCTGAAATAAGCTTCATTTATATTCATATGCCAATTCATTTCATTACATGATTTTCCCTAGCATATTGCTATAAATGTCATCACATATCCCCTAATATTACAAAAGATGGCAAAAATACCAACCTACGACCCCTCTAACAAAAGCCTACTCGGGGTTTACATATCTATCCCATACTTTACACAAAAAGTTGGGATTATAACACAGTATATACAACACATAAAGTAAATACTACTACTTGACTGACTAAGGGTCTCATCCCATCATCCCACGCTCCACAGCTCTCTTGTGCTCTATCTGCACTATGTACGCCACCAACTCTCGGCTCACAATGTGTAGGGTCTGTCCCTGCTCCGTCGGGTAGTGGTAAACACCATCAACCACCCTCTCAAAAGCTGAACGAAACACATACCCCATCTTGTTCATCTTCCTCTTCTTGCATCTGACTTCATCCTCTAAGTCTTCTGCTTTCTTATTCGCTGCTTCCCACTTCTCCTCGAAGTGAATCCTATCCATCACCTCCAACTCTAGTTGAGTACGGAGTGCCTCTTTCTCTGTCCTCTCACTTAGTTCTCTCTGCTCTACCTCTTCCAGCTTTCCTGCCAAATCCACATTCCTAGCCACCGACTTGTGAAAAAAGGTCCCCATCTGGATTCCTGCCGCCCTACGGTATGCAATCTCCACCTCTAACTCCTACATCGCTAGCTTCCTTTGATGGTCCTCATCCCTTAGCTTCTAGAACTCGGAATCTCTCTCTTGGGCCTCAGCCTCCAGCTCCTACGCTCTGCAGTCCAACTCTAGAATACGCTCCTCTTACTCTCCCAGCATATGCTCCTCTAGGTTAGGCTCATAAGAGTCCTCCATGGGTTCGCTCTCCGTAGGCTCATACTCCACAGGCTCGTCCTCCATGGGCTCCTCCTCTGGGTCAAACTCTACCTCGATCTCATCCTCGTCGTCAGACTCAGACAGTGCAACAGCCTGTACAGGCACAGCCTCTAGAGGTGCCTCATATACCACATATATCTCTGGGCTCCTCTTCTGCCACTCTATTAGGTACTTCAATGTCTGTCATCCTACAATCGCAAACACAAGACAAACAAACAGAAACTCCATTAGAATGTTAAATAAAACATAAGTTCATTGTATAGAATGAAGTTACATTTCATAACACACTAAGTCTCTCTAAGAAAACTCTACATGAGTTTTATCTCCTTCTAACTTTCTAAGTTCTCCTAAGTTATAATCTAAAGACACTCGCTCCTAATGTTTATAACTACAGCTCTGATACCAGCCTGTGACGCCCCCAAATTCGGACCGCCGCTGATCTCAAATTCGGTTCGTCACGTTCTCATAATAATAACTAAAATCATAAAATCAAAGCGGATAATCTAGAATAATATACAATAATTTATTATATTTATTCCCCCAAGTTTTGCAACCTACAGTACTTAATAGATTACGTAATAATATCAAATAAAGACTTATTACATAGCCCTACTTAAGTTTAAACATAGTTCTAAATCATTCTTAAAACATTATCATAGTTATCATAATACAACACCAGAATTTCTAAAACATAAAGGGACTAGCTAGTCGGTAGCCTTGCTCTTGCCTTTGTCGGTGCCCGAAAGTCCACCCTGCTCTGCCTTAACTAAAATATTTTTTTAGGAAAACACAAGAATGAGCAACAAGTTTACTCAGCAAGTAATATGACAATAAAGGCGAGTAATATAGTTTTTGAATCCCAAAGGGTATAACAGGATATGATAGTTCAAGGATAGCAAGAAATATCAATAGTTCTCAATAACAGTCGCTAAGGACAGAAAGATATCAAAACGATTCAATTCTAAATTAATTTAAGATTTCAAGATAATTGAATACTGAGCAGTCACTAAGAACTATGAACTTCTACTAGAATTAACAAAAATATACTGATAATCCAATAAAACAAGTACAACAGGTGATCAGCCTAAAGTACCCTATATTATGCATAACATTTAATCGTACTCAAGTGCGCACGTCGGTCTCCCGACAATACATATTTCCCTTCAAAGAAGGTTGTTTATCTCAACCACTTTAAGATTCCTCAACAATCAATTGGTTTGGATATCTTTTTAATCATGATATAGGTCTAGCCGAATCGAATGACATAGACCGCTCTTTCATTGTATATATAAACACAAATATAAGTTCAAAGAATGTAAACCACTTTGACTTAGCTTCGAAGTATAAGATATGAATTATACTTTCAATGTTCTATTCGAACGATCAATAATAGCACAAGCTTAAGAATGCTCAATAAAGAGTAGGGTAAGGAACTTGCCTTAAGCGTAGTTTACCAAAGTAAAGCTTATCAACACGTCGAGTTCCTATCATAATATATTTATATGTATAGGATATTCATTAGCTAAGTACATTCGGTACACAAGCTTGCTATGTAAGTTAAATATACACATATGGTTCTAACTCAGTCATATAACCCTATACGTATGTCACTGCGTATTTATTCATATGTAGCATGAAATCAGATTATAAGACACTATGAACATAGTTCGTAACTGTCATTTAACATTTGAGGTTTATAAACATTTTGTCAATTTAATATGGTTTCATTGCTTAGTATGCTCATTGATACTTTGAATAACGTTCTGGACAAGTATTACAGATTAGGACAACCCTACAAGTATGTCTCAAGTTCAGATTATAATTAAACAGGCACTGGCAATTCTACACATTGGCGCGGCCGCGCTTGGTTTGCACTAAGGAATGGCGCGGCCGCGCTGCTCCTGGTTTAAATCAAGACAGGGCTGCTCCTGTAGAATCCCAATTAATTACGCTTTGCACATATATGAAGGATCGTGCCAAACACATATGTCGGGATGGTTATATCTAGGTTCGACCCCATATTGTCTTTAATATAGTTTGCTATCCATTCTTGTTCAATCAAGGCGTTAAGTGGTCAAGTAACAAAGTTTCTCACGTTTAATCATTATGCTTATGTTATGAGGTCTCTACGTCTTAACTATACATGCTCATCTTAGTTTAGTCATGTATTTCAAATTATAAGGTTCCACCTTCTTTAACACTTGTCTTAATTCACGCTTGACAAGTTTACCGTGCATAAGCCTAATTAGGCATACATTTTGATCATGTCTAGAGTCATATGATATCCTATCATGTCGGTTATAATTTTCAGAATACTTGTAATGTAGTTATCAACAAAAATAGTTTCCAAACTATTAAGGTTTCTTTTGAAAATCTTCTATTAAACCATTCCACATACAATGTAGCTTCACATATCATATGTTATGCTTTCATATACATAAATAGACCACATAGGCATGCTCACAAGTTCATGACTCAAGTGTATATAGTTTATCAAGTTCGTATGTGAAACTCTAAGTTTCCATTAAAATGCTATCAAAATCATTTAACCATGCAAAGTAAACATACTATATTTCATGCTCATGTACATATGAAATCATATCATAATAGTATGTTTTCAAGCTCAGAATCTAAAGCATACATGGCTCATTTTAATTTATGCTCGAATAGTCTATTTTATGACTAACAATATTAACCAACATATTAGTCACATGCTAGGGCATAAAAGAGTTTGATATGTTTGTAGATATGGTCAGAATAAACATTATACAATGCTTGCCCAAAATTAGTTTCCAAGTCTTTAAGTTTTCTTTGCATACACATACCAAACCAAGATAAAATGATTTACTATAACCAAGACTACATCAATACATATGTTATGGTCATTTACATGCATAATCAAACCAAAATAACATGCTCATGACAACACAAGGCAAACAAAATCAGTTTCCAAGACTGGCAGCCTGCGCGCCCGCTCAGTTTTGTATTATAGCAGTGGCGCGGCCGCGCCACTTCGATTAGAGGCAAAAAAAATGGCTCTGCTTCTGCAGAGCTTTAACACAAGCATTTGCTAAATCCTTCTAGCTACAACTTAAACCCACTACAAAGCTTCTAGACATGCATATAAACTTATCTAACATGCTAGCATCATCTAACATATTCAATTCACAAGAATTCATGAACTATCCTATGAATTGATAATTGCTAAACTTCAAAGTATAATTAAAGCGTTATACCTTCTTGAGCTTTGAATTGGGTAGAGCTTCCTCTCAATTATCAGATTATGCTCTCATTCTTTCTATAGCAACTTAGCAATTAACTTAACAAAATCAAATGAGGAGAGAAAGGTTTAATTTATAGAGAATTTCATATCCAGAAAATGCTATCTTCCACTAACTCAAACCAAGGGATTGAAGAATTATTTGATGGTGAATGAAGGGTTGGTGATTAGTTGTTGATATTCATCATGAAACCCACTCCCCATATAATGATGAGCCAGTTGTTAAGCTTGGGAGAAGAAGAAGGAATAGGCGTTAGCCTTTTTGCCATACACATGAGGGAGAGAATGACCTCTTTGTGGGACAAGCAATTATATCTCAGCAACATAGCAAGTGTAGTAATATAAATACTTACGCTATATTCTTATACATGGTATATTCACTTAGGTTACAAATAGAGTTACAATGTAATCCCAATAAATAAATAATACTACCATGTAATAAATTTAATTTACACATATATATAATCCATGTACATCACACCGAATATAATTCAATTGGGTATTATCCTATTATATTATTCCAATTCTATTATTTCAAAATATAATAAATTATTGAAATAATCATTAATCACAATTGTTTATAATATATTCATGAGGTACTTACTTAATGTCCACTCATAAACATATTGTCACATAAGCATTAATCATGTAACTTTCATAACTTAATAAATCTTACTATATAGTTTATATTTATTATATAGTCACATTGATGCGTCACATTGCACTTTAATATACAATCACCTATTACATAATATGACACTTAGAAATTAATTGAGTAATCATTATATTAATTATTTATTTACTCTATTAACCGTTTATTATCCATACAATAATTATTAACATTATTATACGATTAATTATCACATTCCTCAATCAATTAAATAAATATAAATTTTATTATATTTATAAATAATTTACTTATTATTATTATTATATTACTTGCAATAATAATAAATCAACATACTATTAATTAATCATCATTAATATTCTATTTCTCATAATAACAATTAATTAACAATTAATATTGATTAATCATTCACTTAATAATTCCTTAATCCTCTAATTAATTAACTCATTATTGTTTCTATTCTCGTGCCACACAAGGCATTCAACGAGCTTATCATAAACTCCATATTCTCTTAATTAACATAATTCCAATTTGAAGTAATTGGGTTAACTCATCTCATAACACATAAATATTTATATTCAAATAAATATTTGACTTTCATTAATTTATTCATTAATAATATTCAGAAATTCTCAGGTATTACATCCTCCTCCCTTATAAAAATTACGTCCTCGGAATTGCTACAAGGCTACACAAATAGATGGGGATAGTCCCTCATCATCCTATCTTCTAATTCCCACGTAGCCTCCTCGACATCGTGGTTACGCCAAAACACTTTTACAGAAGATATAACTTTATTCCTTAATATTTTCTCTTTCCTATCTAGTATTTGGACAAGAATTTCTTTATACTCTAGGTTCTTCTCCACTTGAATGGGCTCATAAGAAATCATGTGCTTGTAGTCGGCCTTGTATGGACGCAACATGAAAATGTGGAACACATTGTGGATGTGCTCCAACTCAGGTGGTAATGCATTTTTGTATGCCACTTCGCCCACTCGCTTCAGTATCTCAAACGGTCCTATAAATCTTGGACTCAATTTCCCTTTCTTGCCGAATCGGATTTTTACCTTCCATGGAGATACCTTCAAGAATACGAAACTATCGACTTTAAAGTCTCGGTCCTGTCGATGCAAGTCTACGTACTTTTTCTGGCGATCTTGAGCTGCTAGTAGTCTGGCTCGTATCACTGTCACCACGTCCGCGGTTTGTTGTACTAACTCTGGTCCGAGTATTCGTCGTTCTCCGACTTCGTCCTAACATAACGGTGTTCTGCATTTTCTCCAGTAAAGAGCTTCGTACGACGGCATGCCGATACTCGCATGGTAACTATTATTATATGCAAATTCTACTAAGGGTAGGTGGTTGTCCCAATTTCCCTTGAAGTCCATCATGAAAGTCCTAAGTATGTCCTCCAGCGTTTGTATAGTTTGCTCACTCTGTCCGTCTGTCTGAGGATGATAAGCGGTACTCAACCTCAACTGTGTTCCCATCCTCTCTTGCAAGCTTTTCCAGAAGTTTGACGTGAAGCGCGGATCTCGATCAGAGACAATTGACACCGACACTCCATATCGTGAAACAATTTCCTTTACGTATAGGCTTGCTAACTGGTTCAAACTGTATCGGATCTTGATTGGTAGAAAATGTATAGTTTTCGTTAGTAGATTCACGATAACCCAAATGGCATCATAACCTTTTCGCATGACTAGAAGTCCCACCACGAAGTCCATCGTGATGTGCTCCTATTTCCACTCCGATATTTCCAATGGTCGTAGTAAACCACTCGGCCGCTGGTGCTCCGCTTTGACGTGTTGGCAAGTCAGACATCTACTAATGCACTCTGCGACTTCCCGTTTCAGATTGGGCCACCAAAAATGTTGCCTCAAATCTCGGTACATCTTTGTGCCTCCCGAATGAATGGAATATGTCGTATTGTGTGCCTCAGCAAAATTTCTTCTCTTAGTTCGGTTACCGCTGGCACCCACACTCTCCCTTCGAATCTCAAGATACCTTCTTTATCTATTCTGAATCTTTGTTCCTCGTTTTCTGCGATCCTCTTTCTGATTTAATCTCACTCCTCTTCCTTCTTTTGTGCTTCCTTTACTCTATCCAACAAGGTTGGACGAGCTTCCATTATGAATAACTTATCTTCAAACCTTTCCAGCCCCTTTACCTCTATTTCCAATTTTTCCATTTCCCTTATTACCTCCTCCTGAGTCGTCAAGTGAAACAGTTTCTCCCTTCCTTTTCTGCTCAGAGCGTCGGCAACTACGTTTGCCTTTCCGGGGTGATAAAGAATATCACAGTCATAATCCTTGATCAATTCTAACCACCTCCTCTGACGCATATTCAACTCCTTCTGTGTGAAGATATATTTCAGACTTTTGTGGTCTGTGTATATCTCACATTTCTCTCCGTACAAATAATGCCTCCATATCTTCAACGCAAAAACTACTGCCGCTAACTCTAAGTCGTGAGTAGGGTATCATTTTTCGTAGTCCTTTAATTGTCGTGATGCATATGCAATGACTTTGCCATGTTGTATAAGCACACAGCAAAGTCCCTTGTGCAATGCGTCACTATACACCACAAAACCTCCCGCATTATCTGGTAGTGACAACACAGGTGCCTCGCTTAATCTCTTCTTCAATTCCTAAAAACTCTCCTCGCACTTTTCTGTCCATACAAATTTCACTATCTTCCTCGTCAGATTGGTCAATGGGGTTGCTATCTTAGAAAAATCTTGGATGAATCTTCGACAGTACCCATCTAACCCTAAGAAACTTCTTATCTCAGTTGGTGTTCTCGGCAGTTCCCAATTACTCACTGCTTCGACCTTTGCAGGGTCGATTGAGATTCCATTCTTATCCACCACGTGTCCTAAGAATTGAACATTCTACCTCCAAAATTCACACTTTGAAAACTTTACATACATCTTCTCCTTCCTTATTGCCTCCAAAATAATTTTCAGATGTTCGCCGTGCTCTTCTTCTGTCTTCAAGTAGATTAAGATGTCGTCGATGAAAACCACCACAAACTTATCCAAGTAGAGCTTGAAAACTCGGTTCATCAAGTTCATGAATGCTGCCGGAGCATTAGTCAATCCGAATGACATTACCAAAAACTCGTAATGCCCATAACGGGTTCGAAACGCAATCTTTGGTATGTCTTCTTCCCGTACTTTCAGTTGGTGATAACCTGTCCGTAGGTCGATCTTCGAGAAACACTTTTCTCCTTTTAGTTGATCAAAAAGGTCGTCTATCCTCGGTAACGAATATCTGTTCTTGATCGTTACTCTGTTCAATTCTCGATAATCGATAAAGATCCTCATCGATCCGTCCTTCTTTTTAACAAACAACACTGGTGCTCCCCAAGGAGACACACTCGGTCGCACGTAACCTTTTTCTAGTAACTCTTGCAGTTGTATCATTAATTCTTTCATTTCTACTGGCGCCATACGATATGGAGCTTTCCAAATCGGTGTTGTTCCCGGTGCTAAGTTTATTACGAATTCGATTTCTCTGTCTGGCGGAAGACCAGGCAGATTGTCTAGAAATACATCTTGGAATTCATTCACTACGGATATATCCTTAATTTCTACCCCCTTTTTCTGAGTATCTACAATGTAAGCTAAGTAACCTACACATCCTTTCCTTAACAATTTCTTGGTCTGCATCATCGTAAGACAACACGATTGCTTAAGCGATGAGCTATCATAAAACACTATCTTAGACTTACTTGGAGTCTGAAGGTTCACACATTTATTCTGACAGTCAATTATCATAGCATGGTTATACAACCAATCCATTCCCAGTATTACGTCAAATTCTCCCAATCTAATTGGAATCAAGTCTACGCTCAGTTCATGATCTCTAATGTTTGCGCGATAATTTTGGTAAACGTATTCTACAGGGATTACTTCTTTGTTCGCGACTTCTATGTCTAAAGGATTTCCTAATTGTTCTCGGGGTGAATTAAGTCTAGTAGCAAATTCTTCATATACAAAAGAATAGGTGGCACCCGAATCAAATAATACATATGCATTTATATCATTGATTGGGATTATACCTGACACCACTTCCTTTACAGCTACTGCATCCTGGACGGTCATATTAAAGGTCCTAGCGGTTGGGCGGTTGGATTGTGCCGGTCCCCTGATCATTAGTTTATTTCCCCCTTGTTGGCTGCTACCTCCGCCACTTCCCTTCTTCGGGCAATCCTTGATCCGTTGCTCCGTCCAGCCGCAAGCAAAACATCCTTGGATCTCCTTTGGTTTCAGGCAATTGGGTGAAATGTGCCCCTCCTGGCCGTAGTTGTAGCAAGTGCCGCGTCCTTTCCAGCACTCACCTTAGTGATTCTTTCCACATTTTGGGCATCCCTCTGCCCTCTTCTTAAATCCTCCATGAAGTTTCCCGACTGATTGTTGTTGTTGTTCTTGTTATTGTTCTCCCACTTCCTCTTTCCCAAATTACTTCCTCCACTGCTGCTATCTCCTCCCCGATTTTCTCCTACTGTATTCTTTCCTTTCTTCTCCTTGCTATACAGACTTAAGGCCTCACTGCCCCCTTCCGCAATGATCGCCTTCTCCAGGAATGTCGCAAAGGAATCAATTTGAAGAACTAATACCTTATTAAATAGCCAAGGCTTCAGTCCTTGTTCAAAATGTCTCGCTTTCCTTTCTTCGTCTCCCACTTGGTGTTCTGCAAATCGTGCTAGTTCATTGAACTTATTCGCGTATTGCGCCACCGTCATATCACCTTGCTTCAGTTCTAAGAACTTAACCTCCATCCTATTCTTCATGCTTTTCGAGAAGTAGTTCTCAAAAAATAGAGTCTTGAATCTATCCCACGCTATTATCCCTTCTCCAGCTCTTTGTTGATTAGCCTCCCACCAGTAGTTGGCTTCGCCTCTCATCATATACGTAGCAAATACAGTCTTCTAGTCTTCACCTACTCGAGCGATGGTGAAAGCCTTCTAGATCTCTTTTATCCAGGTCTGCGCAATGATCAGGTCGGTAGTACCCTCGAACTCTAGGGGTCCTACGCTCCTAAAGTCCTTAAAGTTTATCACTGGCACTGTTTGAGGATTGGGATGAACGAGTTCATTGTTCCTTCCACTAGGAGCCTCTCCTAACAGATCAACTAGCTTCTGGATTGGGTCTACTTGTTCCCTCTCGTTGTTCACTGATTCCTCAGGTGCAGTTAATCTACGTCTGGGCGGCATTTTTTGCATCACAAAATTTTCACTTTATTAATACTCAATTTATATTACTTAAGTATTTCTTTATACTAAAGGCATAAAATCTTATAACACGTTTCTGAAATAAGCTTCATTTATATTCATATGCCAATTCATTTCATTACATGATTTTCCCTAGCATATTGCTATAAATGTCATCACATATCCCCTAATATTACAAAAGATGGCAAAAATACCAACCTACGACCCCTCTAACAAAAGCCTACTCGGGGTTTACATATCTATCCCATACTTTACACAAAAAGTTGGGATTATAACACAGTATATACAACACATAAAGTAAATACTACTACTTGACTGACTAAGGGTCTCATCCCATCATCCCACGCTCCACAGCTCTCTTGTGCTCTATCTGCACTATGTACGCCACCAACTCTCGGCTCACAATGTGTAGGGTCTGTCCCTGCTCCGTCGGGTAGTGGTAAACACCATCAACCACCCTCTCAAAAGCTGAACGAAACACATACCCCATCTTGTTCATCTTCCTCTTCTTGCATCTGACTTCATCCTCTAAGTCTTCTGCTTTCTTATTCGCTGCTTCCCACTTCTCCTCGAAGTGAATCCTATCCATCACCTCCAACTCTAGTTGAGTACGGAGTGCCTCTTTCTCTGTCCTCTCACTTAGTTCTCTCTACTCTACCTCTTCCAGCTTTCCTGCCAAATCCACATTCCTAGCCACCGACTTGTGAAAAAAGGTCCCCATCTGGATTCCTGCCGCCCTACGGTATGCAATCTCCACCTCTAACTCCTGCATCGCTAGCTTCCTTTGATGGTCCTCATCCCTTAGCTTCTAGAACTCGGAATCTCTCTCTTGGGCCTCAGCCTCCAGCTCCTACGCTCTGCAGTCCAACTCTAGAATACGCTCCTCTTACTCTCCCAGCATATGCTCCTCTAGGTTAGGCTCATAAGAGTCCTCCATGGGTTCGCTCTCCGTAGGCTCATACTCCACAGGCTCGTCCTCCATGGGCTCCTCCTCTGGGTCAAACTCTACCTCGATCTCATCCTCGTCGTCAGACTCAGACAGTGCAACAGCCTGTACAGGCACAGCCTCTAGAGGTGCCTCATATACCACATATATATCTCTGGGCTCCTCTTCTGCCACTCTATTAGGTACTCCAATGTCTGTCATCCTACAATCGCAAACACAAGACAAACAAACAGAAACTCCATTAGAATGTTAAATAAAACATAAGTTCATTGTATAGAATGAAGTTACATTTCATAACACACTAAGTCTCTCTAAGAAAACTCTACATGAGTTTTATCTCCTTCTAACTTTCTAAGTTCTCCTAAGTTATAATCTAAAGACACTCGCTCCTAATGTTTATAACTACAGCTCTGATACCAGCCTGTGACGCCCCCAAATTCGGACCGCCGCTGATCTCAAATTCGGTTCGTCACGTTCTCATAATAATAACTAAAATCATAAAATCAAAGCGGATAATCTAGAATAATATACAATAATTTATTATATTTATTCCCCCAAGTTTTGCAACCTACAGTACTTAATAGATTACGTAATAATATCAAATAAAGACTTATTACATAGCCCTACTTAAGTTTAAACATAGTTCTAAATCGTTCTTAAAACATTATCATAGTTATCATAATACAACACCAGAATTTCTAAAACATAAAGGGACTAGCTAGTCGGTAGCCTTGCTCTTGCCTTTGTCGGTGCCCGAAAGTCCACCCTGCTCTGCCTTAACTAAAATATTTTTTTAGGAAAACACAAGAATGAGCAACAAGTTTACTTAGCAAGTAATATGACAATAAAGGCGAGTAATATAGTTTTTGAATCCCAAAGGGTATAACAGGATATGATAGTTCAAGGATAGCAAGAAATATCAATAGTTCTCAATAACAGTCGCTAAGGACAGAAAGATATCAAAAAGATTCAATGCTAAATTAATTTAAGATTTCAAGATAATTGAATACTGAGCAGTCACTAAGAACTATGAACTTCTACTAGAATTAACAAAAATATACTGATAATCCAATAAAACAAGTACAACAGGTGATCAGCCTAAAGTACCCTATATTATGCATAACATTTAATCGTACTCAAGTGCGCACGTCGGTCTCCCGACAATACATATTTCCCTTCAAAGAAGGTTGTTTATCTCAACCACTTTAAGATTCCTCAACAATCAATTGGTTTGGATATCTTTTTAATCATGATATAGGTCTAGCCGAATCGAATGACATAGACCGCTCTTTCATTGTATATATAAACACAAATATAAGTTCAAAGAATGTAAACCACTTTGACTTAGCTTCGAAGTATAAGATATGAATTATACTTTCAATGTTCTATTCGAACGATCAATAATAGCACAAGCTTAAGAATGCTCAATAAAGAGTAGGGTAAGGAACTTGCCTTAAGCGTAGTTTACCAAAGTAAAGCTTATCAACACGTCGAGTTCCTATCATAATATATTTATATGTATAGGATATTCATTAGCTAAGTACATTCGGTACACAAGCTTGCTATGTAAGTTAAATATACACATATGGTTCTAACTCAGTCATATAACCCTATACGTATGTCACTGCGTATTTATTCATATGTAGCATGAAATCAGATTATAAGACACTATGAACATAGTTCGTAACTGTCATTTAACATTTGAGGTTTATAAACATTTTGTCAATTTAATATGGTTTCATTGCTTAGTATGCTCATTGATACTTTGAATAACGTTCTGGACAAGTATTACAGATTAGGACAACCCTACAAGTATGTCTCAAGTTCAGATTATAATTAAACAGGCACTGGCAATTCTACACATTGGCGCGGCCGCGCTTGGTTTGCACTAAGGAATGGCGCGGCCGCGCTGCTCCTGGTTCAAATCAAGACAGGGCTGCTCCTGTAGAATCCCAATTAATTACGCTTTGCACATATATGAAGGATCGTGCAAAACACATATGTCAGGATGGTTATATCTAGGTTCGACCCCATATTGTCTTTAATATAGTTTGCTATCCATTCTTGTTCAATCAAGGCGTTAAGTGGTCAAGTAACAAAGTTTCTCACGTTTAATCATTATGCTTATGTTATGAGGTCTCTACGTCTTAACTATACATGCTCATCTTAGTTTAGTCATGTATTTCAAATTATAAGGTTCCACCTTCTTTAACACTTGTCTTAATTCACGCTTGACAAGTTTACCGTGCATAAGCCTAATTAGGCATACATTTTGATCATGTCTAGAGTCATATGATATCCTATCATGTCGGTTATAATTTTCAGAATACTTGTAATGTAGTTATCAACAAAAATAGTTTCCAAACTATTAAGGTTTCTTTTGAAAATCTTCTATTAAACCATTCCACATACAATGTAGCTTCACATATCATATGTTATGCTTTCATATACATAAATAGACCACATAGGCATGCTCACAAGTTCATGACTCAAGTGTATATAGTTTATCAAGTTCGTATGTGAAACTCTAAGTTTCCATTAAAATGCTATCAAAATCATTTAACCATGCAAAGTAAACATACTATATTTCATGCTCATGTACATATGAAATCATATCATAATAGTATATTTTCAAGCTCAGAATCTAAAGCATACATGGCTCATTTTAATTTATGCTCGAATAGTCTATTTTATGACTAACAATATTAACCAACATATTAGTCACATGCTAGGGCATAAAAGAGTTTGATATGTTTGTAGATATGGTCAGAATAAACATTATACAATGCTTGCCCAAAATTAGTTTCCAAGTCTTTAAGTTTTCTTTGAATACACATACCAAACCAAGCTAAAATGATTTACTATAACCAAGACTACATCAATACATATGTTATGGTCATTTACATGCATAATCAAACCAAAATAACATGCTCATGACAACACAAGGCAAACAAAATCAGTTTCCAAGATTGGCAGCCTGCGCGCCCGCTCAGTTTTGTATTATAGCAGTGGCGCGGCCGCACCACTTCGATTAGAGGCAAAAAAAATGGCTCTGCTTCTGCAGAGCTTTAACACAAGCATTTGCTAAATCCTTCTAGCTGCAACATAAACCCACTACAAAGCTTCTAGACATGCATATAAACTTATCTAACATGCTAGCATCATCTAACATATTCAATTCACAAGAATTCATGAACTATCCTATGAATTGATAATTGCTAAACTTCAAAGTATAATTAAAGCGTTATACCTTCTTGAGCTTTGAATTGGGTAGAGCTTCCTCTCAATTATCAGATTATGCTCTCATTCTTTCTATAGCAACTTAGCAATTAACTTAACAAAATCAAATGAGGAGAGAAAGGTTTAATTTATAGAGAATTCCATATCCAGACAATGATATCTTCCACTAACTCAAACCAAGGGATTGAAGAATTATTTGATGGCGAATGAAGGGTTGGTGATTAGTTGTTGATATTCATCATGAAACCCACTCCCCATATAATGATGAGCTAGTTGTTAAGCTTGGGAGAAGAAGAAGGAATAGGCGTTAGCCTTTTTGCCATTCACGTGAGGGAGAGAATGACCTCTTTGTGGGACAAGCAATTATATCTCAGCAACATAGCAAGTGTAGTAATATAAATACTTACGCTATATTCTTATACATGGTATATTCACTTAGGTTACAAATAGAGTTACAATGTAATCCCAATAAATAAATAATACTACCATGTAATAAATTTAATTTGCACATATATATAATCCATGTACATCACACCGAATATAATTCAATTGGGTATTATCCTATTATATTATTCCAATTCTATTATTTCAAAATATAATAAATTATTGAAATAATCATTAATCACAATTGTTTATAATATATTCATGAGGTACTTACTTAATGTCCACTCATAAACATATTGTCACATAAGCATTAATCATGTAACTTTCATAACTTAATAAATCTTACTATATAGTTTATATTTATTATATAGTCACATTGATGCGTCACATTGCACTTTAATATACAATCACCTATTACATAATATGACACTTAGAAATTAATTGAGTAATCATTATATTAATTATTTATTTACTCTATTAACCGTTTATTATCCATACAATAATTATTAACATTATTATACGATTAATTATCACATTCCTCAATCAATTAAATAAATATAAATCTTATTATATTTATAAATAATTTACTTATTATTATTATATTACTTGCAATAATAATAAATCAACATACTATTAATTAATCATCATTAATATTCTATTTCTCATAATAACAATTAATTAACAACTAATATTGATTAATTGTTCACTTAATAATTCCTTCATCCTCTAATTAATTAACTCATCATTGTTTCTATTCTCGTGCCACATAAGGCATTCAACGAGCTTATCATAAACTCCATATTCTCTTAATTAACATAATTCCAATTTGAAGTAATTGAGTTAACTCATCTCGTAACACATAAATATTTATATTCAAATAAATATTCAACTTTCATTAATTTATTCATTAATAATATTCAGAAATTCTCGGGTATTACATTGAGCACTTGAAGCCATGTCTGTAGATGGATTTAGTACTTTCTTAGATTTTGATTTGGTGACAGGGCTAATTTTTACCTACAACAATTGTAGGTGCGTTAATTTCCTAAATGGAAGTATTGGTCGGTTGCATGCCATGCAATGTGTTTATTTTTTAATCTTATACTGTAAAGCAGAGGTCAGTTATTTTAATGACAGGATAGTATGACAGGATTTACATGACATGGAATGTATATCTACATTATGAAATTTACATTGAATTGAAAGATTGTACATTGAATTGAAAGAGGAAGGTATGAAGAGGCTTCCTTTCGGATTTGGTTAATGAGATGCTGACCTATCTTAGGCTACTCTCACAGTAAGCATGAAGGTCCCCAGATCATCGCAATCTACTAGAGGGAGATTAATCCGATCTTTCAATTGGAGCGGATATGAGTGGTGCATTTTCTGAGCCTCGCATAATTAGTCTTCTTTGAGTCCAATACTCAAACACCGATGGGTTCACCTCCTGGTGGAGGAATCACACAACATACATTCACATACATCGCGTCTCACCATATGAAATGATGACATGTGTACGAAGCACTAATATAAAGCAGTAAAGCAGTCATTCACATCCATTCAATGTAAAGACGCAACATTTCACACACACGCAGATATAAAAGGAAATTTTGAAAAGATTTGAGCGCGGCCTAAGCCCGCTACTGTCCCCAGTAGAGTCGCCACCTGTCGACGTCGAGAAAAAATATAGGTCGAGTTGGACCTGAATCTTTCTCTTTTCCTAAGTTTATTTGTTTTTTACCCTAATTATCTTGCCTGATTTATGAAGGGTGAAGGTTTTTTAGGAAAAGGCCAACATGTATCATGTCGACGATTCGAACGTCTTACAAAGTCGCCAGTTGGTAGATTTGAAATGGTTGTACCAACTCAACCGAGTTTTGTTTGAAAGTAGGCCAAATTGTTGGACACTGTCAAAACTTGATCTTTGAAACCGAAGTTCAGGGGCTTGGTTTAGTGGGGGGAAGGTGTTAGGCACCCCCCCAACTCCTGTGAAAACACGATACTACATCTTTTTAATATTTCCCTTTTTATTTGCAATGTGTGTGTGAATGCTGGAAGAAATTGCGCCTATGCTTTGTTTATTTTGAAAGTATGGACATGCTTTGTTAAACATATATACGAAGGGTTTGATTTGATTAGCAAAAAGTCCTTTTTTAGACAAAATATTAAAATGATGTTTTGAAAGCAGGTTTTCAAACCCTTACGCTCACGTAGGAATTAAAGCATGTTGATACTTTTATTTTTATCTTTTCAACCTTTTGGCTTAATTTGAGCGGTGATTGTCGGGCTGCGAAGCATCCTCGACCACAGAATATATACAAGTGCTGGTCTTCTCACAGGCGTTATAGCCATTGGAGTGACTCTAGCACGACAGACCATTATTTCATTATGTTTGAGACCTTAAACCCGGATAAACATTTTAAAGTCTTTCGGATGTACATTTTTACAGAAAAACTGGCAGGGTATATTTATAATATGGAGTTTGCCCATCGTGGGAATGAGATTCTGATCAATTTGATCATAAATTGCACGATTCCTAGGCTCACAAAGGGAAGCCAAGTAAACCTGTACAACACAAATATTTACAGAAAATGGATATTTACATCCAAGCGTCGCAAAAACAAAGGATTCATCAATTAAATCCTGGCATGCGCGTAGTCAAAGCTTCTCGTTCCTAATAGATAGCGATCTAAGGGTCGCGAGGTAGCTTTAATAATGAATAAAATTAGAAAGAAAGCCAGATTTAAATAAATCTCAGCCATTCTATCTTCCTGATTTCGGTTGGACCTATTTTGAACCGTTTGAAAGATAGAAAAGGCTAGATTTAAAGAAATCTAACTTGCCAAATGAATATCAGTGCCAATTCATATCAAATGAATATTTAAAGCAAAAATTTAATCACAATGAATAAAGAATATATATAATTATATATATACGAAAGCTGTAAAGGGAGATGGGTTTCCACTCCTATGCCCGTACTGTAATGTATATGTATATATATATATATATATATATATATATATATATTTATAAAAGCTGTAAAAAGCCATGCAGTAATCCAGACTTGACAGAATAGAAATATATATATATATATATATACATATATATAAAAGCAATAAATGGCGACGGATTTCAAATCCTATGCCCAGACTGGAATGGAAATATATATATATATATATATATATATATATATATATATATATATATATATAAGCTATAAATGAGCCACGAATAAATCCAGGCTCGACGGAATGTAAATATATATTAAAAGCGGTAAAAGCGCCACGAAATGATCCAAGCTCAACAGAATGTATATATATATATATATATATATATTTATAAAAGCGGTAAAAAGACCACGAAATAATCCAGGCCAAACTGAAATATAAATGTTAATATATACAGTTAATATATATATATATATATATATATATATATATTAAAGCAATAAAGGCCACGAATTTAGCAATTCAGGCCAAACGAAGTCAAAAAAATTTATATATATATAGCTATATATATAAAAGCAGTAAACTGCCACGGATTTGCCATCATGGCTTGACAGAATTAAAAAGTTAGTATATATATAGTTAAATATATACATAATAAAGACAAAAAGGACACGACTCCATGACCCAGTCCGAGAAAGTCTAAATATATATATATATATATAAATATATATATATATATAAACGATTAAAAGACGTGGATCGACGATCCAGGCTGTGCAACTGCAAGAAAACGCATAAATATACTAAAATGTACAAAAAAGTACGCCAAAACGGCCACAGAACTGAGTTTCGGGAAAATCAAAAAACAAAACTTCACGTGCACATGTATAAATGTGCAATGAAGTAGTAGGAACTTCCAGATCGTAAAAATACTTACAATGAACTGCTATAAGTGTTTTTTGCCACTTGGTAGGCTTCAAATGAACGTTTCCACCATTCAATTTCTCATATGTGGTAGTATATGAGTATACCTACGTGTTAGAGTGATAAAATCTAGGTTTGGAGTAATAGAAGTCGGGGTAGGAAACTAAATGGGCGGAGTTTCAGAGCGTTTTCTATTTTTTTTCTCTTTTTTTTGGTTTGGGGTGCACTTGTATTTAAAGACCCGATGGAAGCGGGTCTACCCGCGACAGTCGTGGGTCTACCTGCGACGCCACATGGCAGGGCCCATCTAGTGGGTTTTGTTAACTTGAAGTACGTGCACTCCAAGCAACGTGATGTCAGGTTCAAACTTTCTAACTTTTGATCGGAGGGTCCGTTTGAGATGTGCTATACCTTTTTGGAAAGCCCTCACCGAGAGCATCATAATGACATAGGACTAAACCTTTTTCGGGTCCAAGAAGACAGGTTCATAACCGGGTCTTCGTTTTCTCGCAGTTCGTCGTTGAGCTATCTTGTGTTGTTTCCACTCGGGATCAATGTTATGGTTCTTTCTGACCTTGATGGCATCAATTCGTCTTAATTTTAACCGGATTGGCTTCAAGTTTAAAAAATAACCATTTTCCCCTTCAGGGGTTATTTCATGTACTGGCACGGTCTTCGACTATTTTCCCAGGGTTGTCTCCGAGGTTTTGATCCCAGTCGACTCTGTTTGTCCACAAAGTTATCTCCGAGGCTGACTTGGTTTCCCAGGATTGTCTCTGGGGATGATGTGATGCTTCGGGGCTGTCTCCGAAGTTAATTTGGCCTCCCGGGTTGTGACCGGGGCTTGACTTGACCTCCTAAATTGTGACCGGGCTTGAACTAGATCTCCCGATGTCGTCGCTGGGGTTGTTGTACCTCCTGAGTTATGACTGGGGTTTGACTTGACATCTCAATATTGAGACCGGGGCTGAGTTGACATCCCGGTATTGAGATCAGGGCTGAGTTGACATCCCGGTATTGAGACTGGGCTGAGTTGATATCCCGGTTTTGAGACTAGGTCTGAGTTAAACTCCCGGTATTGTGACTAAGGCTGAGTTGACATCTTTGTATTGAGATCGAGGTTGAGTTGACATCCTGGTATTGAGACCGGTGCTAAGTTGACATCCCGGTATTGAGACCGGGGCTGAGTTGACATCCTGGTATTGAGATCGGGGTTGAGTTGACATCCCAGTGTTGAGATCGGGGCTGAGCTAACATTCCAGTATTGAGACCGGGGTTGATTTGAAATCCCGTTATTGAGACCGGGGCTGAGTTGACATCTCAGTGTTGAGACCGTGGCTGAGTTGACATCCAGGTATTGAGACCGAGGCTGAGTTGACATCCCGATATTGAGACCGGGGCTGAGTGGACATCCCGATATTGAGTTGACATCCCGGTATTGAGACCGGGGCTGAGTTGACATCCCGGTATTGAGACCGGGGCTGAGTGGACATCCCAATATTGAGACCGGGGCAGAGTTGACATCCTTATATTGAGACCGAGGTTTAGTTGGAACCCCTGTATTGTCGTTGTGACTCAGTTGACATCCCGGTATTGTGACCGGGGCTGAGTTGACATCCCAGTATTGAGACCGGGGTTGAGTTGACATCCCGGTATTGATATCGGGGCTGAGTTGACATCCTGGTATTGAGACCGCGACTGAGTTGACATCCCGATGTTGAGACCGGAGCTGAGTTGACATCCCGATATTGAGACCGGGGCTGAGTTGACATCTCGGTATTGAGACCGGGGTTAAGTTGACATCCTGCTGTTGAGACCAGAGCTGAGTTGACATCCCGATATTGAGACTGAGGCGGAGTTGACATCCCGATATTGTGACCGGGGCTAAGTTGACATCCTGATATTATGATTAGGGCTGAGTTGGCATCCCGGTATTGTCGCCGGGACCGAGTTGACATCTCAATATTGAGATCGGGGCTGAGTTGACATTCCGGTATTAAAACCAAGGCTGAGTTGACATCCCGGTGTTGAGACCAGGGCTAAGTTGACATCCCGGTATTGAGACCGGGGCTGAGTTGACATCCCGATATTGAGACCGGGGTTGAGTTGACATCCTGGTATTGAGATCGGGGCTGAGTTGAAATCCCAGTGTTGAGACTGGGGCTGAGTTGACATCCCGGTATTGAGATCGGGGCTGAGTTGGCATCCCGGTATTGTCGTCGGGACTGAGTTGACATCCCTGTATCGAGACCGAGGCTGAGTTGACATCCCGGTATGTAGGGGCTGAGTTGACATTCCGATATTGATACTGGGGCTGAGTTGGCATCACGATATTGTCGCTGGGAGGCAAAAGATGGTTATACCCTCATGCGGGGTTAGTAATAGGAATGCGAAATTTCGAGTGTCTACATCACTTTTTCACAATCATGGATTAATCAAGTTTTATAATATTTATCCTTCAACGAGATTAACAACCCTAGATAACCGCAATCGCTAATTATCCAAAATTCTCCTTATGTGTAAATCTAATGCAACGATCGCTAACAAAAGATCCTAACTATCATATAACCCAGAACTATCAGTCTAGATTTAATACAATAGAAGCATGAAGAATGAGAATTAGATTGTTCCAAGCAACAATTGCACAATTAGGAATTATTTAACTTGTCTTCTAAAAACCATACCAATACCCAAAAGCTTGTCCACAATCAAGTATCATTAATTGCTACTTATGATTAGACATACATCGTTTGCTTAATATATATCTTAATCTAGTAGATGATATTTATCAGATTAATCTAACTGGCCATATCAAATTAATCAGATAGTATAACATACAAGAAGTTTATGTAGATAATCAGAATAACTCTCAAATACGAAGAAATAAATAAAGTAAACTTGATCAAACCTTTAATTATGAATAAGGTTCAACATCCCTTCAGAATTGAATTGAGTAGTTTAGCTTTCCATGCTTTGATTCCCCAAAACTAGGGTTTTGATGAATGTAGAAGATGATATATGATGATATAAGATGATCCCTTTTATATTGGGTCTTCCATGTCTTTATAAAGTCTAAGACAATCCCTGAAAACCTAAAGTTCGCAATCCAAATCGTATTAGAAGTCTGTCTAAAACTTCCCAAAACTCAAAATTACTGTCAGGGCTTATTTTCCTTTATAAAAACTCGCCGAGGAGAAGTTTGGCAGAGAAACTTGCCTAGGCGCAGTTTTCCTTCATAAAATCTCGCCTAGATGAGTTTTCATTTTCTGCTGCGATATCCTTTGGTAAAATGAGCATAACTTTTGATCCAGGAAGAGTTATAGGGCCTGCTACCTATCACATCGAAGCTCTCGACGAGATCTACAACTTTTATTATTTGAGAATTGACAGATTCTGTGATAACCCGAATTTTCAAGAATTAATAAATGAGAATTTAATAAATAAAATTCTTATTTTAAGATGTTTCGAGTACAAGTATGTGTAAATGTGTTATATTCTGAAATGTGCGATTTGGTGTGAAGAGAATTATATTCACGTATTGGAGTAATTTAATTAAGTGCAATACATTAATTAAATTAATGTTTAATATTAAATTGATGTTTAAGTAATTTTGTGGTGTTTGTTAGTACAAATTTACTAATTGTTATATGGAATTATGATTAATGAATAATTATAATTGTTATGTGATAATTTTATTTAGTTAATTGGTGTTAACTTTAATTTAATAAAATTGGGATGGTAAGATTTAATTAGGTAAAGTGTGACATTGAAAACTATGTGTTAAATGAATTATTAAAATAAATTAAAAGAGTTTTAAATTAGTTTTGCCAAACAAGACCCTTAAATCTATTTTAATTCTATTTTACCAAACAAGGCATTAACTTTATGTCCTAAAAATCTATTTTTAATTTAAAGAGGTTTTGCCAAACAAGCCTTAGTGGCTTTTGATTTTAAAAAATAACAAAACTGATATATATTTAATAAGAGATATTAAGTTTTGTCAGTTAAATATTATATGTAATTATACGTATTATATCAGTTATATTCTATACTACGTGAGTTAGTAAGAAGAATAGAAGTAGAGTGCTTATCATAGTAGAGAAAGATAGAGCATAGAAGAGAGAAAATTGAGAGAAGAAGAGCAAAAATTCTCTGAGAAATTGAGAAGAAGGTTTGAGAATCTAAGAAGGAAGAAGAAGGATAGTCAAGGCTCCCCTAATCAATTTAAAGAATAAATCAAAGGTAATAACTTGGTTATAAAATCTATTTTATGTTCTTGAATATACTTCTCTGTAAAAAGATTTTTGGTAGATAGTTTGTTAAATAATTGGTTATATATGTTCATGGGTTTGTGTAATCCATTTTATGTCATTTAAAAGTGGTTTTAGGGTGATGAACGTCCTGAAAGTATGATTAAACAAGAAGAAATTGAGTTTTATTGTAATATATGTATTATAGTTTATTTTGAGACTAAAATTGGCTATCAAATCATGTGTAGAATCTGAAATTGATAATAGATGTTGTTAGTATGTTGAAAAATAAAAACAACGCAAGTTGAACGAACCAAAACGAATCTAAAATGAAGTCGTACTGTTCGGTCTTGTTAAATATGTTGAAATATGAAAATATAGCATTAACACTAAATTAAAACCCTTAAAATGATTTGTTAAAGTTTCTGAAATGTTATAATCATTATGTAGATGAGTAGTTCTGTGTTTAACGAGTTCATAGAGTCGAAAACCAAGTAATTCTGACTTAAAATGAAGAAGTTACGAAGATTTTTAGTATGTGCATCAAAAATCACGAAATCTGGAAGTCTGGGAGAAGCCAGGGTCGCGGGCGCGCTGTCCAGGGGCGCGAACGCGCCAATGGTGCTGTCCGAGACTGTTTTGACATCCTTTACTAAAATGGGCATAATATTTTCATACGAACTCCGATTGAAGCGATTCAAGATGATACAGAACGAGGATGAGTAGATCTACAACTTTCGTTCTTCAAGTTTTTCGATTTGAGGTCATTAGCAGGGGTCAAAATGGTTATCTTTGGGATTGATGTGCATTCAGAGGCAATTGGTGGGCGTCGAGCATGCACGTATGCAAGTGAAGTGCTTACGACGATAAAAGATGTTGTTCTAAGTTATAAAACACAAATATTATGAAATATAATGATGCTTAACATTAATCGATGTTGTAATGACAAATATATCTACTTAACAAAACGTTAAGTGTCGATTAAAAGAAAAATATAAAGAAATATGAAACGAAGGTTAACTTAATTAATGTTAACAAACATTATACATCTAATGTGATGTAAAGACGAGGTTTAAGACTTAACTAAATGTTCAGTGTATTAAAGGAGAACGTAATGAGAAGTAAAAGGAAGTTTAACGTAAATAAATCAAATGAACAATAAGGAGCTCTAACAAGACTTAACCAAATAAATTGAACATTTTATATCAAACCTAAAGAAGATAATAGTAGATCGTAAAGTAGAGTTACTTAAACGATTACTAAGCAATGCTATGTGACTAATAAATGATGTGCATGATTATATATTGTGTAGGATACATGAGGTGCAAATAGCTGTAAGATGTTAATCGATTTTTATAATCTACAAACCAAGCAAGTCTTTCAGTTCCTATTTGCTTTATAAATTTGGTAGCTGATTGTTGTAATTCAGACTGTGGAATGTATGTGAAATTATAAATGATGTTTTATAATGTGAAAGTCAATTTATGACTAAACTGATTGGGCTATGGAACTCAATCTTTAATTGAGATGTGAAATATAGCATGTATGATATGTTTAGTTAAACAATTATGATGTATGAACTGAGAAGGATATTATGTGCTATGTGATGCATGAAAACTATTAGATTTGTTGAGATGTCGAGCTCATTCTTTCAAAATAACCATTTTGCAGGTCTAGGATTCAAGGTAATAATACGTGCTAATTGAATGATAGAGATCAATACCAATTTAAGATGATTATTTACTTTTAGATGAGAAATATATCTGATGGTTTGGATATTTTATAATGGTTGAATTGTAAAGTTGAGTTGTCCGATGTATAATGGATATTGATTTGTAATGTAAGATTTTGTTTATACCTCTGGTGAAGCGAGTCATAAAAGTAGATTTGATTCAAAAATATGTAAATGATAAAGGTTGAGATTCAGGATAATTAAGAAAGAAAAATATAAAAGTTTTAATTAAGCCGCATTTTATTAAGTTTAATACCGATTAATGATGTAAAGTTAGAAGTTCGATGTATTGTTAATGACCGATGTAGAGAGTTGTATTGTATAATTTTTGGTTACAGTTGGTATCAGAGCTGATAGGTTATACACCTTAGGGAAGAGTACCTTAGGCTATGACCTTAGGTTATAAGAAGTTAATTTTAAGTAGTGGAACAGTCGTACTCTTTAATAGTTTATGTATAGTATCTAGGCTAAATGATTCCCGTCAGAGAGCGACGATTAATACGAACTAACAACCGATCTAACTCATTGTGTAAGACAGTGTAGACAAGACGGGAAACTAGTTTGTTGGTTGTTTGTGGAAAACCACTCAACTTACAATATTAAACAATGTTAGAGACTCGATGTGTACCGAGCATAGGGTTATGGATACGTATGATGAAAAGGTGATTCTTTTCACATACGTAGATGTATAAGATGAGTTAAGTCCTTGAAACATTATAAGAAGAAGATGACAATGACTAGGAGTAAACTAAAAAAAATATTAAGCAATATGAATGAAGTTAGAAATTCTTAAAGGAAGAATTGATAAATAAACAAGACAATTCAAAGAAGAATCTTGAAGAGATATAAAGATAAGAATCAGGAGTTACCTAACTCCAATAATCAAGATGATGAATAATGATTAATAGACAAACTCTATAAGATTAAAAGCATAAATGAAATCATAATATGATATGATGAAAGGTAGATATAAGAAGGTTATAAAATAAAACGATAATGAGATAAGAAAAGAATCATAAGGGAGATGATTATAGAACAAGATCACAGCGTGATTTTTTAAAGTTGTAGAAGACAGATGGTATGTAATGATTGAATAGTTATAGGTTGATGCTATAAAGGGAATGTACTATGATATAGTACGAGATAAACTCACGAGGAGTTATAAACAATGAGATACAGAAAATTCATATCGAGCAAAGAGCAAGAGAAGAGCAAGATGGAATTAACTGGGATTTCAACTGAGAACTCATGTGGTGGCTGAGTTGTACAAACCTTTGTATGGGCAGGGGTTTTGTGTTTACATTTGGTTTATCACATAGATAATCATTGGAATGTTGGTGTCGCGCTATCAATATATATATGGTGAGAAAGTGATTCTTGTCCCATGTTTATATTTGATAGTTAGAGACTATTAAGATTAGATTAGATAATATTAAGATTAGGTGCGGTTCTTAAAACTCATGCTTGTGGTAAGTTCGTGACTCATAATCGTATGTATGTTTTTGAACCCCTAAGTATATGGACAGTTCCTGATCAGTTCTTGGAGTACGTATTGCTAGGACAAGTTTTTAAACTCATATTATTGTGGCACGTTCCTGAACTTTCAAAGTGTGGTAAGCTTGATGAACTATACTGGTTCTGGAAAGGTTATGGTATAGAGAACATTAATGGTGCTGAAGATTGATAGAATGATTAAGTAATGAAATAGTGGAGTAAAGATTTATATTGATGGAGGAAAATTGGATATTCTAAATCTTCTAGCTATGCTAGATTTTTAAAATTTATTGAGTTCGTGCTGATGTTTTCACTTTTGAGTCTTTTGAAAAATATTGGATCAAATGATTGAACCAATGAATTTTTAAAATAGTGCTATTATTCACATGTCTATGCTAATTTCTTTAGCTAGAAACAAATAATTTGAAATTTTCAAAATATATTTTATATATTTCTATGCATCATTTGATATGGTGTAGGAATAATAATCGTGGAAGTCATCAATGTAGTTGAGCTTAGTGTTGGATGTGATCGTAGGATCGTCAGCCCACTATGGTATGATGCAGCATGACGACGTCATATAATGACGAAATCCTCAATGTACCATTACAAAGGTACGGTATCATGATATTATAAAAATATTTATTTATTTTTAGTTTCCTTAAACAAAACAAAAAAAAGAATATTTATTGAGTTTGTTAATATATATATATATATATATATATATATATATATCGATTGATGTTCAAATTGTTGCTAAAAGTCTATGCTACTTGATTCAGCTAGACAAATATTGAAAGATGTTTATAAAATTCGAGCGTTCTTGACAAAGTATGCCAAACCAAATTATTTTGGGGCGGATTCAGATGTTGAAAACTGAGGTGACCAACCCTATAAAAGGGGACACGTTATCGAAAACAATGGTTCCGAAAGTAACGCATATATTCGTTACGATGTTATAATGTAATACGCTGTGCATGACGTAGGGGTACGATAGGATGATCACCTAGAGTACTTGCAGAGAGTTTTTTCAGTCTATGTGATTGCTAAACATTCTGTTAGAAATGGTTTACAGTGGTGATACACTATTAAACCTGGAGAAGAGTTCAAGGTCTTATGACCCCTCAGCATGATTTGGAATCTTTTAAATTCTTAAGTTATTTATAATTCTTCCCAATTATTGAGCAATTGTGGAAGATTCTTATTATTCTGAAGGTGATTATGGCAAGAAGGATATTCCTTAGAAAGAAGTAGTTATAGAACACAACATGTGATGATAAAAGATCTTTAGAGAAAGAGTTTGGTTATACAATTCAGTGAATAAAGATTAATGTAAAGTCTATTTTAGTAGATCAAATGAACGAAGATTACTAAATTAAAATTTTGAGGACAAAATTCTTAGAAGAAGGGGTGAATGTGATAACCTGAATATTAGAACGATGCTAAATCAGGATATGAAATGATTACAACGAGTATGGTATGCAATGATTCTTAGAAAAAGAAAATGAATGCGTTAAAGGGTTAAAGAATATATAGTACTCGAAGTGTTCAAAGTTTAAGTGAATGTGATGAAATAAAATCTACACTAAGGTAATGTGTTAAGTTAATCAACGATAATTGTGAAAGAGATTTAGTGAAAATTGAGTAAGGGAGATTTCGTTGATTCCGAGGACGGAATCCTTATAAGGAGGGAAGGATGTGACAACCCAGATTTTCAAGAATTAATAAATGAGAATTTAATAAATAAAATTCTTATTTTAAGATATTTCGAATACGAGTATATGTATATATGTTATATTATGAAATGTGCGATTTGGTATGAAGAGAATTATATTCATGTATTGGAGTAATTTAATTAAGTGTAATACATTAATTGTGAAAAAGATTTAGTGAAAACCGAGTAAGGGAGGTTTTGTTGATTCCGAGGACGGAATCCTTATAAGGAGGGATGGATGTGCCAACCCGAATTTTTAAGAATTAATAAATGACAATTTAATAAATAAAATTTTTATTTTAAGATGTTTTGAGTACGTGTATATGTATATGTGTTATATTCTGAAATGTGCGATTTGGTATAAAGAGAATTATATTCATGTATTGGCGTAATTTAATTAAGTGCAATACATTAATTAAATTGATGTTTAAGTAATTTTGTGGTATTTGTTAGTAGAAATTTACAAATTGTTACATGGAATTATGATTAATGAGTAATTATAATTGTTATGTAGCAATTTTATTTAGTTAATTGATGTTAACTTTAATTTAATAAAATTGAGATGGTAAGATTTAATTAGATAAAGTGTGACATTGAAAACTATGTGTTAAATGAGTTATTAAAATAAATTAAAAGAGTTTTAAATTAGTTTTGTCAAACAAGACCCTTAAATCTATTTTAATTCGGTTTCACCAAACAAGGCATTAACTTTAAGTCCTAAAAATCTAATTTTAATTTAAAGAGGTTTTGCCAAACAAGCCTTAGTGGCTTTTAATTTTAAAAAATAACATAACTGATATATATTTAATAAGGGTTATTAAGTTTTTTAAGTTAAATATTATATGTAATTATACGTATAATATCAGTTATATTCTATACTACGTGAGTTAGTAAGAAGAATAGAAGTAGAGTGCTTATCAGAGTAAAGAAAGAGAGAGCAGAGAAGAGAGAAAATTGAGAGAGAAAGAGTAAAAATTCTCTAAGAAATTGAGAAGAAGGTTTGAGAATCTAAGAAGGAAGAAGAAGGATAGTAAAGGCTCTCCTAATCAATTTAAAGAATAAATAAAATGTAATAACTTGGTTGTAAAATCTATTTTATGTTCTTGAATATACTTCTCTGTAAAAGGATTTTTGGTAGATGGTTTGTTAAATAATTGGTTATATATGTTCATGGGTTTGTGTAATCCATTTTATATCATCTAAAAGTGGTTTTAGGGTGATCAAAGTTCTGAAAGTATGATTAAACAAGGAGAAATTGAGTTTTATTGTAATATATATAGTTTAGTCTATTTTGAGACTAAAATTGGCTAAGAAATCATGTGTAGAATCTAAAATTGATAATAGATGTTGTTAGTATGTTGAAAAATGAAAACAACGCAAGTTGAACGAACCAAAACGAATCTAAAATGAAGTCGTAGTGTTCGGTCTCGTTAACTATGTTGAAATATGAAAATATAGCATGAACACTAAATTAAAACCCTTAAAATGATTTGTTAAAGTTTCTGAAATGTTATAATCATTCTGTAGTTGAGTAGTTCTGTGTTTAACGAGTTCATATAGTCGAAACCCAAGTAATTCTGACTTAAAATGAAGAAGTTATGAAGATTTTAAGTATGTGCATCAAAAATTGCGAAATCTGGAAGTCAGGGCGAAGCCAGGGCCGCGGGCGCGCCAATGGTGCTGTCCGTGACTATTTTGACACACATTACTAAAATAGGCATAACGTTTTCATATGAACTCCGATTGAGGCGATTCAAGATGATCCGGAACGAGGATGAGTAGATCTACAACTTTCGTTCTTTAAGTTTTTTGATTTGAGGTAATTGGCAGGGGTCAAAATGGTTATCTTTGGGATTGATGTGCATTCAGAGGGAATCGGTGGGCGTCGAGCATGCACGTATGCAAGTGAAGTGCTTACAACGATAAAAGATGTTGTTCTAAGTTATAAAACATGAATATTATGAAATATAATGATGCTTAACATTAATCGATGATGTAATGACAACTATATCTACTTAACAAAACGTTAAGTGTCGATTAAAAGAAAAGTATAAAGAAATACGAAACGAATGTTAACTTAATTAATGTTAACAAACATTATACATCTAATGTGATGTAAAGACGAGGTTTAAGACTTAATTAAATGTTAAGTGTATTAAAGTAGAAAGTAATAAGAAGTAAAAGGAAATTTAACGTAAATAAATCAAATGAACAATGAGGAGCCCTAATAGGACTTAACCACATAAATTGAACATTTTATATCTAACCTAAAGAAGATGATAGTAGGTTGTAAAGTAGAGTTACTTAAACGATTACTAAGCAATGTTATGTGACTAATAAATGATGTGCATGATTATATATTATGTAGGATACGTGAGGTGCAAATAGCTGTAAGATGTTAATCGATTTTTGTAATCTACAAACCAGGCAAGTCTTTCAGTTCCTATTTGCTTTATGAATTTGGTAGCTGATTGTTGTAATTCAGACTGTTGAATGTATGTGAAATTATAAATGATGTTTTATACTATGAAAGTCAATTTATGACTAAATTGATTGGGTTATGGAACTCAATTTTTAATTGAGATGTGAAATACAGCATGCATGATATGTTTAGTTAAATAATTATGATGTATGAACTGAGAATGATATTGTGTGCTATGTGATGCATGAAAACTGTTAGATTTGCTGAGCTGTCGAGCTCATTCTTTCAAAATAACCATTTTGCAGGTCAAGGATTCAAGGTAATGATACGTGCTAATTGAATGATAAAGATTAATACCAATTCAAGAAGACTATTTGCTTTTAGATGAGAAATATATCTGATGGTTTGGATATTTTATAATGGTTGAATTGTAAAGTTGAGTTGTCCGATTTATAATGGATATTGATTTGTAATGTAAGATTTTGTTTATACCTCTAGTGAAGCGAGTCATAAAAGTAGATTTGATTCAAAAATATGTAAATGATAAAGGTTGAGATTCATGGTAATGAAGAAACAAAAATGTAAAAGTTTTAATTATTCCGCATTTTATTAAGTTTAATACTGATTAATGATGTAAAGCTAGAAGTTATATGTATTATTAACGACCGATGTCGAGAGTTGTATTGTATAATTTTTGGGGTCGTTACAGTTGGTATTAGAGCTGATAGGTTATACACCTTAGGGAAGAGTACCTTAGGCTATGACCTTAGGTTATAAGAAGTTAATTTTAAGTAGTGGTACAGTCGTACTCTTTAATGGTTTACGTATAGTATCTGGGCTAAACGATTCCGTCAGAGAGCGACGATTAATACGAACTAACAACCGATCTAACTTATTGTGTAAGACAGTGTAGACGAGACGAGAAACTAGTTTGTTGGTTGTTTGTGGAAAATGACTCAGCTTACTATATTGAACAATATTCGAGACTCGATGTGTACCGAGCATAGGGTTATGGATACGTATGATGAAAAGGTGATTCTTTTCTTATACGTAGATGTATAAGATGAGTTAAGTCCTACAAACATTATAAGAAGAAGATGACAATGACTAGGAGTAAACTCGAAAAAAAAATATTGAGTAATATGAATGAAGTTAGAAATTCTTAAAGGAAGAATTGATAAATAAACAAGACGATTCAAAGAAGAATCTTGAAGAGATATAAAGATAAGAATCAGGAGTTACCTAACTCCAATAATCAAGATGATGAATAATGATTAATAGACAAACTCTATAAGATTAAAAGCATAAATTAAATCATAATATGATATGATGAAAGGTAGATATAAGAAGATTCTAAAATAAAACGATAATGAGATAAGAAAAGAATCATAAGGGAGATGATTATAGAACAAGATCACAACGTGATCTTTTAAAGTTGTAAAAAACAGATGGTATGTAATGATTGAATAGTTATAGGTTGATGCTATAAAGAGAATGTACTATGATATAGTACGAGATAAACTCACGAGGAGTTATAAACAATGAGATATACAAAATTTGTATCGAGCAAAGGGCAAGAGAAGAGCAAGATGGAATTAAGTGGGATTTCAACTAAGAACTCATGTGGTGGCTGAGTTGTACAAACCTTTGTATGGGCAGGGGTTTTATGTTTATACTTGGTTTATCACATAGATAATCATTAGAATGTTGGTGTCGCGCTATCAATATATATATGGTGAGAAGGTGATTCTTGTCCCATGTTTATATTTGATAGTTAGAGACTATTAAGATTAGATTAGATAATATTAAGATTTGGTGCGGTTCTTAAAACTCATGCTTGTGGTAAGTTCGTGACTCATAATCGTATGTATGTTTTTGAACCCCTAAGCATATGGATAGTCCCTGATCAGTTCTTGGAGTACGTATTGCTAGGACAAGTTCTTAAACTCATATTATTGTGGCAAGTTCCTAAACTTGCAAAGTGTGGTAAGCTTGACGAACTATACTGGGTCTAAAAAGGTTATGGTATAGAGAGCATTAATGGTGCTGAAGAATGATAGAATGATTAAGTAATGAAATAGTGGAGTAAAGATTTATATTGATGGCGGAAAATTGGATATTCTAAATCTTCTAGCTATGCTAGATTTTCAAAATTTATTGACTTCGTGCTGATGTTTGCACTTTTGAGTCTTTTAAAAAAATTTGGATCAAATGATTGAACCAATGGATTTTTAAAATAGTGCTATTATTCACATGTCTATGCTGATTTCTTCAGCTAGACAAAAATAATTTAAAAATTTTAAAATGTATTTTATATATTTTTATGCATCATTTGATATGGTGTAGGAATAATAATTGAGGAAGTCATCAATGTAGTTGAGCCTAGAGTTGGATGTGATCGTAGGATCGTCAACCCACTATGGTATGATGTAGTATGACGACGTTATATAATGACGAAATCCTCAACGTACCATTACGACGGTACGTTATCATGATATTATAAAAATATTTATTTATTTTTAGTTTCCTTAAACAAAATTAAAAAAGAATATTTATTGAGTTTGTTAATATATATATATATATATATATATATATATATATATATATATATATCGATTGATGTTCGAATTGTTGCTAAAAGTCTATGCTACTTGATTCAGCTAGACAAATATTGAAAGATGTTTATAAAATTCAAGCGTTCTTGACAAAGTATGCCAAACCAAATTATTTTGGGGCGGATTCAGATGTTGAAAACTGAGGTGAACGACCCTATAAAACGGGACATGTTATCGGAAACAATGGTTCCGAAAGTAACGCATATATTCGTTACGATGTTATAATGTAATACGTTGTGCACGACGTAGCAGTACGATAGGATGATCACCTAGAGTACTTGTAGAGAGTGTTTTCAGTCTGTGTGATTGCTAAATATTCTGTTAAAAATGGTTTACAGTGGTGATACACTATTAAACCTAGAGAAGAGTTCAAGGTCTTATGACCCCTCAGCATGATTTGGAATCTTTTAAATTCTTGAGTTATTTATATCGCTTCCCAATTATTGAGCAATTGTGGAAGATTCTTATTATTCTGAGGTGAATGTGGCAAGAAGGATATTCCTTAGAAAGAAGTAGTTGTAGAACACAACATGTGATGATAAAAGATCTTTAGAGAAAGAATTTGGTTATACAATTCAGTGAATAAAGATTAATGTAAAGTCTATTTTAGTAGATCAAATGAACGAAGATTACTAAATTAAAATTTTGAGGTTAAAATTCTTAGAAGAAGGGGTGAATGTGATAACCTGAATATTAGTACGATGCTAAATCAGGATATGAAATGATTACAACGAGTATGGTATGCAATGATCCTTAGAAAAAGGAAATGAATGCGTTAACGGGTTAAAGAATATATAGTACTCGAAGTGTTCCAGGTTTAAGTGAATGTGACGAAATAAAATCTACACTAAGGTAATGTGTTAAGTAAATCAACGATAATTGTGGAAGAAATTTAGTAAAAACTGAGTAAGGGAGGTTTCGTTGATTCCGAGAACGGAATCCTTATAAGGAGGGAAGGATGTGACAATCCAGATTTTCAATAATTAATAAATGAGAATTTAATAAATAAAATTCTTATTTTAAGATGTTTCAAGTACGAGTATGTGTATATGTGTTATATTCTGAAATGTGCAATTTGGTATGAAGAGAATTATATTCATGTATTGGAGTAATTTAATTAAGTGCAATACATTAATTGTGAAAGAGATTTAATGAAAACCGAGTAAGGGAGGTTTTGTTGATTCCGACGACGAAATCCTTATAAGGAGGGATGGATGTGACAACCCAGATTTTCAAGAATTAATAAATGAGAATTTAATAAATAAAATTCTTATTTTAAGATGTTTCGAGTACGAGTATGTGTATATGTGTTATATTCTGAAATGTGTGATTTGGTATGAAGAGAATTATATTCATGTATTGGAGTAATTTAATTAAGTACAATACATTAATTAAATTGATGTTTAAGTAATTTTGTGGTATTTGTTAGTAGAGATTTACTAATTGTTACATGGAATTATGATTAATGAGTAATTATAATTGTTATGTGGCAATTTTATTTAGTTAATTGATTTTAAATTTAATTTAATTAAATTGAGATGGTAAGATTTAATTAGATAAAGTGTGACACTGAAAACTATGTGTTAAATGAGTTATTAAAATAAATTAAAAGAGTTTTAAATTAGTTTTGCCAAACAAGACCCTTAAATCTATTTTACCAAACAAGGCATTAAGTCCTAAAAATCTATTTTTAATTTAAAGAGGTTTTGTCAAACAAGCCCTAGTGGCTTTTGATTTTAAAAAATAACATAACTGATATATATTTAATAAGAGATATTAAGTTTTGTTAGTTAAATATTATATGTAATTATACGTATTATATCAGTTATATTCTATACTACGTGAGTTAGTAAGAAGAATAGATGTAGAGTGCTTATCAGAGTAGAGAAAGATAGAGCAGAGAAGAGAGGAAATTTAGAGAGAAGGAGCAAAAATTCTCTGAGAAATTGAGAAGAAGGTTTGAGAATCTAAGAAGGAAGAAGAAGGATAGTCAAGGCTCTCCTAATCAATTTAAAGAATAAATCAAAGGTAATAACTTGGTTGTAAAATCTATTTTATGTTCTTGAATATACTTCTCTGTAAAAGGATTTTTGGTAGATGGTTTGTTAAATAATTGGTTATATATGTTCATGGGTTTGTATAATCCATTTTATATCATCTAAAAGTGGTTTTAGGGTGATCGAAGTCTTGAAAGTATGATTAAACAAGAAGAAATTGAATTTTATTATAATATATGTATTTTAATCTATTTTGAGACTAAAATTGGCTAAGAAATCATGTGTAGAATCTGAAATTGATAATAGATGTTGTTAGTATGTTGAAAAATGAAAACAACACAAGATGAACGAACCAAAACGGATCTAAAATGAAGTCGTAGTGTTCGGTCTCGTTAAATATGTTGAAATATGAAAATATAGCATGAACACTAAATTAAAACCCTTAAAATGATTTGTTAAAGTTTCTAAAATGTTATAATCATTTTGTAGATGAGTAGTTCTGTGTTTAACGAGTTCATAGAGTCGAAAACCAAGTAATTCCGACTTAAAATGAAGAAGTTATGAAGATTTTAAGTATGTGCATCAAAGATCGAGAAATCTAGAAGTCTGGGCGAAGCCAGGGGCCCGGGCGCGGTGCCCAGGGGCGTGGGCGCTCCAATGGTGATGTCCGATACTTTTTGACATCCTTTACTAAAATGGGCATAACGTTTTCATACGAACTCTGATTTGGGCGACTCAAGATGATCCGGAACGAGGATGAGTAGATCTACAACTTTCGTTCTTTAAGTTTTTCGATTTGAGGTCATTAGAAAGTGTCAAAATGGTTATTTTTGGGATTGATGAGCAATCAGAGGCAATCGATGGGCGTCGAGCATGCATGTATGCAAGTGAAGTGCTTACGACGATAAAAGATGTTCTAAGTTATAAAACATGAATATTATAAAATATAATGATGCTTAACATTAATCGATGTTGTAATGATAACTATATCTACTTAACAAAACGTTAAGTGTCGATTAAAAGAAAAGTATAAAGAAATATGAAACGAAGGTTAACTTAATTAATGTTAACAAACATTATACATCTAATGTGATGTAAAGACGAGGTTTAAGACTTAATTAAATGTTAAGTGTATTAAAGTATAGAACGTAATGAGAAGTAAAAAAAAGTTTAACATAAATAAATCAAATGAACAATGGGGAGCCCTAACAGGACTTAACCACATAAATTGAACATTTTCTATCAAACCTAAAGAAGATGATAGTAGATCGTAAAGTAGAGTTACTTAAATGATTACTAAGCAATGCTATGTGACTAATAAATGATGTGCATGATTATATATTGTGTAGGATACGTGAGGTGCAAATAACTATAAGATGTTAATCGATTTTTGTAATCTACAAACTAGGCAAGTCTTTCAGTTCCTATTTGCTTTATGAATTTGCTAGCTGATTGTTGTAATTTAGACTGTTGAATGTATGTGAAATTATAAATGATGTTTTATATTGTGAGAGTCAATTTATGACTAAACTGATTGGGTTATGAAACTCAATCTTTAATTGACATGTGAAATACAACATGTATGATATGTTTAGTTAAACGATTATGATGTATGAACTGAGAATGATATTGTGTGCTATGTGATGCATGAAAACTGTTAGATTTGCTGAGCTGTCGAGCTCATTCTTTCAAAATAACCATTTTGCAGGTCAAGGATTCAAGATAATGATACGTGCTAATTGAATGATAGAGATCAATACCAATTTAAGAAGATTATTTGCTTTTAGATGAGAAATATATCTGATGGTTTGGATATTTTATAATGGTTGAATTTTAAAGTTGAGTTGTCCGATGTATAATGGATATTGATTTGTAATGTAAGATTTTGTTTATACCTCTGGTGAAGCGAGTCATAAAAGTAGATTTGATTTTAAAATATGTAAATGATAAAGGTTGAGATTCAGGGTAATGAAGAAAGAAAAATATAAAAGTTTTAATTATTCCATATTTTATTAATTTTAATACCGATTAATGATGTAAAGTTAGAAGTTTGATGTATTGTTAACTACCGATGTTGAGAGTTGTATTGTATGATTTTTGGAGTCGTTACAGTTGGTATCAGAGCTGATAGGTTATACACCTTAGGTAAGAGTACCTTAGGCTATGACCTTAGGTTATAAGAAGTTAATTTTAAGTAGTGGAACAGTCGTACTTTTTAATGGTTTATGTATAGTATCTAGGCTAAACGATTCCCGTTAGAGAGCGACGATTAATACGAACTAACAACCGATCTAACTCATTGTGTAAGACAGTGTAGACAAGACGATAAAACTAGTTTGTTGGTTGTTTGTGGAAAACCACTTAGCTTACTATATTGAACAATGTTAGAGACTCGATGTGTACCGAGCATAGGATTATGGATACGTATGATGAAAAGGTGATTCTTTTTCACATACGTAGATGTATAAGATGAGTTAAGTCCTAGAAACATTATAAGAAGAAGATGACAATGACTAGGAGTAAACTCAAAAAAAAAAATTAAGCAATATGAATGAAGTTAGAAATTCTTAAAGGAAGAATTGATAAATAAACAAGACTATTCAAAGAAGAATCTTGAAGAGATATAAAGATAAGAATCAGGAGTTACCTAACTCCAATAATCAAGATGATGAATAATGATTAATAGACAAACACTATAAGATTAAAAGCATAAATGAAATCATAATATGATATGATGAAAGTTAGATATAAGAAGGTTATAAAACAAAACGATAATGAGATAAGAAAAGAATCATAAGGGAGATGATTATAGAACAAGATCACAGCGTGATCTTTTAAAATTATAAAAGACATATGGTATGTAATGATTGAATAGTTATAGGTTGATGCTATATAGAGAATGTACTATGATATAGTACAAGATAAACTCACGAGGAATTATAAACAATGTGAGAAAGAAAATTCGTATCGATCAAAGAGCAAGAGAAGAGAAAGATGGAATTAAGTGGGATTTCAACTGAGAACTAATGTGGTGGCTGAGTTGTACAAACCTTTGTATGGGCAGGGGTTTTATGTTTACACTTAGTTTATCACATAGATAATCATTAGAATGTTGGTGTCGCGCTATCAATATATATATGGTGAGAAGGTGATTCTTGTCCCATGTTTATATTTGATAGTTAGAGACTATTAAGATTAGATTAGATAATATTAAGATTAGGTGCGGTTCTTAAAACTCATGCTTGTGATAAGTTCGTGACTCATAATCGTATGTATGTTTTTGAACCCCTAAGAATATGGATAGTCCATGATCAGTTCTTGGACTACGTATTGCTAGGACAAGTTCTTAAACTCATATTATTGTGGCAAGTTCCTGAACTTCCAAAGTGTGGTAATCTTGATGAACTATACTGGGTATAGAAAGGTTATGGTATAGAGAGCATTAATGGTGCTGAAGAATGATAGAATGATTAAGTAATGAAATAGTGGAGTAAAGATTTATATTAATGGAGGAAAATTGGATATTCTAAATCTTCTAGCTATGCTAGATTTTTAAAATTTATTGACTTCGTGCTGATGTTTGCATTTTGAGTCTTTTGAAAAATATTGGATAAAATGATTGAACCAATGGATTTTTAAAATAGTGCTATTATTCACATGTCTATGCTAATTTCTTCAGCTAGACAAAAATAATTTGAAATTTTCAAAATGTATTTTATATTTTTCTATGCATCATTTGATATGGTGTAGGAATAATAATCGAGGAAGTCATCAATGTAGTTGAGCCTAGTGTTGGATGTGATCGTAGGATTGTTAGCCCACTATGGTATGATGTAGTATGACGACGTCATATAATGAAGAAATCCTCAACGTACCATTACGACGGTACGGTATCATAATATTATAAAAATATTTATTTATTTTTAGTTTCCTTAAACAAAACAAAAAAAAGAATATTTATTGAGTTTTTTAATATATATATATATATATATATATATATATCGATTGTTGTTCGAATTGTTGCTAAAAGTCTATGCTACTTGATTTAGCTAGACAAATATTGAAAGATGTTTATAAAATTCGAGCGTTCTTGACAAAGTATGCCAAACCAAATTATTTTGGGGCGGATTCAGATGTTGAAAACTGAGGTGAACAACCCTATAAAAATGGACACATTATCGAAAACAATGGTTCCGAAAGTAACGCATATATTCGTTACGATGTTATAATGTAATACGTTGTGCACGGCGTAGGGGTACGATAGAATGATCACCTAGAGTACTTGCAGTGAGTGTTTTCAGTCTGTGTGATTGCTAAACATTCTGTTAAAAATGGTTTATAGTGGGGATACACTATTAAACCTGGAGAAGAGTTCAAGGTCTTATGACCCCTCAGCATGATTTGAAATCTTTTAAAAATCCTGAGTTATTTATATCGATTCCCAATTATTGAGCAATTGTGGAAGATTCTTATTATTCTGAAGGTGAATGTGGCAAGAAGGATATTCCTTAGAAAGAAGTAGTTGTAGAACACAACATATGATGATAAAATATCTTTAGAGAAAGAATTTGGTTATACAATTCAGTGAATAAAGATTAATGTAAAGTCTATTTTAGTAGATCAAATGAACGAAGATTATTAAATTAAATTTTGAGGATAAAATTCTTAGAAGAAGGGGTGAATGTGATAACTTGAATATTAGTACGATGCTAAATCAAGATATTAAATGATTACAACGAGTATGGTATGCAATGATCCTTAGAAAAAGGAAATGAAAGCGTTAAAGGGTTAAAGAATATATAGTACTCGAAGTGTTCTAGGTTTAAGTGAATGTGATGAAATAAAATCTACACTAAGGTAATGTGTGAAGTTAATCAACGATAATTGTGAAAGAGATTTAGTAAAAACTAAGTAAGGGAGGTTTCGTTGATTCTGAGGACGGAATCCTTATAAGGAGGGAAAGATGTGACAACCCAGATTTTCAATAATTAATAAATGAGAATTTAATAAATAAAATTCTTATTTTAAGATGTTTCGAGTACGACTATGTGTATATGTGTTATATTCTAAAATGTGCAATTTGGTATGAAGAGAATTATATTCATGTATTGGAGTAATTTAATTAATTGCAATACATTAATTGTGAAAGAGATTTAGTGAAAACCGAGTAAGGGAGGTTTTGTTGATTCCGAGGACGGAATCCTTATAAGGAGGGATGGATGTGACAACCCGGATTTTCAAGAATTAATAAATGACAATTTAATAAAAAAATTCTTATTTTAAGATGTTTCTAGAACGAGTATGTGTATATGTGTTATATTCTGAAATGTGCGATTTGGTATGAAGAGAATTATATTCATGTATTGGAGTAATTTAATTAAGTGTAATACATTAATTAAATTGATGTTTAATATTCAATTGATGTTTGAGTAATTTTGGGGTATTTGTTAGTAGAGATTTACTAATTGTTACATGGAATTATGATTAATGAATAATTATAATTGTTATATGGTAATTTTATTTTGTTAATTGATGTTAACTTTAATTTAATTAAATTTGGATGGTAAGATTTAATTAGATAAAGTGTGACATTGAAAACTATGTGTTAAATAAGTTATTAAAATAAATTAAAAGAGTTTTAAATTAGTTTTGCCAAGCAAGGCCCTTAAATCTATTTTAATTCTGTTTTACCAAACAAGGCATTATATCCTAAAAATCTATTTTTAATTTAAAGAGGTTTTGCCAAACAAGCCTTAGTGGCTTTTGATTTTAAAAAATAACATAACTTATATATATTTAATAAGGGATATTAAGTCATTTAAATATTATATGTAATTATACGTATTATATCAGTTATATTCTATACTACGTGAGTTAGTAAGAAGAATAAATGCAGAGTGCTTATCTGAGTAGAAAAGATAGAGCAGAGAAGACAGAAAATTGAGAGAGAAAGAACAAAAATTTTTGAGGAATTGAGAAGAAGGTTTGAGAATTTAAGAAGGAAGAAGAAGGATAGTCAAGACTCTCCTAATCAATTTAAAGAATAAATCAAAGGTAATAACTTGGTTGTAAAATCTATTTTATGTTCTTGAATATACTTCTTTTTAAAAGGATTTTTGGTAGATGGTTTGTTAAATAATTGGTTATATATGTTCATGGGTTTGTGTAATCCATTTTATATCATCTAAAAGTGGTTTTAGGGTGATCAAAGTCCTGAAAGTATGATTAAACAAGAAGAAATTCAGTTTTATTGTAATATATGTATTTTAGTCTATTTTGAGACTAAAATTGGCTAAGAAATCATGTGTAGAATCTGAAATTGAAAATAGATGTTGTTAGTATGTTGAAAAATGAAAACAACACAAGTTGAATGAACTAAAACGGATCTAAAATGAAGTCGTAGTGTTCGATCTCGCTAAATATGTTGAAATATGAAAATTTAGCATGAACACTAAATTAAAACCCTTAAAATAATTTGTTAAAGTTTTTAAAATATTATAATCATTCTGTAGATGAGTAGTTCAGTGTTTAACGAGTTCATAGAGTCGAAAACGAACTAATTCCAACTTAAAATAAAAAAGTTATGAAGATTTTAAGTATGTGCATCAAAAATTGTGAAATCTGGAAGTTCGGTCAAAGTCGGGGGCGCGGATGCACTGCCCATGGGCGCAGGCATGCTGCCCAGGGGCGCGGGCGCGCCAATGGTGTTGTTCGTGACTGTTTTTACATCCTTTACAAAAATGGGCATAACGTTTTCATACAAACTCAGATTGAGGCGATTCAAGATGATCCGAAACGAGCACGATTATATCTACAACTGGCCATATTTGGGATTAATGTGCATTCAGAGGCAATCGGAGGGTGTCGAGCATGCACGTATGCAAGTGAAGTGTTTACGACGATAAAAGATGTTGTTCTAAGTTATAAAACATGAATATTATGAAATATAATAATGCTTAACATTAATCGATGATGTAATGACAACTATATTGACTTAACAAAACTTTACGTGAATTAAAAGAAAAGTATAAAGAAATATTAAATTAAGGTTAACTTAATTAATGTTAACAAACTTTATACATCTAATGTGATGTAACGATGAGGTTTAAGACTTAATTAAATGTTAACTGTATTAAAGTAGAACGTAATGAGAAGTAAAAGGAAGTTTAACATAAATAAATCAAATGAACAATGAGGAGCCCTAACAGGACTTAACCACATAAATTGAACATTTTGTATCAAACCTAAAGAAGATGATAGTAGATCGTAAAGTAGAGTTACTTAAACGATTACTAAGCAATGCAATGTGACTAATAAATGATGTGCATGATTGTATATTGTGTAGGATACGTGAGGTGCAAATAGCTATAAGTTGTTAATCGGTTTTTGTAATCTACAAACTAGGCAAGTTTTTCAGTTCCTATTTGCTTTATGAATTTGGTAACTGATTATTATAATTTAGACTGTTGTATGTATGTGAAATTATAAATGATGTTTTATACTATGAAAGTCAATTTATGACTAAACTAATTGGGTTTTGGAAATCAATCCTTAATTGAGATGTGAAATACAGCATGTATGATATGTTTAGTTAAACGACTATGATGTATGAACTGAGAATGATATTGTGTGCTATGTGATGCATGAAAACTGTTAGATTTGCTGAGCTGTCGAGCTCATTCTTGCAAAAGAACCATTTTGCAGGTCAATGATTCAAGATAATGATACATGCTAATTGAATGATTGAGATCAATACCAATTCTAGAAGATTATTTGCTTTTAGATGAGAAATATATCTGATGGTTTGGATATTTTATAATGGTTGAATTGTAAAGTTGAGTTGTCCGATGTATAATGGATATTAATTTGTAATGTAAGATTTTGTTTATACCTCCGGTGAAGCGAGTCATAAAAGTAGATTTGATTCAAAAATATGTAAATGATAAAGGTTTGAGATTCAGGGTAATGAAGAAAGAAAAATATAAAAGTTTTAATTATTCCACATTTTATTAAGTTTAATACTGATTAATGATGAAAAGTTAGAAGTTCGATGTATTGTTAACGACCGATGTCGAGAGTTGTATTGTATGATTTTTGAGGTCGTTACAGATTCTGATTGGATCAAGGTTGAAATCGGCTCCAAGGGACTGTTATGTAAATTGTAACTTCCAAACTTTGAGGTTTCAACTTTCGCTTGGTAAAGAGGTCATAAAATTTTCATATGAACTCCGATTGGGACGATTCAAGATGTTACGGAAAGCTAAGGAATAGCTCTACAATAAAATCTAAGTCCCAAGCCAAGACCGTGAATCCAACTTAGCATTAAAAACCCAACAATCTTCCTATTTTCCTCTTCTCCGTTCCATTTCAACCTGAAACCTATAAACAAACCTATTAAGCCCTTGTTAACAACCAAATATGCAATAGAGTACGCATAAAGGAATCAAAACAAATGAATATCATGCACTCGTCACCCCTGGAGGGGCAAAACGGTTATTTTACCAACTTGAAGCCAATCCAATCCAAATCAAGCCGATTTGATGCAATGAAGGTCAGAAAGAACCATAACATTGATCCCGAGTGAAAAAAGCACAATACAGCTCAACGGATAAACTGCGAAGAAATAAAGATCTGGTTCTGAACCCGACTTCTTGGACTCAGAAAAGGTTTCGTCCCATGTCATTGTGACGCTCTTGGCGAGGGCTTTTCGGAAAGATATAGCACACCTCAAACGGACGCTCCGATCAAAAGTTAGAAAGTTTTAAACCTGACATCGCATTTCTCAAAGTGCATGTACTTCGAGATGATGGGACTTGCCATGTGGGCCCTGCCATGTGGAGCCGCAGGTAGACCCGCAGTTGTCATGGGTAGGGCCGCTTCCATCGGGTCTTTAAATACAAGTGAACCCCCAAGCCAAAAAAAAGAAAACAAATAGAAAACACTCTAAAACTCTGCTCATTTCGTTTCCTAGCCCGACTTCTTGTACTCCAAACCTCGTTTTTATCACTCTAACTCATAGGTATACTCATATACTACCACATATCAAAAATTAAACTATGTAAACGTCCATTTGAAGCCTCAAGTGGCAAAAAGTTCGTGTAGCAGTCCATTATAAGTATTTTTACTATCATGAAGTTTCTACTACTTCATTGCGCATTTATACACGTGCACGTTAAGTTTCATTTTTTGATTTTTCCCGAAACTCAGTTCCGTGGCCGTTTTGGCGTACTTTTTAGTACATTTAAGCATTTTCTTGCATTTACACAGCCCGGATCGTTGATCCGCGACCTTTAATCGCTTATATATATATTTGTTCTTTCTCAGACTGGGTCATGGACTCCTGTCCTTTTTGGCTTTATTATGTATATATTTAACTATATATATACTAACTTTTTAATTCTGTCAAGTCCGGATGACAAATCTGTGGTAGTTACTACTTTTATATATATAACTATATATATATAAATTTTTCTAACTTCATTTGGCCTGGATATTGACTTCGTGGCCTTTTTATTGCTTTAATATATATATATATATATATATATATATATATATATATATATATACTAACTGTATATATTAACATTTACATTTTCGTTTAGCCTGGATCATTTCGTGGCCTTTTTGTCGCTTATATATATATATATATTTACATTCTATTGAGCCTGGATTACTTTGTGGCTCATTTACAACTTTTATATATTTATATATTTCAATTATGTCAAGCCTGGATCATTCTGTGGCTCTTTTACAGTTTTTATATATATATATATATATATATATATATATATATATATATATATATATATATATATTTACATTTCTGTCCGGGCATAGGGTGGCAGATCCGTCACCCTTTATAGCTTATATATATATATATATATATATATATATATATATATATATATATATATATATATATATTTCCATTTATGTCCGGGCATAGGATGGCCGATCTGTCGCACTTCACAGCTTTTATATATATATATATATATATATATATATATATATATATATATATACATTCCAGTACGGGCCTGAGAGTGAAAACCTATCGCCCTTTACAGCTTTCGTGTATATATATATATATATATATATATATATTCTTGATTCATTGTGATTAAATTTTTGCTTTAAATATTCATTTGATATGAATTGTCGTTGATATTCATTTGGGCGAGCTAGATTTCTTTAAATCTAGCCCTTTCTATCTTTCAAACGGTTCAAAATAGGTCCAACCAGAACTTGGAAGCTAGAATGGCTGAGATTTATTTAAATCTGGCTTGCCATCTAGTTTTATTCATTATTAAAGCAACCTCGTGACCCTTAGATCGCTATCTGTTGGGAACGAGAAGTTTTGGCTACGCGCAGGCCAGGATTTGACTGATGAATTCTTGGTGTTTGCGACATTTGGATGTAAATATCCATTTTTTGTAAATATCTGTGTTGTGCAGGTTTTGTTGGCTTCTCTCTGTGAGCCTAGGAATCGTGGAATTTATGATCAAACTGATCAGAATCTGATTCCCACGATGGACAAACACCATATTACAAATGTACCCTGCCAGTTTTTCCGTAAAAATGTACATACGAAAGACCTTAAAAAGGTTATCAGGGTTTAAGGTGTCAAACATAATGAAATAATGGTTTATCGTGCTAGAGTCACTCTGATGGCTGTCATGACCATGAGAAGACAAACACTTGTATATATTTTGTGGTCGAGGATGCTTCGCATCCCGACAATCACCATCCAAATTGAGCCAAAAGGCTGAAAAGATAAAAAATGGAAGCATCAACATGCTTCAATTCTTACGTGAGCGTAAGGTTTTGAAAACCTACTTTCAAAACCTCATTTCTCATATTTTGTCTAAAAAAGACTTTTGCAAATAAAATCAAACCCTTCGTATATAGTTTCAACGAAGCACGTCCATACTTTCAAAACAAACAAACATAGGCCGAATTTCTTCTAGCATTCACATACGCACATTTCAAATAAAAAAGAAAAATATTGAAAAGATGCGGTACCGTATTTTTACGGGAGTCGAAGGGTGCCTAACACCTTCCCCTCACTTAACCAAGCCCCCAAACTTAGAACTTCGGTTTCAAAGATCACGTTTTGACAGTGTTTGCAAACAGAACTCGATTGAGTTGGTACAACCATTTCAAATCTACCAACTGGCGACTCTGTAAACCATTCAAATCATCGACATGATACATGTTGGCCTTTTCCTAAAAAACTTCACCCTTTTAATAAAATAGACAATGTAAGAAGGGCAGAAAGCAACAAAACTTAGGAAGAGAGAAAGATTTGGTCCAACGAGACAAAAAAATTTCCCAACGTTGACACAACTTTCTTTTTGAAGTCAGAAGCCAGCTATTAATGGCAGGCCAACAAGGTCTGGGGAGGATAAGGCGTGATAACCTAGGAAAGGTTCAAAGAGATGTTCTTCAAAATGTACTTCCCGATGAGCTCAGAGAACCAAATGGAGGTTCAGTTTCTGGAGCTAAAGTAGGGCAACATGTCTGTGCCAGACTATACGGCGAGATTTAATGAGCTGGCTAGGTTTGCCACATACCAAGTGCACACTGATGAGAGGAAGGCTAGGAGATTCGAACAGGGACTGAAGCCCTGGTTATAAGCAAGGTGTCGATGTTCCAGTTGAACACCTTTGTGGGAGTATTGGAGAAGGCTATCATCTCTGAAGGTGGGAGCGATACTATGATAAAATACAACCAAGAGCTAAAGAAGAAGAAGAGTGAAGGTGAATGTAACAAGGTGAGTGGACGTAACACTGGAGGAGGTAATAATCAGAAGAGAATGTGGATTGGCAGCACATCGACCGGAAATCAGCAAGGGAGCTAGAAGAAAAGGGTAGAATCATGTCCGACCTGCGGGAAGAATCACCTGGGAGTCTGTATGAAGGGAAAATAAGTTTGCTACAACTTTGGTCAGGAAGGCCACATAGCACCTAACTGCCCTAACCCTAAGAAGGGCGCCTGATTCACATGTGGGTCGAAGGACCATCTGGCCAGGGATTACCCCAAGAAGGAACTAGGAGGGGCAGGATTATGTGGAAACAGGGGAAGCAGCAGTGGCAACACTCTGATGATTACAGGACTGACACCAACCAACCGACCTACTACCAGGACATTCAACATGACAGTGCAGGATGTTGTGCAGTCTCGCAATGTGGTGTCAGGTATCATTCCGATCAATAATGTTAATGCATATGTATCATTTGATTTGGGTGGTACTTGCTCATTCATATCCGATGATTTTGCTAAGAATTTAGAATTGTTTAAGGACGAATTAGAATACCCTATGAACATAGAGATTGATAATAGGGACGTGATCCCTGTTAAGTATGTACACAAGAACTGTAGGGTGGATATTAAGGGTAATGTGACGAACGTAGATCTTATCCCGATTAGACTTGGGGAATTCGGCGTTATCTTGGGAATGGATTGACTATTCAATTATGGGGCAATAATTGATTGCCAGAGGTGTATTAACCTTATGACTCTGTCAAAGGTTATGTTTTATGGCTGCAAGTCACCTGGATAAGTGAGTTATCTGATGATGATGCAGGCCAAGATGTTTTTGAGATAAGGTTGTGTAGGATATTTAACCTACATAGTCGATCGTCGTATAGAGAGCCCGAAGTTAGAGGAGATACCAGTCGTGAGAGACTTCGTGGACTCTGGTAGAGATGAAGGAATTAATGGTACAGCTACAAGAGCTTTTGGACAAGAAGTATATTCAGCCGAGCGTATCGCCGTGGGGAGCGCCAATGTTATTTGTTAAGAAGAAGGATGGGGCGATGCGGCTCTATATTGACTACAGAGAGTTGAACAAGGTTACAATCAAGAATAAGTATACATTGCCTAGGATTAACGACTTGTTTGACCAATTAAAGGGAGCAAGATATTTCTCGAAGATAGATCTGAGAAGTGGTTACCATCAGTTGAAGGTGAGGATAGAGGACGTTTCGAAGACAACATTCAGGACTCGATATGGTCACTACAAATTTTTGGTGATCTCATTTGGTCTAACGAATGCTCTTGCAGCAATGATGGACCTAATGAACAGAGTATTTAAACCATTCTTGGAAAAATTCGTGGTGGTGTTTATCGACGACATTCTGGTGTATTCAAAGACCAAGGAGGAACACGTAGAGCATCTGAAGGTGACATCAGAGGCGTTGAGAAGAGAGAAGTTATATGCCAAGTTTTCAAAATGAGAATTTTAGATAGAGCGGGTACAATTTCTTGGACATGTAATTGATAATGACGGAATTTCGATAGATCCATCCAAGGTCGAAGCTGTAATGACCTGGGATCAGCCGAAGACACCGTCGAAAGTAAGAAGTTTTCTCGGATAAGCCGGTTATTATAGAAGATTCATTAGGACTTTTCCAAAATTGCGACTCCGCTAACGAATTTGACTAGGAAATCGATGAAATTCGTTTGAACGGAGAAGTGTGAGGAAACCTTCCAAGAGCTTAAGAAGAGGTTGAGTACGGCACCTGTGCTATCTCTTCCGGATATCATAGGAAATTTGTGGTGTATTGTGATGTGTTGCATAAAGGACTAGGCTGTGTGCTTATGCAAAATAGCAAGGTCATTGCATATGCGTCACGCCAACTGAAGGATTATGAGAAGGGGTATCCGACCTATGACTTGGAGTTGGCTGCGGTATTATTTGCTTTGAAAATCTGGAGACACTATCTCTTTGGGGAGAAGTGTGAAATATATACAGACCACAATAGTCTGAAATATATTTTTCCACAGAAGGATTTGAATATGCGCCAGAGAAGATGGTTGGAATTGATAAAGGACTATGATTGCGAGATCTTATACCATCCGGGTAAAGCGAATGCGTTTGCCAACGCCTTAAGTAGAAAGGGTCGAGAGAAATTGATGCGGTTGACTGCTGTGACTCCCCAAAATTTGGCGTCCTCGTTATTTGTCTCTTACTCTCATTTAACCTTTACTTAAGGTTTAAATCACTTGCTTAAGTGTTGCATTAAGTGAATTATATGTTCACTATCGTTTTGTACACGTTCCCCAAGTGTTTAGCATTGAAAAGCTCTTCACTGGCTTTCCCCTGCACCAGTACTACAGCGCCACACTTAACACTATACACCGGAGCTGTACCTACAGAGAATTTCCACTCGGGCAGGCGCTGCGGCGCCAACTCTTAAGGCATGGGCGGCGCTGTGGCGCCAGCCCTGTTCCATTGAAAAATATTTTCAGACTTTGACCTTCTCGAGCTCGTAACGCGATCGTTACAACTCTGAATTGGCTCGTTGAAAAGCCAATAGTTCACATATCTTACATTCTACGATTCCATCCAGTCGAAATTCATTTCTGAATCCGTTGACGAAAAATTGACCGTTTCGTCCATTTTTACGTTTTCGTTAAATGTTCGAGAACGTTCAACGTTCGTTCCTTCGTTTTAACCCTGAATTCGTTTGTTCTTGCTCTCGCAAGTCTTTTTTACTTAATTACACATGTTATAATCGAAAACCATCATTTTTGAATCACACGACGACTTTTAACTTTCATTCAGGAAAAATTTACTATTCGACGCTTAACGTCTAATCGCGTAAACTTCTGCTGAATCTTTGTTTCTCAATATTTTTACGTCAAACCAAATGGAATCAATCCATTGGTTGTTCATCCATGCTCCTAATCATATTAAACATCTAAGTTTTAATGGTTTTTTTCATTAAGTTCCTTAACCATTTCATTATGGTTTTAACTTATTTATCCCTAATTTCTTAACCATTTACTTATGATTTTACTTGCTCTTGATTATTAATGGGTTAAAGTCCACTAACATCAATCTCCATACCTCTTATAATTCATGCATCTTCCAATTTCCACTTCTCTATCAATTTAAGAATTGAAAGAAAATGAAAACTCAAAGTAAACACTTATACCTTATAAGTGTTCTTGAACTCTTAGACTTTGTTCTTGATTAAAGTCTTAAGCTAGCTTCCTCTTGCTTCTTGGTTTCTCATCACAAGAGCTCTTCCTCTTCTCTTTTCTCTCTCTCACATGGTTGGTGATTTTCAAAACCAACTAATGAAGCCTTAAGCTTGTATTTATAGAAAATGCAAGACCAAGGGCATTAAGGTCATTAAGGCAAACCTCCTCTTGCCCACCTCCTCCCACATGCAACCTATGTCCTCCCATGTGCTAGCACATGGCCACCTTGTGCAACCACATGCTCATGGGTTGCCCCATGGGTTTAAGCCACCCGTTTACCCGCCGGTTCGACCCACGGATTTAATTCTTAGTTTTAATTCAAATTAAATCTATTTATTTTGTATAAAATTTGTATTATACGTCGTATCAATTCTCGTATCCTCCTCCTAATATACTCGTATAATAATTAGTATTATACATGTATTCGTTATGTATAATAATAATTTATTATTATACGTAACCATTTTCTTCTTTAATTCCACATTCACTAAACCTTCGGGTTTTGAGTCTGCAAGCGAAAACTTCATGAGCCATAAATGAAATATTATTACATATTCCATCTCTTCTTAAAATCCTATCATTACACGTTTTTCGAAATTACAATATAATTTCCCGAGTAAAAATGGATGAATAGTGATTTTCGTGATTTTCTTCCAAGAAAATTTTTTCTCGGCTAACTTAACTTTTCACAGTATATTATTGTCAAATCTTTCGACAGAATGTCATTCCGACATTCCCATCTCCCGAAAAGTCTTAGGGTTCAAACCCTAATCTTAAACCCTAACCTTAGGGTTAAACCCTAGCCCTTAGGGTTTTAATCATGAATAGTGCCTATTTTGTCTTTTTCTCATAAATATTTTTATTTTCGAAAATCTTTTATTTTCATCTTGAAAATTCTTACTCGTTCATTCTAGCTCGTAGCCAGAATTCTCCCCATTTCTAATCCTCATACGTCATACAATGATTAATATACACATAACACAGAATATAATCGATAAAATTCATTTTATTAATTATTAATTCTTTAATCTTAATTTCGGGACAACTTGATTTTCTAGGTTGTTACATTCTTCTCTCCTTATGAAAAATTCCGTCCTCGAAATTTTTCAACCCACATCCATACCCGGATGCTTTATCCTTACAACCCTTCAACGAAGAGTTAATTACAATTTTTCTTATTTATGTTGAAAAATCTTAACATACAATTCAGTTAGGTATTTACCTAGTCATTCCTTCTCATTTTCTCTTCTACATCTTTCCCCCCAAGTATTATTATCTTGTTATAATTGTCTGATGATACATATCTGACAACTATACTTCTAGAATCTCGGGTTATCACAACTGCCCAGAAGGAGTTAATTTCAACGATGGAGAAGTTAGAATTAGAAGTAAGATATCCTATGGAATCTGACAAGAAGTTGTTCCAACTAGGAGCTGGTACAACTTTGCTGGAAAAGGTTAAAGAAGCATAACTTCAAGATGAAGAATGTAAAAAGATAAAGAAGAAAATATCCGAAGGAAACAAACAGAAATTCAAGGTGGACAGTGAAGGGTAGTTAAGATTTGAGAGAAGAATTTGTGTGACAACCCGAAAATTTATAAGATTTTAAATGATTAAAATAAAGGTTACAGAATAAAGCCTAGATGAGAATTTGGGGATTTAATTAAAAATTTTAAGGAAAACCTATATGGTTTACTATTTGAATGAGAATAGGGAAAACATGAGTTACAAAATTCTAAAACCCTAGAAATGAATTTAAATGTACATGAAGAAATATTAAGGATAAGGTACAACGATACCTATAAAGTTTGGTGACCTAATATATAAATTAGGTATTTAAATTAAATAACCTTGTAGACACTCAATATTTTCCTTGCCCCAATACTCATCCAGTAGAAGGGCAAAGCCGTCAATCAACCCAAATTTGATCCACAATTTCGGTGCCCTAGTCAAGTCCGATTCCCAATATCGGTAATCAAGTTCTGACAGTCAATCGAACCAACAATCAAGCTCCAACATTCAATCGGACCACCAATCAAACTCTGACATTCAATCGGACCATCAATCAAGCTCCGACAGTCAATCGGATCATCAAGCTTAACCCCGGTCTCAACCCGGGAGGTATCAATCAGCCCCAACAGCAACCCGGGAGGTACCAATCAACCACGATCTCAACCCGGGAAGTGCAGGTCATCCCCGGTCTCAACCCGGGACGTTAGGCCAACTTCAGACATCAGCCTGAAGCATCGCAATAACTCTATAGCAAAACCTAGAATGACCACATCAGCCTCAGAGACAACCCTGAGGTCAAAGGACTCGACTGGAATCCAAGTCTTGGAATCAGCTACCGGAAGTCAACCAGCGACCATGCCGACACTATAGGCAGCCCCGGGAGGGGTACAATGGTCCTTTTACCAACTTTCAACTGACTTGGTCAAACTCAAGCCAAATCGATGCCGCTAATGTCAGAATGAACCCTAACGACGATCCCCGAGTGGCAACAACGCAAGACAGTTCAACGGATAAACTACGGGGAATCGAAGACCTGGTTATGATCCCGTCTTCCTAGAGCCGAAAAATGTTTTTTTCCATATCATTGCAACACTCTCGGGGAGAGCTTTTCGAAAAGGTATCGCACGCCTCAAACAGACGCTCCGATCAAAAGTTAGAAAGTTTTCAACCGGACATTGCATTACTCAGAGTGCATGTACTTCGAGATGACCAAGCCAGGCACGCGGGACCCACCTAGAGTGGCCGCACCTCTACCTATGGCAGTCGCATATAGAGGTACGGCTCCCCCTCTATAAATAGAGGGGCAACTGATAGTAGTGTGCATACAAGCCAATCATGAATGATGATAAAGCACGTACTTTGTAAACAATCTTATTTATTTATTAATGATATATTCATTTATTAAAGGCATTTAATTATCTACATGTTGCTGTTTTTATAATATGTAAATAACCCATAGTTTTAAGCAATGCTTTTAGAATCATGATGATGATCATGCTAATGAGATCTAAATTCTTAGAAAGTTTTAAAACTTAAATAGTTCCCAATCGTGGGATTACTAAAAAGGGGATTAGTAAATCCGGATAGATTGGTACATATGTTGCTTGCTCATTGGATGAGGATGATTGATCTCATGATCATTTGTGTGGAGACACTAAAGCAAGTATGTAGGTGCTTATTGGAGAATAAGTTCACTGAACGTGATTCGCTATGGAATACCTAATGGAGTTTTACTCGCATGTCAATAGGAATTCCTAATGTGATAGTAGTACAAGTGATCCTTGGACTTGAGATCATCATAGTATCTTGTATGTAATAAATTATACTTTGACTTATTCCTTAAGACCTTTTAAGGCATATATAGGGTATGCTTGGGTATAATGAGTTACATATGGAGATAATGAATGATCAATAAAGAATCTACCACCTCTAGTAAAAGAGGAGATATGTCCTACGTGATTCGTTAAATGACAACCCAGGAATCCTTGGCCAAGGTGAAATAAAATTAGAAAGGAGTTTTTAATTTGCATTATTTGGAGTTGTGCATTTTCTAATCGAAATACATATAATTAAATAAAATAAGACTTGACAGTAAATCCATGTCTTATATTTAATTGGAACATTGTATGGTGGAAGGATTGAATTGTATGGTAACTATTAACTCACGGGTTCTTTTATGATTAATGTTGAAATCTATATTATCTGGAAAGTCGTTGATCGCTAGGGAGGCTTATCCCTATTGTAGAATAAATATTATTTATTTAAATAGATTATTAGTTTAATTTATTTATTTAAATAAGATTAAAATTGTTTTAATTGATTTATTCACAACCGGTTTAATATGGAGAACCTAAAGGGTCACACCATAAAAGGAAGAATAATTATTTAAGAAGGTAATGGCATAATCGTAATAATGCATTAAGTATAATTAATTTAATCTATGGTGATAGAATAAATTAAATAGCTTAATGTTTATTATTTAATATTTTGAAAATATTAAATATAAATTAATAAGAGGAGTCTTATTAATATTATTACAATTATTATTATTTTAATTTCTAAAGGAGTTTAGTAATTAATTTAATATTTAGTACTCTCATTTATTCCTAATAAGATTAGGAGACAAATTAATTAAATGAATTTAATTAATTATTCCCATGTGGTGGGAAGCCTAAATTAATTAAAGGAGTTTAATTAATTAAAAGAAATCCCATGTCTAATAGGATTAGAAGGGTTGACTAATATCTATATAAGAGAAGTCTTATAATAGATATTAGTTGATGCAATTCCAATTGTTAGAGAGTACTCCTTTTCTATAGAGGATAGAAAACTAAGCCAACCACCCTCCTTCTTGATAATTCATCTTCCTTGGTGGATCACCTCTAGAGGCCAAACACTTGGGTGGCTAACGTTGATCAAAGGAAGGAATCTAATCCGGAAATTCAAGGAGATCACGAAGAACAAGGAGTTGAACTAGTACCTGTGGAAGCTTCGTTCTACAAGGGTATGATTCCATAACTTATTATTTATCGTTTTAAATTAATAATTTGCATAAAGGATGATCCGGGTAATGGTTTTGTAGAAATTTTTTTAAACTCTGATATACCATGCTTCCGCTAATTTTTGTAATTTAATTGCGTCACGATTTCGTACAAACCCAACAGTGGCATCAGAGCCAAACTTTTATGCAATTATTAATTTATTTTTGATTTCATATACATATGGGTATATATTTAAAATAATTTATTGGGCATAATTTTATTGTAGAAATTTTATTTTATTTTATTTTTTAAAAATGACGTTTTTTTTTTGGGACGAATCACAAATTTTTTTTTGGGGTGCTAATCTTGAATTCTGCAAATAAAATGTGTTGTCTCTTTCTTACTCCAAAAAGAATGTGACCCATCAGGAAAGGACTCTTTTAATAAACCTGCAGGACTTTTTTAATAAAAGAAGGTGACTTCTTTTTAAAAAAAATAAATATGATATATTTATATATTATATTCTAAATAATTTTATAATTAAAATAAAGAGTTTATTTTAATCTTGAAATTGGATTTCATGCAATTTAAAATTACCCATTAAATGATACTCATATATATATGGAATGTTTTAATTCATGAGATGAATATTTATTTATTGATATATGGTGATATGTATGATAATAAATGGGGATTGATTATGGACTATTTGACCAATGTGATTGGATTTTATTTTAGTTGAATGCTTGAATGAATGAGTTTTATTAAATGGGGTATGCGTACCTCGTCTTCTCTAATTTTTTTCTTGATGTAAAATTCTATCTCCCTCCTATGTACTTCCCCTTGACTGCTGATCAAGGTTTCTATTTAAATTAAATAGTTTAATGTAATAGAAATAGTTAGAATTATCTTGAAAAAATTGGAGACCAAGGAGCCAAGGAGCGCGTGAAGACCCGTTTGTATGGAGCCCGGGTTTAAATGTAATAGTTACGTTGAAATTTAAATTCTTGCACTCCTAGGTTTGACCTTTTGGTTCACTTGGTGGCTCTAGTGAACCAAACTAGAATAAAAGTCCATAATCAATCTGGGTAGAATATAGTATTCTATATTGCATGCTAAATATTATATATATTATATTTTATGCAAACATGCTTCGCATGTTTAATAAAATAACGCGTATTTTATATATATATGTGCATGCGCGCTAAACAAGATGAGACAAATAATAACAAACCCCTCAAAGAAATAATATTAAGTCCGAAGCGTTCAAATGATATTTGGAATATCGAACGTCGCCTTCTAGCATGATAAATTAATAGAGTATTAAATATTTAATATGAGCTTGTTGTGCTATCCACAAGGCGAGTATTGCATATTTAAGATGTTAATTAATCACATTTGATGCTTATCAAGAAAATTGAACAATCTAGTCTTGTTGTGCTATCCACAAGGACGAACATTTTTCTTTTTTGAATTTATGGAAGTGCTAGGCTGAACTTAACTTAAATTATTTTAGTTCGGATGTGCACACACTTGACCATTATGATTTAAGAGGCAAAATAAAAGGAATTACATGGTGATGTAATTGACAAGAGTTGTCTACCTATTTATTTGTATATCGCTTGTTGTGCTATCCACAAGGTTATATACATTTGAAATGGGATCCTTATTCTCACTAGCAAATTTTTAATTAGATGTTGCCGAACTATATAAGTGAGGGTAATATAGTTTGATAAAAATAGTGGGAGATACCAATTTAAAATAAAGACCTAAATTTATTTTGGTATGCAAAATTAATAAAATGAATGTTTGCTAAAATGTTGTTTTTCACATGCAAAATTTTAAAAATGTCAAAATCACTAATTTCACTGCGAAGCATACTTGATGCTAATAAGCTTACCGGGCCGAATTATACGGACTGGCTAAGAAATCTGAGAATAGTTCTCACTGCTGAAAAGATTTCTTATGTCCTAAACTCACCTGTCCTTGGAACTGTTCCAGAAACAGCCTCTGAGGAAGAGATTGCCACCATTGTAAAGTGGCAAGATGATGCATCTGTGGCTCAATGCATCATGCTCGCATCCATGAATAACGAGCTTCAGCGTCAGCACGAAAACATGGATGCTCCTACTATGTTGATTCACCTCAAGGAGTTGTATGGTGAACAAAGTAGGACTGCTAGATATGAGATATCTAAGGAGCTCTTCCGATCTCGGATGACCAAGGGCAAAGTGAACATAAAGGAACAAAAGAAATCTGATCCAGCTAATAAAGGAATGTGCTTCCATTGCAACGAGCCGGGTCATTGGAAGAGGAACTGCAAGAAGTTTCTGGCAAAGAAGAAGCTTGGAGAAGCTTCGACTTCCAATCAAGGTTTGTTCATGATTGAAATTAATTTTTCAGAAAGTCAAAATTCTACTTGGGTATTGGATACCGGCTGTGGTTCTCACATATGTAATAATGTGAAGGGACTGGTCAGAAGTAGAAAGCTGAACAATGATGAGGTGATCCTACGAGTAGGGAATGGAGCAAAGGTTGCTGCATTAGCTGTAGGAACTTATTATTTAGCAAATGCCTTCGGGCAAGTCCATTTATCTTAATAAAAACATTATTTCAATTTCTGTATTGGATATGGAAGGATTTAACATTGTTATAAAGAACAATAGTTGTTCTATTTATAAAGACGATGTTTTATATGGTATTGGAAATTTGCGAAATGGACTTTATACACTTGACTTACAAGAAAATATTTTTCAAATTGAACAAACTAAGAAAAGGAAAAGAGATGATATTAATTATACTTACATGTGGCACTGTAGACTCGGTCATATCAATAAGATTATCCAAGTTGCATAAAGATGGGCTCCTCGAGCTATCCGATTATGAATCATATCCAACTTGTGAATCTTGTCTCATGGGTAAAATGACTAAATCTCCTTTTAGTTGAAAAGGAGAAAGAGTTACAGAGTTGTTGGCATTGATTCACACAGACGTTTGTGGACCTATGACAACAAGTGCACGGGGTGGGTATTCTTATTTTATTACTTTCACTAATGATCACTCAAGATTTGGATATGTGTATTTAATGAAATACAAGTCAGAATCATTTGAAAAGTTCAAAGAGTTCAGAAGTGAAGTAGAGAAACAAACGGGCAAGAGTATAAAGATACTTCGATCAGATCGAGGTGGAGAATACTTAAGCGGTGAGTTTCTCAATTGTCTCAAAGAAAATGGTATAATCTCACAATGGACTCCTCCAGGTACACCACAGTTAAATGGAGTATCTGAAAGGAGAAATCGAACACTGTTAGACATGGTTCGATCCATGATGAGTTTTACCGACCTTCCAATTTCCTTCTGGGGATATGCCCTAGAAACGGTTGCATACCTACTTAACAAGGTACCTACCAAATCCGCCCCAAAGACTCCATATGAGATGTGGAAGGGGAGGAAACCAAATCTTAAGCATGTTAAGACTTGGGGTTGTCCAGCTTATGTCAAAAAGTTTGAACATGATAAGCTACAGACTAAATCCGAAAAGTGTAGATTTGTGGGATACCCTAAAGAAACTGTAGGGTATTATTTCTATCATCCAACTGATCAAAAGGTGTTTGTTGCGAAACATGCTGCCTTCTTGGAAAAGGAGTTTATCCATGAAGGGGTCAGTGGGAGTAAGATATATCTTGAAGAAGTTCAAGAACCACAAATTACCACGGATCAAAGTCAGGTACCTGACCAAGTAGAAGAACCTACTATGCTACACCCTGTTCGTAAATCTGGGAGAGTACCGAAGATACCTGAGAGGTATGGATTCATTATAGAGGATGACGATGAGGTACACATCATGAATGATGATGATCCATTGAATTACGAACAGGCCATGAGTAATAAAGACTCAGGGAAATGGCTTGAAGCCATGAAATCCAAAATGGACTCCATGTATGAAAACAAAGTATGGACTTTGGTTTCACCACCTGAAGGCATTAAGCCTATTGGGTGTAAATGGGTCTTTAAAAGAAAGACTGGAGCGGACGGCAAGGTGGAGACCTATAAGGCCCGACTGGTTGCAAAAGCTTTCAAACAAAGATAAGGAGTTGACTATGATGAAACCTTTTCACCAGTAGCTATGCTCAAGTCCATTCGGATTTTGCTTGCAATTGCAGCTTATAACGACTATGAGATCTGGCAGATGGACGTGAAAACGGCCTTCCTCAATGGAAAACTTGAGGAGGATGTGTATATGACACAGCCAGAGGGATTTGTTTCAAAGGTTGGAATAAATCAAGTCTGTAAGCTGCAACGATCCATTTATGGATTGAAGCAAGCTTCTCGTAGATGGAACATTCGTTTTGATGAGACAATCAAAGAGTTTGATTTTATCAAAAATGATGATGAACCATGTGTGTACAAGAAGGTTAGTGGGAGCGCAGTTTCATTCCTTGTATTATATGTTGATGATATATTACTGATAGGGAATGACATTCCTATGCTACAATCGATTAAAATCTGGTTATCTGAACACTTCTCCATGAAGGACTTGGGAGAAGCATCCTATATTTTGGGGATAAAGATCTATAGAGATAGATCTAAAAGGATGCTTGGTTTATCCCAAGGAACGTACATTGATGCAATGCTAAAGAGATTTAGCATGGAAGATTCCAAAAGAGGTCTCATGCCGATGAGCCATGGAATACATCTCTCCAAGAAACAGGCCCCAAAGACACCTGAGGAGAGAGACCGTATGAGTAAGATCCCTTATGCTTCTGCAATAGGATCTATCATGTACGGTATGATATGTACTAGACCGGATGTTGCTCATTCACTTAGTGTAACGAGCAGATACCAGTCGAATCCTGGAGAAGAGTACTGGAAGGCAGTAAAGAATATCCTAAAACACTTGAGATGGACTAAGGATATTTTTCTTGTCTACGGTGGGTCTGAATTAAAACTCGAGGGCTTCACAGACTCAAGTTTTCAAACGGACCAAGATGACAGTAAATCTGTTTCGGGGTATGTTTTTACCTTGAACGGAGGCGCAGTGAGTTGGAAGAGTTCCAAGCAGCAAACAGTTGCTGATTCAGTGACAGAGGCAGAGTATATAGCTGCAAGTGAAGCTGCAAAGGAAGCTGTTTGGATGAAAAAGTTCATAACTGAACTTGGTGTGGTTCCTAGCATTGGAGAAGCAGTTCTCATTTACTGTGACAACACAGGAGCAGTTGAACAGGCTAAGGAACCGAGGTCTCATCAGAAATCTAAACACGTGTTGCGGCGATTTCATTTGATCAGGGAGATCATTGAAAGAGGAGACGTCACCTTGGAGCGTGTAGACTCTCAAGACAACATTGCAGATCCATTTACTAAAGCTTTAACACAACAGCAGTTTGATCGTCACTTAGAGAAGATGGGTATGAGATACCATGGCGATTGGCTTTAGCGCAAGTGGGAGATTGATAGTAGTGTGCATACAAGCCAATCATGAATGATGATAAAGCACGTACTTTGTAAACAATCTTATTTATTTATTAATGATATATTCATTTATTAAAGGCATTTAATTATCTACATGTTGCTGTTTTTATAATATGTAAATAACCCATAGTTTTAAGCAATGCTTTTAGAATCATGATGATGATCATGCTAATGAGATCTAAATTCTTAGAAAGTTTTAAAACTTAAATAGTTCCCAATCGTGGGATTACTAAAAAGGGGATTAGTAAATCCGGATAGATTGGTACATATGTTGCTTGCTCATTGGATGAGGATGATTGATCTCATGATCATTTGTGTGGAGACACTAAAGCAAGTATGTAGGTGCTTATTGGAGAATAAGTTCACTGAACGTGATTCGCTATGGAATACCTAATGGAGTTTTACTCGCATGTCAATAGGAATTCCTAATGTGATAGTAGTACAAGTGATCCTTGGACTTGAGATCATCATAGTATCTTGTATGTAACAAATTATACTTTGACTTATTCCTTAAGACCTTTTAAGGCATATATAGGGTATGCTTGGGTATAATGAGTTACATATGGAGATAATGAATGATCAATAAAGAATCTACCACCTCTAGTAAAAGAGGAGATATGTCCTACGTGATTCGTTAAATGACAACCCAGGAATCCTTGGCCAAGGTGAAATAAAATTAGAAAGGATTTTTTAATTTGCATTATTTGGAGTTGTGCATTTTCTAATCGAAATACATATAATTAAATAAAATAAGACTTGACAGTAAATCCATGTCTTATATTTAATTGGGACATTGTATGGTGGAAGGATTGAATTGTATGGTAACTATTAACTCACAGGTTCTTTTATGATTAATGTTGAAATCTATATTATCTGGAAAGTCGTTGATCGCTAAGGAGGCTTATCCCTATTGTAGAATAAATATTATTTATTTAAATAGATTATTAGTTTAATTTATTTATTTAAATAAGATTAAAATTGTTTTAATTAATTTATTCACAACCGGTTTAATATGGAGAACCTAAAGGGTCACACCATAAAAGGAAGAATAATTATTTAAGAAGGTAATGGCATAATCGTAATAATGCATTAAGTATAATTAATTTAATTTATGGTGATAGAATAAATTAAATAGCTTAATGTTTATTATTTAATATTTTAAAAATATTAAATATAAATTAATAAGAGGAGTCTTATTAATATTATTACAATTATTATTATTTTAATTTCTAAAGGAGTTTAGTAATTAATTTAATATTTAGTACTCTCATTTATTCCTAATAAGATTATGAGACAAATTAATTAAATGAATTTAATTAATTATTCCCATGTGGTGGGAAGCCTAAATTAATTAAAGGAGTTTAATTAATTAAAAGAAATCTCATGTCTAATAGGATTAGAAGGGTTGACTAATATCTATATAAGAGAAGTCTTATAATAGATATTAGATGATGCAATTCCAATTGTTGGAGAGTACTCCTTTTCTATAGAGGATAGAAAACTAAGCCAACCACCCTCCTTCTTGATAATTCATCTTCCTTGGTGGATCACCTCTAGAGGCCAAACACTTGGGTGGCTAACGTTGATCAAAGGAAGGAATCTAATCCGGAAATTCAAGGAGATCACGAAGAACAAGGAGTTGAACTAGTACCTGTGGAAGCTTCGTTCTACAAGGGTATGATTCCATAACTTCTTATTTATCGTTTTAAATTAATAATTTGCATAAAGGATGATCCGGGTAATGATTTTGTAGAAATTTTTTTAAACTCTGATATACCATGCTTCCGCTAATTTTTGCAATTTGATTGCGTCACGATTTCGTACAAACCCAACAGCAACCCCCTCTCATTTTCATAAGCAAGAAGCACAGCAAAGCCCTGCCCGACTGATTTTTTGACTTTTACACCTCTTCTAAACCCAAATATTTTCACTCCAACACATAGATATACCCATATACTATCACATATCAAAAAACCACCAGTAGATTTGGACATTTAAGGCCTAGGATTCAGCAAAAAGCCCGTAGTACAGCCCATTATAAGTATTTTTACGATCAGCTAGTCAATACTACTACTTTGCACTGTTTTGCACCTGCACATCAAGTTTTATCTTCTAAATATGCCCGAAACTTTGTTTCGTGGCCATTTTCGTTAAAAATTAATACATTTTTGTACATAAACTCCGTTTTCAACATTTCTACAACTCAGATTGATGATCCGTTAGCTCCAGTAGCTTTAATGAACTAGCACACACCGTTTTGGCAACTTCGCCGGATTGGGTTATCTTCCCAGTCCTGGTTTGGCCTTTTTCTGTACATATTTAACTGTTTATATACTAACATTTCAATTCTGTCAAGCCCGGATGTCAAATACGAGGTAGTTTATCGCTTTTATATATATCTACGCATATATAAGCGACTCTCACCATAACTGGTCTTCGTACCAGTATTGGTTGACTACATTTCTATCAATATATATATATATATATATATATATATATATATATATATTAATTCAGTCCGGGCACAGGCGTGAAAACCCATCTCTCTTTTTACTATTTTTGCACACTTCGCCATACTGGGTGCTTTCCCCAGTCATTGGTTGACTGTTTTTCTGTAATTTACATTTCAGTTCGGCCTGGATCATTCTGTGGTCTTTTTACTGCTTTTATATATATTTATGCATATATAAGCAGCCTTCATCATCACTGGTCATCTTTTCAGTCTTGATTGACGACGTTTTTATCAATATATATATCTACATATATATTTCAATTCCAGTCCAGGCTTGCTAGTGAAAACGCATCGCCCTTTACAGCTTTTATATATATCTAACTATATATATTGCTTTGTTCAATTTATTCAACAATTGCATTTAACATTCATTTGTATATGAATTTGCACTGACATCTCTGCAGGCGAACTAGATTATCCAAATCTCGCCATTTTTAGCTTTCAACGGGTGAAACAGGTCCTGACAGAACCTGGAAGCTATAATGGTTGAGATTTCTTTAAATCTAGTTATTTTTATAATTTTAGCTTCAAAAGCAACCTCGCGTCCCTTATATCGCTATCTAGTGGAAACGAGATGCTTCGGCCGTGCGGACTGGGATTTACCGAATGAATCCATGGTTCTGGATATTTTGGGATATTTATCTGCTTCTGTACACATTTGAACTGTGCAGGTTTTCTAGTTATTCATATATGACCCTAGGAATCATGGGATTCATGATCAAATTGATCAGAATCTGATTCCCACGATGGACAAACTCCGATTTACAGATGTACCTTGTCAGTTTTTTCTTTAAAATGTACATACACCGACCTTGAAACGGTTATTTGGATTTAAGGTCTCAACATTGTGAAAATATGGATTGTCGTGTCAGCATCCCTCCGATGGTTTTCATACCCATGCGGAGACCGACACTTTATATGTCTGTGGTCGAGGATGCTTCGCAGCCCGACAAATCACCATTTGCATGCAGCCTTAAGGCTATAAAGATAAAATTGAGAGTAGCGATATGCTTCAATTCCTATGTCAGCGTAAGGGTTTGATAAAACCAGCTTTCAAAACATCATTGTCAATTCAATTCAAAAGCTTTTTGCAAATCAAATTAAATGATGCTTTTTTTGAAAATCAAATCAAAGATTGATTTTCAAATCAAATCAAACCCTTCGTATATAGGCTCAACGAAGCTTGTCAAAGCTTTCAATCAATCAAAAGGCCCAATTTTCAAATAGCATTCACTCACGCATTTCAGTTTTAAGGGAAATACTGAAAAGATTGTGGTACCGTGTTTACATGGGAGTCATGGGGTGCCTAACACCTTCCCCACACTTAACCAAGCCCCAAACTCAAAACTCCGATTTCAAAGACCAAGTTTCGACAGTGTCCAGCAATTGGGCCTCTTTTCAAATCAAATTCGGTTGAGTTGGTACAATCATTTTCAAAACTACCAACTGGCGACTCTGTTTAAATTAAATCGTTGATATATACACATGTTGGCCTCTTTCCTAAAAACCGTTCAAAACCTTTTTTGCAATAAAAAGAATAAGGGTAGAGATAACTTAGGAAGATCGATTTGAGGAAAATCGGGTTAGGAATCGACCCGCGGTATTTCTTAAATTTTCCAACGTCGACAGGTGGTGACTCCGCTGAGGACAGTAGAGGGCTTAGGCCGCTTTCAATCTTTTCAAACATTTCCCTTTCAAAACTATTGAATGCGTGAAATCTTGCGTCTCCACAGTCAATAGATGAGTGAATGCTGCGTCTTTCATTGAATGTATGAATGTTATGCCTTTACATTAAATGAATGAGAATGAATGCTTTAGTGCTTCACACCCATATTAGTGCTTCGCATGAACTGTAATTTCATGCATAAGCTGTAAGGCCGATGTATGTGAATGTATGTTGTGAGTCCCTCCACTAGGAGGCTAACCCGGTCGGTGATAAATAAGGACTCTGGGGACGACTAAGTCTCCGGGGCTACCTTTTAAAAATGCACCACCCAGATTCGCTCAAGTTGAACGATCGGATTAACTTCCCTTCTAGTAGATTGCGATAATCTGGGAACCTTCATGTCGAAACAAAAGCCGAGAGGGTAACCTAGGATAGGTCAGCTTCTGATCAACCGAATCCGACGGGATGCTTCTTCATGCCTTCCTCTTTCAATTCCATGTCAAGTCTCCAATTACTGAGGAGCGCCATGCAAATGACAATAATGAATGATTTACTTTCCTGTCATCCTGCCATCAAAACAACTAACCTCGGTTTTACAGGATAAACTTAAAAAACACACATCATAAATGCATCCCGTCATTACCTACCACAGGGAACTGACACACATACATTTTGGTGTAGGTAGGGAAAAATTGGTCCTATCACTAGATCAAAGGCCAGAAAAGCACCCAGCCCATCTACAGACATGGCTTCAAGTGCTCCACTAGAATCCACCCCTGTGTCTAGGGAAGAATTCGATGGATTGAAAAATCAAATAGCCGAGCTAGCTAGTTTCCTTTGAGAGAAAAGCAATGCCTTCAAAGAGAAACAATCTCAAACTCATCCAGAACAAGGAGCATCTGGTAGTGGTGCTGGCGGTCAAGATACAAAAAAGGCCAAAACTCAGATCTCTGGACCCCAGAACTAGGATACAATCAACAAAACTCCCAAAATCACCATCCTAACAAAGAACAGGAAGCTGGTGACATTCTCAAGAAAATACAATAAATGGAAGAAACCCTCCGGTCCATCAAAGAAACTGGGGCATTTGGCAGTGTCAACTACTCAGATCTGTGCATATTTTTCGGGGCTCGGTATCCCAAAAAATTTCAAGTGCCTGATTTTGAGAAATATGATGGATTAGGGGATCCTTATACACACCTAAAAATTTTCATTGGAGAACTCGGATCGTATGCTGAGGACGAGAAACTTCGAATGCAGCTATTTCAGAAGAGTTTAACTGGAGAAGCCAGAGCCTGGTATGCCCGTCTAGACAACTCCAAAATCCACAGTTGGGAAGAAATGGCCCATACCTTCCTCAGCCAGTACAGTTTCCAATCTCAGCTAGCTCCAGATCGGTATCAAATTACCAAAATCAAGAAGAATAACACTGGATCATTCAGAGAATATGCCCATCGATGGAGACGGGTCGCAGCACAAGTCACCCCAGCCATGACTGAATCTGAAATAGTCATGACTTTCATCGATATTCAAGAAGCTCTTTATTATAAAAGGGTCCTAGCATGCATAGGAAAACCTTTCTCTGAAATGATCAAACACGGCAAAATGGCCGAAATAGGACTCAAGTCAGGAAAAATAAAAGACCTAACGGCACTCAAAGTTGTTGCTGAGCATATCCAATCCTAAAATTACGGGAGTAATCCCCGGAGGGTCCACAAAAAGAAAGATGAAGAAGTTTCCTTAGTGTTACAAGGACAAAATTTAAGCGTTAATTCAAACAATAACCCATTCAAAGGAGGAACTATACCCCTTTCTGTGACGCCCCCAGAATAGGTCCAGTCAACCCAACCCATTCTGAGTCGCCAAATACATGATACAGAATTCAAATACAAACTTTATATCATACGGTCGTGCAAAATACGACCACACAACTGTGAGTCTCAGTACAAATATGTAGAAAATATTAAGATTCAAACTAAGTCCTCATTACAATTATTATCACACTATTTCACAAAAATAGCGAGGACTACTACTGCTCTAACTCGGACCATCACTCCATTCCCCGACTAGTACCCGCAATATTCTCATTTCCTGAAGAGAACAATGGAAGAAAAGGGTGAGCTCAACTAGCCCAGTAAAGAATATTATGATTAAGATAATGAAAAATAAATTATCGTTAGTCTTCAACAGTTCAGATAAAATATTATGGACAACAAGTTTTAGATCAATATTCGCAGCGGAAATAACAAATCATTAGAAGAGTTAAGCAGAGAATGAAGTCTACTATCTTCTATGATTTAAAGTCCATCATCAATATTTTATCCCTGTAACATCAATCAATATATATCTCGAATCAAATATTCATCTTTGCACTACAGGCTAAAGATATTCATTTATATCACCAGTGATCATGTTCATCTCAACTCCTGTCCATCTTTGCACTACGGGCCAAAGATATTCATCAGGTAATCATCTTTGCACTACAGGCCAAAGATATTCATCAAATAATCATTCATCTTTGCACTACAGGCCAAAGATATTCATTTGTATCATCATTTAAGACTGAGGATGATGAAAAATAATATAAAAACGAATCCAGTGAGATAAAGGACAAAAATTAGGAATTCGTAATTTAATTTATCCAAGTTCATGAATACTCCGTAATAATCAATTGTGGAGCAAAATTCAAGAATGAAATTCAAAACTTGGATTCAATCAAAGATAAAAAAAAAATATTTTTTTTTACCGTGAATAGTAACTCGTGAATAGTAACCCGTGAATAGTAACTTGTCATAAAAAGATGAAAATTTCATAACAAGTTCAGACCAATATTTCAGTGAAATAATATTTCGTACGAGTATGAATGAATATACGAAACTGTAATTGGATTTTCACCCGTCATGCGGTAATCCGCGTAGACAGATCATTTCCACAATTTAATAGAAATGAATACGAAGGGTGATTCACCACGCATGCGGTAATCCGCGTAGACAGGTTATTCCCACAGATTATTAAGGAATTGAATGAATACAAAAGGTTTTCACCAGGCATGCGGTAATCCGCGTAGACAGGTTACTCCCACAGATCAATAAAGAATGAATACAAAGGGTTATTCACCATGCATGCGGTAATCCGCGTAGACAGGTTACTCCCACAGATCAATAAAGAATAGAGTAACAACCCTTACGAGTATTGAAAGAAAATAGCATTCTTTATGAATATAAAAGAAATAATACCCCTTACCTCAGTAGAAGATTGGATACTGGAGTAGTGTAGTAGCAGAATACTCTTCTTCTTTTTCTCTCTATAATTTTTCTCACTATAATAACTTTGTTCTTCAAGAATGGTGAGAAATGAATGAAATTAGCTTGCTATTTATAGGCTAGAAAAAGGTTGGACAATTACACTTTAGTACCTCCATCTTTGCCTAAATTTTTAATTTAGTCCCTCAAGTTTATAAATCTTGCACCTCCACCCCTGCAACTACCCACCAACTATTTATTATCCACCAATAAGTGGGTCCCACATGTTAACCACCCATTAATTGCTCATTTATCTGATTAATTCTCCGTTAGGTCAATTTAACATCCGAAAATCAACTATTATCGAAATAAATGTCGATTTCTACTAACATTAATATTTCCAACACAATGAAAATATTTTTATCAACCATTCATCAATTATTATATAAATTAATATTACAGAATCACAATAATGACAACCAGGTCGTTCCCAGGAAAGAGGGGGCCTTCCGATAAAGATTTTTTTCTTACTGGCGCGCAATTAACTAACCCCTTTCCTAGACAGAACTTTCTAGACATTGCCAATAATGCTATCTAATAATATCATTTAAATAATATGACTGACCATTATTGATTTAATAATATAAAATATTGTGCAGATGATACTGTGACAATAATTGAATCAATAATATGATATACTGTGCAACAACTACTGTAGCAATTATTAAATACTGAGTGACTTCTTACATAAGCATCAATAATCAAAGATATTGTGCAATACCGTGTGCTACTTTGCAACAATGCGTATTACTGTATTTTTATCACCGGGTATTTTAACAGTTTAACGGTAAAAGTTTTGCCGTGAAAATGTTATTTATGTCGCTTTCTATATCCGACAATTATTCTGTTGTGGGGTCCACCAATGGCTGCGCCGTCGTACGAATATTCTCCGACAAAAGAATATTCCCCGACACAACGAATATATTATGACCACTTGCTTACTTTGTAAAATTTGCACATTCCATCCATAACTTACCACATTTATCAAATCAACACCTTACTATATCAAAATAATATATAGAGGAAATTAAATTTTTATTTATAAAAGTTGGGGTCTTACAACCTCCCCTCCTTATGAAATTTCATCCTCGAAATTGACGTACGTACCTGGTATGTCGAAAAGGTGAGGATACCTCGCTTTCATTTCCGATTCTAACTCCCAGGTCATTTCCTCGATATCATGGTTCCTCCACAAAACTTTAACTTGAGGTATAATCTTCGAGCGTAGGACATGTTCCTTCTTATCCAAGATCTTGACAGGTACCTCCTCGTACGTTAAATCTTCGGCTATCTCGTCTGGTTCTAACTCAATAATGTGATTTAGGTCTTTCACATATTTACGTAACATAGATATGTGAAAAACGTTATGAACACGAGACATGCTTGGAGGTAAAGCGAGTCTATAGGCCACCTTTCCTACTCGGTCAAGGATCTCATATGGACCAATGAATCGTGGATTGAGCTTTCCTCTCTTTTCGAATCTCGTAACTCCTTTCCATAGAGCAACACGTAACAATACATGATCTCCGACATTAAATTCTACGTCTCTTCGATGAAGATCCGCATAACTCTTTTGTCGATCTTGTGCCGTTTGTATACGTTGTCGGATTATTTGAATCTTTTTCGTAGTCATACGTACTAACTCCGGTCCTAACAATGTTGCTTCACCCACCTCGTCCCAACATACTGGAGAACGACACTTCCGTCCATACAACGCCTTGAATGAAGCCATGCCTATACTTGCCTGATAACTGTTGTTGTAGGAGAATTCCACCAATGGTAAGTACTTGTCCCAACTCCCTTTGAAATCTAGAACACAAAGTCTCAATAGATCTTCAAGAGTTTGAATAGTCCTTTCCGATTGCCCGTCAGTTTGAGGATGATATGCAGAACTGAATCGTAGATCGGTGCCCATAGCTTTCTGCAAACTGACCCAAAATCGTGAAGTAAATCTTGGGTCACGATCCGAAATTATGGATACTGGCATGCCATACAATCTCACAATCTCATTTATGTACATATGAGCAAGACGTTCCAGTGAATAAGTTTCTCGTATAGGCAAGAAATGAGCAGACTTAGTTAATCTATCGACAATAACCCAAATTGCATCTATGCCTTGAGAAATCTTGGGAAGACCCGTAACGAAATCCATGGTAATGTGTTCCCACTTCCATTTTGGAATCTCAAGTGATTGCAATGGACCTTTTGGCACTTGATGCTCTGCCTTGACACGTTGACATGTTAAACACCTCGAGATAAACTCCGCAATCTCTCTCTTCATATTGCTCCACCAAAATGTATGTCAAAGATCACGATACATTTTAGTACTCCCAGGATGGATCGCAAACGGTGTGTTGTGTGCCTCCATCATGATTCTATACTTCAAGTCAGAATCGTTAGGAACACAAAGTCTGGAGTTGACTCGAAGTATTCCTTCTTCATCGATTCTTGCTTCTGGAATAACACCTTCTTGCACCTTCTTCTTCATCTTCATCAACTCCGGATCTGTAGATTGAGCAGCTTTAACTTTATCAATTAAAGCTGGTTCTACGCGTAAACTTGACATCATCATGTGGGTCCCCGGAGTCTTGAACTCTATCTCCATCCTTTGTAAGTCACACAAAATGGGCCTTTGTGTTGACAGCATCGCACTCATTCCCGCATATGATCTTCTACTTAACGCGTCTGCTACCACGTTTGCTTTTCCAGGATGATATTGGATGGTATGGTCGAAATCTTTCAACAACTCAAGCCAACGTCGTTGCCGCATGTTAAGTTCCTTCTGGGTAAAGAAATATTTGAGGCTCTTATGATCTGTATAGATCTCCACTTTCTCCCCATACAGGTAGTGTCTCCATATCTTCAACGCAAAAACGACTGCTGCCAACTCTAGATCATGAGTAGGATAATTCCTCTCATATTCTTTGAGTTGTCGTGAGGCATAGGCTATGACTTTCCCATGTTGCATGAGAACACATCCTAACCCTTTGCCCGAAGCATCGCTGTAAATGACAAATCCATCCGAACCAGATGGTATTGTCAGAACAGGTGCCGAAATGAGTCTCCTCTTGAGCTCTTGAAAGCTCTTCTCGCATTCCTCGTTCCATACGAATTTTGTATCTTTCCGAGTCAGCTGAGTTAATGGAGTAGCGATTCGAGAAAATTCTTCCACGAATCTCCGATAATAACCAGCTAAGCCCAGAAAGCTACGTACTTCGGTCACCGACTTAGGTTGCTCCCAGCTTTGTATTGCTTCAATCTTCGCCGGGTCAACAGATACTCCACGTTTCGATACCACGTGCCCAAGGAATGCTACTTCCTCAAGCCAGAACTCGCATTTCTTTAACTTGGCATATAGCTTGTTCTCACGAAGCTTTTGAAGTACCAACTTCAAATGGTGTTCATGATCTTCACGGCTTTTAGAATAGATGAGGATGTCATCAATAAAGACAACAACGAATTGATCTAAATACTCCTTAAATACACGGTTCATCATATCCATGAAAGCAGGAGGAGCATTAGTCAATCCAAAAGACATGACTAAGAACTCATAATGCCCGTACCATGTTCTAAAAGCAGTCTTTGGAATATCCTCAGTTTTAATCTTCAACTGATGATATCCAGAACGAAGATCGATCTTTGAAAAGAATTGCGCTCCTTGCAACTGGTCGAACAGGTCATCAATACGAGGTAACGGATACCTATTCTTAATGGTGACATGGTTCAACTCCCGATAGTCAATACAAAGTCGCATACTCCCGTCTTTCTTCTTTACGAATAAAACAGGAGCACCCCAAGGAGACGTACTAGGACGAATAAAACCGATATCTAACAACTCTTGTAATTGGACCTTTAACTCCTGAAGTTCAATAGGAGCCATTCGATATGGGGTTTTAGAAATGGGCTTTGTACCGGGCTCAAGGTCAATAAAGAATTCAACTTCACGTTCTGGGGGTAGACCGGAAAGTTCTTCGGGAAATACATCAGGAAACTCATTAACAACGGAAATATCATTCAAATCTGATGTATTCTGATTTAGATCAGTGACATGAGCTAAGAAAGCTTGACATCCGTTTTTTTTATAAACGAATAGCCTTGGGATTTGAAATGATATTGACTGATTTTAGTGGTTTGGTGGTTTGAATTCGTACAACAGGTTGATTAGGAATATGAAAACTAACAACCTTACGAAAACAATCAATTTTGGCATGGTAATTGGTTAACCAGTCAATTCCTAAAATCACGTCAAATGCAAGTATTTTCAAAGATATAAGATCAACGGGTAAGGTAAGGGTACCAATCTGAATCAAGCAAGATTTGTAAACTGTGGATGTAACAAAGGTTTCTCCTAACGGAGTTTCAACAGATAAGTCAAAGTCTAATTTATCAGAAGTCAAGTTCAAACGTTGAGCACAAGCAGGTGAAATAAAGGAATGGGTAGCACCGGTATCTAACAAGGTATAAACTTCGCAAAAATTTATGATTAACTAACCCGTGATAAATTCATTCGGGTTCCTCGAGTTTTGGGCAGTCTCGATAAACGCTCTTCATGGAACCACCGACTTTGATTTGTCTGGGACAGTCTTTGGTGTCACTATCCCAACTGGTCTTGACTTTGCTATACAGCTCATTCCACCCTCAACTGCTTCGTCACACTCCTGATCCATGATCTGAATCATTACTCTTCGATCCATATCGAATTGGGGTTGACCGCTATGCACAGGGTAATTCCAAACTCGATGTTTGATTCTCCCAATTGCTGTCCAAAAAGTAAAATCCATTTCGTCTATTTTGGCCTTCTTTGATCGGACGTCTCTTTCTAAAATATCAACGCGTCGTGCGGCTTTTACCCATGCATCTTCAATTCTCACTCGTTCCGTTGCTTCTTCTTTCAGCTGATCGTTGACATTTGCATTTTCAGATTCTAGCTCTAATATCATATGTTCTGCCAGAGAGAACTTCTGTTCAAGCCTCGCATAACGAGTAGCAAAATCTTGAATTTCTATATCCCTTTCTTGAATTATTGTATCCCTTTGTTCCACGGCTGTCTGTCGTTCTTCACCCTGCTCTTCTAACTCAAGAATACGATTTTGCAGTTCTACATTTTGATCATAAAGTTCTCCTAATAAATACTCCTCCTCAGGTTCCTCTTCTTCCTCACTCTCAGCTGCTACCTCTGCGACTAGCTCGGGTGCAACTATTAATTCTTCACTCACCACATGGATATTTCTAATTTCTTCTTCTTCTGTCATCACATTATCCTGGTTGGTGATTAAAGGTGTCTCCACAGTCTCATTCACTTCGTTGTTAACATTCTCAGCTGCCATTCTCAAATACTGCCATAAAACAAGGGTTAATTAAACAAATAACATATAACATATTAACCCTATGCTCCGACTGACCAATTAAATACCACATAAGCTTAGGTAGGACACACTAGCGAAGGATTTACTCGTCTCTCCCCTCCTAGTTCTATTCCCCGATCTCCGCCAGAGATCATATCCCTAAGCTCTGATACCAACTGTGACGCCCCCAGAATAGGTCCAGTCAACCCAACCCATTCTGAGTCGCCAAATACATGATACAGAATTCAAATACAAACTTTATATCATACGGTCGTGCAAAATACGACCACACAACTGTGAGTCTCAGTACAAATATGTAGAAAATATTAAGATTCAAACTAAGTCCTCATTACAATTATTATCACACTATTTCACAAAAATAGCGAGGACTACTACTGCTCTAACTCGGACCATCACTCCATTCCCCGACTAGTACCCGCAATATTCTCATTTCCTGAAGAGAACAATGGAAGAAAAGGGTGAGCTCAACTAGCCCAGTAAAGAATATTATGACTAAGATAATGAAAAATAAATTATCGTTAGTCTTCAACAGTTCAGATAAAATATTATGGACAACAAGTTTTAGATCAATATTCGCAGCGGAAATAACAAATCATTAGAAGAGTTAAGCAGAGAATGAAGTCTACTATCTTCTATGATTTAAAGTCCATCATCAATATTTTATCCCTGTAACATCAATCAATATATATCTCGAATCAAATATTCATCTTTGCACTACAGGCTAAAGATATTCATTTATATCACCAGTGATCATGTTCATCTCAACTCCTGTCCATCTTTGCACTACGGGCCAAAGATATTCATCAGGTAATCATCTTTGCACTACAGGCCAAAGATATTCATCAAATAATCATTCATCTTTGCACTACAGGCCAAAGATATTCATTTGTATCATCATTTAAGACTGAGGATGATGAAAAATAATATAAAAACGAATCCAGTGAGATAAAGGACAAAAATTAGGAATTCGTAATTTAATTTATCCAAGTTCATGAATACTCCGTAATAATCAATTGTGGAGCAAAATTCAAGAATGAAATTCAAAACTTGGATTCAATCAAAGATAAAAAAAAAATATTTTTTTTTACCGTGAATAGTAACTCGTGAATAGTAACCCGTGAATAGTAACTTGTCATAAAAAGATGAAAATTTCATAACAAGTTCAGACCAATATTTCAGTGAAATAATATTTCGTACGAGTATGAATGAATATACGAAACTGTAATTGGATTTTCACCCGTCATGCGGTAATCCGCGTAGACAGATCATTTCCACAATTTAATAGAAATGAATACGAAGGGTGATTCACCACGCATGCGGTAATCCGCGTAGACAGGTTATTCCCACAGATTATTAAGGAATTGAATGAATACAAAAGGTTTTCACCAGGCATGCGGTAATCCGCGTAGACAGGTTACTCCCACAGATCAATAAAGAATGAATACAAAGGGTTATTCACCATGCATGCGGTAATCCGCGTAGACAGGTTACTCCCACAGATCAATAAAGAATAGAGTAACAACCCTTACGAGTATTGAAAGAAAATAGCATTCTTTATGAATATAAAAGAAATAATACCCCTTACCTCAGTAGAAGATTGGATACTGGAGTAGTGTAGTAGCAGAATACTCTTCTTCTTTTTCTCTCTATAATTTTTCTCACTATAATAACTTTGTTCTTCAAGAATGGTGAGAAATGAATGAAATTAGCTTGCTATTTATAGGCTAGAAAAAGGTTGGACAATTACACTTTAGTACCTCCATCTTTGCCTAAATTTTTAATTTAGTCCCTCAAGTTTATAAATCTTGCACCTCCACCCCTGCAACTACCCACCAACTATTTATTATCCACCAATAAGTGGGTCCCACATGTTAACCACCCATTAATTGCTCATTTATCTGATTAATTCTCCGTTAGGTCAATTTAACATCCGAAAATCAACTATTATCGAAATAAATGTCGATTTCTACTAACATTAATATTTCCAACACAATGAAAATATTTTTATCAACCATTCATCAATTATTATATAAATTAATATTACAGAATCACAATAATGACAACCAGGTCGTTCCCAGGAAAGAGGGGGCCTTCCGATAAAGATTTTTTTCTTACTGGCGCGCAATTAACTAACCCCTTTCCTAGACAGAACTTTCTAGACATTGCCAATAATGCTATCTAATAATATCATTTAAATAATATGACTGACCATTATTGATTTAATAATATAAAATATTGTGCAGATGATACTGTGACAATAATTGAATCAATAATATGATATACTGTGCAACAACTACTGTAGCAATTATTAAATACTGAGTGACTTCTTACATAAGCATCAATAATCAAAGATATTGTGCAATACCGTGTGCTACTTTGCAACAATGCGTATTACTGTATTTTTATCACCGGGTATTTTAACAGTTTAACGGTAAAAGTTTTGCCGTGAAAATGTTATTTCTGTCGCTTTCTATATCCGACAATTATTCTGTTGTGGGGTCCACCAATGGCTGCGCCGTCGTACGAATATTCTCCGACAAAAGAATATTCCCCGACACAACGAATATATTATGACCACTTGCTTACTTTGTAAAATTTGCACATTCCATCCATAACTTACCACATTTATCAAATCAACACCTTACTATATCAAAATAATATATAGAGGAAATTAAATTTTTATTTATAAAAGTTGGGGTCTTACACTTTCCAAGCTGTAACACAGCCTTCAAATGGTCAGACGCAGAAGGACTTTCACCCCACTAGGGGATTCACTCGAGAACGTCTTCAAACTTCTGACAACTCAGAAGAAGATTGGCCAACTCCTTTCGCCAACTAACACTAATTCAAGGAACTTCGACCCTAACAAGAAGTGTTCTTATCATTCCGGATCACCAGGCCATGTCACCCAAGATTGTTGGTCCCTCAAGCATAAAATCCAAGATTTGATTGATAATGGAGAAATTGTGGTCACAAAACCCGATCAACTGCATGTCCAAGATAACCCTCTCCCACAACATAAGGAGGAGAGTGTCAACATGATCAACACTTCAAGTGGAGAAGTATCCAAATACCTCCGCTATGTTGAAGAATCAAATCAATCCAACAACATCAGCCCAAAGAGTTGGGAAGCTTTTGAAAAATAATTCCTGATAGAGCAAGAAATAAAGTCTATCAAGGACTAAATCGAGCAGTTAGCTGAACTGGTCGTCTACCAACATCAACTCACCAAAACGATGTTGAAGCAAATCCATCAATATATTGACAGTCGCTCTCCTCCAGCGAAAGTCAATTCCAATCAAGATCATAGCCGGACTTGTGAGCTTACACCCTGGACTGACTAGGGGATCGAAGAAGCAAGTGTCCAAGCAGATAGAAAGTTCCTATTTCAGAGGAATTTCACCAATTTGAACCAGTCAATGGAAGAAATCCTGCAAATCATGATCAACGAGGGAATGGTTGAAAACTTGCTACCTCCGCTGAACCCTCAATCCAAAAAATTCAAACCTGACCAAATATGTCAGTACCATTCCAACTCTCCCGGCCATGATACAGAAGAATGCTAGGCACTTCATAACCTAATTCAAGACCTGATTGAGAAAGGTGACCTAATTAGAGGAGATCAAATCCTCGACATGACAGATAAAGATAGCCTCTGGATCCTCGATGCATGGTATCAGGACACAGTGGCTGTCATATCCTACGATAAAGAATCAATCATCACACCTCTGGTACTGATAGGGAAAGGGGTCCATAACGAAAAAAATCCTGTGAAGGTGGCTGCACCTCAGCCTCTAATCTTGCCTTCAGACCCCAGTATCCAATCCTCAATCTGAAGAAGTTCCCATGGAACTATAGGGACATTAGAAGCTCTACTTCAAACAACATTTCCATCCTGTCAAAGGATAATCCATTGTACCTGCCTCAGCGGGTGATTAAACCAGTTACCAAAGCAAAAGAAAGGGTGGCTGAAGAAAAGATAAAATAGTTCCTCAAAAAGATGGGATATAATGAAATCAAGATAGTGCAAAGCTTGAAAGACTCACCCAAGCAAATATCCATGCTGGACTTGGTCCTATCATCAGAGGATCACCGTAACATCCTAGTGAAGGTATTAGAAGAAGCCCATCTACCACACACGGTAGACACGGAGAAATTTTGTCACTTGATAGAACACATTTTCAACAACAATGTGATTTTCTTCACAGACGATGATATCCCGGCTGAGGGGAATGGTCACCACAAGTCCCTGCATATAGCCGTTATGTCCTCCGGATACGTGATCGGAGGAGTGCTTATTAATGGAGGATCTTCCCTCAACATTTGTCCATATGACACGTTAGAAAGTATGAAGATCAATATAAACCGGATCAAAGCCAGTTACATGGTAATCCGGGCTTTTGATGGATCTCGCTGCCAGGCTATGGGGGAAATCAAGCTTCCTCTAGAAATTGGTCCACACACCTTCTACGTATCTTTTCAGGTGCTCAACATAGCCACCGAATATAACTTGTTGTTGGGCAGGCCATGGATCCATATGGTCGGGGCTGTTCCATCCACCCTCCATCAGCAACTCAAGTATATTATCAACGGCAGCCTCATCACAGTGAATGCTGAACCGGAATACCGTACCCACATACATGGGGATATGCCAGTGATTAGCCTGGATGCCGGGGCTGAGCCTGTAAGTTTTTAAGCTCTTGAGGTGAGCGATATTTAATATCTACCGATTGGAGCACCAGCCGTGAGGCCTAAGATTTCCACTGAAGTAATGACAGTGGGCCAAGAAATGGTAGCTGCGAGTTTCCATCCTGGAGAAGGGTTAGGAAAAAAACAAGCATGGCATTAAGATGACAATCCAAATCCCAAGTCAGATAGGAAGAGCAGGATTTGGATTTTCATCAGGGTCAAACCATCAAAATCCACACAAACAACCCAAGGCTCAAGCCTCCATGATTCTGCTCCCAAACCTCACAAATGCCGGATGGGTGAAACCAACGAGGAAGATCCTAACGGGGGCATCAGCCATGCTATTTCCTTCAATCATACTTGTCCATGAAAGAAAAGCCCTCAAGCCTGAGGCAGATAACGAAAAGGGAAAAGAAAAGATCTTGTACAGAGGACGAGACCCATTCGCTAACATGAAAGTCATTATCAACTACGAAGGGATAAATGATGAACTCCCAGATAGTGACGACGAAGATCATGCTCACTTTCCTCGCAGCAAACAGAGGAATAATCCCCAGAAAAGCCTCGGCCATATCCTAAAGGATGTCTCAGTTGTCATTCAAGATGAGACAGGCAAGCACACCATTTCCAGCATCCTCCCTATCCATGAGGATCTAGCCCTGGATAATTAAAGCAGTGTCCCTTGCCTCAGTCAAAATGGGTAAAGGGGCAGACAGTCAATCTGCTCTTAATCATGCTTTCATTTACTGCTTACTTTTGATTGCACATCTGGAGCAGTCACTTTTGTCATGCTTTACAAATGCTATGTGTATTTAAGCAGTTATATATATTAATGAAAGCATTTTTGTTTTTAGGACCCAAGCATTGGATGTGTGTATCTCTGCTGATGAGATGCCAACTTGTCAACATAACTCCAGCCATAATGCAAGATTGAGCTTCGACTTGACGGATCTTGATCAAGAGGAGGAAGATGACTATGAGGTGCTAGAGGAGATCAAGGAATGGGTCAAAGACAAACCAGAACCAAACCTCGACCAAACCTTCACCATCAACATAGGAACCTCCAAAACCATCAAAGAAATCCAAATAGGTTTAGACCTCACATTGGATCAAAAAGCAGACCTGATCGCGCTCCTGACACAGTACCAGGATGTATTTGCATGGTCGCATGAAGACATAATCGGTCTCTCCAAAGACATTGTCATCCATCGAATGCCCATCAAAGAAGGGTTCAAACCAGTCAAACAAAAGCTCAGACGATTGAAACCTGAGTGGAGTCTCAAAGTAAAAGAAGAAATCTTTAAGCAATTCAAAGACGGAATCATCATAGTATCAACATATCCCGAATGGCTATCAAACATAATCCCCATGCCTAAACCAGGAGGGAAGGTACGAGTCTGCGTGGATTACCTGGATCTAAACAAAGCCTGCCTCAAGGACAATTTCCCGGTACCTTTTATCCACATCCTGATTGACAATGCAATACGATATGTATTCCATCGTAGACTGCTTTGCTGGTTACCATCAAATAATGGTTGCTAAAGAAGACCAGGAGAAAATAACTTTTATCACTCCCTGGGGAACTTTTTGCTACCGACGACTATCCTTCGGCCTCATCAATGCTGGATCAACGTATCAGCGAGCCATGATGGCCCTCTTTCATGATATGATGCACAAAGAAATAGAAGTCTATATTGACGACATCATCATCAAGTCCCGGAGGGAGGATGATCACATAGACCATCTCAGGAAGCTGTTCAACAGGTTGCGCAAGTACAACTTCAAGCTAAATCCCGCTAAATGCGCTTTTGGCCTCAAGGTAGGCAAACTGCTAGGATTCCTGGTGTGTAATCGGGGCATTGAGTTACCCTGCCAAGATCAAAGCCATTTCTGAAATGCCCGTGCCTCGTACAGAGAATGAGATACGAGGATTCCTAGGAAGGATCAACTTCATAAGTCGATTCATTTCCCAGCTCACAGCAACCTGTGAGCCCATCTTCAAGTTGTTAAGGAAGAATTCCTCCATCAAATGGAATAAGGATTGTCAACAAGCCTTCCTTGCCATCAAAAAATAGCTTGTCGAAGCACCTGTTTTGGTACCTCCAAGGGATGGAGTCCCCTTATTCATGTACCTGTCCGTCAATGCCAATGCCATGGGTTGTATGGTAGGACAGAAGGATGATAGTAGCAAAGAAAGAGCTATCTACTACATCACCAAAAGATTCAGCAGTGGGGAACAGAAGTATACCCTGATCGAGAAGACATGTTGTGCATTAGCATGGGCCGCCGTGAGGTTGCAACACTACTTACATGGGTACACGACGTATCTCATATCCCATATGGATCCATTAAAATACGTCTTTAACAAACCAATGTTAAATTGTCGGCTGTCTAAATGGCAGTTGATTTTACAGCAGTTTGACATTGTCTACGTGACTTAGAAGTCTATCAAAGGCCAAGGCATTGCAGATCAATTAGCAGAAACACCTTCAGGAGGGTTTAATCCCCTGGAGACATATTTCCCAGATGATGGGATTATGACAATTCAACAACTCTAGTCAGAGAATACAATCCAACCATGGAAAATGTATTTCGACGAAGAGGTAAACATGGAAGGTTCCGGAGCAGGGGTAGTCCTTATCACTGGTACAGGTGATCAATATCCTGTGGCTACCAAACTTTAATTTGGCAACACCAACAACACGGTCGAGTACGAAGGCTGTATATTGGGGTTGAAACTAGCCCAATCCATGGGTATCAAACACTTATTGGTCTTTGGAGATTCCAAGTTGGTCATCAGACAAACCACCGGCAAGTATCTCACAAAAGAACTGCATCTGCTGCCATATCATCGGCAAGTCCTCAAAATGTCCCAGGAGTTCGAAGCAATAACCTTCGTCCACATTCCTTGGGGTAGAAATGACTTTGCCGATGCACAAGCAACATTAGCTTCATTAATTCGTATATCCAACAGGAGCAGGTTTCCCAACATCCAGTTCACAAATCAAAAAGCCCCAACATACAGGAATTACATTGGAGAAGTATCAGACAAAATACCTCCTATCAAGCAACCTTGGTTTCAAGACATCAAGGAATATCTTCGTGATGGATCTACACCCGCTGGTGCAAGCTAATCAGAGCGGAAACGGATTATCAGAATGACCATGAAGTTCTATCTAAGTGGAGATGCACTTTACAAAAGGGATGCTGGAATAGGCCTGTTAAGATACCTTGATAAGGAGCAAGCCCAAACACTAATGGATGAAGTCCATGGAGGAGTCTGTGGTCCATACATGAGCGGCCATATACTGGCCAAGAAGATAATCAGAACAGGACATTACTGGATCTCGCTCAAAGCTGATTGCGATGATCACGTCAAGAGATGCTTTTAATGCCAAACACATGGAAATGCCATCCACATTCCTCCAAATGAGCTGCACAATATGAGTGCACCATGGCCTTTTTTTATGTGGGGAATGGACGTGATAGGTCCAGTCGAACCCAAAGCCAGTAACGGTCATCGGTTCATCTTCACCATGATCGACTACTTCACCAAATGGGTTCAAGCAGCTTCTTTTCCTAAAGTCACAAAAGAGGTCATCATCAGTTTCATCATAAACAATGTCGTCTGTCGATATGGACAACCGGAGGTGATCGTATTAGACAACGCCAAAAACCTGAATAATTAAATGATGGTAGAACTGTGCGGTAAGTTCCACATCAAGCATCTCAACTCCGTCATCTATCGGCCCAAGATGAACGGTGCTGTCGAAGTGGCCAACAAAAACATCAAAAAGATTATGCAGAAAATGTCTGCCAATCACAAAGACTGGCCTGACCTGCTACCTCTCACCCTGTTAGCCTACAGGACGTCAATGCGCACCTCTACTGGGGCTACCCCCTATTCACTGGTCTATGGCATGGAAGCAGTCCTCCCCATAGAAGTAGAGATGGAGTCTTTACGTGTTAATAGATGCTCAGATGGACGAAAATCAATGGTTGCAAGATCGATATCATCAACTATCCTTGATAAACGAAAAAAGGGCCACAACCATTTTTCACGGACGGTTATACCAGCAAAGGATCGCCAGGTCCTACAACAAGAAAGTCCAAATCTGGCAATTCAAAGAAAATAATTTGGTGCTAAAGAAAATCTTGGCCAATCAGGATGAAGCCAAAGGGAAATTTGCCCAAACTGGGAAGGCCCTTTCATTGTCAAGGAAGTGCTGACAGAGGGAGCCATCAGGCTATAAAAAATGGACAAGAACGAATTTCCCCAACTCATCAATTCAGACACCGTGAAAAAGTACTACGTCTGAAGCACATGCATCCTCGCCTCTGGGTCCTATAAATCGAATCAGGTTCGGCTTTTAACTAGAGAAGCATAAACTACGATGACCTGATCTCCCTCAACCCGGGAGTACGTAGACAACCATCTATGGTGCGGTCAAACCAAGCAAAAATCCAAAGAACTTGTAAATCCCAACATCAAATTCCAAAGCTCATCGAACCAAATTCAAACCCCAGATAAACTCTTTGCAAACCTCTTCAACCGGAACTACGTATGACCTTATCTCTCTCAACCTGGGAGTACGTAGGCAGCCCTTTACGGCGCTGTTTGACCTTTAAGAAAAAATAAAAAAATGGAAGACCAGTTCCAAGACACCAAAGACAAATAAAAGCTAAATGCTGTCAAGCTGTTTGGTGACCAGACCCATTTGATGAACTCCCTTGACACCTCAACTATCAGTCCATCAAGGAGAAGCTCAAAATGCATCAATAACTGCGAGTCATGATGGAAGTGGTAATCACTCAGGGATGACAATATATATCTAAGCAGGGAAGTATCTCAAAAATATATTTCTCTAATATATAAACTGCTTTATATACATAGTGCCCTATACATGACAAAAATGGCTGAGCAAATCTGTACAGGAAAAATAAAGCTAGTTTATGGACCCAAGGACTAGCGGGTCAGCAATGCCAGCATGTCATCTCTCTCTGAAGATGGAGGAGCGTCTGTAAGAATAGTCCACTCAGCCTCTATACAGCTAAGAACATCCACAGTCATCTGTAAGGTGGCACTATGGTCATCAATGTAAGCACTCATCTCGGTAACCAAACCATGGGTGTAAGACCGGAGAGCGGGTACTATCCGTAATGTGGAAATCACGGGAACCTATAGCCTCATCCCTCTCTGCAAAAGCTGCATCCCGAGAAATTAAAGTCTCCTCAATCTCAACATATGCTGCATCTCTGGCTAAGCGAACCTCGTTTCACTCCACAATGGCAGTATCTAAAGCAGAGTGAAGCTTCTCCCGCTCAATCAATCCAGTATCCAAAGCGGTCCTGAGACCATCCCTCTTAGTAAAAGCTAAATCCCTGCCAGACAGGGCAGCCAACATCTGCACTCTAGCTGAATCTCTCTCAAAGGTTATCCTGAATAGAGAGTCTAACAAAGCTGGATCTATCATGTGGGAATAACCGGGGGATCACTAATCAAAGCTACCGCCAAATCTACGAACAGCACATCCTCAGTAGGAGAATCGGGATCCTCCATGGGCTCCTCCTTGTCATAATTCGCAAGCAGAGGTAAATGAAGCTCTGCTACTGCGACTGCGGTCTCTGCCTCTAACCATGCAGAATATTCCGGAGAATGACCCGGATGTCTACTGGAGAAATCAGTCCTCTCCCCGTGAGTCCAACACTCATAGACTCTAACCAAGTCGTCCGGTGACATAGATGAAGCCGACATCCTCTGATCAGTAGAATCCTTAAAATGGTGCATACTCTGCCACTGATCAAACTGCTCCATAATTGCCAAGGGATGATAAGTAGTCACACCCCTCAATCCTGCCAAAGGCAAATAATCCATGCCAGATGTATGAGTAATGAAGTTGAACGGGGTCGCCATCCATGAGCATAACAAAACTACAAACGGATGCTCAATATCCAACAAAAATGCTAACCAGAACTCTGAGTTGACCCAATCAGGCGGACGGAAGGAGTAAACTGAGGATATCTCATAGCTAAAATAATAGGCATGAGGTCTAAAGGATCCAATCGGTCATATGAGTGACATCAACCATATATATAGCACGATCGAGCTACCCTAGAAAAACCCCGTTGGATGGGTACTGCAATAGGTGAATGACCTCAGAGTCTCCGCCAAGATAATAGGGATAATGGTACTACCCTACCTAAGGGCTCTGACTACAACAACCATTCCTACATCAAGGTGATCTAAACGCAATGGCATGTAAACATATGCCACGATGCACATCAGTAACATGTCGATCCTGGCTGTATACCACTCCTCTGCCAAAATGACAAAATCTTCGATATGACTGTCGTAGCTATCAAGCTCACCATAGCACTCTATCAAGAAGTCAAGGGAGATCACATGCCCTGAAACGATCTCATCCATGACTATGCTCTGCCGAAGACCAGACAGACTAGTAAACGGTCTCCGCATATCACTGATAGTCGTCTGAGCACCCGGCGACTTTAAATCTAAGCCAGTAAATCTTTGGTACTCCTCCTGCATAGGCGAAAGCTCACACCGTCCAATGCGGAATACATGTCTCTCCGGTACCCATAAGGGTAGGACGCCATCAATAAAGCTGTCTGGAACCCTAAAATCTACAAGGGCCATCGAATGCCCCAGTATCTGGTCAACTGTCCACCTAGCTGGAAAGGGCAGACTATCATACCATGATTGCAATGATGCCGCCACCTCTGATAGTGGCAAATGCTCTATACGGCTAACTGCAGATGTCGTCCTCTGTAGCACCGTATCACAAGACCGTCCAGAGGTCAAGTCAAATTGCAATTGTCTAAATGCATACACATGATACATGCATGGTGACAATGATATAAATATGATGCAGAAGATAAAAATGACAGAAATATCTACAAAAAGCTATCTACTACATACATCATCCCTATATCCTGATACAAAGTGAAAAGAAAAATACAAGGAAATAGGGCACCACCACCCAGCTAATACAGTGGTGTATCAAAGTGATGGCACAGAAGTCGAATAGCCAAAATAGTGGCTGACCAAAAATATAGCTGCCATAGCTATCACAGGAAGTCAAAGACCTCGGTATTAAATTGATCGACCTGCTCCAGATCCTCTGTCTACACAAAGCTACTGGGATCAGGCATATCTTGGCGGTATAAAGGAGGATCTGCCCCTATATAACTGCTACTGAATGGATCTGAAGAGGGGCCTACTCCAGAGCTGGATGGGTCAAATGAAGATGCCTCTGATGGATCTCGGCCAAGGTGCCTGATAAAGAAACAAGCCTGGTCCAACTCCCTGGTCAGATATGCTATCTAGTCTACATGAGTAGGCTCTCTAATACAAGCTATCCAGTCCGTCATCATCACAGACCCCGGCACCATGTCTTCCATAAAATAAGTGGCATGAGTCTGAGCCTCGATAGTGCGAGGACTCCACCAACTATAGAAGGCTGCCTGGCTGTATGGGCCCTCTGATAGATCAAAGCCGTCTATACCCTCCAAAGGGATGTATGTCAAAGGCATAAATAATGGCCAATGATGCTAAACAGGAGGAGCAATGGGAATGCGGATCTCCCCTGTGATGCCCTGAATTGCACGCTCTCCAAGATAGGGCTCCCAGCCTCCCTCCGTCAACATAAGGACTCTGCGGGTCGATAAATCAAACTCCCAACCAGTGGGGAAACCTCCATTAAATTTGACGGTCAAGTGCTCGGATGTGTACGGCGTCCAGGTGATCGAGCCCGCTGTCAAAAGCTCCAACTATAGGCGTGCATGAGTGAATCCCTCAGCAACAGGGACCTTCATTAAAATGGAGTGATGCCATCTCCGTCCACATGGATAGGTCTCCAGAACTAATGCTGAAACGGGTCGTAGGCAACGAAGCCTCTTAAATGCCCAAAGCTATCCATGCAAATATCAAAAGTCCTCAGTGACCATGACTGCCAAAAATAAGTGCAGAAATTAAAAAGGTACAGAAAGATGTACTCACCAGCAAAAATTGATGGAATCCTAACCAAGCATCCGTCACACCCTCTGAAAGCAGGTGCATGCCTCTGAGAAAATAGGCAAAGGTATAGGAGCCCCAATCAAAGTCACTAAGGCGCTCTACATGCTGAGTGGCACTGATCAAAGAAAAGGACACCGTCGACAAGTTGTCCGCCACAAAATAACCCTGATGATTGACAAAAATAATCGCCTCAGAATGCGATCTCTAGCCCTCCGATCATCAGGCGGGGGCAACTGCAAAGTCCCGTCCTGGGCATCTATACTCAAGGGACCAGATTGGACTGCCCGACCCTTGAATGCCGACTGAGGGACTCCCAACAGGGATCTAACTGCAGTGGGCAAAATGTCAGAGATGACAGACACTGTCTCGCCCTCAAACTCAATGCCGGTGATAAATCTCAAGTCCATAGGAGTCATCATCACCTCGCAATCAAGCAGATGAAAGGACTGAGTCTGGTGGAACCAACGCTCAGACAAAGCCCTCATATACCCCCAAGGGCAACGGCGGGGCAGGATCGAAAAGAAGGCCTGAAATCCCCAGCCATCTATGATCTCCCTGTAATCCTCGTACAGAGTCTGATAGAGGGAGTGCACACTAAACCAGTTCCCTCGTTGCTATGTCAAGCCAGGGACCTGCATAAAAAATTAACACATGTCAAAAATCCGTGCCTCGAGAATGGCTAGAAGATGGGAAAAGAATCCAGAGGGAAGAAAGACTTCAAGTAACCTCGTTGGCCTGAAGATATCTCGAAGGATGGTGACTCAAGTAGCCCAGCAACTCCTGTGTCTGCACAGCAAAGCCCGGGACCTCCGTACGTGGAACCTAAGCTGGAACAAGAGCAACAAAAGCAGCCTCCTCGTCATCAATGTCAATGGGTTGCTCGTCCTATGCTGGACGTATCCTCCTCTCTACCAATCTGCGAGGCGTCCTAGCTGAACGGGCCTGTGGGACGGCAGAAGCCCTCCTCCGTCTAATGCCTTATGAAACCGTGGTAGAGCTGCCGGGTCTATTGTGATCCATTGCATACACCAGTACTCTGAAATCACCTCAGACAGGGTGTGGTAAGCCTGAAACCTATGGCTTATTAATCAATCAATCCAGCATACATATCTAAGTCCTAAAACATGCATGAGTCCATCAAAAATACCCCATATAATCAAAACTACATGTTTTCAAAATCCCAAAAGCTCAAAACCTGCGTTGGGTCAGTAAAAAACTCCCCACAAAGTCAAAAATGCATGTTTTTCAAAATCTAAGATTTTAGAAAAATTTCGCCAGAGTCTCCTTTGTAAAATGGACTGTCCACATACACACAAGCATGCCTAGGTGGCCATTCAGTAACACACCTACCCAAAAATGGAAATAGTCCATATTTACTGAAATAAATCAAAAACCAGCCTCACATGGTCTCCAAAATACCATAAGCATTTTTAGTTGAAAATCCAGACTCGCTAGGCCTCAAAAAGGATGATTAAACTGACCAAAAAGCTCAAAATAGTACTATCTCAGAACTTGAATTTTCTTACATCCAAACGTGCATTACAGTAAAATATGCATACATATATAGACAAAAAAATTTTCACAGGTCATATAGACATACATTTTTCATACATTACATTTAAAAGCACCCTAGGTGGTTCACATGCTTTTACCGGTCAAAAATTGCGAAAGAAGGATGTAAAACGTTACCTATGCTGAGCTGAACGCGTAGAAACTGATGGATTCAAAATCCGACTGCCAGAACTCCGAAGATCTAAATAAGAAGATCGAAAATCCTTTCGTTGCTTAAATGGGAAACTTGCAAAATAAAAAATCCAGCAGCACATTAAATAAGCTGGGTAGCCGCAACTCCACCTGCAGCTGTCGTACCTTTACCTGTGGCAGCCCAGGTGGGTCCTACTCCCCTGGGCCCGGTTCGATTCGAGTTAAAACGGAGTTTAAACGGGCTGCCAAGTCAAATCTGAAGAGAAATCGCTACGCGATTGAGCGGTTTGTCCAGAAATCCTGCGTTTAAGCAGCGTAATCCTGACGGAAAGGGAAATTACCAGAGGACCCTTAATATTCATCCCGGAGCTATGTCCGAGGGTCAACAGATCAAACTGCGAAAAAACTGTGCAAGAATTGTGCGAAACTGCCAAAAACTGCCGTTTTTGAAGTTCGGGTTCTGACCAAAGCAGTTTCAGCCGTTGGCTCAGCCCCAGCAAAGTTCAAGTACTGATCGAAGCAATTTTAGCCGTTGGCTCAGCCTTAGCAAGGTTTGGGTTCCGACCGAAGCAGTTTCAGCCGTGGGCTCAGCCCCAGCGAAGTTCGGGTTCCAACCGAAGCAATTTCAGTCGTTGGCTCAGCCCCAGCGAAGTACAGGTTTCGACCGAAACATTTTTAGTCATTGGCTCAGCCCTAGCAAAGTTCAGGTTCTGATCGAAGAAATTTCAGCCGTTGGCTCAGCCCCAGCGAAGTTCGAGTACTGACCGAAGCAGTTTCAGCGTTGGCTTAGCCCCAGCAAAGTTCCGGTACTGACCGAAGCAGTTTCAGCCGTTGGCTCAGCCCCAACAAAGTTTGAGTACAGATGGAAATATAGTCCAATCATTGGCTCAACCCCAATGACGTTTCAACTGACGGCTTAACCCAGCCAAGCAATAGAAGGGATCTGGCAATGGAAATAATTATAACAATCCATCACAATGATGGAATCTGTTATACACATCCTCAAAGGGGATCATTGAGGTAGTATCAATCAGAATCTGCGAAGCTATCGCAAAGGACGTCATCCCTAATAGATCAAGACGGAAAAATCTATGATAGCTTAACTCCGCCAATCTCATCAGAGTCAAACCAGTTATCGTGAATAATGTCATCCCCAGCAGAAAATGACAAAGGTAGTTCGCGATAACATCCTAATACCATCAAGGGCTATAAAATACGACGTCATCCCTAGCTAAGTGATAACGCACGAAGTAAAAAGTAGCCCCATTCTACTTCAAGACACCCAGCCTTAGAAATGACTCTGGCATTTTTTGTTCCCAATGTGTACTAATCTTTATCCTGTCCATTCCACTACGTTACATGGACATGATAAAGAGGGGCATCTGTAGACACTCAAGATTTTCCTTGCCCTAATACTCATCCAGTAGAAGGGTAAAATAGTCAATCAATTCAAATCTGATCCACAATATCGGTGCTCCAGTTAAGTCCGATTCCCAATATCGGTAATCAAGTTTCGACAGTCAATCGGACCATTAATCAAGCTCTGACATTCAATCTGACCATCAATCAAGCTCTGACATTCAATCGAACCATCAATAAAGCTCTGACAGTTAATTGGATCACCAAGCTTAACCCCAGTCTCAACCCGAGAGGTATCAATCAGCCCCGACAACAACCCGGGAGGTACCAATCAACCTCGGTCTCAACCTGGGAAGTGCAGGTCATCCCCAGTCTCAACCCGGGACGTCAGGCCAACTTCAGACATCATCCTAAAGCATCGCAATAACTCCATAGCAAAACTTGGAATGACCACGTCAGCCTCAGAGACACCCCTGAGGTCAAAGGACACGACTGGGATCCAAGTCTTGGAATCAGCTATCGGAAGTCAACCAGCGACCATGCCGACACTACAGGCAGCCCCAGGAGGGGTACAATGGTCATTTTACCAAATTTCAACTGACTTGGTCAAACTCAAGCCAAATCGATGCCGCCAAAGTCAGAATGAACCCTAACGACGATCCCCGAGTGGCAACAACGCAAGACAGTTCAATGGACAAACTACGAGAAATCAAAGACCTGGTTATGATCCCGTCTTTCTGGAGCCAAAAAAATGTTTTTTTCCATATCATTGCAACACTCTCGACGAGAGCTTTCCAAAAAGGTATCGCACGCCTCAAACAGACGCTTCGATCAAAAGTTAGAAAGTTTTCGACCGGACATCGCATTGCTTGGAGTGCACGTACTTTGAGATGACCAAGCCAAGCACGAGGAACCCACCTAGAGTGGACGCACCTCTACCTACGGCAACCGCATATAGAGGTGCAGCTCCCCCCTCTATAAATAGAGGGGCAGCCCCCTCTCATTTTTATAAGCAAGAAGCGCAGCAAAGCCCTGTCCAACTGATTTTTCGACTTTTACACCTCTTCCAAACCCAAATATTTTCACTCCAACACATAGATATACCCATATACTACCACATATCAAAAAACCACCGATAGATTTAGACGTTTAAGGCCTATGATTTGGCAAAAAGCCCGTAGTGCAGTCCATTGTAAGTATCTTTACGATCAGCAAGTCAATACTACTACTTTGCACTATTTTGCACCTGTACATCAAGTTTTATCTACTGAATATGCCCGAAACTTAGTTCTATGGCCGTTTTTGTCAAAAATTAATATATTTTTTGTACATAAACTTCGTTTTCAATATTTTACAACTCGGATTAACGATCCGTTAGCTCCAGTAGCTTCAATGCACTAGCACACACCATTTTGGCAACTTTGCCGGACTGGGTTATCTTCCCAGTCCGGGTTTGGCCTTTTTTGTACGTATTTAACTGTTTATATACTAATATTTCAATTCTGTCAAGCCCGGATGTCAAATCCGAGGTAGTTTACCTCTTATATATATATTTACGCATATATAAGCGACTCTCACCATAACTGGTCTTCGTACCAGTATTGGTTGACTACATTTCTGTTAATATATATATATATATATATATATATATATATATATATATATATTAATTCACTCTGTGCATATGCGTGAAAACCCATCGCCCTTTTTACTATTTTTGCATACCCATACTGGGTGCTCTCCCCAGTCACTAGTTGACTATTTTTCTGCAATTTACATTTCTATTTGGCCTGGATCATTCCGTGGCCTTTTTACTACTTTTATGTATATTTATGCATATATAAGCATCCTTCATCATCACTGGTCATCTTTTCAGTCTTGATTGACTACGTTTCTGTCAATATATATATATATATATATATATATATATATTTCAATTCTAGTCCGGGCTTGCGAGTGAAAATCCATCGCCCTTTACAGCTTTTATATATATCTAACTATATATATTGCTTTGTTCAATTTATTCAACAGTTGCATTTAACATTCATTTGTATATGAATTTGCACTGAAATCTCTGCAGGCGAACTAGATTTATCCAAATCTCGCCATTTCTAGTTTTCAACAGGTCAAATAGGTCCCGACAGAACCTGGAAGCTATAATGGCAGAGATTTCTTTAAATCTAGTTATTTTTATAATTTCAGCTTCAAAAGAAATCTCGCGTCCCTTAGATCGCTATCTAGTGAGAACGAGATGCTTCGGCCGTGCAGACCGGGATTTACGGAATGAATCCTTAGTTCTGGCTATTTTCGGATATTTATCTGCTTCTGTACACATTTGAACTGTGCAGGTTTTCTAGTTATTCATATATGACCCTAGGAATCATGGGATTCATGATCAAACTGATCATAATCTGATTTCCACGATGGACAAACTCTGATTTACAGATGTACCCTGTCAATTTTTTCTGTAAAATGCACATACACATACCTTAAAACGGTTATCCGGATTTAAGGTCCCAATATAGTGAAAATATAGATTGTCGTGTTAGTGTCCCTCCGATGGTTTTTATACTCATGAGAAGACCGACACTTTATATTTCTGTGGTCGAGGATGTTTCGCAACCCGACAAATCACCATTTATATGCAGCCTTAAGGCTATAAAGATAAAATTGAGAGTAGGGATATGCTTCAATTCCTATGTCAGCGTCAGAGTTTGATAAAACCAGCTTTCAAAACATCATTGTCAATTCAATTCAAAAGCTTTTTGCAAATCAAATTAAATGATGTTTTTTTTGCAAATCAAATCAAAGATTGATTTTCAAATCAAATCAAAGATTGATTATCAAATCAAATCAAACCCTTCGTATATAGGCTCAACGAAGCTTGTCAAAGCTTTCAATCAATCAAAAGGCCCAATTTTCAAATAGCATTCACTCACGCATTTCAGTTTTAAGGGAAATATTGAAAATATTGCGGTACCGTGTTTACACATGAGTCGTGGGGTGCCTAACACCTTCCCCACACTTAACCAAGCCCCAAACTCAAAACTCCGATTTCAAAGACCAAGTTTCGACAGTGTCCAGCAATTGGGCCTCTTTTCAAATCAAATTCGGTTGAGTTGGTACAATCATTTTCAAAACTACCAACTGGCGACTCTGTTTAAATTAAATCGTTGATATATACACATGTTGGCCTCTTTCCTAAAAACCGTTCAAAACCTTTTTTGCAATAAAAAGAATAAGGGTAGAGATAACTTAGGAAGATCGATTTGAGGAAAACCGGGTTATGAATCGACCCACGGTATTGCTTAAATTTTCCAATGTCGACAAACCTCAAGGGTTATCTTTATTTAATTGTCCTAGTATTTTAACTATATACTAAGTGACCTAATCTAAGAGATTTATAAAATATGTCTCAACCTATTAGATTGTCTTGTATAATTATGTGAGTGGTCATAACTCATTAAGCCAATTATGACTATTTAGTTAATAAACTAATAAAATATGTGATGCTTGTGAGAATTATGTATGTGATTAAATAAATATACATTATATAAGATGTATACATTTATTTTGTGTATAAAGAGAATTAAGAATAAAGTTATGTAACCTAATATATATATATATATATATATATATATATATATATATATATTAGGTATGGTAATTAAAGAATCTAAGAGGTTATAATATGAGAGAATGTTAGTATTTAAAAATATATACTAACCCTAAGAGATTTATTTTATACATCTCAAATAATTAATTTTATAACCTAAGTAAAGCAAGTCTAATTGGGTTATTAAATTAAATATATATGAGTAAGGAATTTAATTACAAATGTGTGTAATGGAAACCCTAACTAAATGATTAGGATAAGATAAAATTAAAGAGTATGGAACTAAGTTGATTTTATGACTTTAAGAATTAAATAAGTAGCCAAATTTGTAGCCCAACTGTTTATTTAAGCATTGGACTTGTAGCAAATTTAATATAAGAGAAATTAAATTGGAAAACTAGCCCAATATTATAAGTATAGGGAAAGTATAATAATGACACAAGGTGGAAGCCCAAGTTCACTTTAGTTAGTAAACAAACTAAGAAAAGTCCAAGCCCAAAAAAAATTAAAAGAGAGCCCAAGCTTAGCCATATAAGGAAGGGTGTATTAGTCGTTTAATAAAGCATAAATAAAACAAAAGTGGAATGGATAAGAAGGCCAAGTGGCCGGGTAGGGAGAGGAGAAATAAGGGGGAAGGAATAAAATGATGAGGTTGGTTTAGTTGGTGAACTACCTTAGTAGGTGTCCATTTTTCTTTTGGCCATCACTTTTGCTATAACTTGTAAGTATCAACTTCCATAATGAGAGAGAGGGAGTGGTGCAAGCATGTGGGATAATGTATAGATATATATCATATATCTATACTTTTTATTTTAAACAAAACAAATAAATCATTTTGTTCTTATTCTATTTTCCTAAGCAAAACTAGAAAGAGAAAGAGAAAGAACAAAAGAGAAACAAGAGAGAGAAGAGAGGGTTCGATGGGGAAGGAGAGAAAGGGAGGAAGGATGGTTTTGGTGTTTCATAGTTTCCTAAATAAGCTTATGCAGAATAAGAAGGAAGAAAATCTAAGGTATAACAAAATTTCTACCTATATAGTTTAATTCCTTTTTAATGAGTTTTGATTTTTGTAAAGTTATGATCTTGAGGTTAAAACCTTAGATATATATATTTAGTAGTGTTTCATGTTTAGTTCTAACCCTTTTATGGATCAAAAGTTGGATCTAAACTAAGAAATGGAAACTAGGTTGTTCAAAATGTAGAAAACCTAATTTTTCTTAGCTTGGTTGTGTTTAATCTTGTATTTGATGATTGTTTGATGAAATAGATCATAGATCATAGTAGCTCCATGAGTATATGAGGTATTAGTAGGTATTATGATGATTATGTTAGTTATTATGTGAGAATATAGAATTTTTCTTAAAAATCACTAAGGGTTGAAAATCAGACTTTAGTGAAAACGAAACATGAAATTCGACCATATCTTTCTTTTTATTTTGAATTTTTGAGTGTGGTCAATTTCTGTAGATAGATCTATAAGTCTTCTAACGTTTCTAAGTAGAATCACTGAAAAAGGTGTTGTAGATTTTCGTGTGGACTGATTTTAATAAAGGATGCCAAAACTGAAAAAGGAAGAAAAACAATCTGCATAAAACTTCTAGGGGCAATTTTGGCAACTTATTTATTGCAATAAATTCCAATATTTTGAGACATGAAAATATAAGATATAAAGTAGTTCATGTCCAAAAAATGAGCTCATTCTGACTTAAATTGATCGAGTTATGGTCATTTCAATATTTTGGTTTTTTCGACAAAAATTGCTATAACCGGAGTTCTGTAACTCCGATTATCACGAAATTTAAACTGGAAGTTCACGTTAATACGTGTAAGATCCCACCAAGAGTTGGGAATTTTTAGAGTTAAGCATGATGTAGCTAATTTCTTAAGGTTCAAACTAGAAACGTATTTTTGAAAAATACTTAAGGGAGTTGAAAATTTCTAGAAAAATTATTTTTGTGTATGGAAAAGGGTATTTCAGCTTGCTGAATTGATCAATTTAGGATGCTAAAATGAAAAGTAAAATGTTAGGTAGGCAATACAGTTTGGATTCTGCTTGCTGAATTGGCCATTCTAGGTTGTTGGAATGGAGACTGAAATTTCAGGAAGAGAAGACAGTTTGGTTTTAGCTTACTAAAATAATGTATTCGGTTTGCTGAAATGTTAAATAGTTTACTGAGTTATATTAAGAACTTATTAAGTGATCGAGTAAGTGTTAAGTCTAAGGTAGTGCAGTTGTACTCTTTAATGGTTGATGTATAGTAGCTGAGCTAAACGATTCCTTCAGGAGCGGAGGTATATACGAATTAGCAACCGATCTAACTCGCTGTGAAAATAGTGTAGACGAGATGGAAACTAATTTGTTGGTTGTTTGTGGGAAACCACTCAGTATACTATATTGATTACTATTAAGGACTCGATGTGTGCTAGGTTTAGACTTGTGAATACATATAGTGTTAAGGTATTATTTAATATTTGACTATGTGTTTAAATGTTAGATAGTTTACTTATAAAGTAATAGTATTGCAAGATAAAGTATGTTATGCTAATTGAAAGATCAATCTTATAACGGATAGGCCTTTTCAATAAGGAGATTAAATTAGATTGTATAGCAGTAATCGACGATACAGGCAAGTTTTCTTTAACTCAAACTTTAGTTATATTTTTAAAGCATGTTCGTGAATAATTAATGTTGATTATTCACATCTATACTGATTATTGATTCGCACTTAGTGCATGTTGCATATGTTTATCAGGTATGAAAGGCTGATCACTTTCATTACCTTAAGGATCAATTAAAGTTGTTCATGGTCCTTGTTGTCATTAAACATTGTTGGTTCAGTCATTCATTTATTGAAATTCTGATTTATGCTCTTTCATAATTATTTTATTGTTAAAAATTCGAAAGCTTATTCTTTCTTTCAATCATGATATATCTTTGTTGTATTTAAACTTGCTGAGCAAATTAGTCGCTCACCCTTGCTATATCAGGATAACAAATTTCAGATTAAGACAAAGACTCAAAGAAAGACAGTGGCAAAGGAAAACTCCAAGAGTAGATTATATACATTTATAACTATTAGTTATCTGATGTAAATCATATATGAGAACCTTTTAAGTTATTAAAGGTATGTATTCCGTTAAGGTTAATAGACCCTGAGAAATGAGATAGAATCATGTGAAATAAATAATTTATGTTTCTATATTCCGCATTAGTTTATAGAATATATATGAAGATGAAGTACCGTAACATACCATGTCTGAGGTTCTTGGGACCCGAATTTGGGGGCGTCACAGGTTGGTATTAGAGATGTAGGTTATAAACCTTAGGTATGGGTACCTTAGACTATAACCGCAGAAATGAGGATAAGGAATAAACTCAAATAGAGTTTAAGTGTTAAGAGATGAATTTAGGAAATTCATTATTAAGATAAGAAGATCGTAAAACAAAATGATTATAAGATAGAAAAGAATTATAATATAACACGATTATAAGAAAAGGTCACAACATGATCTGATAAGGTCATAAGCGGACAGATGATCAATCGTTTGATTGAAAACTTTATAGCAGAATTGTTGTACGATTATTGTAATATGAAATTGTACTATGAAAACTCAGGAAAAAGTTATAGATGATGGGAAACGGATTAAATAAAATTCGTATTGAGTAAACAGAATTTAGGATCATGTGGGATTTCAATTGAGGACTCATGTGATAGCTGAGTTGTTCAAACCTTTGTATGGGCGGGGGTTTTGTGCTTGGTCTAACGACTACTTAGTTTATCACATTGATAATCATTGAAATGTTGGTGTCGCGCTATTCGCTATATGTATGTTGAGAATGTGATTCTTTCCTCATGTGTATAACAAATATGTAGAGAATATAAGATTAGGTGCGAGCTCTTAAAACTCATACTTATGGTAAGTTTGTAACTCATAATCGTATGGTATATTTTTGAACTCCTAAGTGTATGGACAGTTACTGATTGGTTCTTGAACTACGTATTGCTAGGATAAGTTCCTAAACTCATATTACTGTGAAAAGTTCCTGAACTCATAACGTGTGGTATGTTTGATGAACTATACTGGGGTATAGAAAAATTGTGGATGAAAATTTGAGGATTTTTAGTATAAAATGGTTTAATGGTGATAGAATAAATAGAATTATTAAGCAATTGATCATTAGAGAAATTGAAGTTGATAGTGGAAGCATATGTATTCCAAATCTTCTAGCTATGCTAGACTTCAAAATTTTTGAAATCAAGCGAAATTCGCACTGATGTACCTTTAAAAATATAAATAAATTTTTGTTATCAACAACACATGGTTACAATTGTGTAGAAGTGGACTTCGAACCACTAACACATCGTTACCGGTTGTGGCATGATAACACCAAAAATAATTTTTCAATGGTTTTGAACTATTTAAAGAAGAGTCTACGCTAATTGTTTCAGCTAGACAAAAATTATTTGAAATATCAAAATGTATTTTATATATCATCAATGCATCATGGAACCTAGTGCAAAGATGATAAAAGTGATGGATTCATCAATGCAGTATTGGCTAGTGTCAGATGTGATCTAAGGATCGTCAGCCCACTATGGTATGATGTAATGGCAAAGTCACAAAAATGACGGAATCCTCAAACGGACTGCAAATACAGTGCGGTATCATGACGTCATAAAATGATTTTTAGAGTTTTAAAGAAAAGTCAAGTGACAATAAAATTAGGCCAGACACATGTTTCAATTGATATTCGAATTATTAGTATATGTCTAAGCTATTTGATCCAGCTAGACAAATATTTATGAAAATTCAAGTATCTCTTTGAGAATTTATCCCAAACCATATGGTTTTGGTTAGGACTCCAGACTGAGTATGAATATCCCTAAATTGGGAAATATTTATGCGCCAAAGATGGTTATGATGAATGCGAATGTTGTTCCAGCATGTAGCATCTGTTCAATGCAGGGTATAACGAATTGATTACCCACCGTGCCCGTAAGTATGTCGGTTTACAGATTAATTTATGTTCAAACTTTTTTAAAATTGAAAAATAAAAGTTCATAGTCTATATGGACACTCGGCATGATATGAAAAGTTTTTTTTTCTAACTCCTTAGAGAGAAGTCATGGTAGAATGTGATGATAGAGAAAATCCTTATAGGAGGAAGTAGTATGTAGTTTTAGTGAATAGTAATTTCAGTGACGGAATCCTTATAAGGGGTGAAGAATGTGACAACCCGAAAATTTATAAGATCTTAAATTATTAAAATAAAAGTTAAAAAATAAAACCTAGATGGGAATTTGAGTATTTAATTAAAAAATTTAAGTAAAACCTATATGGTTTACTATTTGAATGAGAATAGGGAAAACATGAGTTATAAAATTCCAAAACCCTAGAAATAAATTTAAATGTACTTGAAGAAATATTAAGGATAAAGTACTACGATACCTATAAAGTTTGGTGACCTAATATATAAATTAGGTATTTGAATTAAGTAACCTCAAGGGTTATCTTTATTTAATTGTCCTAGTATTTTAACTATATACTAAGTGACCTAATCTAAGAGATTTATGAAATATGTCTCAACCTATTAGATTATCTTGTATGATTATGTGAGTGGTCATAACTCATTAAGCCAATTATAGCTATTTAGTTAATAAACTAATAGAATATGTGATGACTTATGAGAATTATGTATGTGATTAAATAAATATACATTATATAAGGTGTATACATTTATTTTATATATAAAGAGAATTAAGAATAAAGTTATGTAACCTAATATATATATTAGGTATGGTAATTAAATAACCTAAGGGATTATAATATGAGAGAATGTTAGTATTTAAAAATATATACTAACCCTAAGAGATTTATTTTATACATCTCAAATAATTAATTTTATAACCTAAGTAAATCAAGTCTAATTGGGTTATGAAATTAAAGATATATGAGTAAGAAATTTATTTACAAATGTGTGTAATGGAAACACTAACTAAATGATTAGAGTAAGATAAAATTAAAGAGTATGAAACTAAGTTAATTTTATGGCCCAAAAAATTAAATAAGTAGCCAAATTTGTTGCCCAATTGTTTATTTAAGCATTGGACTTGTAGCTAATTTGATTTAAGCGCAATTAAATTGATAAACTAGCCCAATATTATATGTATAGGACAAGTATAATGATGACATAATTTAATTAGTGGTGGAATCCCAAGTCCATTTTAGTTAGTAAGCAAACTAAGAAAAGTCCAAGCCCAAAAGAAATTAAAAGAGAGCCCAAGCTTAGCCATTTAAGGAAGGGTGTAGTAGTCATTTAATAAAGCATAAATAAAACAAAAGAGAAATGGTTAAGAAGGCAAAGTGGCCGGGTAGGGAGAGGAGAAATAAGGGGGAAGGAATGTAATGACGAGATTGCTTTAGTTGGTGAACTACCTTATTAGGTGTCACTTTTTCTTTTGGCCATCACTTTTGCTATAACTTATAAGTATCAACTTCCATAATGAGAGAGAGAGAGAGAGAGAGGTGCAAGAATGTGGGATAATGTATAGATATATATCATATATCTATACTTTTTATTTTAAACAAAACAAATAAATCATTTTGTTCTTATTCTATTTTCCTAAGCTAAACTAGAAAGAAAAATAGAAAGAACAAAAGAGAAACCAGAGAGAGTTCAGTGGGGAAGGAGAGGAAGGGAGGAAGGAGGGTTTTGGTGTTTCATAGTTTCCTAAACAAGCTTATGAAGATGAAGAAGGAAGAAAAGCTAAGGTATAACAAAATTTCTACCTATATAGTCTAATTCCTTTTTAATGAGTTTTAATTTATGTAAAGTTATGATCTTGACGTTAAAACCTTATATCTATGTATTTAATAGTGTTTTTATGTTTAGATCTAACCCTTTTATGGATCAAAAGTTGGATCTAAACTAAGAAATGGAAACTAAGTTGTTCAAAATGTAAAAAACCTAATTTTTCTTAGTCTTGGTTGTGTTTAATCTTGTGTTTGATGATTGTTTGATGAAATAGATCATGGATCATAGTAGATCCATGAGTATATGAGGTATTGGTAGGTATTATGATGAGTATGTTGGTTAATATGTGAGAATATAGAAGTTTTCTTAAAAATTACCAAGGGTTGAAAATCAGATTTTAGTGAAAACGAAACATGAAATTCAAACGACCATATCTCTTTTTTTATTTTGAATTTTTGAGTGTGGTCAATTTCGGGAGATATATCTATGAGTCTTCTAACCTTTTCAAGTGGAATCACTGAAAAATGTGTTGTAGATATTTGTGTGGGCTGATTTTAGTGAAGGATGCCAAAACTGAAAAAGGAAGAAAAACAATCTACATAAAACTTCTAAGGGAATTTTTGGCAACTTATTTTTTGTAATAAATTCCAATCTTTTTGGACATGAAAATATATGATATAAAGTAGCTCATGTCCAAAAATGAGCACATTCCGACTTAAATTGACCGAGTTATGCTCATTTTAATATTTAGGTTTTTTTTTTGAGAAAATCGCTATAACCGGAGTTCTATAACTTCGATGGTCACGAAATTTAAACTGGAAGTTTATGTTAATACGTGTAAGATCCCGACAAGAGTTGGGAATTTCTAGAGTTAAGCATAATGTAGATAATTTCTTAAGGTTCGAACTAGAAACGAATTTTTGAAAAATACTTAAGGGAGTTGAGAAATTCCAAAAAAATTTATTTTTGTGTATGGAATATATGTATATATGTTTGGCCAAAGGATAGAAAAATAATAAGCTGATTTGGTATTTTAGTGAAAAGGGTATTTCAGCTTGCTGAATTGATCAATTCAGGATGTTGAAATGGAAACTGAAATGTTAGGTAGGGAATACAGTTTGGATTCATCTTGCTGAATTGGCCATTCCAGGTTGCTGGAATGGATACTAAAATGTCAGGAAGAGAAGACAATTTGGTTTCAGCCTACTGAAATAATGTATTCGGTTTGCTGAAATGGTAAATAGTTTACCGAGTTATATTAAGAACTTATTAAGTGATCGAGTAAGTGTTAAGTCTAAGGTAGTGCAGTTGTACTCTTTAATGGTTGATGTATAGTAGCTGAACTAAACGATTCCTTTAGGGAGCGGAGGTATGTACGAATTAGCTACCGATCTAACTCGCTATGAAAACAGTGTAGACGAGACGGAAACTAATTTGTTGGCAGTTTGTGAGAAACCACTCAGTATACTATATTGAATACTATTAAAGACTCGATGTGTGCTAGGTTTAGACTTGTGAATACTTATAGTGTTAACGTATTATTTAATATTTGACTATGTGTTTAAATGTTAAATAGTTTACTTATAAAGTAATAGTATTTAGTGATAAAGTACGTTATTCTAATTGAAAGATCAATCTTATAACTGATAGGTCTTTTCAATAAGGAGATTAAATTAGATTGCGTAGCAATAATCGACGATACATGCAAGTTTTCTTTAACCCAAACTTGAGTTATATTTTCAAAGCATGTTCGTGAATAATTATTGTTGATTATTCACATCTACACTGATTATTGATTCGCACTTAGTTCATGTTGCATATGTTTATCAGGTATGAAAGACTGATCACTTTTATTACCCTAAGGTTCATGGTCCTTGTTACCATTAAACATTATTGGTTCAGTCATTCATTTATTGAAATTCTGATTTATGCTCTTTCACAATTATTATATTGTTGAAAATTTGAAAGCTTATTCTTTCTTTCAATCATGATATATCCTTATTCTATTTAAACTTGCTGAGCAAATTAGTCGCTCACCCTTACTATATTATGATAACAAATTTCAGATTAAGACGATGGCTCGAAGAAAGACAGTGGCAAAGGCAAACTCCAAGAGTAGATTATATACATTTATAACTATTAGTTATCTGATGTAAATATTATATGAAAACCTTTTAAGTTATTAAAGGTATGTATTCAATTAAGGTTAATAGACCTTGGAAAATGTGATAGAATCATGTGAAATAAATAATTTATGTTTATATATTCCGCATTAGTTTATAGAATATATATGAAGATGAAGTACCGTAACGTACCATATCCGAGGTTTTTGGGACCCGGATTTGGGGGCGTCACAATTTGGGTACCGCTAGTGCTGGAGATTAAAGAGGAAATTTTGAGTGAGGCTCATAGTTCACGGTATTCCATTCACCCAGGAAGCACAAAGATGTACCATGATCTCCGACAACATTTTTGGTGGCCGAATATGAAACGAAACGTTACTAATTATGTTGCCAAGTGCCTGACATGTCAGAAAGTGAAAGCAGAACATCAGAGGCCAAGTGGGTTGCTACAACCACTAGAGATCCCAAAATAGAAATGGGAACATATTACAATGGATTTCGTAGTAGATCTTCCGACGACTCAGAAAGGTTTCGACATAGTATGGGTTATCATAGATCGATTGAAGAAATCAGCACTCTTCCTACCGATTAAGATCAGATTCAACCTAGAGCAGTTGACAAAGCTGTATGTGAAGGAGATTGTTTCAAGACACGGAGTTCCAGCGTCAATTGTTTCCGACCGAGATCCACACTTCACATCGAATTTCTGGAAAAGACTACAAGAATGCATGGGGACGCAATTGAGAATGAGTATGGTATATCAACCTCAAACAGACGGGCAGAGCGAAAGAACTATCCAGACATTGGAAAATAAGGTGAGAGCATGCATTATGGATTTCAAAGAAAATTGGGATGATCACCTACCGCTCGTGGAATTCGGTTATAACAACAGTTACCACGCAAGTATTGGCATGCCACCTTACGAAGCGTTGTACGGCATAAAGTGTAGACCTCCATTATACTGGAATGAAGACGACGAAAGACAATTGCTAGGTCCAGATTTAGTACAACAGATAGCCGAAATCGTCAAGGTGATCCAGACAAGATTGGTAGCTGCTCAGGATAGGCAGAAGAAATATGTCGATCCACTCCACAAGAATGTAGAATTTGAATCGGGTAGCTTTGTTTTCTTGAAAGTCTCTCCCTGGAAGGGAAAGATCAGATTCGGCAAGAAGGGAAAATTAAGCCCAAGGTTCATTGGCATACGAGGTAGCTCTACCTCCTGTGCTAGAACACATCCACAATGTTTTTCATGCTTCAGTCTTACGACCATACAAACCCGATTACAAACATGTGATTGAATATGAACCCCTACAATCTGAGAAAGACTTATCCTATGAATAAGTTCCTGTTCAGATTGTTGACAGGAAAGAGCAAGTTCTCAGAAATAAAGTGATACCTTCTGTTAAGGTAATCTGGAGGAACCACAACGCTGAAGAAGCTCCGTGAGAACTCGAAGAACATATGATGAAAACTTACCCACACTTAGTTGTTTAATCTATGTGTAAGCGATTCAGGGGACAGAATCTTTGTAGGGGGGAGAATGTAACGGGACGAATTTTATTCAAAAGTGATTCTGAGGACACAATTCTTTTAAGGGGGGAAAGATGTGACAAACGAGAATTTTATAATTTACTTTAAATATTTATTGAATTAAATAAATATTTTTGATGATTTATTTATTGAGTTAAATAAATATTTGATGTTTATTTATTGAGTTAAATAATTAATTGATGGAATTATGGTAGATTAATTTAATTATATGTGGTACATTGATTAAATTAATGTAGAGAATTTTTATAGTTCAAAGTATGAATTTAATTGAGTTTATTTATCTAAATGAATTATTTAATAAGGATAAGGTTATTCAAATTAATTTAATAATTAATTAGAGATTTAACGATTTGACATAATTAATAAATGAGAATTTTAATTATGTAATGATGTGATTTAATGTGTAATATTATATTTTATTTAATTGATTTAAATAAAATTATTTGATTAATTAAAGTGTGATAATTAAACTATATAATAAACACTTTAATTAAATTAAATGGGAAGGGAGTTAAGATGGGACAAACAAATATGCCCTAAAGAACATGGGAGCAGTTAAGGCCTGATGCACTTAACCGCTTCCCATGTTCCAAACCAATTATTTCAAGTAAACTTTTATCTATACAGCCTCAGTTCATATATCATTATATCATATTATATCAGTAAGAAACACAGACAGAAATTGAGAGATAAATTGGGAGTTGAAGAAGAAAAGTGAAGAGTTAAAGTTTATATATTATCTAATCTCAACAGAGTTGCAAGGGTATGATTCTTCATCATTGCGTTCTTATATATTTCTCCATTAAAGCATATTTTAAGTTCTTTGTAAAAAACTATTTTGTGATTTGTTGACGTCGGTTAAAAAATCCGCAGGTCGGGTCACAACCCGGATCTTTTATCTCTTTTCCTAAGTTATCTCTACCCTTACTCTTTTTATTTAGGAAAAAGGTTTTCAAGGGTTTTTTAGGAAAAAGGCCAACATGTATCATGTCGACGATTTGAACGTTTTACAGAGTCACCAGTTGGTAGATTTGAAATGATTGTACCAACTCAACCGTGCTTTGTTTGAAAGAGGCTCAATTGCTGGATATTGTCGAAACTTAATCTTTGAAAATAAAGTTCTGAGCTCGGGGGCTTGGTTAAGTGTGGAGAAGGTGTTAGGCACCCCACAGCTCCCGTGTAAACATGGTACCGCACCTTTATAATATTTCCCTTAAAACTGAAATGCATATGTGAATGCTGTTTGAAAATTGGGCCTATGTTTGATTGATTTGAAAGTAGTGCTTTGCTTCGTTAAACCTATATACGAAGGGTTTGATTTGATTTGCAAAAGTCTTTGATTTGATTTGCAAAAGTATTTAATTTGATTTGCAAAAGCTTTTCTTTTGATTTGAATTGAAAGTGATGTTTTGAAATCTGGTTACCAAACTCTTACGCTACCATAGGAATTGAAGCCTGTTGATACTTTCAATTTTATCTTTTTAGCCTTAAGGCTGCATTTGAATGGTGATTGTCGGGCTGCGAAGCATCCTCGACCACCGAAATGAATACGAATGTCGGTCTCCACATGGGCATGATAGCCATCGAAGGAACGCTGACACGACAATCCATATTTTTTCACTACGTTGAGACCTTAAATCTGGATAACCGTTTTAAGGTCTTTGTATGTACATCCCTACAAAAAAAAAACCGACAGGGTACATTTGTACAGCGAAGTTTGTCCATCGTGGAAATCAGATTCTGATCAGTTTGATCACGAGTCCCACGATTCCTAGGCTCACACGTGAGTAGTCCATAAACCTGCACAGTTCAAATTTGAACAGAAACAAATATATCCCAAGATTGCCAGAACTGAGGATTCATTCTGTAAATCCCGATTCTCAAGGCCGAAGTGTCTCGTTCCCACTAGATAGCGATCTAAGGGACGCGAGGTTGTTTTTGTAGCTGAAAAATGCCGATTCATATCAAATGAACATTTAAAGCATTAAATTAAATAAAACGTAATTAATAGCAATATATATACATAATTATATATATATATATATATACATATATATGGGAGCTAATCCATGGCAACCGGTTGCTGGAGCAACCAACTTTATCCCAGCCGCTACTCCTTGTAGCGGCTTGTGTATCAATTTAAAAGTCAAAGCAATCAAGTACAGTGGACCCCATAAGGAGAAAAAAAAAACCCAGCCGCTACTAGGAGTAGCGGCTCTTTCAATTCATTTGTCCCACTTTGTTTGTCACTTCCATTATATTAACCTTCTAAAATTATATTATTATAATAATAATATTAATTATTTAATTTATTAATAATAATAAATAATAATTAAATGTTTGATTTAATAAATATAATAATAACTAATAATAATATTAATTGTTTAATTTAATAATAATAATAATTGTAATAATAATAATTGTTTTATTTAATTATTATTACCTTAAATTAAATTAAATTATTACTATTATTACTATGTGTAGCGGTTGGGGAATAAAAAAATAATAATAGTATTAATAATAATAAAAATAATAGTATTAATAATAATAATAATTTAATTATAAATAAAATTTGACTCTTGGCATTGTAATTTGATTCTTTTTGTAGAAGGAACGTTAGAAATATAGAAATTAAAAACAAGTTTAGAAGGCAAATCATTAGAATTTCTAATGACTTCAAGTTATATCATTAGAATTAAACGTTCCTTAGAATTTTTATACTTCTAAACTTCTAATGACTTCAAGTTATGTATATCATTAGAATTAAACATTAGAATTAAAAATATAAAAATTGAAAACAAAAATGATATATATAATGACTTCAAGTTATATATATCATTGTAACTTGTTTTCAATTTTTATATTTCTAATTCTAATGTTTAATTATTTATTTTTCTTTAGAATCACTAGAGGATATTTTAAATTTTAAAGTTGATGGAATTCGTTTTCTTTTGAAAATTATAACTAATCAATTAGTAGTATTTTACATAATATACAATTATTATTATGTTCTCTAAAATTTAAAAGAATTTGTATTAATATCAAATATTAAATATAAAAATTGAACATTAGAATTAATAAGAATTTATATTAATATCAAATATTAAATATAAAATTTGTATTAATATCAAATATTAAATATAAAATTTGTATTAATATCAAATATTAAACATTAGAATTAGAAATATAAAATTTTTTATATTTGTTAATAATAAGAATTTGTATTAATAATAAGAATTTGTATTAATATCAAATATTAAATATAAAATTTTTTATATTTGATAGAATTTTTATATTTGTTAATAATAAGAATTCTAATAAAATTTTTATATTAGAATTAGAAATAATTTATTAATAATAAGAATTTGTATTAATATCAAATATTAAATATAAAAATTTGTACTAATATCAAATATTAAACATTAGAATTAGAAATATAAAAATTGAAAACAAGTTACAATGATATATATAACTTGAAGTAATTATATATATCATTTTTGTTTTCAATTTTTATATTTTTAATTCTAATGTTTAATTCTAATGATATACATAACTTGAAGTCATTAGAAGTTTAGAAGTATAAAAATTCTAAGGAACGTTTAATTCTAATGATATAACTTGAAGTCATTAGAAATTCTAATGATTTACCTTCTAAACTTGTTTTTAATTTCTATATTTCTAACATTCCTTCTACAAAAAGAATCACATTACAATGCCAAGAGTCAAATTTTATTTATAATTAAATTATTATTATTATTAATACTATTATTTTTATTATTATTAATACTATTATTATTTTTTTATTCCCCAACCGCTACACATAGTAATAATAGTAATAATTTAATTTAATTTAAGGTAATAATAATTAAATAAAATAATTAATATTATTACAATTATTATTATTATTAAATCAAACAATTAATATTATTATTAGTTATTATTAATATTATTATATTTATTAAATCAAACAATTAATTATTATTTATTATTTTATTTATTATTAATAATAAATTAAACAATTAATATTATTATTATAATAATATAATTTTAGAAGGTTAATATAATGGAAGTGACAAACAAAGTGGGACAAGTGAATTGAAAGAGCCGCTACTCCTAGTAGCGGCTGGGTTTTTTTTTTCTCCTAATGGGGTCCACTGTACTTGATTGCTTTGACTTTTAAATTGATACACAAGCCGCTACAAGGAGTAGCGGCTGGGATAAAGTTGGTTGCTCCAGCAACCGGTTTCCATGGATTAGCTCCCATATATATATATATAAATGTAAAAGGGCGATGGGTTTTCACGCGCAGGCCCGTACTGGAATTGAAATATATATATATATTTAACAACTGTAAATATCCACGAAATGATCCAGGTTTGACATAAATGAAATATATATATATATATAAACAGTAAAAAGGGCTATGGGTTTTCACACCGGTGCCCATACTGGAACGAAAATTGTCATAAAAGTAGTAAACCAGTGACTTGGAAGATCACCCAGTATGGTGAGGAGTGCAAAAGCAGTAAAAAGGCCATGAAATGATCCAGGCCATACAGAAATATATATATATATATATACATATATATATATATATATATATATATATATATATATATATATATTGACAGAAATATAGTCAACCAAGACTAGGAAGAGAACCCAGTGGTGGTGACGGCTGCTTATATATGCATAAATATATATAAAAGCAGTAAACTACCTCGAATTTGATATCCGAGCTTGACAAAATTAAAATGTTAGTATATTTACAATTGAATAAACAAAAAAAGGCCCAAACCCAGACTGGGAAGATAACCCAATCCGGCGAAGTTGCCAAAACTAAGAAATTAGTGAATTGAAGCTGATGGAGCTGACGGATCGTCAATCTGAGTTGTAGAAATGCCAGAAATTGAGTTTATGTACAAAAATGTACAAAAATTTGAAGAAAACGGCCACGAAACTAAGTTCCGGGCATTTTTAGAAAACATAATTTGATATGCAAGTGAAAAACAGTGCAAAGAAGTAGTAATAACTTCCTGATCATAGAAATACTTATAATGTATTGCTAAACGGGCTTTTTACCAATCGTAGGCTCTAAACATCCAAATCTAACGATTATTTTTTGATATGTGGTATTATGTGTGTATATCTATGTGTTAGAGTGAAAAAATTTGGGTTTAGAAGATGTGAAAAAGTCTGAAAATCAAACGGGCAAAGCTTCGCTGCATTTCGGAATTTTTGAAAATGAGGGGGGTGACCTCATATTTATAGACCAGGGAGCCTCAGCTCTACCTGCTGCTGTCGCAGGTAGAGGTGCGGCTCCTCGAAGTGGGGCTCGGGTGCCCGGCTTCATCATCTCGAAGTACGTGTACCCTAAGAAATGCGATGCTATGTTCGAAACTTTATAACTTTTGATCAGAGCATCCGTTTGAGGTGTGATATACCTTTTCGAAAAGCCCTCGCTGAGAGTGTCACAATGACATGGGATAAAACATTTTTTGGGCCCAAGAAGATGGGTTCATAACCAGGTCTTTGATTCCCCGCATTTTATTATTTGAGCTGTCTTGCGATGCTTGCACTCGAGATCATTGTTATGGTTCATTCTGACTTTGGTGGCATCGATTCGGATTGAGTTTGACCGAATCGGCTTAGGGTTGGTAAAATGAACATTTTTCCCCTCCCAGGGTTGCCTTTATTGTCGGCACGGCCTTCGGTTAACTTCCGATAGTTGTTTCCAAGACTTGGATCCCATTCGAGTCTGATTGTCTTCAGTGTAGTCTCTGAAGTTGAATTGGTCATTCCAGGTTTCCCTCTGGAGATATTGTAAATCTTCAAGACTATTTTTGAAGTTGACTTGACTTCTCGGGTTACGACTAGGGCTGACCTGTACCTCCCGGGTTGAGACCGGAGCTGAGTTGACGTCCCGAGACTGGTGTTCGAGGCTGTTGTTGTCCCGATATTGGTGACTGGGGTTGATTTGAAAGGTTCGATATTGAGATCGGGGTTGATCTGACAATCCGATTGAAGATCAGAGTTGATTTGATGGCCCGATATTGAGATCAGGGATGATCTGACGGTCCGATTGGAGATCGGAGTTGGATTGACGGTCTGATTGGAGATCGGAGCTGGATTGACTGTCCGATTAAAGATCAGAGCTGACTGGAGTATCGATATTGGTGATCAAATTTGACTAGAATATCGATATTGGTGATCAAATTTAACTGGAATACCGATATTGGTGATCGAATTTGACTGGAGTACTGATATTGGTGATCGAATTTAACTGGACTACCGATATTGGTGCTCGGATTTGACTGGAGTACCGATATTGGTCATCAAATTTAATTGGAGTACCAGTATTGGTGATCGGATTTGACTTGATTGACCCGCATTACCTTCCTATAGTATTAGTAGTAGGGGCAAGAAATTTCGAGTGTCTATAGATGCCCCTCTTTATCATGCTCATGCAATGCAATGAAATGAGCAGGATAAATATTGCTAGACACTTGAAATGTGAATATTGAACAATATGTTGTGTAGGTTTGATACCTCTGAGAGGCTAGGGTTACCCTTAAACGTTTATGCCACTTTCTGCTAGGGATGACATTTTCCGTGATAACCCTTGCTGCCGCATTATCATGCGATTGCTGGTAGGATATCATATTTAAGCTATCACACAAATTTCTTGTCACTTTCTGCTGGGGATGACGTTGTCCGTGATACCTTTGCCAACTCTGATGGGGATATATCTCGAATTCCGAGTTACCTTCTTGTATGCTTCCGATGCTTATCCTAGCGATAATTCACAACGGCAGCTTACCACAGAGGGTTGAACCACCAGTCCTTCCTGATGCTCCCTTTGAGGATGTGTATAACAGATTCCATCATCGGGGATGGACTATTACATGGTTTCTGTCACCGGATCATTTTCGATGCTTCATGGAGGTTGCTCCAACGGCTGCTGTCATCGGTCTATACCCGATACTTCGCTGGGTTGAAGCCAACGGCTGAACTAGATTCGGTATGTACCCAAAAATTCGTTGGGTTAAAGTCAACGGCTGAACTGGACTCAGTCTGTATCCGATACTTCATTGGGTTAAAGCCAACGACTGAACTGGACTCGGTCTGTATCCGATACTTCGTTGGGTTAAAGCTAACGGCTGAACTGGACTTTGGTCTGTACCCGATACTTCGTTGGGTTGAAGCCAACGGCTGAACTGGACTCGGTCTGTACCTGATACTTCGTTGGGTTGAAGCTAACGGCTGAACTGGACTTGGTCTGTATCCAAACTTCGCTGGGTTGAAACCAACGACTGAACTGGACTTCGGTCTGTACCCGATACTTCATTGGGTTGAAGCCAACGGCTGAACTGGACTTCGATCTGTACGAGGTACTTCGTTGGGTTGAAGCCAATGACTGAATTGGACTCGGTCTGTACCCGATACTTCGTTGGGTTGAAGCCAACGACTGAACTAGACTCGGTCTGTACCCGATACTTCGTTCAGTTGAAGCCAACGGCTGAACTGGACTTCGGTCTGTACCCGATACTTCGTTGGGTTGAAGCCAACGGCTGAACTAGACTCGGTCTGTACACGATACTTCATTGGGTTGAAGCCAACGGCTGAACTGGACTTCAGCCTGTACCCGATACTTCGTTGGGTTGAAGCCAACGGCTGAACTAGACTTCGGTCTATACCCGAACTTCGACAGTGTTGATTTTTTGGCAGTTTAATGTCGTTTTTCGGCAGTTTTTCAGCAATCTGCATACGTGGGTTCCAGACATTGCTCTGAGATGGATACCAAGGGTTTTCATAGAGATTCCTTTTCTGCCAGGATTACGCTGCTGAAACGCAGGATTTTAGGATAAACCGCTCAATCGCGTAGCGGTTTTTCTTCAGATTTGACTTGGCAGCACATAGAAACTCCATTTCAACCAGAATCAAATTGAGCCCGGTGGAGTAGGACCCACCCTAGGGAGCCGCATGTGGAGGTGCAGCAGTCGTAGGTGGGCCCGCTTCCACCTGGGCTATAAATTGGGCTGCGAGATTTCATAATTTCGAAGTTTCATTTATAGTTTCAAACGGAATTCGATCTTCTTTTTCAGATCTAAAGAGCTTGGATAGTTGTTTTCTGATTCCGTAAGTTCCTACGCGTTCAGCGCAGTGCAGGTAACGTTTTACGTCTATTTTCGTAAGTTTTAACCCTTAAAAGCATGTGAACCACGTAGGGGGCTTTTAGACGCAATATATGAAAAATGTATGCCTATATAATCTATTAAAATTTTTCTGACTACATATGTATACATATCTTACTGTAATGCACGTTTGGATGTAAGAAAATTCAGATTCTGAGACAGTCAATTTTTGCTCTTTTTGATCAGTTTACTCATCTTTTTTGATGCCTAGTGAGCCTAGATTTTCAACTAAAAATGTCCATGGTAATTTGGCTACCATGTGAGGTTATTTTTAATTTTATTTCATAAATATGAAATGTTCTTATTTTTGGGAAGGTGTGCTACTGACATGTAGAGCGCCTCAGTGATTTTGATTAGGGTTCCTATACCTTTGCCTATTTTCTCCGGGGCATGCGCATACTTTCGGAGGGTTCGATGGAGGCCAGGCTAGGGTTCTGCCCGTTTTTGCTGGTGAGTACATCTTTCTTGTACTTTTTTGATTTTAGCATTTATATTTGTCAGTATTCATCACTGAGGACTTTTGATATGGCCAGTTCTGGGAAAATGAGAGGCTTCCTTGCCTACGGCCAGCCAGTGCTTTAATTCTGGAGACCTATCCTCGAGGACAGCATTGGCATCACTCAACTTTGACGAAGGTCCCTATTGCTGAGGGATTTACACATGCTCGTTTATAGTTGGAGCTTTTGTTGGCTGGATAGATCTCCTGGGTGCGGTATACCTCTAAGTTTTTAACCGTCGGATTTGAGGGAGGCTTTCCCATTGGTTGAGAGTTTGTATTGTCAACCCGTAGAGTATCGATTTTAACAGAGGGGGGCTGGGAGCTCTATTTGGGAGAGCGTGCCATCGGGAGTATCACAGGTGAGATCTGCATTCCCATTATTCCTCCTGCTTGGCATCATTGGCCGTTGATCATGCCACTGATAGAGATTCCCATGGAGGGCATTGATGGCTTCACCCTATCAGAGGGCTCGTTCAGCTAGGAGGCATTCAGCAGATGGTGGAGTCCTCGCACTATTGGAGCACAGACTCGTACTACTCAGTTTATGGCAGACATGGTGCCAGGGTCCGTAATGATGCCGGACTGGATAGCTTGCCTCAGGGAGCCGACTCATTTAGACCAGATTGCAAATCTTACCCGGGAGTTGGATAAGGCTCGCTTCTTTATCAGGCATCTTGGTCGAGATCCATCAGAGGCATCTTCTTTTGACCCGTCCAGCTCAGGAGTGGGTCCCTCTTCAGGTCCATTTAGCAATAATTTTATAGGGGCAGATCCTCACTTGTACCTCCCAAATATGCCTGATGACCGCAGCTTTGTGTCCACAGCAGAGATGGAGCAGGTTGATCACCTGGACGTAGATTATCTGGATCTCTTTGGATAGCTATGGCATGTATATTTTTGGTCAGCCACTATTTTGGTTATTTGGCGGTTGTGCCATTATTTTGATAGACCACTGTTAGTAGTTGGGTGGTGGTGCCCCATTTTCCTATATTCTTTATTTCTCTTTGTATTATCAGACAGGGATGATATTTATGTTATCTCCTATCTATCACATCATTCTTATACTTGTCATCATGCATGTATTATGTTATACGCATGCATCTAGACAGATGAGTTCAGATTTGACCCCTGGGTGGTCTTGTGATACGGTGACATGGATGACGTCATCCGTCGTGAGCCGTATTGAGCATTTACCACAGTCGGAGGTGGCTTCATCATTGAGGTTATGGTACGAGAGCCTGCCCTTCTCAGCCTGTGGGACAGTAGACCAGATGTTGGGGCATTTGCTGGCCCTTATAGATTTTTAGGTGCCATATGGTTTTGTAGATGGCATACTATCTTGCTGGATACCCGAGAGGTAGGTGTTCGGATTTGGGTGACATGAGCTGACGCTGACTCTGGAGGAGTACGAGCGGCTTACCGGTCTGGCTTTGGACTTGTCGTGCGCTCGGATTGCTGATAGTGATATACAAAGATCGTTCCTGCGGATGTCTTATCTTCGTCAGAGGGTAGTCGCGGACGAGATCGTATCTGGGCATGTGATCTCGATTAACTTCTTGATCGATCGTTTTGGGGAGCTTGATAGCTACGATGGACATGTTGGGGATTTTATTATTTTAGTAGAGACATAGCATCTGGCCAGGGTAGATATTCTGTTGATGTGCATCGTGGCATACGTCTACATGTCGTTGCACTTTGATCACTTGGATGTGGGGTTAGTAGTCATTGTCCGGGCCCTTAGACAGGGTAGCACCATCATCCCGATGATATTAGCTGAGACGCTGCGGTCAACCACTTACTGTATTACCAACCCGGAGGGGTTCTTCAGAGGCAATTTGGTCTTGCTGTATTTATGACTGATGTCCCATGTCCAGCCTATCAGATTTTTTAGGCCTCATGGATATTGCTTCACTCATGAGGTATCCACATCTTACTCCTTTCAGCCTGCGAAGTGTATTGACGTGGAGACGTTGTCAACATTTTTATGGGATATTGAGAATACATTTTCGATCTTGCCATGCTCAGGGCTAGTCTCCCCATATAGCTTCATTACTCATGCACCTAGCATGGATTACTTGCCCCTAGCGGGTTTGAGGGGAGTGACTACTTATCATCCCCTGGCTGTTATGAGCCAGTTTAATCAATTACATAGCTTGCACCATTTTGAGGGGTCTACTAATTAGAGGGTGTCGGCATCGTCATGTTATCAGCCGACTTGGTTTGAGTATATGAGTGTTGGACTCATAGGGAGAGGGTTATGTTCTCCAGTAGCCATCCGGACCATTTTCTAGAGTACTCGGTATGGTTAAAGACAGATATGGCAGCAGCTGCACTTATTCCTTCAGCTCCTATTGTAGATTCAGATGAGGAGGAGCCTATGGAGGATCCTGACTCTCTTACTGAGGATGAGCAATTCGTAGGTTTGACAGTGGCACTAGTCAGTGATCCACCGACTATTCTTGTTGGCATAGATCCGTCTTCGGTGGATTCATTATTCAGGATAACCTTTGAGCGGGATTCAGCTAGAGCACAGATGTTGACCGCCTTATCTGGTAGAGATATAGCTTCAGCTGAGAGGGATGCACTTCGAGTTGCTTATGACGCAGGCTTGATAGAGAGAGAGGAGCTCCGATCTACCAGAGATACAGCTGTTGTGGAGAGGGATGAGATTCGCTCAGCCAGAGATATAGCTTTTGCTGAGATCGAGGATACTTTGATTGCTAGAGATGCAGCTTTTGCGGAGATGGATGAGGTTATAGCTTCCCGTGATTTCCACATTGCTGACAGTACAGCTCTTCTATCTTATACGCACAGCCTGGTTACCGAGATGAGCGCATATATTAATGACCACAATGCCACATTGCAGATGACTGTGGAGGTTTTGAGTCATATAGAGGCTGAGGGTATTGCACTTGCAGTCGCTCCTCCATCTTTTGAGAGAGATGCCATGGTGGCATTGTTGGCCCGCTTATCCTTGGGTCCATAGACTAGCTTTATTTTTCCTGCACAGACTAGATCAGCCATTTTTGTCATGTACAGGGCATTATGTATACATCAAACAGTTTTATATCAGAGAATAATATTTTTGATTTACTTCCCTGTTTGGAGATGTATCGTCATTATTGAGTGATTACCACTTTTTTATGACTCGCTGTTATTGATTTATCTTGAGCTCTTCCTTGATGGCTGACATTTGAGATGTCAGGGAGTATCTCAGATGGGCCTGTTGACCAGGAAGATTGGATATAGCTTCTGTATGGCTTTCGGTGTCTTGGAACTGGTTTTTTATTATTTTTTTGTTTTTTCTTGAAGGTCAAACCGCATCGTAAATGGCTACCTACGTACTCCCGGGTAGAGGGAGATTAGGTCATTCGTAGTTTCGGTTTCTATTAGAGAGGGTTTGAAAAGTGTTTGTCTTGGGTTTTGAGTTTGGTTTGATGAGTTTTTGAATTTTATTTGGTTTGACCGCACTAGAAATGGCTGCCTACATACTCACGGGTTGAGGGAGATCAGGTCATTTGTAGTTTCGACTTTCTAGTGAAAAACCGAATCTGATTTGATTTCGTAGGACCTGGATGTGGGCATGCATGTGCTTCAGACATAGTACATCTTTTTGGTGTCTGAGTTGATGAGTTGGGGAAATTAATTCCCCTCCATTTCTTGTATTCTTACAGCTCCTCCCGTCAACACTTCCTTGACATTGAAAGGGCCTTCCCAATTAGGGGCGAACTTTCCTTTAACTTCGTCTTAATTGGCTAAAACTTTCTTTAGCACCAAGTCATTTTCTTTGAATTGTCGTATTCAGACCTTCTTGTTGTAGGATCGAGCAATCCTTTGCTCATACAACTACCCGTGGAAAATGGCTGTAGCCCTCTTTTAATCAATCAGGGACAGTTGATGATACCGGTCTTGCAACCAATGATCTCGTCTATCTGAGCATTAATCATCACTCGTAAGGATTCCATCTCTACCTCTATGGGGAGAATTGCTTCCATGCCATAGACCAATGAATAGGGTAGCCCCAGTAGAGCTGCGCATTGACGTCCTGTATGCGAACAGGGTGAGAGGCAACAGGTCAGGCCATTCTTTGTGATTGGCAGACATTTTTTGCATAATCTTTTTGATGTTCTTGTTGGACGCTTCGACAGCATCATTCATCTTGGGCCGATACATGACGGAGTTGAGATGCTTGATGTGGAACTTGCTGCACAGTTCTTTCATCATTTAATTGTTCAGGTTTTTGGCGTTATCTAATATGATCACCTCCGATGGTCCATATCGACAAATGACATTGTTTCTGATGAAACTAATGATGACCTCTTTCGTGACTTTGGGAAAAGAGGCTGCTTTAACCCATTTGGTGAAGTAATCGATTATGGTGAAGATAAATCGATGATCGTTGCTGACTTTGGGTTCCACTGGGCCGATCACATCCATTCCCCATATGGAGAATGGTCATGGTGAACTCATGTTATGCAGATCATTTAGAGGAGCGTGGATGGCATTTTCATGTATTTGGCATTGAAAACATCTTTTGACGTGATCATCGCAGTTAGCATTGAGAGATATCCAGTAATGACCTGTTCTTAATATCTTCTTGGCCAGCAGATGACCGCTCATGTGTGGACCACAGACTCCACCGTGGATTTCATCCATCAGCCTCTGGGCTTGATCTTTATCCAGGCATCTTAACAATCCTATTCCAGCATCTCTTTTGTAGAGGGCATCTCCTCTTAGATAGAACTTCATAGCAATTTTATGAATCCACTTTCGCACGTATTGGCTTGCTCCAGCGGGTGTAGATCCATCTCATAGATATTCCTTGATGTCTTGATTCTAAGGCTGTTTGACAGGAGATATTTCATCTGATACTTCTCCAATGTAATTTTCATATGTCGGGGCTTTCTGGACTGTAAATTTGATGTTGGGAAACCCACTCCTCTCGGATATGCAGATTAATGAAGCCAATGTTGCCAATGCATTAGCGAAGTCATTCCTACCTCGAGGAATATGGCAGAAAGTCACGTCTTCAAACTCCAAGGATATTCTGATGATTTACCGATGATAGGGCAGCAAATTCAGTTCTTTGGTGTGATATGCCCCAGTGGATTGTCTAATGACCAACTTAGAATCTCCAAAGACCAGTAGGTGTTTAATACCCATGGATTGGGCTAGTTTCAACCCCATTATACAGCCTTCATACTCGGCCATGTTGTTGGTGTTGCCAAATTGAAGTTTGGTAGCCACATGATATTGTTCTCATGTACCAGAGATAAGGACTTCCCCAGCTCTGGCACCTTCCATGTTTACTGCTCCGTCAAAATACATTTTCCATGGTTGGACTGTATTCTCTTGCTAGAGTTATTGAATTGTCATGATTCCATTGTCTGGGAAATAGGTCTCCAGGGGCTCGAACCCTCCTGAAGGCGCTTCAGCTAATTGATTTGCAATGCTTTGACCCTTGATTGATTTTTGAGTCATGTAGACAATGTCGCATTTTTGTAGGATCAACTTTCATTTGGACAGTCGACAGTTTAACATTGGCTTGTTGAATACATACTTGAGTGGATCCATGCGGGATATGAGGTAAGTCGTGTGCCCATGGAGGTAATGTTGTAACCTCATTGCGGCCCATGCTAATTCACAGCATATTTTCTCGATCAGGGTGTATTTCTGTTCACCACTGCTGAATTTTTTGTTGATGTAGTAGATGACTCTTTCTTTGCTACTATCATCTTTCTGTCCTAGCATGCAGCCAATTGCATTGGCATTGATAGAGAAGTACATCAACAAGGGAACTTCATCCCTCGGAGGTACCAATACTGGTGCTTCTATCAGCTGTTTCTTGATGGCAAGGAAGGCTTGTTGGCAATCTTAGTTCCATTTAGTGGAAGAATTCTTCCTTAGTAGCTTGAATATGGGTTCACATGTTGCTATGAGCTGGGAAATGAATTGTCTTATAAAGTTGATCCTTCTCAGAAACCCACGTATCTCCTTCTCTGTTCGAGGTACTGGCATTTCAGTGATGGCTTTAATCTTGGTAGGATCTAGTTCGATGCTTGGATTACTCACTAGGAATCCTAGCAATTTGCCTAATTTGATGCCAAAAGCACATTTGGCGGGATTTAGCTTAAGGTTGTATTTACTCAACCTGTTGAACAGCTTCCTGAGATGGTCGATGTGATCATCCTCCCTCCGGGATTTGATGATAATGTCATCCACATATACTTCTATTTCTTTGTGCATCATATCATGAAATGGGGCCATCATGGCTCGCTGATAGGTGGCTCCGGCATTGATGAGGCCGAATGATAGTCGCCTATAGTAGAAGGTTCCCCAAGGAGTGATGAAAGTTGTTTTCTCCCAGTCTTCTTCAGTAACCATGATTTGATGGTAACCAGCAAAGCAATCCACGAAGGAATACATGTCGTACTGCATCGTATTGTCGATCAGGATGTGGATGAAAGACACCGGGAAGTTGTCTTTGAGGCAAGCTTTGTTCAAATCCAGGTAATCCACGCATACTCGTACCTTCCCTCTGGGATTAGGCACGGGGACTATGTTTAAAAGCCATTCTAGGTAGGTTGATACCATGATAATCCCGGCTTTGAATTGCTTAACGACTTCTTCTTTGACTTTCAGACTCCATTCAGGTTTCAATCGCCTGAGATTTTGTTTGACTAGCTTGAACCCCTCTTTGATGGGCATTCGATGGATGACAATGTCAGTGGACAGGCCACTCATATCTTCATGTGATGACCATACAAATACATCCTGGAACTGTGTTAGGAGTTTGATCAGGTCGGCTTTTTGGTCTTGGGTGAGGTCTAACCCTATCTGGATTTCTTTGATATTTTTGGAGGTTCCTATGTTGATAGTGGTGGTTTGGTCGAGGTTTGGTTTGGGTTTGTCTTTGACCCATTATTTGATCTCCTCGGGCACCTCATAGTCATCTTCCTCCTCTTGATCAATATCCATCAAGTCGAAGTTCAGTTCTACATTAAAGTTGTAGTCACTTTGACAAGTTGGCATCTCATCAGCAGAGACAAACACATCCCATGCTTGAGTCCTGAAAACAAAAAGGCTTTCATCCTAGATATATACAACTGCTTAAATATACATAGTATTCTGCAAAGCATGACAAAGTTGCTGCTATAGCTGTGCAATCAAAAGTAAGCAGTAAATAAAAGCATTATTAAAGGGCAGATTGACTCTCTTTGCCCCTTTACCTATTTTGACTGAGGCAAGGGACGCTTCTCCAGTTATCCAAGGTCAGATCCTCATGAACAGGGAGGATCGAGGCTTTGTGATCATCTGTCTCGTCTTGGATGATGACCGAGACACATCCTTTATAATAGGGCCGGGGTTTTTCTTTGAACTACCCCCTTTTTCCTTCTTGATGCGAGGAATTTGAATCTGATCCTCGCCTTCACTGTCTGGGGTCTCATCATTCATACCCTCGTAGTTTATAATGACCCGCATGTTAGCAAATGGGTCTCGTCCTTCGTACAGGATCTTTTCTTTTCCCTTTTCGCTATCTACCTCATGCTTGAGGGATTTTCTTTCATTGACGGGTATAATTGGAGGAAACAGTATCGTTGATACCACAGCAGGGATCTTCCTCATTGGCTTTACCCATCCTGCATTAGTGAGGTTTGGGAGCAATATTGTGGAAGCATGAGCCTTGGGATGCTTATTCGGGTTCTGGTAATTTTCCCTAAATGAAAATCCCAATCCTGCTCTCCCAGTTTGACTCAGGATTTGTATCGGGCTCTTGATACCTTGTTGATTCTTTGCTAACCCTTCTCCAAGATGAAAACCCAAAGATACCATTTCCTGGCCCACTGTCATTACTTCAGTGGAGACCTTGGGTTTCATGGTCGGTGCTCTGATAGTTAGATACTGCGTATCACTCACCTCTAGGGCTTGAAAACTTGCAGGTTCAATCCCTGCATCCAGGCTGATCACTGGCATGTCTCCGTATGTGCAGACAGGGTATTCTGGTTTGACATTGACCATGATTAGGTTTCCAATTATAATGTACTTGAGCTATTAATGGAGGGTGGATGGCACTGCCCCTGCCATGTGGATTCAAGGCTTACCCAGCAACAAGTTGTATCCAGTGGCGATGTTGAGCACCTGAAAGGATACATAGAAAGTGTGTGGACTAATCTCCAAGGGCAGTTCTATTTCTCCCATAGCTTGGAGTCGCAATCCATCAAAAGCCCGGATAACCATATGACTGGTTTTGATCCAGTTCGGGTTGATCTTCATTCTTTCCAAGGTGTCGTAGGGACAGTTGTTGAGTGATGATCCTCCATTTATGAGCACTCCTCCAATTACATATCCAAAAAACATCACAGCTATATGCAAGGACTTATGATGGCCCGTTCCTTCTGCTAGGATATCATCGTCAGTAAAGGAGATCACATTATTGTTGAAAATGTGTTCGACCACATGACAAAATTTCTCGGTGTCTACGGTATGTGGCAGATGGGCTTCTTCCAGTACTTTTACTAGAATGTTGTGATGATCCACTGAGGATAAGACCAGATTAAAGATGGACATTTGCTTGGGTTAATCGTTCAAGTTTTGCACTATCTTGATTTCATTATGTCCCATCTTGTTGAGGAACTCTTCGATTTTCTCTTCAGCCACCTTTGCTTTGGATTTGATGACTGGTTTGTGATAAATGGTTTTATTGCCACTTATTTAGATATCAACTAACTTCAATTATTGCTTAAACTCATGTGTTATATTAGCTTTTCATGCATTTTAGCTTGTTTTTGTAGATTTCATATTGGAAGCTCTCTTGGTGTTATGTCAATCTAAAAGGGAAGGAAATGCAATCCGAACATCATTTGGGCTTTCATGTTCTTAGATTGGAACTTGGGTCATATTGTAGAGCGCCTTCTAAGCTTTTCGGAACATCTTGAATCATCTCAATTGGAGTTCGGAGGCGAGAGTTATGACCTTTGTACCAACCAACGGACGTCGAACTTCACAATTTTGGGTTGCTATTGCACAGCTGTCACTTCAAGCCCAATTTATACCTTCATCCGTCCATTATTTCTCAATGCTCAAAGAATGAAAGTTGTATATCTCTTCGATAGCTTTGATTTGACAGGTAGTAGTCCCCGTAACTCCTCCCGGATCAAAAGTTATGGCTGTTCTACCAGAGTGCACTACAGCAGAATTCCAGCGGCGCAGGAGTGCCAGTTTGTAGTGTATTTTGGGCACGCCCGCGCCTTTCCCCAGACCAAAAAAATGGCCTTTGCTTCCAGCGCGCCCGTGCCCAATTCCAGACCATTTCCAACGCGACCGCGCCACTCCGGAACACGACCAAACTTGACTTTTTCATTAAAGAGTGCGATTAAAGCGTAACTGAATGGGGGATTCATATTAGGGCTTATATATAGAGACATAGGAGTAGGAAAGAAGGGTATTCCATGTGACGCCCCCAAATTCCAGGACCGCCACTTGGTCTCTCGAATTTGGTTCATCACGTGCTCATGGTAATACATCGCAATAATGATAACTAAATATCACACAACCACAGCGAAAAATCTATTCTAGAATAATTTACAATGATTTATTATAATTATTCCCCCAAGTCTCGCAACCTACAGTACTTAATAGATTACATAGCAATATCAATTAACGACTTGTTATATAATCTAACTTAAGCTTAAACATAAACAAATCCAGTCTTACTACATCATCTTCACACAATATTAATATATTTGAAACATAACAGACATAAGCTAGTTGGTAGCCTTGCCCTTGCCCTTATCAATGCCCGAAGGTTCGCCATGCTCTGCCTTAACTGAAATGTTTTAGGGAAAGCAAGAATGAGCACAAATTGCCCAGCAAGTAATATACAATAAGGGTGAATAATAAGATTCTCAATTCTCGAAAGGGTATAGCAAGATTTGATAGCTCAAGAATAACAAGAATATCAACAGTTCTCAATAACAGTCGCTAAGGACAGGATATGATTCAATAATAAGTCAATTCAAGATTTCAAATAACTGAATACTGAGCAGTCACTAAGGACTATGAACTTCTACTAGAATTGACAGTAGTAAACTGAAAATCCAATAAAAAAAAACAGGTACAACAGGTGATCAGCCTAAAGTACCATCGTTATGCATAACAATCAATCATACTCAAGTGTGCACGTCGGTTCTCCGATAATTATATATTCCCTTCAAAGAAGGTTGTTCTTCTCAGTCAAATACAAGATCCCGCACCAATCAATTAGTTTGGGTCGCTTTTCAATAATATAAGTCTAGCCGAATCAAATGGCATAGACACTTTCACAATATTCAAGAACAATACTAAGTTCAACATGAATAATAGCTTTAATAAAATAAGAGTTCAAGTATGCTAATTCAATTCAACCGAATAAATAGGAAACTAGTTCGCAATACACAAGATAGGATACTTGCATAGTAAAAGAGTATAAGTTAGGAAACTTTCACAATCATAGCTTTCCTTGCATAAAGTAAATGTGTCGGTTAGGATACTTGCACTTTAAGAGAGTGTAAGTAAGAGAACTTGCCTTTAGCGTAGTTTATCCACGAAAAGTAATCAACACTTTCGAATTCCTATCGTAATACAGTTACGTATATATATGATATTCATTAGTCATATAATTTAACTTCACATTTTCTCTTTGAATATACGATCAACACATAAGGTAAGTTTTACCTAGCTACATAGTTATATAGAATATAATTTCTATCCTTAACGTTCCTTCTTTAGAGTTTAAACGCATTCTCATATTATATAAGATCTCAACAATTAGCAAACATGCTTGCATATTATTAATATCACATAAGACCACAATCAATACTAAATATATTTCATTTTAGCAAGTTACGGCATCTCATTAAGTTAACCGTCAAAATCGGGTTCAAGTAACATCATATAATATCACGTAGCATGTATTCATATTTAAAGGATACTTTACATGCTTGTATAACTTTTCCAAATCCAATCGTACATGGTATAGGTTCTTAAGTTAATACTTAAAGCCATTCAAGGACACGAACTCATATGGTCTAACATGGTCGTTTTTAAACACATAAGATATTCATATAACTTGTATTAGTCATGCTCATGAGTACTCGTATAGCATATATGTAGCTAGCATTGTTATTATCTTGAAAACATGCTTTGTTTATGCTAAACTTAATCACGGCAACCAATCATGGTATATATATATGCATGACACATGAATGAGTCTAAGAGTACTATCACATGTGTCCATAAATATCAGAATTTAAATCTCCACGTATCGTGTTAATGCTCATGTGCAAGGCTTGTATTTCTATTAGTGAATCTTACTAATAGAGCCTAACATGTTCATGCTTCCTTACGAACTATATAAACACAAGTTAAGGCTTCATTCATATATTTCAAAGTTATCTAAACATGCTCATAACATCAAAATGACTATATAGCATTTACATGATCATATCCACCTTCAAACTTATATTTTTGTTAGGAATGAGCACTAGTTAGGTTCACATGTTCATATTTTATTACGGAACCAATATAGATAAGCTAACATGCACTTCATGTGTCTCTAGGTGGTACTAACGTGCTTGCAAGGTCAGTATGTAAACATGCTTTATAATGTTAACGTTCGTTTATGAAACTTTAAGTTTGTTTTCAAACTATATGTCGTTTTGTTAACCATGTATGCTAATACACTAAAACATGCTTACATTGCCTCATTAGGTTTATATATATGTATTAATCATGCTTCCATGCTTGTTTAAACAAAAATCAACCAATTAGTACATAACAGTTTTGTTGCAGAATGCAGAAAACTGCACACAGAGGCCGGCGCTGCGGCGCGGCAACAGCAGCATACTCTGGCGCTGCGGCGCGGGGCTGGCGCTGCGGCGCGGGTGGCGCTGCGGCGCGGGCTGCGGCGTGGGTGGGGCTGCGGCGCGGGCTTCGGCGCTGCGGCGCTGGCTGCGGCGCTGCGGCGTGGGGACAGTTCCTCCAGTTCAGACTGCAGCGAAACCGACCCAAAACCTCCCATTTTATCGATCTCGACATACCCATATGCTGTTAGACTAACCTTTTTACCTTACTAACACATATATATTGTTATATAACAGTCAATCGCCCAAACGATTCCCAATTTGATGAACTCCAACTTATTTTACGAATTCGATGCTTTATAGAAATTACAGATCAACAATGGAAATGAAAGTCAAGAAAGCTATATAGTGGTTCCATCACGTATGTATGTCCATATAACAACAATATAAGGGTTCTACAAACCAATCATGAACCAATTTGGCATAATCAAAAATTTGAAGGAAACTTCGGAAACAGAAAACGAAAATGAAGAACAAAGGAAGAGGGATTATACCTCTGCTAGGATTCCAATATAGTTTGCTGCTAATCCAACTTCTCCTACTGATATATGTATATTGCTTTCACTCACCACTTATGCAAACTCTCAGCAAATTGAAAACGAAGAAACATGGCTGCTATTTATAGAAAAATCCTTACACAAACAATGCAATTGTCCATTAAATTGAACCACTAGATTGAAGCTTTGTATATCAGCTAAGGAAGAGTTGGTAGAGTGGTTGAAGAACACTGTTGTGCCCACTCCCCGTATCATGATTTGCTAGAATGCTGAGTTTGAGAAGGTAGGAGTAGGCTAGCTTCATGAGTGTTTTACGTGTACAAGGTTTGTGTCTTATTAATATGGGACAAGGCATAAAAATCTCAGCATTTCCAATTTGTAAACAAACTAGTGTTAATACTTAGGTTATATACACACACATATTTAGACACTTAGGTCTTTAATTGAAATGTCACAATAATTCATATACTGTAGTAAGTGTAAATTGACACGTATAATCCATGTACATTTTGTTAATACCGGATATAATCTAATCAGATGTTAACACATTACACTGTCTCCTTTATTAAAACTAATTGTTTACAATATGTTCATGATATATTATACAATGTATACCCACATATTTATTGTCACACAAGTTATTAATCAAGTAGCTCACATGGTTTAATAAGCCTTACCATATAATAGTGTCATATTACACTTCACATAATACATAGTCAGCTAATATATGCTACACATTTAATTCACATGCTTGCACATATAATTTCTCATCTTATAAATTGAATATTAATTAATAATATACACATATCCTACATCAATCAATATAATTGTTAACCTCCATCACAATTTAATTAACCCTTATATGATTAATTATCACTTTGATATAAATCTTATTATATTTATAAACACGTTGCTCATTATTATTATGTTTCTTGCAATAATAATAATCACATATTATTAATCAACCCTCATTAGTATTTTATAACAGTTAATTAATATTCTTCGATTAACAATTAATATAGATTAATTGTTCGCTTAAATTAATATAATCATTCTTATATTACGTCACTGTGCCACACAAGGCAATCAACGAGTTTATCACAAACTCCACCAATTTCTCAATTATTATAATTATTCAATTATATATAATTGAATTAATTCATCTCATAACACAAAATCATTTATATTCAAATAAATTCTCATTTCCATTAATATATTTATTTAATAATATATGGAAATTCTCGGGTATTACATCCTCCCCCCCTTATAAAAATTCCATCCCAGAATTGCTACAAGGTTACACAAATAGATGGGGATAGTCCCTCATCATCCTATCTTCTAACTCCCACGTTGCCTCCTCGACATCGTGGTTACGCCAAAGTACTTTTACAGATGAAATAACTTTATTTCTCAAAGTTTGTTCTTTCCTATCTAATATCTGGACAGGAATTTCTTCATACGCCAAGTTCTTCTCCACTTGAATGGGCTCGTAAGAAATCACGTGCTTGTAGTCGGCCTTGTACGGTCGCAACACGGAAATGTGGAACACGTTGTGGATATGCTCCAACTCGGGTGGTAACGCAACTTTGTATGCCACTTCGCCCAATCGCTTCAGTATCTCGAACGGTCCTATGAATCTTGGACTCAATTTTCCTTTCTTGCCGAAACGGATTTTTCCCTTCCATGGAGATACCTTGAAGAATACGAAACTGCCGACTTTGAAGTCTTGGTCCTGCCGATGCAAATCTGCGTATTTCTTCTGGCGATCTTGAGCTGCTACAAGTCTGGCTCTTATCACTGTCACCACGTCTGCGGTTTGTTGAACTAACTCTGGTCCGAGTATTCGTCGTTCTCCGACTTCGTCCCAACATAACGGCGTTCTGCACTTTCTCCCGTAAAGAACTTCGTACGGTGGCATGCCGATACTTGCATGGTAGCTATTATTATATGCGAATTCTACTAAGGGTAGGTGGTCGTCCCAATTTCCCTTAAAATCCATCACGCAAGTCCTAAGCATGTTTTCTAGCGTTTGTATTGTTCGCTCACTTTGTCCGTCTGTTTGAGGATGATAAGCTGTACTCAACCTCAACTGCGTTCCCATTCTTTTTTGCAAACTCTTCCAAAAATTGGACGTGAAGCGCGGATCTCGATCAGAGACAATTGACACCGGCACTCCATGTAGTGAAACAATTTCTTTTACATATAGGCTTGCTAATTGGTTCAAACTATAGCGGATCTTGATTGGTAGAAAGTGTGCGGTCTTCGTTAGTCGATCCACGATAACCCAAATAGCATCATAACCTTTCTGTGTAACTGGAAGTCCTACCACGAAGTCCATGGTAATATGCTCCCATTTCCACTCTGGTATTTCTAACGGTTGTAGTAAACCACTCGGCCGCTGATGCTCTGCTTTAACGCGTTGGCAAGTCAAGCATCTACTGACGCACTCTGCGACTTCCCGTTTCAACTTGGGCCACCAAAAATGTTGCCTTAGATCTTGGTACATCTTTGTGCCTCCCGGATGAACGGAATATGTCGTATTGTGTGCCTCGTGTAAAATCTCTTCCCTCAACTCGGTTACCGCTGGTACCCACACTCTCCCTTCAAATCTCAAAATACCGTCTTTATCCATTCGAAATTTTTCTTCCTCATTTTCTGTGATCCTCTTTCGGATTTTCTCACACTCTTCATCCTTTTCCTGAGCTTCCTTTACTCTATCCAACAACGTCGGACAATCTTCCATTACAATTAACTTCTCACCAGACTTTTCTGGTCCTTTCACTTCTATCTCCAATTTTTCCTTCTCTCTTATCAACTCTTCCTGAGTCGTCAAATTAAACAACTTCTCCCTTCCTTTCCTGCTCAGAGCGTCGGCAACCACATTTGCCTTTCCCGGGTGATAAAGAATATCGCAGTCATAGTCTTTGATTAATTCTAACCACCTTCTCTGCCGCATGTTTAACTCCTTCTGTGTGAAGATATATTTCAGACTTTTGTGGTCCGTGTATATCTCACATTTTTCTCCGTATAGATAATGTCTCCATATCTTTAACGCAAAAACTACTGCCGCTAACTCTAAGTCGTGAGTAGGGTATCATTTTTCGTAATCCTTCAATTGTCGTGACGCATATACAATAACCTTGCCATGTTGCATAAGCACACAGCCAAGCCCCTTGTGCGATGCATCACTATACACCACAAAATTTCCCGCATCATCTGCTAATGATAACACAGGTGCTTCGCTCAATCTCCTTTTCAGTTCTTGAAAACTTTCTTCGCATTTGTCGGTCCATACAAATTTCACCGTCTTTCTAGTCAAATTGGTCAATGGGGTTGCTATCTTAGAAAAATCTTGGATGAATCTTCGATAGTACCCAGCTAACCCTAGAAAGCTTCTCACCTCCGTCGGTGTTCTCGGTTGTTCCCAATTACTTACTGCTTCGACCTTTGCAGGGTCTACTGAGATTCCATTCTTATCCACCACGTGGCCTAAGAATTGAACCTTCTCTATCCAAAATTCGCACTTAGAAAATTTTGCATACATCTTCTCCTTCCTTAGTGCCTCCAAAACAAGCTTCAGATGTTCGGCGTGTTCTTCCTCTGTCTTTGAGTAGATCAAAATGTCGTCGATAAAAACCACTACAAATTTATCCAAGTATGGCTTGAAAACTCAGTTCATCAAGTCCATAAATGCTGCCGGAGCATTAGTCAATCCGAATGACATTACCAAAAACTCGTAGTGTCTATAACGGGTTCGAAACGCAGTCTTTGGTATGTCCTCATCCCTCACTTTCAGTTGATGATATCCTGTTCGTAGGTCGATCTTTGAGAAACATTTTGCTCCCTTCAGTTGATCAAATAAGTCGTCTATCCTCGGTAGCGGATACCGGTTCTTGATCGTTACTCTGTTTAATTCTCGATAATCGATACAGAGCCTCATCGATCCGTCCTTCTTCTTAACGAATAGTACTGGTGCTCCCCAAGGAGAAACACTCGGTCGAATGTAACCCTTATCCAATAATTCTTGTAATTGTATCATCAATTCCTTCATTTCTACTGGCGCCATACGATATGGAGCTTTCGAAATCGGTGCCGTTCCCGGTGCTAAGTCTATTACGAATTCGATTTCTCTGTCTGGCGGAAGACCAGGCAGATCGTCCGAAAACACATCTTGGAATTCATTAACTACGTATATATCCTTAATTTCTACTCCCTTTTTCCGAGTATCAACGATGTAAGCTAAATATCCTACACATCCTTTCCTTAACAATTTCTTGGCCTACATCATCGTAACGCAACACGATTGCTTAAGCGATGAGCTACCATAAAACACTACCTTAGACTTACTCGGAGTCTGAAGGTTCACACATTTGTTCTGACAGTCAATTATCGCAGCATGGTTATACAACCAATCCATTCCCAGTATTACGTCAAATTCTCCCAGTCTAATAGGAATCAAGTCTACGCTCAGTTCATGTTTACTAATACTTGCGCGACAATTTTGATAAACGTATTCTACAGGGATCACTTCCTTATTAGCAACTTCTATGATCAAAGGATTTTCTAAAAGTTCTCGGGGTGTACTAAGTCTACTAGCAAATTCTTCAGATATAAAAGAACAGGTGGCACCCGAATCAAATAATACATAAGCATTTATATCATTGATTGGGATTATACCTGACACCACATCCTTCGCAGCCATTGCATCTTGGACGGTCATGTTAAAGGTTCTGGCGGTTGGGCGGTTGGATTGTGCCGGTCCACCGATCATCAGCTTGTTGCCACCTTGCTGATTACTACCCCCGCCACTTCCCTTCTTTGGGCAGTCCTTAATTTGGTGCTCCGTCGAGCCACACGCAAAGCATCCTTGTATCTTTTTTGGTTTCAAACAGTTGGGCGAGATGTGCCCTTCCTGTCCGCAGTTGTAGCAAGTGCCACGTCCCTTCCAGCACTCGCCCTGGTGATTCTTCCCACACTTCGGGCATCCTTCAGCCCTCTTCTTGAAACCTCCACGAAAATTCCCTGATTGATTATTATTGTTGTTTTTGTTGTTGTTGTTGTTGTTCTCCCACTTTCTCTTTCCCAAGTTGCTTCCTCCGCTACTGCTTCCACCCGTACGATTCTCTCCTCCAGTATTCTTTCCTTTCTTTTCTTTGTTATACAGACTTAAGGCCTCACTGCCGCCTTCCGCAATGATTGCCTTCTCCAGTAATGTTGCAAAGGAATCAATTTGAAGAACTGATACCTTATTGAACAGCCATGGCTTCAACCCTTGTTCAAAGCGTCTAGCCTTCCTCTCTTCATCACCAACTTAGTGCTCCGCAAATCGCGCTAGTTCGTTAAACCTAGCCGCGTATTGCGCCACCGTCATCTCACCTTGTTTTAACTCTAGGAATTTCACCTCCATCCTATTCTTCAAACTCTTCGGAAAGTAATTCTCGAAGAACAGTGTCTTAAACTTATCCCAAGCTATTATCCCTTCTCCAGCTCTTTGTTGATTAGCCTCCCACCAGTAGTTCGCTTCTCCCCTCATCATGTACGTGGCAAACACCGTCTTCTGATCTTCGCCTACGTTAGCTATAGTGAAAGCTTTTTCGATCTCTTTGATCCACGTTTGTGCGACGATTGGGTCGGTAGTTCCCTCGAACTCCGGGGGTCCTACACTCTTAAAGTCTTTAAAGGTTGTTACTGGCACAGTTTGAGGGTTCGGGCGAACGGGTTCATTGTTCCTTCCCCTTATGGCTTCTCCTAACAAGTCTACCAGTTTCTAGATCGGGTCTACTTGTTCTCTCTCATTGTTAACGGATTCTTCGGGTGCAGTCAATCTACGTCTGGGCGGCATTATCTGCATCATAATTTTTCATTTTTATTATTATTCAAGTATATCACTTAAGTATTTCTTTTAATACTAAAAGAATAAATTTATAACACGTTTCTAAAATTAACTCCATTTATATTCATATGCCATTTCATTTCATTACATGATTTTCCTAGCATACTGCTATAAATGTTATCACATATATCCCCTAATATCACAAAAGACGGGGAATATACCAACCTACTACCATACTACCCTTCTAACAAAAGCTAACTCGGGGTTTACATCATCATCCCACATCTTACACAAAAGATCGGGATTACAACATAGTATATACAATACATAAAGACACAACTAGTACTACCACTAGACTGACTAAGGAAATCTCATCCCATCATCCCGCGCTCCACTGCGCTCTTGTACTCCAACTGTGCTATATACGCAACCAGCTCTCGGCTCAAGGTATGTAGAGTCTGTCCTTGTTCTGCCGGGTAGTGGTACACACCATCAATCACCCTTTCAAAAGCTGAACGGAACACATACCCCATCTTGTTCATCTTTCTCATCTTGCACCTGACCTCGTCCTCAAGGTCGTCAGCTCTCTCATTGGACGCTTCCCACTTCTCCTCGAAGTGTAACCTATCCATCACCTCCAACTCTAGCTGAGTACGGAGTGCCTCTTTCTCAGTTTTCTCACTCAGCTCCCTCTGCTCAAACTCTTCTAGCTTCTCTGCCAAATCTACATTCCTAGCCACTGACCTGTGAAATAGAGTCCCCATCTGGATCCCTGCCTCCCTAAGGTAGGCAATCTCCACCTCTAACTCTTGCATAGCCAGCTTCCTCTGGTGGTCCTCATCCCTCAGCTTCTGGAACTCAGACTCTCTCTCGTGGGCCTCTGCCTCTAGCTCCTGGACTCTGCAGTCTAACTCTAGAATACGCTCCTCGTACTCGCCTAACATCTGTTCCTCTATAGTAGCCTCATCAGAGTCCTCTACTGGCTCATCCTCCATCGGCTCCTCCTCTGGATCATACTCTATCTCAATCTCGTCCTCGTCGTCGGACTCGAACGGTGCAACAGCCTGCACTGGTGTAGCCTCTAGAGGTGCCTCGTACACTACATGTATATCCCTGGGCTCCTCCTTGGCCACTCTACTAGGTACTCCTGTGTCTGTCATCCTACACTCACAAACACAAGACAAACAAACAGCAACTCCATTAGAATGTTAAATAAAACATAAGTTCATTGTATAGAATGATGTTACATTTCATAACAGACTAAGCCTCTCAAGGAAAACTCTACATGAGTTTTATCTCCTTCCTAACTTCTAAGTTCGCCTAAGTTATAGTCTAAGGACACTCGTTCCTAAGGTTTATAACTACGGCTTTGATACCAACCTGTGACGCCCCCAAATTCCAGGACCGCCACTTGGTCTCTCGAATTTGGTTCATCACGTGCTCATGGTAATACATCGCAATACTGATAACTAAATATCACACAACCACAGCGGAAAATCTATTCTAGAATAATTTACAATGATTTATTATAATTATTCCCCCAAGTCCCGCAACCTACAGTACTTAATAGATTACATAGCAATATCAATTAACGACTTGTTATATAATCTAACTTAAGCTTAAACATAAACAAATCCAGTCTTACTACATCATCTTCACACAATATTAATATATTTGAAACATAACAGACATAAGCTAGTTGGTAGCCTTGCCCTTGCCCTTATCAATGCCCGAAGGTTCGCCATGCTCTGCCTTAACTGAAATGTTTTAGGGAAAGCAAGAATGAGCACAAATTGCCCAGCAAGTAATATACAATAAGGGTGAATAATAAGATTCTCAATTCTCGAAAGGGTATAGCAAGATTTGATAGCTCAAGAATAACAAGAATATCAACAGTTCTCAATAACAGTCGCTAAGGACAGGATATGATTCAATAATAAGTCAATTCAAGATTTCAAATAACTGAATACTGAGCAGTCACTAAGGACTATGAACTTCTACTAGAATTGACAGTAGTAAACTGAAAATCCAATAAAAAAAAAATAGGTACAACAGGTGATCAGCCTAAAGTACCATCGTTATGCATAACAATCAATCATACTCAAGTGTGCACGTCGGTTCTCCGATAATTATATATTCCCTTCAAAGAAGGTTGTTCTTCTCAGTCAAATACAAGATCCCGCACCAATCAATTAGTTTGGGTCGCTTTTCAATAATATAAGTCTAGCCGAATCAAATGGCATAGACACTTTCACAATATTCAAGAACAATACTAAGTTCAACATGAATAATAGCTTTAATAAAATAAGAGTTCAAGTATGCTAATTCAATTCAACCGATTAAATAGGAAACTAGTTCGCAATACACAAGATAGGATACTTGCATAGTAAAAGAGTATAAGTTAGGAAACTTTCACAATCATAGCTTTCCTTGCATAAAGTAAATGCGTCGGTTAGGATACTTGCACTTTAAGAGAGTGTAAGTAAGAGAACTTGCCTTTAGCGTAGTTTATCCACGAAAAGCAATCAACACTTTCGAATTCCTATCGTAATACAGTTACGTATATATATGATATTCATTAGTCATATAATTTAACTTCACATTTTCTCTTTGAATATACGATCAACACATAAGGTAAGTTTTACCTAGCTACACAGTTATATAGAATATAATTTCTATCCTTAACGTTCCTTCTTTAGAGTTTAAACGCATTCTCATATTATATAAGATCTCAACAATTAGCAAACATGCTTGCATATTATTAATATCACATAAGACCACAATCAATACTAAATATATTTCATTTTAGCAAGTTACGGCATCTCCTTAAGTTAACCGTCAAAATCGGGTTCAAGTAACATCATATAATATCACGTAGCATGTATTCATATTTAAAGGATACTTTACATGCTTGTATAACTTTTCCAAATCCAATCGTACATGGTATAGGTTCTTAAGTTAATACTTAAAGCCATTCAAAGACACGAACTCATATGGTCTAACATGGTCGTTTTTAAACACATAAGATATTCATATAACTTGTATTAGTCATGCTCATGAGTACTAGTATTGCATATATGTAGCTAGCATTGTTATTATCTTGAAAACATGCTTTGTTTATGCTAAACTTAATCACGGCAACCAATCATGGTATATATATATGCATGACACATGAATGAGTCTAAGAGTACTATCACATGTGTCCATAAATATCAGAATTTAAATCTCCACGTATCGTGTTAATGCTCATGTGCAAGGCTTGTATTTCTATTAGTGAATCTTACTAATAGAGCCTAACATGTTCATGCTTCCTTACAAACTATATAAACACAAGTTAAGGCTTCATTCATATATTTCAAAGTTATCTAAACATGCTCATAACATCAAAATGACTATATAGCATTTACATGATCATATCCACCTTCAAACTTATATTTTTGTTAGGAATGAGCACTAGTTAGGTTCACATGTTCATATTTTATTACGGAACCAATATAGATAAGCTAACATGCACTTCATGTGTCTCTAGGTGGTACTAACGTGCTTGCAAGGTCAGTATGTAAACATGTTTTATAATGTTAACGTTCGTTTATGAAACTTTAAGTTTGTTTTCAAACTATATGTCGTTTTGTTAACCTTGCATGCTAATACACTAAAACATGCTTACATTGCCTCATTAGGTTTATATATATGTATTAATCATGCTTCCATGCTTGTTTAAAAAAAATCAACCAATTAGTACATAACAGTTTTGTTGCAGAATGCAGAAAACTGCACACAGAGGCCGGCGCTGCGGCGCGGCAACAGCAGCATACTCTGGCGCTGCGGCGCGGGCTGCGGCGTGGGTGGGGCTAGGGCGCGGGTTTCGGCGTTACGGCGCGGGCTGCGGCGCTACGGCGCTGGCTGCGGCGCTGGCTGCGGCGCTGCGGAGCTGGCTGCGGCGCTGCGGCGTAGGGACAGTTCCTGCAGTTCAGACTACAGCGAAACCGACCCAAAACCTCCCATTTTATCGATCTCGACATACCCATATGCTATTAGACTAACCTTTTTACCTTACTAACACATATATATTGTTATATAACAGTCAATCGCCCAAACGATTCCCAATTTGATGAACTCCAACTTATTTCACGAATTCGATGCTTTACAGAAATTACAGATCAACAATGGAAATGAAAGTCAAGAAAGCTATATAGTGGTTCCATCACGTATGTATGTCCATATAACAACAATATAAGGGTTCTACAAACCAATCATGAACAAATTTGGCATAATCAAAAATTTGAAGGAAACTTCGGAAACAGAAAACGAAAATGAAGAACAAAGGAAGAGGGATTATACCTCTGCTAGGATTCCAATATAGTTTGCTTCTAATCCAACTTCTCCTACTGATATATGTATATTGCTTTCACTCACCACTTATGCAAACTCTCAGCAAATTGAAAACGAAGAAACATGGCTGCTATTTATAGAAAAATCCTTACACAAACAATGCAATTGTCCATTAAATTGAACCACTAGATTGAAGCTTTGTATATCAGCTAAGGAAGAGTTGGTAGAGTGGTTGAAGAACACTGTTGTGCCCACTCCCCGTATCATGATTTGCTAGAATGCTGAGTTTGAGAAGGTAGGAGTAGGCTAGCTTCATGAGTGTTTTACGTGTACAAGGTTTGTGTCTTATTAATATGGGACAAGGCATAAAAATCTCAGCATTTCCAATTTGTAAACAAACTAGTGTTAATACTTAGGTTATATACACACACATATTTAGACACTTAGGTCTTTAATTGAAATGTCACAATAATTCATATACTGTAGTAAGTGTAAATTGACACGTATAATCCATGTACATTTTGTTAATACCGGATATAATTTAATCAGATGTTAACACATTACACTGTCTCCTTTATTAAAACTAATTGTTTACAATATGTTCATGATATATTATACAATGTATACCCACATATTTATTGTCACACAAGTTATTAATCAAGTAGCTCACATGGTTTAATAAGCCTTACCATATAATAGTGTCATATTACACTTCACATAATACATAGTCAACTAATATATGCTACACATTTAATTCGCATGCTTGCACATATAATTTCTCATCTTATAAATTGAATATTAATTAATAATATACACATATCCTACATCAATCAATATAATTGTTAACCTCCATCACAATTTAATTAACCCTTATATGATTAATTATCACTTTGATATAAATCTTATTATATTTATAAACACGTTGCTCATTATTATTATGTTTCTTGCAATAATAATAATCACATATTATTAATCAATCCTTATTAGTATTTTATAACAGTTAATTAATATTCTTCGATTAACAATTAATATAGATTAATTGTTCACTTAAATTAATATAATCATTCTTATATTACGTCACTATGCCACAAAAGGCAATCAACGAGTTTATCACAAACTCCACCAATTTCTCAATTATTATAATTATTCAATTATATATAATTGAATTAATTCATCTCATAACACAAAATCATTTATATTCAAATAAATTCTCATTTCCATTAATATATTTATTTAATAATATATGGAAATTCTCGGGTATTACATTCCATCCTTGGGGATCAAGTAGTATAGACATGTTCTCTTCTTCTCTTCAATTTTATCATTAGATTAGGTTAAATTATTAGAACCCTAGATTAGATTAGAGGTGGAGATTGAAGCTCTTGAAGATCATTGGAGATTCATATTGGAAGCAAGAGAATTCAGATTTGCTTACTCCAAATCCTAAATTCTCTTATTCTTTCTTTGTATCTTTCTAATGTTTATTCAAGTTGTGGATTGTGGATTCGATTCAATCATGAATTAAACTCTATTTTGGGATTTTAATGGAACCTATTGAGTAGTTTATTGTGATATACTTCCTTGTTGGTCTTTTTGATTGTTATGGGATTGCCTATTAAGATTCATACTTAATTTGTTAGTTGATTGGCCATCGATTACTGTGATAATCCATATGAACTTGAAAGACGAAGTATGGGTTTAGATCTGATCTTAATAGCTTGTGTTTGTATGTTCTACATGGTGATGGAATGTATGATTCGTGCTTCGAATAGTCATATACCGAAGCACCGCTTGTAGTTAATTGAGGACTTGCGCTTAAATCGATATTGCTTGTAATTAACATAGACATATAGTGAGTTAGGTAATATTGATGTTCATGTGTATTCTATTATCTGTGGATTATATGTGATATGGACTTGGTACATCGAAAGATGTTCTTGTCTTACTTTCGTATTCTCGGATAACAATCTATAATAATTGATTTGACTTAACAGGAAGTGTGTTAACTTAGATGAATCAATAGGGGAAATTGTAAACTCATATCTTCACTTTCCAGTTTTATTCTAGGGTTAATTTAGTATTAGTTTAATTTTGTAGTTTTAATCAATATACATTAAATCATTCGTTTAAATAAGACTGAAATGGTTATGGGCTAGTGCTTGGTGAGTTTTATTAGTTAATTCTCCGTGGGAACGATACTTTACTTACTCTTTATTACTTGTTGACCGTGTATACTTGCACGCATATATTGATCGAGAAAACGACCAACAAGTTTTTGGAGCCGCTGCCGGTGAATTAGTTTAATAAATTTTTGCCAACATTAGCTTCAATCAAATTAGTCTTAATTTAAATATTTTTATTTTTTTTGTTTTAATTCTCTTCCTATATTCTCTCTTTTCAGGTACCATGGATTACAATGCTTATCAATGGTCGTACACGAGAATGGATCAATCAAGGGAAACAGGGATTGATGGACTCGACCCAATTGCTACATTATTAGCATAACTTGAGATACTTTCGAGGAAGTTGGACATTGTTTCAAGCCAACGTACTCAAAATATAGTAGTTACTTGTGATTATTGTGATGGTAACCATCTGAGTCATCAGTGCACCGTCAGTTTTGAACCTGTGCAGTACGGGGGTGATTACCTCAATCATGATGTTTATTCCAATTATCATCATGATTGGGAGTATCACCCAGATTCTTCATGGAGCTATGGTTATCAAGACCAATACTGTGATCCAAGTCCAGCATACGCACCAGAATTCACCTATCAGGCTCCAACCAATGATCCTTATTACATGGATTCCGAGGCAGAAACAAAAAATTCAAGAGTAGAGGAAGAATAGTGCATAGCATCAATGAAGGAGATGGTAATGAATCAAGCAGTGTAAATTCAAAATCTTCAAAATCAAATGGATCAAATGTGCATGGCATTAATGAAGGAGTAATTGATTGAGCAAGGAATGAAAATTCAAACTTTTCAGAATCAATTATATCAAATGTTTGAAGCCGTGAACAATTGTCATCAAAATAATTGGTGCTATGATATGGACGCTGAAACTGATGGAGAGCCAGAAGTGTATATGCAATTGGATGAACTGAAAGAAGTGGACATTGAGGAGACAAATGGGGATATGAAAAATGATGACTATGAGCCGACTTTTATAACACCCCAAGTGCCTTCTCAGTCAAAGTTGAAAAATCCAGTGAATTTTGCACACCCATGCCCCCTTGGTAGTCACATCGCAGGCACAGATCTTTATGATAGTGAGGCATTCTTGATACCATGGTGGGCTGAGGAAGAGAAAGTAGAAGAAGAAGAGCCCGTTGTATTTTTCATGCCTCAATGCAAAAATCTATTCACAAATACAACAGACGAAGCGCCTAGCTATACAATGGAAATGAGGAATGCATGTACAAGAAATATGCTAGGTGGCTTATATTCGAAGACTTTCGCGAAGGAGAACCTCCTAACGCACACTGCGGTTCTAATGGATGGAGGGTTTCTCACTTATCGTACAGGAATCGGATAATGGGGGCAAGAAAAAGTCCAGCTAACGGACGTTAAACCGAGCGCTCGATGGGAGGCACCCCATCAAATCTCTCTCTCCCTCCTTGTTTAATTCTCCATTACATACTTTCTATCATTTTTCCCCTCTATGTTTAATTCTTCATAGTTTAAATAGCTCATAATAATTTTTGGTAGTTTCAGTAGTTTAATAAATGCTTGTGTGCCTTACTCAGGTTAAATCCAGCTGGTGCAAAAGTCTATGGTCAGTTGCAATTAAAAAGCTGCAGAAACAGAGTTCAGGGGAGAGCGCGGCTGCGCCAGTCCAAACCTATTCCTCAGCGCGCCCGCGCCAATACCCAGAAAACTGCTGAAGTTTAAAAAAATTGACCCAGCCTTATATCATCTATTCATTTGGTCGAACCCCCCAAACGCGTCACCATAGCAAGCCGAGGAGGAGGTCGATGACGAGGCCAACTAGGGGAGTTTCCTAACCTTTTATCTCCAATAAGGACATTGTCATTTTTAAGTTCGGGGGGTTTTGGTTTATTTTGCATATAGTTAGGTTCATATTGCATATAGTTGCATTTTAGGTCATTTTTTTTAAAAAAAATAAAAAATTTTATTTTTAGGATGTGCCCCTTGAGCATTGTTTTAATTTGATTTATTCATAGTCAATGATAGCAACTTGTTTTAATTGATTCTAACTCATGGGAACCGAACAAATGTTGATTAGTCGTTGTGCTTAAACTCATTGTTGGTTATTGTTGCTTATGAGTCCTTTCACTTTCATACACTTACCCATGAGTATTGAGCTAATTGTATGCTTAGAAAGGCTTATATTACCAAAGGCTTGTGGGAGATATCTATAAACTCTAGAACTCGTTTAAACATCACTCGAAGCAAGGTGTCCAAATTTATTGTGCTTGATTTGTTGGTCATGTGGTGAGTTGAGATGGAGCGTAAAGCGCACTCACTCATGGACGCATGCTTAGGGGAGATATAGCGTAAAACGCACTCTATTATAATTGTGATTAAAGAAAGAAAATTGTATATTGCAAACCTTGCAGGGGGTTGAGATGGAGCGGTAAACGCACTCGCCCATATGAGCATGCTTAAGGTTGAGATGGAGTATAAAATGCACTTACCTAGAGCCCTTGGGTCTCAATTTTTTTTGGAATTGTGATTTGTATACCTTTGTATTGAGTGATGTGTTAAGCATGTTGTTTTGGGGTTTATTTTGAGTTCTTTTCACAAGGTAATGTGGTTGCATAAGTTCATCCGAGCTTGATTGGTTTGGTGCTAGTGGGTGCACACACACACACGGAAGGGACCTAAAGCATGATATGACTAACTATTTGTAATTCTAAACTTGCAACATTTTGAATGCTTTCACGAGTTACCATGCTTTGGCATCTTTGAGACCATTGTTTAAACTTATTAACTCATTGCTCAAGTTTAGTTTATTTAGAAATGTTTAATTTAGACAATTAGAGTGTTTGCTTGAGGACAAGCAACATTTTAAGTTTGGGGGTATTTGATAAGTGGTTTTATAGCCACTTATTTAGATATCAACTAACTTCAATTGTTGCTTAAACTCATGTGTTATATTAGCTTTTCATGCATTTTAGCTTGTTTTTGTAGATTTCATATTGGAAGCTCTCTTGGTGTTATGTCAAGCTAAAAGGGAAGGAAATGCAATCCGAACGTCGTTTGGGCTTTCATGTTAATTTTATGTTCTTGGATTGGAACTTGGGTCATATATTAGAGCGTCTTCTAAGCTTTTCAGAACATCTTGAATCATCTCAATCGGAGTTCGGAGGCTAGAGTTATGACCTTTGTACCAACCAACGGACGTTGAACATCACGGTTTTAGGTTGCCATTGCACAGCTATAACTTTAAGCCCAGTTTAGACCTTCATCTGTCCATTATTTCTCAATGCTAAAAGAATGAAAGTTGTAGATCTCTTCTATAGCTTCGACGTGACAGGTAGTAGTCCCCGTAACTCCTCCCGGATCAAAAGTTATGGTTGTTCTACCAGAGTGCACTGCAGCAGAATTCCTGCGGCGCAGGAGCGCCAGTTTGTAGTGTATTTTGGGTGCACCCACGCCCTTTTCCAGGCCAAGAAAATAACATTTGCTTCCATCGCGCCCGCGCCCAATTCCAGGCCATTTCCAGCGTGGCCGCTCCATTCTGGAACACGACCAAACTTGACTTTTTCATTAAATAGTGCGATTAAAGCGTAACTGAGGGGGGTTCATATTAGGGCTTTTATATAGAGACATAGGAGTAGGAAAGAAAGGTATTCCATCCTTAGGGATCAAGTAGTATAGACATGTTCTCTTCTTCTCTTCAATTTTATCATTAGATTAGGTTAGATTATTTGAACCCTAGATTAGATTAGAGTTGGAGATTGAAGTTCTTGAAGATCATTGGAGATTCATATTGGAAGCAAGAGAATTCAGATTTGCTTACTCCAAACCCTAAATTCTCTCATTCTTTCTTTGTATCTTTCTAATGTTTATTCAAGTTGTGGATTGTGGATTTGATTCAATCATGAATTAAACTCTATTTTTGGATTTCAATGGAACCTATTGAGTAGTTTATTGTGATATACTTCCTTGTTGGTCTTGTTGATTGTTATAGGATTGTCTATTAAGATTCATACTTAATTGCTTAGTTGATTGGCTATCGATTACTGTGATAATCCATATGAACTTGAAAGACGAAGTATGGGTTTAGATCTGATCTTAATAGCTTGTGTTTGTATGTTCTACATGGTGATGGAATGTATGATTCGTGCTTCGGATAGACATATACCGAAGCACCGCTTGTAGTCAATTGAGGACTTGCGCTTAAATCGATATTGCTTGTAATTCACAAAGACATAGTGAGTTAGGTAATTTATGTTCACGCGTATTCTATCATCTGTGGATTATATGTGATATGGACTTGGTACATCAAAAGATGGTCTTGTCTTACTTTCGTGTTCTCGGCTAACAATCTATGATAATTGATTTGACTTAACAGGAAGTGTGTTAACTTAGACGAATCAATAAGGGAAATTATAATCTCATATCTTCACTATCTAGTTTTATTCTAGGGTTAGTTTAGTTTTAGTTTAATTTTGTAGTTTTAATCAATATACATTGAATTATTTATTTAAATAAGACTGATATGGTTATGGGCTAGTGCTTGGTGAGTTTTATTAGTTAATTCTTTGTGGGAATGATAATTTACTTACTCTTAATTACTTGTTGACCGTATATACTTGCACGCATATATTGATCGGGAAAACGACCAACAGTTTGATCACCCGCTGAGGCAGGCATAATGGATTGTCCTTTGGTACAACGGTATTGTTGTTTGAGGTGGACCCTTCATCGTTCCCATAGTTCCATAGGACCCGCTTCAGACTGATATATGGATACTGGGGTCTGAAGGGCAATATCAAAGGCTTGGGTGTGGCCACCTTCACAGGATTTTGTATGTCTTTGACCCCTTTCCTTGGCAGTACTAAGGGTTTGAGAGTCGACTCCCTATCGCAGGATATGACAGCCACTATGTTCTGGTTCCATACAGTGGGGATCCAGAGAGTGTCATTATCTGGAAAATAAAGAATTTGATTTCCCCTTATCAATTCCCCACTTTCAATCATGTCTTGAATTAGGTTACGAAGGGCCCAATAATCCTAGGTATCATGGCCGGATGAATGGGAATGGTGCTGACATATTTGGTCAGGTTTGAATTTTCTGGCTCGAGGGTTCAATAGAGGTAACAAGTCTGTAACCATTCCCTCGTTGATTAACATCTAGAGGATTTCTCCCATCGATTGGTTTAGGTTGGTGAAGTTCCTCTAAAATAGGAATTTCCTTCCAGTTTGGACACTTGCTTCTTCAACCCCCTTGTCAGTCCAGGGTTCGTGCTCATGAGACCAGCTATGGTCCTGCATGGGATTGATCTCCGGTGTGGGCGGACACTCGATGTCAAACCGATTGGACCGTTTGATTATTTTCCTGGTAATCTGATGCTGGTAGACGACCAGTTCTGCTAATTGTTCGATTCGTTCCTTGATAGAGTTTATTTCTTGCTCTATCAGGAACCTTCTTTCTGAAACATCCCAACTGTCTGGGGTGCTATTGGTGGATGGAGTTGATTCTCCCACATAACTGAGGTACTTGGATCCTTCTCCATTTGTGGTGCTAATCATATTGACATTCTCCTTTTTATGCTGTGGTAGAGGCTTATCCTGTACATGGGGTTTCTCAGGCTTTGTTATCACAATCTCTTCGTTGTCAATCAAGTCTTGAATTTTATGCTTGAGAGACCAACAGTCTTGAGTGTAATGGCCTGGGGATCCGGAGTGATAAGCACACTTCTTGCTTGGGTCGAAATTCAGTCCATTAGTGTTGGTTGGTGGAAGGAATTGGACAATCTTCTTTTGAGCCGTCAGAAGTTTGAATACGTTCTCAAGTGAATCCCCTAGAGGGGTGAAAGTTCTTCGACGCTTGACCTCCATATTTTTCTGGAATGGAGGGTTTGAAGGCTATGCTGGATTTTGAAAAGGGGTATAATTCCTCCTTTGAATGGGCATACTATTTAACTCGCCTATTGGATTTTGTCCTTGTAACACTAAAGACACTTCTTCAACTTTCTTTTTATGTACCCTCCGGGGATTACTCATAATTTCTGGACTGGATATGTTCAGCGACAGCTTCAAGGGCGGTCAGATCTTTTATCTTCCTGGACTTGAGCCCCAATTCTGCAATTTCACCATGTTTGATCATTTCAGAGAATGGTTTTCCTATGCCTGCTAGGACCCTCTCATAATATGGCGCTTCTTGGATGTCGATGAAGGTTATGACTATCTCAGACTCAATCATGGCTGGGGTGACTTGTGCTGCAACCCGTCTCCATCTTTGGGCATACTCTCTGAATGATTCAGTGTTCTTTTTCTTGATTTTGGTTATCTGGTATCTGTCTGGAGCCAGCTGAGATTGGAAGCTGTACTGACTGGGGAAGGCATGGGCCAGCTCTTCCCAGCTGTGAATTTTAGAGTTATCCAGACGGGCATACTAGGCTCTGGCTTCTCCAGTCAAACTCTTCTGAAATAGTTGCATTCAAAGCTTCTCGTCCTCTACATAAGATCTGAGTTCTCCGATGAATACTTTTAGATGTGTATAAGGGTCTCCCAATCCATCATATTTCTTAAAATTGGGAGTTTTGAACTTCTCGGGATAATGAGCTCCGGGGAAAATATAGAGGTCGAAGTAATTGACACTGCCGAATGTCCCAGTCCCTTTGATAGACCGGAGAGTTTCCTCCATTTGTTGTACTTTCTTCATGATGTCATCGGCCTCTGTGACACCCCCAAATCCAGTATCTTAATTTCCACAGGATTTGGTGTTCACTGTTCCAATATCATACAACTATCTACCCATAAATAATGAAATTCATTTATTAGATAAATAAATCATCATCTTACATCATCTGAAAATAAAAATATATCATAAATCCCAGGTTATACTTAACCTTAAATCTCTGTTGCGGAAACGTAAATAAATAAGTCTTAAATCATCACACATAAGTCTTGAACTTTAACATTATTCATGACAACACAAGTCTTCATCACTTGTTAACTTTTCCTTTGCCCTGCTACTAGAAGGTACATCACTTCGTTCATTATTAGCTGCAATGTTATTATGCAAGAGTGAGCACGAATGCCCGCAAGTATAAAAATATGACAGAATAATAACATGCGATGAAAGAATTCTGAATAACAGAAAGCTCAACATTTGAATCAAGAATATTAATCAAGAGTCAAATTACTTCTCAACTTTTGAATCAAGAATATTAATCGAGAGTCAAATTACTTCTAAGGGTCATTAAGACCTTGAACCGAGTCTTAGGTTGTCAAGTATATTAACCTTTCCAACCTTTAACAGTCATAAGACTATAGACTTTACTTCTCATACTTAGGGAGATCAGCCCTTCGTACTGATACTGTGCACATTATCTTAACGCTTAAAGAATCTTCATTAATCCCCTATATTAGGGTTGTTCTTCTCAGTTTGACATCGAATCCGCACCAAATTAAGTTGGTTTGGATAACTCAATAAATGATATTCAAATTGAATATTAACTTCTCAAGGTATACAATCGAATAAGTATTGTACACTTAAATGATACTTTTAAAAGAATCATGGCATCTCATGTAAAATTTTAAACTTGGATATTCAAGAGTAAGAATTTGCTCAACAATAGTAATTAAGCATAGCAATTGCTTAATTTAAAGAGTTTACTTTAGGAAACTTGCCCAACAATAATAATAAGTTAAGCATAGAAAACTTGCATCGTGCGCAAGCTACAGTTATTATTCACTTCTTTAATTACTCTTACATATCACACATTTACAATATCAATTAATCACAGGTTCGATATGATTATTAATTTACAATTATATTCTTCAAACTCATTGTTAGATTTAATTCAAATAATGGTTTACGTTGATTAATTAACTTGTTAATTAATCACATAACTTAAGTTATTAACTTGTATTAATAACTTATTACTTACATCGCATGCCTTCATATTTATTAGACTTAAAATAATGTCTTCATATTTATATCACATTATTTAACCTTTACAAATAATAGTTTAAGTCACGTAATTAATTTATTAATTAATCACATAACATAAATTATTAAACTCATATCAATATTTTATCATATTTATACAACATGTGTTCATGTTCATTAGACTCAAAACACATTTCAAAATTTTCCAACACTTCGCAATTTTTTTTTCAAAATTGTCGGACAGGCGCGGCCGCGCGCCATTTTGCCTTGCAGCCGGCGCGGCCGCACGGCTGCAGAATTTTAGAATCTGAAGTTCGCTAACGAACACAAATTTTCTCCCATTTTCACCCAATTCACATCATTACACTAATTAATAACGTTACCCATGAAGTATAAACTTCATAAAAATATTATACAACACTTATATCATGTTCTTAACAATCATAATCATATAGTTACACAATCTAAACACTTTTAATTTCACTGTTCTTCAACATTTTGCAAACTTTAAAGAAAAATATAAAATTTCTCATTGCGGATTCGTTACTACACCGAATCCACTCATTCCAATTTTATTTTCTTTGTTTTAACATATACAATCATATTCATGTATCAATTTAAATATAAACATATGATTCAATCATTAATTTAACCCATATGGGTTATTCACCCATATTCAATACTCTGTAATTTCATAAACCCAATTATTAACAAAATTACTTGGTGTGATCACTGTGAATCATGAATGGATAGCCTAAATTATATCATGGACATATGTTACTATATATATATCCATGAAATCAATCAATTGTCAACTTTCTCCATTCACAGAGGACTTTTACAAAACACGTACATGAAAACTCTGTAAATCCTTAACAACCCAATTAAGGCCAATTAAATCAAATTGATTACTTTAAAACATGTTTATACGTTAGAAAAACACGTTATGATTCCATACCCATATAGATAAAGCCATATCGTAACCCAATTGGAAAACCCAATTTTCACAGAACTTAAAAATATACGTAATGAAGACTTTGAGAAAAACATATTTTTTTAAAAATTAAAAAGAAAGATTACCCTTTTTGTGTGAAGATAACACAATCACAGATAATACTTAGGATTTCTCAAATTTCTTTCTCTCAATCTCTTCTCAATTCCTTCTTCCCTTTTTCTCTCTGACAATCTCTAAATTTTCTTCTGATAAAAATAACTTAGGCAATACAAGATATACGTATATATAATATTACCGTTGTATAACAACTACTAACTCCCACAAGGGCCCTGTTTGGCAACCCTCCTAATTCCTTTTTCATTTATTTTAATTAACTAATTTAGTATATAGTTAATTGTAACACTTTAATTAATCAATTAATTTTATTTAAATCAATTAAATAAAATAATATAATTCACATTTAAATCACATTGTCACATAATTGATATTTTTATTTATTAATTATGCTAATTCACTAATTCTTTAATTAATTAAAGTAACATATGCTTATTTAATTAATTCAATTAATCAAATAAACTCAATTAATTAAATACTTTGAACTATTAAATCACTATACATTAATTTAATTAATGTAACACATATAATTAAATTAATCTACCACAAATTCATGACTTAATTATTTAACTCAATAATTAAATCATTAAAAATATTTATTTATTTCAATAAATATTCAAATATCTTTACAAAATTCTCGTTCGTCACAGCCTCCTGTTCTTTGTTGAGGGCGGTGATTTCAGGAGTTTTGTTGGTTGTGTCTTGGTTCTGTGGTCCAGGAATCTGAGTCTCGGCTTTTTCAGTCTCTAGACTACCACTACCACCAGGTACCCCTAGTTCTGTATGAACTTGGGATTGCTTCCCTTTAAGGGCCTTGCTTTGTTCTCTTAGAAAACCAGTTAGTTCAGCTATCTGATTTCGCAGTCCTTCGAACTCTTCCCTAGATACCGGGGTGGATTCTGGTTAAGCACTTGAAGTCATGTCCGTGGATGGACCTAGTGCTTTCTTAGACTTAGATCTAGGGATAGGACCAATTTTTCACCTAAACGTAGGCGTGTCAATTTCCTGAGGTAGGTAGAGATAGGATGCATGATGTGTTTTTAATTCTTATCCTACAAAACCGACGTTAGTTGTTTTGATGACAGGATGGCAAGGGTTAAATATTGAAAACTGGACATTGAATTGAAAGGGGAAGGCATGAAGAGACTTCCCGTCAGATTTGGTTAATCAGAGGCTGACCTATCTTAGGTTACTCTCGCGTTGGCTTTTTTGCATGAAGGTCCCCAGATCATAGCAATCTACTAGAGGGGAAATTAATTCGATCTTTCAACTGGAGAGAATCTGGGTGGTGCATTTTCATGAACCCCAGAGACTTAGTCGATCGCCAGAGACACTACTTATCACCGACGGGTTTTGCCTCCTTATGAGAGGAACACAACATACATTCACATACATCGTGCCTTACCGTTATGCACATGATGACAGCTTGTGCGAACCACTAATATGGGTGTGAAACACTAAAAAAGCAGTAAAGCATTCATTCACATTCATTCAATGCAAAGATGCAGCATTCGCGCATTCATTTAATGTGGAGACGCAAAATTCACGCATTCATAGTTTTGAAAGGGAAATGTTTGAAAAGATTGGAAAGTGACCTAAGCCCTCTACAGTCCCCAGCAGAGTCGCCACCTGTCGACGTCAGTTAAAAAATCCGCGGGTCGAGTCACAACCCAGATCTTTTATCTCTTTTCCTAAGTTATCTCTACCCTTACTCTTTTTATTTAGGAAAAAGGTTTTGAAGGGATTTTTAGGAAAAAGGCCAACATGTATCATATCGATGATTTGAATATTTTACAGAGTCGCCAGTTGGTAGATTTGAAATGGTTGTACCAACTCAACCGAGTTTTGTTTGAAAGAGGCCCAATTGCTGAACATTGTCGAAACTTTATCTTTGAAAACAAAGTTTTGAGCTCGGGGGCTTGGTTAAGTGTGGGGAAGGTGTTAGGCACCCCACAACTCCCGTGCAAACACGGTACCGCATCTTTTTAATATTTTCTTTAAAACTGAAATGCGTGTGTGAATGCTGTTTAAAAATTGGGCCTATGCTTGATTGATTAGAAAGTAGTGCTTTGCTTCGTTGAACCTATATACGAAGGGTTTGATTTGATTTGCAAAAGTCTTTGATTTGATTTGCAAAATTATTTAATTTGATTTGCAAAAGCTTTTCTTTTGATTTAAATTGAAAGTGATGTTTTGAAAGCTGGTTATCAAACCCTTACGCTACCATAGGAATTGAAGCCTGTTAATACTTCCAATTTTATCCTTTTAGCCTTAAGGCTGCATTTGAATGGTGATTGTCAGGCTACGAAGCATCATCGACCACAGAAATGAATACAAATGTCAGTCTCCTCATGGGCATAATAGCCATCGGAGGGACGCTGACACGACAATCCATATTTTTTCACTACGTTGAGACCTTAAATCCGGATAACCATTTTAAGGTCTTTGTATGTGATAGTAGTGTGCATACAAGTCAATTCTGTATGATGATAAAGCACATACTTTGTAAACAATCTTATTTATTTATTAATAAAATATTCATTTATTAAAGGCATTTAATTATCTACATGGTGCTGTTTTTATAATATGTAAATAACCCATAGTTTTAAGCAATGCTTTTAGAATCATGATGTTGATCATGCTAATGAGATCTAAATTCTTAGAAAGCTTTAAAACTAAAATAGTTCCCAATCGTGGGATTACTAAAAAGGGGATTAGTAAATCCGGATAGATTGGTACATATGTTTCTTGCTCATTGGATGAGGATGATTGATCTCATGATCATTTGTGCGGAGACACTAAAGATGGGCTCCTCGAGCTATCCGATTATGAATCATATCCAACTTGTGAATCTTGTCTCATGGGTAAAATGACTAAATCTCCTTTTAGTTGAAAAGGAGAAAGAGTTACAGAGTTGTTGGCATTGATTCACACAGACGTTTGTGGACCTATGACAACAAGTGCACGGGGTGGGTATTCTTATTTTATTACTTTCACTGATGATCACTCAAGATTTGGATATGTGTATTTAATGAAATACAAGTCAGAATCATTTGAAAAGTTCAAAGAGTTCAGAAGTGAAGTAGAGAAACAAACGGGCAAGAGTATAAAGATACTTCGATCAGATCGAGGTGGAGAATACTTAAGCGGTGAGTTTCTCAATTGTCTCAAAGAAAATGGTATAATCTCACAATGGACTCCTCCAGGTACACCACAGTTAAATGGAGTATCTGAAAGGAGAAATCGAACACTGTTAGACATGGTTCGATCCATGATGAGTTTTACCGACCTTCCAATTTCTTTCTGGGGATATGCCCTAGAAACGGTTGCATACCTACTTAACAAGGTACCTACCAAATCCGCCCCAAAGACTCCATATGAGATGTGGAAGGGGAGGAAACCAAATCTTAAGCATGTTAAGACTTGGGGTTGTCCAGCTTATGTCAAAAAGTTTGAACATGATAAGCTACAGACTAAATTCGAAAAGTGTAGATTTGTGGGATACCCTAAAGAAATTGTAGGGTATTATTTCTATCATCCAACTGATCAAAAGGTGTTTGTTGCGAAACATGCTGCCTTCTTGGAAAAGGAGTTTATCCATGAAGGGGTCAGTGGGAGTAAGATATATCTTGAAGAAGTTCAAGAACCACAAATTACCACGGATCAAAGTCAGGTACCTGACCAAGTAGAAGAACCTACTATGCCACACCCTGTTCGTAAATCTGGGAGAGTACCGAAGATACCTGAGAGGTATGGATTCGTTATAGAGGATGATGATGAGGTACACATCATGAATGATGATGATCCATTGAATTACGAACAGGCCATGAGTAATAAAGACTCAGGGAAATGGCTTGAAGCCATGAAATCCGAAATGGACTCCATGTATGAAAACAAAGTATGGACTTTGGTTTCACCACCTGAAGGCATTAAGCCTATTGGGTGTAAATGGGTCTTTAAAAGAAAGACTGGAGTGGACGGCAAGGTGGAGACCTATAAGGCCCGACTGGTTGCAAAAGATTTCAAACAAAGATAAGGAGTTGACTATGATGAAACCTTTTCACCAGTAGCTATGCTCAAGTCCATTCGGATTTTGCTTGCAATTGCAGCTTATAACGACTATGAGATCTGGCAGATGGACGTGAAAACGGCCTTCCTCAATGGAAAACTTGAGGAGGATGTGTATATGACACAGCCAGAGGGATTTGTTTCAAAGGTTGGAATAAATCAAGTCTGTAAGCTGCAAAGATCAATTTATGGATTGAAGCAAGCTTCTCGTAGATGGAACATTCGTTTTGATGAGACAATCAAAGAGTTTGATTTTATCAAAAATGATGATGAACCATGTGTGTACAAGAAGGTTAGTGGGAGCGCAGTTTCATTCCTTGTATTATATGTTGATGATATATTACTGATAGGGAATGACATTCCTATGCTACAATCGATTAAAATCTGGTTATCTGAACACTTCTCCATGAAGGACTTGGGAGAAGCATCCTATATTTTGGGGATAAAGATCTATAGAGATAGATCTAAAAGGATGCTTGGTTTATCCCAAGGAACGTACATTGATGCAATGCTAAAGAGATTTAGCATGGAAGATTCCAAAAGAGGTCTCATGCCGATGAGCCATGGAATACATCTCTCCAAGAAACAGGCCCCAAAGACACCTAAGGAGAGAGACCGTATGAGTAAGATCCCTTATGCTTCTGCAATAGGATCTATCATGTACGGTATGATATGTACTAGACCGGATGTTGCTCATTCACTTAGTGTAACGAGCAGATACCAGTCGAATCCTGGAGAAGAGCACTGGAAGGCAGTGAAGAATATCCTAAAACACTTGAGAAGGACTAAGGATATTTTTCTTGTCTACGGTGGGTCTGAATTAAAACTCGAGGGCTTCACAGACTCAAGTTTTCAAACGGACCAAGATGACAGTAAATCTGTTTCGGGGTATGTTTTTACCTTGAACGGAGGCGCAGTGAGTTGGAAGAGTTCCAAGCAGCAAACAGTTGCTGATTCAGTGACAGAGGCAGAGTATATAGCTGCAAGTGAAGCTGCAAAGGAAGCTGTTTGGATGAAGAAGTTCATAACTGAACTTGGTGTGGTTCCTAGCATTGGAGAAGCAGTTCTCGTTTACTGTGACAACACAGGAGCAGTTGCACAGGCTAAGGAACCGAGATCTCATCAGAAATCTAAACACGTGTTGCGGCGATTTCACTTGATCAGGGAGATCATTGAAAGAGGAGACGTCACCTTGGAGCGTGTAGACTCTCAAGACAACATTGCAGATCCATTTACTGAAGATTTAATACAACAGCAGTTTGACCGTCACTTAGAGAAGATGGGCATGAGATACCATGGCGATTGGCTTTAGTGCAAGTGGGAGATTGATAGTAGTGTGCATACAAGCCAATCATGTATGATGATAAAGCACATACTTTGTAAACAATCTTATTTATTTATTAATAAAATATTCATTTATTAAAGGCATTTAATTATCTACATGGTGCTGTTTTTATAATATGTAAATAATCCATAGTTTTAAGCAATGCTTTTAGAATCATGATGTTGATCATGCTAATGAGATCTAAATTCTTAGAAAGCTTTAAAACTAAAATAGTTCCCAATCGTGGGATTACTAAAAAGGGGATTAGTAAATCCGGATAGATTGGTACATATGTTGCTTGCTCATTGGATGAGGATGATTGATCTCATGATCCTTTGTGCGGAGACACTAAAGCAAGTATGTAGGTGCTTATTGGAGAATAAGTTCACTGAACGTGACTCGCTATGGAATACCTAATAGAGTTTTACTCGCCTGTCAATAGGAATTCCTAATGTGAAAGTAGTACAAGTGATCCTTGGACTTGAGATCATCATAATATCTTGTATGTAACAAATTATACTTTGACTTATTCCTTAAGACCTTTTAAGGCATATATAGGGTATGCTTGGGTATAATGAGTTACATATGAAGATAATGAGTGATCAATAAAGAATCTACCACCTCTAGTAAAAGAGGAAATATGTCCTATGTGATTCGTTAAATGACAACCCAGGAATCCTTGGCCAAGGTGGAATGAAATTAGAAAGAGGTTTCTAATTTGCATTAATCGGAGTTGTGCATTTTCTAATCGAAATACATATAATTAAATAAAATAAGACTTGACAGTAAACTCATGTCTTATATTTAATTGGGATATTGTATGGTGGAAGGATTGAATTGTATGGTAACTATTTACTCACAGGTTCTTTTATGATTAATATTGAAATCTATATTATCTGGAAGTCGTTGATCGCTAGGGAGACTTATCCCTATTGTAGAATAAATATTATTTATTTAAATAGATTATTAGTTTAATTTATTTATTTAAATAAGATTAGAATTGTTCTAATTGATTTATTCACAACCGGTTTAATATAGAGAACCTAAAGGGTCACACTATAAAAGGAAGAATAATTATTTAAGAAGGTATTGGCATAATCGTAATAATGCATTAAGTATAATTAATTTAATCTATAGTGATAGAATAAATTAAATAGCATAACGTTTATTATTTAATATTTTGGAAATATTAAATATAAATAATAAGAGGAGTCTTATTAATATTATTACAATTATTATTATTTTAATTTCTAAAGGAGTTTAGTAATTAATTTAATATTAGTACTCTCATTTATTTCTAATAAGATTAGGAGACAAATTAATTAAATAAATTTAATTAATTATTCCCATGTGATGGGAAGCCTAAATTAATTAAAGGAGTTTAATTAATTAAAAGAAATCCCATGTCTAATAGGATTAGAAGGGTTGACCAATATCTATATAAGAGGAGTCTTATAATAGATATTGATTGATGAAATTCCAATTGTTGGAGAGTACTCCTTTTCTATAGAGGATAGAAAACTAAGGTTTAGCCAAACACCCTCCTTCTTGATAATTCCTCTTCCTTGGTGGATCACCTCTAGAGGCCAAACACTTGGGTGGCTAACGTTGATCAAAAGAAGGAATCTAACCCAGAAATTCAAGGAGATAACGAAGAACAAGGAGTTGAACTAGTACCTGTGGAAGCTTCGTTTTTCAAGGGTATGATTTCATAACTTCTTATTTATCGTTTTAAATTAATAATTTGCATAAAGGATGATCCGGGTAATGGTTTTGTAGAAATATTTTTAAACTCTGATATACCATGCTTCCGCTAATTTTTGTAATTTGATTGCGTCACGATTTCGTACAAACCCAACAGTATGTACATTCCTACAAAAAAACCGACATGGTACATTTGTATAGTGGAGTTTGCCCATCGCGGAAATTAGATTCTGATTAGTTTGATCACGATTCCTAGGCTCACATGTGAGTAGCCCATAAACCTGCACAGTTCAAATTTGTACAGAAATAGATATATCCCAATATTTCCAGAACTGAGGATCCATTCAGTAAATCCCGATTCGCACGGCCGAAGCGTCTCGTTCCCACTAGATAGCGATCTAAGGGACGCGAGGTTGATTTTGTAACTGAAAAATGCCGATTCATATCAAATGAACATTTAAAGCATTGAATTAAACAAAAAGAAATTAATAGCAATATATATACACAATTATATATATATAACTATAAAAGGGCGATAGGTTTTCATGCGCAGGCCCGAACTAGAATTGAAATATATATATATATATAAATTTATAAAAACTGTAAATAGCCACGAAATGATCCAGGCTTGACATAAATGAATTATATATACATATATATATATATATATATATAAAAACAGTAAAAAGGGCGATGGGTTTTCACACCGGTGCCCGTACTGGAATGGAAATTGACAGAAAAGTAGTCAACTAGTGACTGGAAAGATCACCCAGTATGGTGAGGAGTGCAAAAGTAGTAAAAAGGCCACGAAATGATCTAGGCCGTACAAAAATATATAAATATATAAATATATATATTAACAGAAATATAGTCAACCAAAACTGGGAAGAGAACCTAATGGTGGTGAAGGCTGCTTATATATGCATAAATATATATAAAAGTAGTAAACTACCTCGAATTTGACATCCGAGCTTGACAAAATTAAAATGTTAGTATATATATACAGTTGAATTAACACAAAAAAGGACCAAACCCGGACTGGGAAGATAACCCAGTCAGACGAAGTTGCCAAAACGAAGAATTTAGTGCATTGAAGCTGATGGAGCTGACGGATCGTCAATCCGTGTTGTAGAAATGCCAGAAATTGAGTTTATGTACAAAAAATACCAAATTTTGACGAAAACGGCCACGAAACTAAGTTCCGGGCATTTTTAGAAAACGAAATTTGATATGCAAGTGAAAAATAGTGCAAAGAAGTAGTATTAACTTCCTAATCGTAGAAATACTTACAATGTACTGCTAAACGGGCTTTTTGCCACATCGTAGGCTCTAAACGTCCAAATCTACCGGTTATTTTCTGATATGTGGTAGTATGTGGGTATATCTACGTGTTAGAGTGAAAAAATTTGGGTTTAGAAGAGGTGAAAAAGTCAGAAAACCAAACCGGCCAAGGTTCACTGCGTTTCGAAATTTTTTGAAAATGAGGGGGGGTGTTCCCGGCTTTATCATCTCGAAGTACGTGCACCCCGAGAAATATGATGTTAAGTTCGAAACTTTCTAACTTTTGATCGGAGCGTTTGTTTGAGGCGTGCTATACCTTTTCGGAAAGCCCGCACTGAGAGTGTCACAATGACATGGGATAAATCCTTTTTCGGGTTCATGAAGATGGGTTCATAACTAGGTCTTTGATTCCCTGCAGTTTGTCCTTTGAACTGTCTTGCGCCGCTTGCACTCGGGATCATTATTATGGTTCATTTTTGCTTTGGTGGCATCGATTCGGCTTGAGTTTGACCGAATCAGCTTAGGGTTGGTAAAATGACCATTTTGCCCCTCTTGGGGTTGCCTTTACTGTCTGCATGGCTTTCGGTTGACTTCCAGGAGTTGTTTCCAAGACTTGGATCCCATTCGAGTCTGATTGTCCTCAGTGTAGCCTCTGAAGTTGAATTGGTCATTCCAGGTTTTTCTCTGGAGATGTTGTAAAGCTTCAGCCTTCAGGACTGTTACCAAAGTTGACTTAACTTCCCGGGTTGCGACCGGGGCTGACCTGTACCTCCCGAGTTGAGACTGGGGCTAAGTTGATGTCTCGAGACTGATGTTCAAGGCTGTGGTTGTCCCGATATTGGTGATCGGGGTTGATTTGAAAGGTCTAATACTGAGATTGGGGCTGATCTAATGGTCTGATTGGAGATCGAAGTTGATTTAATTGCCCGATATTGAGATCGGGAATGATCTGACGGTCCGATTAGAGATCAGAGTTGGATTGATAGTTCGATTGGAGATCGATGCTAGAATGAAGGTCCGATTGGAGATCGGAGCTGGATTGACGGTCCGATTGGAGATCGGAGCTGGATTGAAGGTCCGATTAGAGATCGGAGCTGGATTGACAGTCTGATTGGAGATCGGAGCTGGATTGACTGTCTGATTAGAGATCAGAGCTGGATTGATGGTCCGATTGGATATCGGAGCTGGATTGACGGTTCGATTGGAGATCGAAGCTGGATTGACAGTCTGATTGAAGATCGGAGTTGATTTGATGGTCCGATTGGAGATTGGAGTAGGATTGACGGTCCTATTGGAGATTGGAGCTGACTAGAGTACTGATATTGGTGATCGAAATTGACTGGAATACCGATATTGGTGATCGAATTTGACTGGAATACCGATATTGGTGACCAGATTTAACTGGAGTACCGATATTGGTGATCGGATTTAACTGGAGTACCGATATTGGTGATCGAATTTGACTAGAGTACCAATATTGGTGATCGAATTTAACTGGAGTACCGATATTGGTGATCGAATTTGACTTGATTTACCCGCATTGCCTTCCTATAGTATTAGTAGTAGGGGCAAGAAATTTCGAGTGTCTACATGATTAATGCATGAATTGATGATATGTGTTAATAAATGTTTATAACATGTTTTCTATCATTTATTCATGTTTTAAAACAATCAAATTCATATGATTATGCTTTAATTAGAGATTTGAAAGTTACAGAGTATGAAAAGTATGAATATGGCCCATATGTACAAAATATAATGCTTTAATTGTTGATTAAACTTTAAATTGATAGTTGATTATGATTATGCATGTTTAAACGAACAAAACGAAATTCAAACGGACAGATTCGGTGTTATAACGAATCTGTAATGATGAATTTCATGATTTATCTCAAAACTTAAAAAAAATTACCAAAAACAGTAAATTTATGTGTTCTAATTTGATTGATTACGTGATTTAAAGTGTTAAAAACATGCTAGAAGCGTTGAATGATGTTTATATTAAGTTTACAAACTATGGGTAACATTAATAGTGTTGTTTGAACTTAATTTTTTCAATTTTGTGGGTTATTTGGGTTGATGAGCAGTGCAGTCGCGAACTGCAGTTCGTAATGCTGGAGACCCCCGCTCCAGCGGGCTTTTTAGAGTAAGACATGCCGCCCCGGCGGGCAACCTACAGTTCAAACACCCGCCCCGACGGGAACTGCAGAGATGAGGTGGTTTTGTTTTGTGTGGTTTTCAGTCCATAACATGATGAGTTAACTTAACCTAATGAACCTGATAACGTGTTGAGCATGTAACACATTACTATAACGGGTTAAATGCTTATTTGGTCACTGTACTATAGGTCAACTTATAAGTGAGTCACTAAACTGATTTTTCTTGCAGTCAACTCACTGTACCACACTTTACTAACAAACCGTTAGAAAAACCGTCAAGTACATGGAATGTACACGTAATCAGCTGACTTGTAAAAAAAAGCTTATGTGTCATGAATTATCCCACGTGGCATTGATTATGTGGATCTAAAAGGGAAAATTTATGAAGAAAATAAAAGAACTATTTTAAAGTATAATATAAATTAGAAAAGTTAACCAAAAAGAAAGAAAATAAATCGAATATATATTTAATTATTTTTGTAATTAATACCAAATAATTTTTTATTTAATTCTTTACAAATAATAATATAAATTAAAAAAATGTGCCCAAAAAATAAGAAAATAAATAAATAAAATATATTTAAATATTTTTGTAATTAATATCAAATGAATTTTTGTTTAATTATTTACAAATATAATAATATAAATTAAAAAAGTTAGCCAAAAAAATAAATGAAAAATATCCAAAAAATAAGAAAATAAATGAAATATATATTTAATTTATGAAGAAAATGAAAAAAAATATTTTAAAGTATAAAGTAAATTAGAAAAGTTAGTCAAAAAAACAAAAAAAATAAATGAAAAAACATATTTAATTATTTTTGTAATTAATATCAAATGATTTTTTATTTAATCAAGTGACATATAAATATAATTAAAGAAATAATAAAACTAAAAACTAAAAATATGCTAATTAAAATTAAGGGGAATATGAAAGAATTTTTTTAAAATTAAATTAAATTAAAAAATTAAGAAAAAAATATGGAAAAAATAATTTGTTTTACTTATTTTCGTAATTAATAGAAAATAAAACATATTTATACATTTTTTTTTTTACAATTCTTATTAATTTTATATACATACATATTTATAAATTTATTTTGACATTATATACATGCATTCTTACTTGACAAATTAATTAATTATGTATAGTAAAAATGACTTTTTATTTAAATTTTAACATTTAAATTAGCTAACAATTATTATTGTTCATCTTCTTCTTCATCTCATCTACTCCAAAGCCAGCAACAACACCACCATAATCCATAACCACCGCTACTATAACCACCACCATCAACAACCCAAAATTTTACACTGTAATATCTAACACAATTTAAACTCCACTATAATTCAGATCTAAAAAAAAGTCAAACCCATTATTTACCTCCAAAAATCTAGATCTACTAATTAATTCTTTAAATCGTTCACAATAATCAAAATGATGAATGCACTTGTTCAATCACGTTTGCAATCACGTTTTTTGTTCCCCCACCCCCTCCTCCCAATCATAAATTTCCTTAGTCCTTGTTTCTTTGCTGGTTGTTCCAATACGTTCTATTTGCACTATACAGACTAGAGGATACCTAGACATAAGATACACAGTTCAGTGCATTGAGCTTGCCATTGCAAATCCAGCACAGTGGGGAGAGTTTCGAGTCTTCAATCAATTTACTAAGCAATTTTTTGTTAATGAACTTGCTGCCCTCGTTACAAAGGTAGGAGGGAAGCTTGGGATTGATGTGCAAACCATATTTGTACCCAACCCAAGAGTAGAAGTGGAAGAACATTACTACAATGCAAAGCACACCAAACTCATCGAGTTGGGACTCAAGCCTCATCTTCTTTCATATCTAAATGTTTGTAAGAACCCTAAATTTAGCCCCTTTTGATGTCTAATTTCTTATTTAATATTGACGAAATTCGTTGGGCCGGATCGGGTGGGCATGGGTATACTTGTTTTTGATGGGTGGGTAACAGCTTATGTGTAAAATATTATTAAAAGTAAATTCCAACTAGGATTCAGTAAATTTTGGCATTTCCACGTCACTTTTTCGTTTAAAAACTTAACCCCGCTAAAAAAAATTTGATTTTTTGTTAGTAAAGTACGGTTCAGTGAGTTGACTGTAAGAAAAATCGGTTGAGTGACTCCCTTGTAAGTTAACATATAGTACAATGACCAAATAAGCATTTAACCCGTACTATAACATATTGTTGACATGTATAAGATGATTTAAAGTTGCATATTAACAAGTTATATGTGAACTTGGATTTGTTGTTGTAAGGTTTGATTATAACTGTTTAAGAGTTTATACTTGTGTGGTATGCATGTTGTGGGTTCAGATTCACGTTATGTGGTTAGTCAACATGTTAAGATTATGAACTAAGTTGTTAAGTTATGCTTAAGTGGGAAGTTCAACAGTTAAAGGTAGTGGTAATGGAACTAATTGATATTGCAAACATAATGAAATATGTAGGACGTTTGGGGAAGTGAATTGTAGTTATAATCTACGTACGAGGAAAGTGTTCTATCCCTAATTTACTATTGTTGAGCAAGTTTCCTAAACTTTACTTTTATTGAGCAAGCTTTCTATCCTCGAAATATTATCATGATGCAAGTTCTTATTCTTGTTTGTTCAAGTTGAGATTCCATATGAGATATTATAATTCCTTTAAAGTATTACTGCAGTTATACAATACTTATTCGATTGTATACTCTTGAAATTTATTATTCGATTTGAATATCAATGTTATTGTTGAACCTTGTAAGACTAGCGAACCCTTATTGATTCGACTAGTCCATAGTCGATGAACGTTCTAAATTCTATAACTATTATTGAGCTTATCCAAACCAAACATCATTTGGTGATGACTCTGATATAAAACTGAGATGAACAACCCTTTTATAGGGGATTATTTACGCGTTAGCATTGAGATGTTGTGAACATTCATGGTACTAAGGGTTGATCCCCCTAAGTACGAGTAGTAGAGTCCATATAGTCTTATGACTGTTAAAGGTTTAAAGTAGAAATACTTGACAACCTGGGACATAGTTCATGGTTCTATGACCCTCAGATGTACTTTTGTTTCTTGTTATTAATTTTTGATTCATTAGCTGAGCTTCCTTTATTCAGGATTCTTTGATTTACTCGCATGTTAATATTACTATTATATTGTTATACTTGTGGGCAATCATGCTCACTCTTGCATAATAACATTGTAGTTAAGAACGAAAGGTCCGACGAGCCTTCCACTAGCAAAGGCAAGGGCAAAGCTAACAAGTGTTGAAGACTTGTTATTTGTTTATGAATGTTATGTTTAAGACTATGATGTTATGATAAGACTTATTTGTTTCTTTATATTCCGCACTCGATGTATTAAGGTTAGATGACCTGGGATTCATTTATTCAGATGTTGTAACCCCTTAAGGGGAGGATTTCTAATTATTTATGTTTCCGCATTTATTATGGGTAAATAGATATGTGATATTTGTACAGTGAACACCAAATCCTATGGAAATTGAAGTACCCGGATTTGGGGGTGTCACAAGTTGGTATCAAAGCCGTAGGTTATGAACCTTAGGTGGGGGAAAACCTTAGGGTAGTAGCCTTTTAAGAGATCGATAACATAGTCGTGATAAACTCTTATCGAGTTCTAAGAAAGATAATAAATTACCTTATGTGTTATGTGTTTATATTTATGTACTCGCCAGTATCGGTTAGCATCACGTAATAACTAAGACTTAAAATTTTGATTGTCAGGATGTCAGATGTTTGAGGATCCAGTCAGCCTAGGGAGGTTGTACCCCGAGTGGCTATTGAGGTGGAGCCCTCGAGACATTCATACAGTCTGAGAGCAGTTGGTTTGGAGAGAGCCATCACCATTGACCATTATTGTTGGTCAAGAGCATGAGCCAGTGTTTGATTCAGAGGAGAACTCTGAGGAGATTGAGGTTGAGGCTGATGCAGCTTAGGAGGAGGATGAAGACCTTGATGAGTTCCCACCGAACTCTATCTATGCTGAGATGTATGACGAGCTGTATGATCGTAATATAGAGTTACAAGATACTATTTTGGAGCTGAAGCAGCAGACAGTTACTCAACGGACTACCATCGAGTAGAAGGATATCGAGATCGAGACTCTGGATACACGTCTTGGAGACGTGGAGTGGGAGTTGGTTCATGAGAAAGGTCAAAGTGAAGAAAAGTCAGCAAAGATAGAGAAGCTGAAGAATGAGTTATGAGAGGAATCGGCGAAGCGTGCCAGAGCAGAGGACGCTTGGATGAGTGCTTCACGACGTGCAGATATTGCCGAGGACGACGATTGGGCAAAGAAGGCTAAGATTGAGGAGACGGACTACACTTTTCAGATTGTGATTGATAAGTCCCAAGATCGGGTTATGTACTATCCAATTCAATTCGAGGACCTACCTTGGTGTATGTTGAACCGTAAGAAGATGTTCCGTATTATGGAAGAAGAGCGCAAAAAAGTTGTTCGACGTCTTAGTAGGCCGTGATAGGAACATCATGATTATGTGAATATTTCTTTGATTAGTTAATAATATAAATTTCAATGTCATTATAAACAAAGGAATATGTTGATGATTTAAATCCTAAAGATTCTTTATCTCGGGATAGTTGATGTAAATAGAAGTGATGCTATCTTTCGTATGTTTAAAACTTTTGATTGAATAAAACATCAGAGTTTATTTGAGATGATATGTGTTAAGTGAATATTTTAAAATGTTTAAGTTAAGTCTTAAATATTAAAGAATTGAATGAAGATCTAATAAGCGTATATCTGAACAGAAATATGTCGTCAAGAAGGCGCCCAACACGTCAACTAGCCCAAGAAAGGTCGACGAATAATAATGACGCCAATGCCAACGCCAACCCTATTCAGCAGTTGGTGAACTTATTGATTGGAGTAATTAACAATCAGCCACAAGCTCCACCAAACACATCGTTCAAGGACTTCAGAGTGGTGGGACCGCCAGAATTCAAGGGATCCATAAACCCAATTAAAGCACAGACTTGGGTTATGGAAATGAAGAAGGTTTTTGACGTCGCTAGGGTCAATAAGGATCAGAAGATAGCTTATGCAACTTTCATGCTGAAGGCAGAAGCCCGCTATTGGTGGCAGGTAAACAAGGTCCGGGGAGGATAAGGCGTGATAACCTGGGAAAGGTTCAAAGAGATGTTCTTCTAAATGTACTTCCCGATGAGCTCATAGAACCAAATGGAGGTTCGTTTCTGGAGCTAAAGCAGGGCAACATGTCTGTGCCAGACTATGCGGCGAGATTTAATGAGTTGGCTAGGTTTGCCATATACCAAAAGCACACTGATGAGTGGAAGGCTAGGAGATTAGAACAGGGACTGAAGCCTTGGTTGTATAGCAAGGTGTCGATGTTCCAGTTGAACACCTTTGCGAGAGTATTGGAGAAGGCTATCATCGCTAAAGGTGGGAGCGATGCTATGACAAAATACAACCAAAAGCTAAAGAAGAAGAAGAGTGAAGGTAAAGGTAACAACAAGGTGTGTGGTAGTAACACTGGAGGAGGTAATAATCAGAAGACAAGGTGGATTGACAGCACATTGACCAGAAATCAGCAAGGGAGCCAGAAGAAAAGGTTAGAAGCATATTTGACCTACGGGAAGAATCAACTGGGAGTCTGTATGAAGGGAAAATGAGCCTGCTACAATTTTGGTCAGGAAGGCCATATAGCACCTAACTGCCCTAACCCTAAGAAGAGCGCCTGCTTCACATGTGGGTTGAAGGACTATCTGGCCAAGGATTGCCCCAAGAAGGTACTAGGAGGGGCAGGATCAGGTGGAAACAGGGGAAGTAGCGGTTGTAACGCTCTGACGATTACAGGACCAACACCAACCAACCTACTGCCAGGACATTTAACATGATAGTGCAGAATATTGTGTAGTCTCGCGATGTGGTGTCCGGTATCATTCCGATCAATAATGTTAATGCATGTGTATCATTTGATTCGGGTGCTACTTGCTCATTCATATCCGATGATTTTGCTAAGAATTTATAATTGCATAAGGACGAATTAGAATACCCTATGAACATAGAGATTGCGAATAGGGATGTGATCCTTGTTAAGTATGTACACAAGAACAGTAAAGTGGATATTAAGGATAATGTGATGAATGTAGATCTTATCCCGATTAGACTTGGGGAATTTGACGTTATCTTGGGAATGGATTGGCTATTCGATTATGGGGCGATAATTGATTGCCAGAGGAAGTGTATTAACCTTATGACTCCGTCAAAGGTTGTGTTTTATGGCAGCAAGTCGCCTAGACAAGTGAGTTATCTGATGATGATATAGGCCAAGAAGTTATTGAGACACTGTTGTGCAGTATATTTAGCCAACATAGTCGATAGTCGTAAAGAGAGATCAAAGCTAGAGGAGATACCAGTCGTGAGAGACTTCGTGGACGTATTTCCAGATGATTTTCCAGGACTTCCACTAGATAGAGAAGTAGAGTTTGTGATCAATTTGGCCCCAGGAACCGCTCCAATAGCTAAGGCCTCATACCGTATGGCTCCAGTAGAGATGAAGGAATTAATGGTACATCAACAAGAGCTTTTTGACAAGAATTGAATTTAGCCGAGTGTATCACCGTGGGGAGCGTCGGTGTTATTTATTAAGAAGAATGATGGGACGATGCGGCTCTGTATTGACTACAGAGAGTTGAACAAGGTCACAATCAAGAATAAGTATCCATTGCCTAGGATTGACGACTTGTTTGACCAATTAAAGGGAGCGAGATATTTCTCGAAGATAGATCTGAGAAGTGGTTACCATCAGTTGAAGGTGAGGACAGAGGACGTTCCAAAGATAACATTCAGGACTCGATATGGTCACTACGAATTTATGGTGATGTCATTTGGTCTATTGAATGCTCTTGCAGCATTTATGGACCTAATGAACAGAGTATTTAAACCATTAATGGACAAATTCGTGGTGGTGTTTATCGACGACATTCTGGTGTATTCGAAGACCAAGGAGGAACACGTAGAGCATCTGAAGGTGACATTGGAGGCGTTGAGAAGAGAGAAGTTGTATACTAAGTTTTCGAAATGCAAATTTTAGATAGAGCGGGTATAATTTCTTGGACATGTAATTGATAAGGGTAGAATTTTGGCAAATCCCTCCAAGGTCGAAGCTGTAATGAACTGGGATCAGCCGAAGACACCGTCGAAAGTGAGAAGTTTTCTCAGATTTGCCGGTTATTATAGAAGATTCATTCAAGACTTTCCAAAATCGCGACTCCGCTAATGAAGAGAAGTGTAAGGAAAGCTTCCAAGAGCTTAAGAAGATGTTGAGTACGGCACATGTGCTATCTCTACCGATAGCATAGGAAATTTTGTGGTGTATAGTGATGCGTCGCATAAAAGACTAGGCTGTGTGCTTATGCAAAATAGCAAGGTCATTGCATATGCGTCACGACAACTAAAGGATTATGAGAATGGGTATCCGACCCATGACTTGGAGTTGGATGCAGTATTATTTTCTTTGAAAATATGGAGACATTATCTCTATGGGGAGAAGTGTGAAATATATACAGACCACAAGAGTCTGAAATATATTTTTACATAGAAGGATTTGAATATGCGCCAGAGAAGATGGTTGGAATTAATAAAGGTCCATGATTTCAAGATCGTATACCATTCGGGTAAAGAGAATGTGGTTGCAGACACCTTAAACAAAAAGGGTCGAGAGAAATTGATGCGGTTGACTGCCCAGGAGGAGTTAATTTTAGCGATGGAGAAGTTGGAATTGGAAGTGAGATATCCTATGGAATCTGACGAGAAGTTGTTCCAGCTAGGAGCTGCTACAACTTTGCTGGATAAGGTTAAGGAAGCACAACTTCAAGACGAAGAATGTGAAAAGATAAATAAGAAGATATTCGAAGGAAACGAACTGAAATTCAAGGTGGACACTGAAGGGCTGTTAAGATTTGAGAGCAGAATTTGGGTACTGCCAGTGCCAGAAATTAAAGAGGAAATTTTGAGCGAGCCTCATAGTTCACAGTATTCCAGTCACCCAAGAAGCACAAAGATGTACCAGGATCTCCGACAACATTTTTGGTGGCCGAATATGAAACGAGGCGTTCCCTATTTTGTTGCCAAGTGCCTGACATGTCAGAAAGTGAAAGCAGAACATCAGAGGCCGAGTGGGTTGCTACAACCACTAGAGATCCCAGAATAAAAATGGGAAAATATTACAATGGATTTCATAGTAGGTCTTCCGAGGACTCAGAAAGGTTTCGACGCAGTATGGGTTATCGTAGATCGATTGAAGAAATCAGCACACTTTCTACCGATCAAGATTAGATTCATCCTAGAGCAGTTGACAAAGCTGTGTGTGAAGAAGATTGTTTCAAGACACAGAGTTCCAGTGTCAATTGTTTTCGAACGAGATCCGCGCTTCCCATCGAATTTCTGGAAAAGACTACAAGAATGCATGGGGACACAATTGAGAATGAGTACGGCATATCACCCTCAAACAGACGGGCAGAGTGAAAGAACTATCCAGACATTGGAAGATATGCTGAGAGCATGCATTTTGGATTTCAAAGGAAATTGGGATGATCACCTACCGTTCATGGAATTTGGTTATAACAACAGTTACCACGCAAGTATTGGCATGCCACCTTACTAAGCGTTGTACGATAGAAAGTGTAGAACTCCATTATACTGGAATGAAATCGGCAAAAGACATTTGCTAGGTCCAGATTTGGTACAACAGACAGCCAAAATCGTCAAGGTGATCCGGACAAGATTGGTAGCTGCTCAAGATTGGCAGAAAAAATACGCCGATCAACACCTCAAGAATGTAGAATTTGAATCGGGTAGCTATGTTTTGTTAAAAGTCTCTCCCTGGAAGGGAAAGATCAGATTCTGCAAGAAGGGGAAATTGAGCCCAAGGTTCATTAGACCCTTCGTGGTGCTGCGAAGAATCGAAAATGTTGCATACGAGGTAGCTCTATAACGCCCCCAAAATTGATACAATTTGACTCTCAATCTTGGCCGTTAACAATACATCGAACTTCTAACTTTACATCATTATTCGATGATACAATCACTAAAAATGCGGAATAAGTATAACTTTTATATATCTCTTTCTTTATTGCCCTAATTGTCAACCTTTACATAACATATCTTTGATTCAAATTTATTACATGAATCGCTACATCGAAGTTACTATACAAAGTCTTACATCACAAAGCAATATTCACTATACATCGGATAGCTCAACTTACAATTCCACAATTATGTTACAATCAAAACATTAAATGCATTTCTCATCTAACATAAGTAATCTTCTTGAATATTGATCTCTATAATTCAAATAGCACGTATCATTACCTTGAAATCTTGACCTGCAAAAATAGTTATTTGCAAGAGTGAGCTCGACAGCTCAGCAAGATCTAACAGCTTTCATGCATCACGTAGCACATAAATAACATGCTCATCTTATACATCATAATCGTTAGACTAACATATCATGCATGCTTTAATTCATATAACAAGTATAAAGATTGAGTTCCTTACTCAATCAATATTCTTTACTCAATCAATGAAGTTATAAATTAACTTTATCATTTCATACTTACAACATATATAACATATCATGTTCTTCGAAATACAATTTAAAATAAATCGTCATCAAGTTCACATAGCAAGTAGGAACTGAAAGACTTGCCTGGCTCGTAGATTACCAATTAACGAAAAACAGCTTATAATAATATGCACTTCATGAATCCTACACAACGTATTACCATACACATCAACTATTAGTCATATAGCAACGCTTAGCAATCGTTTAAGTAAATTCTACTTTACATTTCATAATTCTCTCTCATTTATTTGTTTAACACACACTGTCAAATTATATGTATAATTAATAATATAAATTAATTATCACATATCTAATTCTCATAATTAGTTAACCCAATTAGGTTAACTCATTCTTCTTTAATTATTAAATTAATAATTAATTATCACATAGTTAATCACATCACAATAATCATATTATATTTTCACATAATTAATCATCTAATAATTACGTACTCATATTAATTGAAATTTAAACAAATTATAATTTAAATTACACATTCTCCTCAATTATAATTAATCAAATTATAATTGTATTTTATATTAATTAAATTATAATTAAACAAATTATAATTTAAATTAAACATTTACTTTGATTATAATTAATCAAACTATATTCATTATAATTTAACAAATTATAATTGAAATTAAACCTTTACTGTAATTATAATTATTCAAATTATAATTACAATTTATATTTTATTAACATTATTCATTACTATTATTTAGCATTTTAAGGTATTCTTAATATGTTATCAAGTTTATTACATAAACTTAGCTTTTCATGATCTTAAACAAAAGTACACAAAATAAAAAAATTAAAAACTCCCTTCTGCACCCCCCCCCCCCCCCCGGCCGGGGCAGGGGTTTTTGCCTTGATAGGCCCGCCGGGGCGGGCCCCCTGCAGCGAATGCAGACTGGTTCGCAAACTATGTAAAGAAAAAATTAATTTGGCGTATTTCTCCACACCAAATTCTGATTCCAGTCAATACAATTCATATCAACTTTATAAAAAAAACATAAATTTCAAGTTTCTAACAAGTTTTAACATATTTAATCATCAAAACGCATAATCAACACTCTTAATTTTGAAAATTTTGGATAAAAATTATTTTCTAGTGTTATTGATAAAATTGAATACTGTAAGTTTATTTCTCAATCAAAACACACAATTCAAATCATATTGAATCCGTTTATAAACATGTTATCATTATCTGAAATCAATTCACCCAATGATTATCAATCAAACACAAATTTTGATTTTCAAAGAGCAATTAACAAAAACTTATTTCACTATAACTTTTCATGAACATGAATTCTTCATATTCATCATGTATACATGAATTAACCAACTTAAAACCATCATACAATTTATATTTAAACGATTTTATGAACACAATATATATATGTAATCATGTTTATATCAATTTTTATAAAGCCCATATATATATATACAGAGAACTTAACACGAAGAACATCAACCATACTTTTAAAACTAATAAGTTAAGAATTATACCCTTCTATTGCTTATTGGAACGAAGAGAATGATGCTACTTGTTGATTTTCTCAATCTTCTCTTCCCTCTCCTTCCTCTTTTCTTTCTCTCTAACTTTTCTCTGTATTTGTCTTCTTTGTTTTAACTGACTAAAACTTTTGTTCTTCTACTAACGTATATACATATAATATAACTTAAATATATTATAAGTATAAAACATAAATATAAAGTATATAACTTATAATACATAATGACCCTAATAAATACAAAAATTGCACTTAATACATAGGCTACACATTTGAAATTTAAAAAGCCATAAGGCTTGTTGACAAAACAACTTTATTTTAAAAACAGGTTTTTAGTAGTTAAGGTCCCGTTTGGCAAAACGAATTTAAAACGGTGCAAGGACCTTGTTTGGAAAAACGGTTTCAAAAAATTCTTTTAATAAATTCTTTAACACATATTTTTAATATTATACTTTAATTAATTAAATCTTACCATTCTAATTTAATTAATTAAAAGTTAACATCAATTAATCACATAAAAATTACCACATAATAATTATAATTACTCACTAATTATAATTTCATGTAACAATTACCACATAACTTTATCTAATTTAATTATTCAATTAAATTAGAACTATAACATAAAATCATTACATATTAATTATATTAAATATTTATTTAATTAATATATTACACTTAATTAAATTTCTCCATAACCCACATAATTTATTTATTTAACTCAATAAATAAATTAATTAAAATATTTATTTTAATTCAATAAATATTAAAATTAATATAAAATTCTCTTCACACCAAATCATATATTTCATAATATATGACACATATACATATACACATACTCAAACTCGAAACATCTCATAATAAGAATTTTATTTATTAAATTCTCATTTATTAATTCTTAAAAATTCGGGTTGTCACATCCTTCCCTCCTTATAAGGATTTCGTCCTCGGAATCAACGAAACCTCTCTTACTCGGTTTACACCAACCTCCTTCATAATTTTTCGTTGAATAATTTCAACACATTAGCTCAACAAAAGTTATATATATATATATATATATATATATATATATATATCTTACTCCATTCATTTTTTTAACAAGTTTTAGGTTTTATTTCATAACCTTCAATTAAACTTAATTATGTTCAAATATTATATATTCTTTAACTCATTCATTTTCTTTCTAAGGATCATGACCATATAATCTACTCGTAGAATTCATATACTCCATAATTCACTATCTTGTAAGTATTCGGGTTATCAAATTCACCCCTTCTTCTAAGAATTTTGTCCTTGAAATTTTTACTTATTAATCGTAATATACCACTCTATCAAAATAGATTTTACGTTAATCCTTATTCACTGGATTGTTGCGTTCCACAACTACTTCTTTCTAAGGAATATCCTTCTTGCCACATTCTTCTTCAGAATATATAATAAGAATCTTCCACAATTGTTCAATAATTGGGAAGCGATATAAATAACTCGGGAATTTAAAAGATTCTCAAATCATGCTGAGGGGTCATAAGACCTTGAACTCATCTCTAGGTTTAACAGTGCTTCACCCCCGGTATTTCACACTATAAACCGCTCTAACAAATGTTTAACAATCACACATACTGTAAACATCCTACATCGGTGCTCTAGGTGATCAGACTATCGCACCACTACGTCGTGCACAAACGTAGTACATCGTAACGACTATATGCATTACACTCGAAACTATTGTCTCCGATAACATGTCTCTTTTTTTATAGGGTTGTTCACCTCAGCTTCTTAACATCTGAATTCGTACCAAAATAATTTAGTTTTGCATAGTTTGACAAAGAACGCTCGAATTTCATTAACATCTTTCAATACTTGTCTAGTTGAATCAAGTAGCATAGACTTCCAGCAACAATTCGGACATCAATCGAAATATATATATATATATATATATATATATATATATATATATATATATATTTAACCAACTCAATAAAAAATTTATAGGTTAAGGAAACTAAATAAATAAATCTTTTTATAATATCCTGATATCGTACCGTAGTAATGGTACGTTGAGGATTTCGTCATTACATGACGTCGTCATACTACACCATACCATAGTGGGCTGACGATCCTACGATCACATCTAACACTAGGTTTAATCGCATTGATGACTTCCTCGATTATTATTCCTACATCATATCAAATGATGCATAGAATATATAAAATATATTTTGGAAATTTCAAATTATTTTTATCTAGCTAAAGCAATTAGCATAGACATGTGATTAATAGCACTGTTTTAAAAATCCATTGGTTTAATCATTTGATCCAATATTTTTCAAGAAAACAGAAGTGCAACATCAGCACGAAGTCAATAAATTTCAAAAATCTAGCAAAGCTAGAAGATTTAGAATATCAAAATTTTCTCCATCAAGTTAAATCTTTACTCCACCGCTTCATTACTTAATCATTCTATCAATCCTCAGCATCATCAATGCTTTCTATACCATAACCTTTCTATATCCAGTATAGTTCATCAAACTTATCACAATTCGGAACTTCAGGAACTTGCCACAATAATACGATTTTAGAAACTTGTCCTAGCAATACGTAGTCCAAGAACTGATCAGGGACTGTCCATACGCTTAGGGGTTCAAAAACATACATACTGTGACGCCCCCAAATTCGGGTTCACTAACCTAAGATTCAGTGCTCACGATACATCATCATCATAAGCATTCTATATACTATTGCAGAATAATAAACATACATTGTTAATTATAATAAAGTCTTACAAACATATCCCAAGGTCTATTACCTTAACTTAAACATACCTTACCTAAGTTACATATAATAACACAAAAGGTTTACAACCCATCAAACATAGTATCTCATGATATATATATATATATATATATATACATTTATATTAATTATTCCTGAACCTTTCCTTTGCCCTTGTCCTTCTTGGACGATTCTGGCTTAGCTGAAACAGTTGTCATGATATAGCAAGGGTAAGCAACTAATTTGCTTAGCAAGTTTAAATTCAAAGAAGATATATCATGATTAGAAAAAAATTTAGCTTTCAATGTTCAACAAGAATATTGATTGTGAAAGAACATGAATTACATCTCTATAATTGTATATTCGAATAAATGAATAATAGATGCTGAGTGGTTATAAATAACCATGAACATATACTAAGGTTGTCAGTATTTAAACTGGTCCTTTTTAAAAAGTTTGGTAGTCAAGGGGATCAGCCTTTCCTACCCGGTGAAATATGCATAATCACTCAATATACTAGCAATAATTATTTTTCAATAATGCTTTAGTAAAACTATTCTTTTTCTCAGTCAAGAGTCCTTACCATTTTAATTGGTTAGGCACCGCTTTCAAAACATATTTGATTTAACAAATTTAAACATTCTTGATCTAGCTGATATAACTAGCATAGATCCATATCATAAACAGTTCATGAACGAAAGAACTTTAACTAATTCACAGTTCAATAATAATAGAACAAGAATTCAATTGCACAAAGTGCGATTTATCAACAATCAGTAAGGATGTGAATAATTATCAATAACTATTCACTAACATGCTTTTGAATATAACTCGAGTTTGAGTTAGAGAACTTGCCTCAATCGCGATCTACTGCTACGCAATTTAGTTTAGCTTCTTAGAGAAAAGACCTATAATAGATCTTTTAATCAATCATAGCATATACTCACTTATAATCTCTGTATTTCATGTTAAATTGTTTAACATTTAATCATATAGTTAAGTACTAGACATTACGTTAAAGTCTTAGTGTTATTGTTACTTTTCAATAACCTTTTAATCACTTCATTGCTTAATCCCTCCTTATATAAGCTCTTCTTTATTACTTAGTAAGTTAAATACCCCAATCTAGCAGACTGGATTCTAATTCCAACTATCCAGATGCTAATCTAGCAACCTGGATTCAAATTGGATTCTAATCCAGCATCCTGGATTACAATTCTAGAAACCCAGACGCCAATCCAGCAGCCTGGATTCAAACTAGATTTCAATTTAGTAACTTATTTTCCAATTCAGCATACTGGATTCAACCGAACTTCAATTCAGTAATCTAGATGGCAATCCAGCAAGCTAGATTCCCCATTCTTAATCGAATCATCTTATTATTTTTTTGATCTTTTTTCCACACATAAATACGTGTATTCCACACACAAAAATAATATTTCAGGAATTTTTTTAATTTCCTTTAGTATTTTTCAAAAATTAATTTCTAGTTAAATCCTTAAAAAAATAACTACCTCACGCTTAACTCCAAAAATTTCCAACTCTTGGCAGGATCTTACACATGTTAACTTGAGTCTCCAGTTTAAATTTAGTAGCCACCGGAGTTATACAACTCTGGTTATAGCAATTTTCGTCGAAAAAATGTCAATATTAAAACGGTCATAACTTACTCATTTTTAGTCGGAATGAGTTCATTTTTGGACACAAGCTACTTCATTCCATATATTTTCATGTCCCAAAAGGCCTGATTTTATTTCATAAATTAAGTGACCGAAACAGTCCCTTAAATTTTCTGACAGCCTACTTTTAGTCAATTTCAGTTTTGGTGTCCTTTGCTAAAAACAGTCCATACGGAAATCTACAAGGAATTTTTCAGTGATTCCACTTGGAAAAGTTAGAAGACTTAAGATCTAACTCCAGAAATTGACCACACTCAAAAATTCGAAACACAATGAGAGATATGGTCTTTTGAATTTCAGGTTCCATTTTCTCAAAAATCTTATTTTCTAACTTTGTGTTATGTAAGACAGCTTTCATGATCTCTTGATTAATCTAACTTTGGCCATCCTAAACCATCATAATACATACCCATACATCATGAACTCATGGACCTACCATGATCCATAATCTATCACATCAAACCCCACCAAACACAACCAAAACATCATTTATGCTAAGAAAAATTAAAGTTTTCTAACTTTTGAAACATAGTTTCCCTTTTCTTGCATTTGATCTAACTTTTGACATTCACAAGTGTTAGATATAAACATATAACACTTATACATATATAGATCTAAGTTTTTGGAAAGATGAAAACACAAACTCCATAATCCATTTATCTATCAAAAAGAATGGATCAAAAGTTCTAAAATTAAGGTTTATACCTTGATTTGTGTGCTACCCTTCATGTCCAACCACAATATGTAATGAATCTAGGATGCATTAAGAGTAAAATCCTCCCTCTTCTTTCTGTCTTCCCCACGAAGTTTCACTCTCTCTCTCTCTCTCTCTCTTTCTAGCTTTGGCTTTAGCTTACTTTACCAACTTAAGACTAAAATGAGAGAAAAAAATAAACTAACTTTTGTGCTAGCAATTATATTAGATGTAATAGATATATCTATTATCTTTATCCCATTCATATTCCTTATCTCTCTCTCTCTTATCCTTATCACCTAGAAAATTGGATAACATGTTTGTCAAAGTAAAAGGATGACACTTGGAAAGTAAAATAATGATAAGATAACATGAAATCATTACATTATTCTATCTTATCTCCTCTCCTCCACTAATTTCGGCTATAAGGCCTTATCCTCCTCCATTTTATTTGTTTTTAATGCTTTATTAAGTTAAGTAAGTGCCCAGACTGTCACTCTCCAATTGGGCCAAGACTTGGGCCCTTCCTTTAATTCTTTGGGCTCACATTTAATTAATTTGGGCCATGTAAATCACTATGGTTCCATTACTCTTTTAATTTACCTTACCCTAATTATTTAATTAGGATTTCCATTCCCCATATTTGTACTTTAATGTATTACTCATGTTCATTTAATTCCATAACCCAATTAGACTTGCTTTAATTAGGTTATAAAATTAATTAGTTGAGATATATAAAATAGATCTCTTGGGTTTAATATATATTTTTAATACTAACATTCTCCCGTACCATAACCCTTAGGTTATTCAATTCTCATACCTAATGAAAAAATTAGGTTATGTAATCTTTCTTCTTAATTTACTTTTTATAAAATAAATGAACACGTATACATATTTAGAGTACACATATCATTTAACCCATTATTCATTCCACACATGTCACAAGGTTTTTAATATCACTAATATTTAATTAATATATCTATTCACAAAGTGACTTAGAATTCTTGGTTATTACATTCTCCCCTCCTTATAAGAATTCCGTCCCCGAAATTTCACATAAGGTTACACAAAAAGATTCGGATAATTCTTCCTCATCTTTTCCTCAAGTTCCCACGTAGTTTCCTCAGCATTGTGGTTCATCCATAGAACTTTGACAGAATGTATAACCTTATTTCTTAACTTTTGCTCTTTTCTATCTAAAATTTCTACAGGAATCTCCTCGTATGATAAGTCTTTCTCGACTTGAATCGGTTCATATGCTATTACATGCTTGTAATCCGGCTTGTATGGACGCAAAACTGACACATGAAACACATTGTGAATATGTTCCAGTTCAAGAGGTAAAGCTACCTCGTATGCCACTTCACTTATCTTCTTCAGTATTTCGAATGGTCCAATAAATCATAGACTCAGTTTACCTTTCTTCCCAAATCTTATCTTCCCCTTCTAGGGAGATACCGTAAGAAATGCATAGCTTCCCACTTCAAAGTCTCTTTTCTTGCGATGAAGATCTGCGTACTTTTTTTGTCGATCTTGAGCTGCTACCAGTCGAGCTCTTATCACTTTGATGATCTCCACGGTCTGCTGCACCAATTCTGGCCCCAATAGTCTTCGTTCACCTACCTCGTCCCAACATAAGGGCGTTCTGCATTTCCTTCCATACAGGGCTTCATACGGCGACATTCCAATGCTTGCATGATAACTATTGTTATACGCAAACTCTACTAATGGAAGATGATCTTCTCAGCTTCCTTTGAAGTCCATCACACAGGCTCTGAGCATGTCTTCTAGGGTTTGAATAGTTCTTTTACTTTGCCCATCTGTCTGTGGATGATATGCGGTACTTAACCTTAACTGTGTTCCCATTCTTTCTTGTAGACTCCTCTAAAAGTTCGACGTGAAGCGCAGATCTCTATTAGATACAATTGATACCGACACTCCATGTCTCGAAATTATTTCCTTGATATACAATTTGGCTAACTGACCTAAAGTATACCTTATCCTGATCGGCAAAAAGTGTGCTGACTTTGTAAGCCGGTCAACAATCACCCATATGGCGTCATAACCATTATGTGTTGCTGGAAGTCCTTCCACAAAATCCATTGTGACGTGCTCCCATTTTCATTCTGGAATTTCCAACGGCTGTAATAGTCCACTTGGTCGTTGATGCTCTGCCTTGACTCATTGACAAGTTAAACATCTGCTGACGCATTCAGTAACCTCTCTCTTCATGTTTGGCCACCAATAATATTGACGTAAATCTTGATACATCTTCTTGCTTCTTGGGTGTATTGAGTATCTCGTATTGTGCGCTTCTTGCAAAATCTCCTCTTTTAACTCTGGTACTGCAGGTACCCAAATTCTTCCTTCAAATCTAAGCAATCCAGTGCCGTCAATCTTATACTTCAACTCTTCGCCTTCAACTATCCGCTTCTTTATGTTACCGCATTCTTCATCATTCTCTTGTGATTCTTTCACCTTGTTTAATAAAGTCGGACTTGCTTCCATTTCTATTACTCTATCCGAATCCTTCAGATTTTTCACCTCCAACTCCATTTTCTCCATTTCTCTTACTAATTCTTCTTGGTCTGTCAGTACGAACAACTTTTCTCGGCTCTTCCTGCTTAAAGCATCTACCACTGCATTGACCTTCCCTGGATGATATAGAATATCACAATCATAGTCCTTGATCAATTCTAACCATCTCCTCTGCCTCATATTTAACTCTTTTTGTGTAAAGATATACTTCAGACTTTTGTGGTCCGTGTATATCTCACACCTTTCTCCGTAGAGATAATGTCTCCAAATCTTAAGGGCAAACACTACCGCAGCCAATTCCAGGTCGTGGGTAGGGTATCCCTTTTCATAGTCCTTTAATTGTCGTGATGCGTACGCAATGACTTTACCATTCTGCATTAACACGCAACCTAGTCTCTTGTGTGACGCATCACTATACACTGTAAAACCCCCCGTACTATCTAGTAAAGATAACACAGGTGCTTCACTCAATCTTTTCTTTAGTTCCTGAAAACTCTGTTCACACTTTTCTGTCCATACATACTTAACAGTCTTCCTCGTCAGATTAGTTAATGGTGTCGCTATCTTCGAGAAATCCTGAATAAATCTCTAATAATATCCTGCCAATCCTAAGAAACTTCTGATCTCTGTCGTTGTCTTCTGTTGTCCCCAATTTTTCATCGCTTTTACTTTCGCTGGATCAACAGAAATTCCCTCGTTGTCGATGATATGTCCCAAAATTTGCACCGTCTTCAACCAGAACTCACACTTTGAAAATTTAGCATATAATTTCTCTTTCCTTAATGTTTCCAATACAATTCTTAGATGTTCGGCATGCTCTTCTTCAGTCTTTGAATACACCAAAATGTCGTCAATGAACACCACCACAAACTTATCCAAGTACGATTTAAATACTCTGTTCATCAAGTCCGTAAAAGCAGCTGGTGCATTCGTCAATCCAAATGACATCACTAAGAACTCATAATGACCGTAACGAGTTCTAAATGCTGTCTTTGGTATATCCTCCGTCCTCACTTTCAACTGATGGTAACTAGTCCTTAAGTCAATCTTAGAAAAACATCTCGCTCCTTTAAGTTGATCAAACAGATCGTCTATTCTTGGTAACGGATATTTGTTCTTGATTGTCACTTTATTCAACTCTCTATAGTCCATACACAACCTCATCTAACCATCCTTCTTCTTCACAAACAACACCGGTGCTCCCCATGGAGATACACTCGGTTGGATGTACTTCTTGTCCAATAACTCTTGTAGCTGGATCATCAACTCTTTCATTTCTACCGGAGCCATTCGATGCGGTGCTTTCGATATCGGCACTGTCCCTGGTACTAAATCAATCACAAACTCTATCTCTCTGTTTGGCGGAAGTCCCGGAAGTCCTTCTAGAAAGACATCCCCAAACTCATTAACAATAGGTATCTGCCCCATGTCCGAATTCATAACCCGTGTATCCACTACATGAGCCAAATAACCTTCACATCCTTTTCATAACATTCTCCTGGCCTGCATCATTGTTAGACAACTCGTTTGTCTTGGTGACTTGCTACCATAAAATACCACCTTAGACTTATTTGGTGTCTTAAGGCGTATACTCTTCTTCTGGCAATCTATAACTGCCTCATGGTTAAACAACCAATCCATCCCTAAGATGACATCAAATTCTCCTAAGCGTATCGGAATCAAATTCACGCTTAACTTATGTCCTCTTATTTCCACACCACAATTGTTATGGATAAACTCTACAGGGATCACTTCTTTGTTTGCAACTTCTATGTTCATAGGGTTCGTTAACTTTTCACATGTTAAGTTTAATCTTCTAGCAAATTCATCAGACACAAATGAACAGGTAGCTCCCGAATCGAATAATACGTATGCATTTATATTATTGATCGGAATTATACCTGACATCCCCTCCAGACGCGCAGTGATAGGTTGTAGTTTTCTATTGTATATAGATGCAGTAAAACCCCTTTTGTTTATTAGGGTTTTATGCTTGATGTAAAACAAAGACTGTGTGAGGTAGTATGTTTGTTCGATGTATCCCCATTTATGTGTATAGGGGAGTATACCTTTTGATAGATCCCATCTCTGGATGTTTAGAATGAGATAATTAGCATTTATAGAAATATTCCAAGCATGTAAGTGTGAGACACTAAGAATTGGGATATGAATATAAATGCAGTATTATGATATGTGTTTGATGAAGTAAATAAGATATGAGTAAGTCAGGTAGTAAGCCTTATATCTGATTATTGTTAATCCAGTAATTCCAAAATGTAAATCCAGCAAGCTGAATGTGAATCCAGCTAGCTGAATAGTAATCCAATAATCCCAAAATCTAAATCCAGCAAGCTGAATATGAATCTAGTAAGCTAAATAGTAATCTAATAATGCTGAATTGCTAATCCAGCAAGTTGGATAGTAATTTAACAAGCTGAATTGAAATCCAGCAAGCTACATTGTAAAATAGTAAAACTAAACTGTGAATGCAGCAAGCTGAATTGCTAATCTAAAAATATTATGATTACCTGAGTTTAAGTTATGCAATACGTTAACACTAGAAAGATATGATATATAAAGAAACTCAATGAATAAACTATGGTTTTGTTTAACCAGATAATGCCGCCAAGACGTCAAAATTGTAACCAGAGGGAGGAATGTTCTGTGAACAATGAAAGGGATCAAGATGACCCAATGCAGAACTTCGCAAATATGATAGCTTGAGCTATACGAACTCGTACACCTGTAGCAAGGAATCAAGCTGATAATAGATTAGCAAATTTTAAAGATTTTAAGGCTGTAGGACCACCAGAATTCAGCGGAACTACGAAAGGCACGTAGGTTTGAAAATGGGTTGAAGCTGTGGATACACAGAAAGGTCGCAGTGCTACAAATTACTACTTTTTTAGCACTATTAGAAAAAGCCATCATTGCTGAAGGTAGTAGTGAAGCAGTGTCCAAATACAACCGAGAGAAGAACAAGAAGAAAATTAAAGGTGGAAATCAGGGTGCCATCAGCGGGGGAAGTAACATTAGGAAACGCAAGTGGAACAGTGGTAACGAATCAGGAACTCAACAAGGGAGTACACCACAAAAGAAACCAACATGTGTAAAGTGTGGAAAGAATCACTCTGGGGAGTGTATGAAGGGGAAGAATGTATGTTATAACTGCAGTCAGGAAGGACATATCTCACCGAATTGTCCTAAACCAAAGAAGGGAGGTTGTTTTTCTTGTGGGGGAACAGGTCATCGATTTAAAGATTGTCCATTCAAGAAGAATACTGATGGAGGAAGTGGAAACAAGAGCAGCACCACAAAGTTAACAATTGGAGGGCCCCAAATCCGGGTTCACTAACCTTAGATTCAGTGTGCATGATACATCATCATCATAAGCATTCTATATACTATTGCGGAATAATAAACATACATTGTTAATTATAATAAAGTCTTACACACATATCCCAAGGTCTATTACCTTAACTTAAACATACCTTACCTAAGTTACATATAATAACACAAAAGGTTTACAACCCATCAAACATAGTATCTCATGATATATATATATACATTTATACTAATTATTCCTGAACCTTTCCTTTGCCCTTGTCCTTCTTGGACAATTCTGGCTTAGCTGCAACAATTGTCATGATATAGCAAGGTTAAGCAACTATTTTGCTTAGCAAGTTTAAATTCAAAGAAGATATATCATGATTAGAAAATAATTTAGCTTTCAATGTTCAACAAGAAAATCGATTGTGAAAGGACATGAATTACATCTCTATAACTGTATATTCGAATAAATGAATAACAGATGCTGAGTGGTTATAAATAACCATAAACATATACTAAGGTTGTCAGTATTTAAACTGGTCCTTTTAATAAAGTTTGGTAGTCAAGGGGATCAGCCTTTCCTACCTGGTGAAATATGCATAATCACTCAATATACTAGCAATAATTATTTTCCAATAATGCTTTAGTAAAACTATTCTTTTTCTCAGTCAAGAGTCCTTACCATTTCAATTGGTTAGGCACCGCTTTCAAAACATATTTAATTTAACAAATTTAAACATGTTTGATCTAGCTGATACAAGTAGCATAGATCCATATCATAAATAGTTCATGAATGAAAGAACTTTAACTAATTCACGGTTCAATAATAATAGAACAGGAATTCAATTGCACAAAGTGTGATTTATCAACAATAGTAAGGATGTGAATAATCATTAATAACTATTCACTAACATGCTTTTGAATATAACTCGGGTTTTAGTTAGAGAACTTGCCTCAATCGCTATCTACTGCTACGCAATTTAGTTTAGCTTCTTAGAGACAAGACCTATAATAGATCTTTCAATCAGTCATAGCATATACTCACTTCTAATCTTTGTATTCCATGTTAAATTGTCTAACATTTAATCATATAGTTAAGTACTAGACATTACGTTAAAGTCTTAGTGTTATTGTTACTTTTCAATAACCTTTTAATCACTTCATTACTTAATCCCTCCTTATATAAGCTCTTCTATATTACTTAGTAAGTTAAATACCCCAATCCAGTAGACTGGATTCTAATTCCAACTATCCAGATGCTAATTCAGCAACCTGTATTCAAACTGGATTCTAATCTATCATCTTGGATTACAATTCCAGAAACCCAGATGCCAATCCAGCAGCCTGTATTCAAACTAGATTTCAATTTAGTAACTTATTTTCCAATTCAGCATACTGGATTCAACCGAACTTCAATTCAGCAATCTAGATGGCAATCCAGCAAGCTGGATTCCCCATTCTTAACCGAATCATCTTATTATTTTTTTATCTTTTGTCCACACATAAATACATGTATTCCACACACAAAAATAATATTTCAGGAATTTTTCAATTTCCTTTTGTATTTTTCAAAAATCAATTTTTAGTTAATTCCTTAAGAAAATAACTACCTCACGCTTAACTCTAAAAATTCTAAACTCTTGGCAGGATCTTACACATGTTAACGTGAGTCTCCAGTTTAAATTTCGTAGCCATCGGAGTTATACAACTCCGGTTATAGCAATTTTTGTCGAACAAATGCCAATATTGAAACGGTCATAACTTGCTCAATTTTAGTCAGAATGAGCTCATTTTTGAACACAAGATACTTCATTCCATATATTTTCATGTCTCAAAAGGCCTGATTTTATTCCACAAATTAAGTGGCCGAAACAGTCCCTTAAATTTCCGGACAGCCTACTTTTAGTCAATTTCAGTTTTGGCGTCCTTTGCTAAAAATAGTCCATACTGAAATCTACAAGGAATTTTTCAGTGATTCCACTTGAAAAAGTTAGAAGACTTATAGATATAACTCCAAAAATTGATCACACTCAAAAATTCAAAACACAATGAGAGATATGGTCTTTTGAAATTTAGGTTTCATTTTCTCAAAAATCTTATTTTCCAACTTTGTGTTTTGTAAGAAAGCTTTCATGATTTCTTGATTAATCTAACTTTGGCTATCATAAACCATCATAATACATACCCATACATCATGAACTCATGGATCTATCCTGATCCATTATCTATTACATCAAAACCTACCAAACACAACCAAAACATCATTTATGCTAAGAAAAATTAAAGTTTTCTCACTTTTGAAACATAGTTTTCCTTTTCTTGCATTTGATCTAATTTTTGACATTCACAAGTGTTAGATCTAAACATATAACACTTATACATATGTAGATCTAAGGTTTTGGAAATATGAAAACACAAACTCCATATTCCATTTATCTATCAAAAAAATGGATCAAAAGTTCTAAAATTAAGGTTTATACCTTGATTTGTGTGCTACCCTTCTTGTCCAACCACAATATGTAATGAATCTAGGACCCATTAAGAGTAAAATCCTCCCTCTTCCTTCTCTTCTTCCCCATGAATTTTCTTTCTCTCTCTCTCTCTCTCTCTCTCTCTCTCTCTCTCTCTCTCTCTCTCTTTCTAGCTTTGGCTTTAGCTTACTTTACTAACTTAAGACTAAAATGAGAGAAAAAATAGACTAACTTTTGTGCTAGCAATTATATTAGATATAATGGATATATCTATTATCTTTATCCCATTCATATTCCTTATCTCTCTCTCTCTCTTATCCTTATCACCTAGAAAATTGGATAATATATTTGTCAAAGTAAAAGGATGACACTTGGAAAGTAAGATAATGATAAGATAACATAAAATTATTACATTATTCTATCTTATCTCCTCTCCTCCACTAATTTTGTCCATAAGGCCTTATCCTCCTCCATTTTATTTGTTTTTAATGCTTTATTAAGTTAAGTAAGTGCCCAGAATGTCACTCTCCAATTGGGCCAAGACTTGGGCCCTTCCTTTAATTCTTTGGGCTCACATTTAATTAATTTGGGCCATGTAAATCACTATGGTTCCATTACTCTTTTAATTTACCTTACTTTAATTATTTAATTAGGGTTTCCATTCTCTATATTTGTACTTTAATGTATTACTCATGTTCATTTAATTTCATAACCCAATTAGACTTGCTTTAATTAGGTTATAAAATTAATTAGTTGAGATATATAAAATAGATCTCTTGGGTTTAATATATATTTTTAATACTAACATTCTCCCGTACCATAACCCTTAGATTATTCAATTCTCATACCTAATGTAAAAATTAGGTTATCTAATCTTTCTTCTTAATTTACTTTCTATTAAATAAATAAACACATATACATATTTAGAGTACACATATTCATTTAACCCATTATTCATTCCACACATGTCACAAGATTTTTAATATCACTAATATTTAATTAATATATCTATTCACAAAGTGACTTAGAATTCTTGGTTATTACACATACGATTATGAGTCACGAACTTACCATAAGTATAAGTTTTAAGAACTCGCACCTAACCTTCACATCATCTAACCTAATCTTAATATCACCTCTAACTATCAACTATAAACATGGGACAAGAATCACCTTTTCACCATATATCGATAGCGCGACACCACATTTCAATGATTACCCCTATGATTAACCAAGTGTAAGCACAAAACCCCTGCCCATACAAAGGTTTGTACAACTCAGCCACCACATGAGTTCTCAGTTGAAATCCCACTTAACTCTATATTGCTCATAACTTATTCTTTGCTCGATACAGATTTTCTGTATCTCATCATTTATAACTCCTCATGAGGTTATCTCGTACTGAATTATAGTACATTCTCGTTAGAGCATCGAACTATAACTATTCAATCATTACAGACCATCTGCCTTTTACAACTTTAAAAGATCATGCCGTGATCTTATTCTATAATCATCTCACTTATGATTCTTTTCTTATCTCATGATCGTTTTGTTTTACAATCTTCTTATCTTTACCTATCATCATGTCATATCATTATTTCATTTATGATTTAATCTTATAGACTTTGTCTCTTCATCGTTATTCGTCTTCTTGATTATTAGAGTTAGGTAACTCCTTATTCTTATCTTTATATCTCTTCAAGATTCTTCTCTGAACCTTCTTATTTATTTATTAACTCTTCCTTATAAGAATTTTTAATTCCATTCATGTTACTCAATATTTTATTCGAGTTTTATTCCTCGTCATTCTCATCTTCTTCTTATAACATTTCTAGGACTTAACTCATCATATACTTCTACGTATGTGAAAAGAATCACCTTTTTAACATACGTAACTTAAACTTAACTTCTTATAACCTAAGTTCATAGCCTAAGGTACTCTTACCTAAGGTGTATAACCTATCAGCTCTGATACCAACTGTAAAGCCCCCAAAAGTCATACAATTCGACTCTCAATCTTGGCCGTTAACAATACATCGAACTTCTAACTTTACATCATTATTCGATGATACAATCACTAAACATGCGGAATAAATATAACTTTTATATATCTCTTTCTTTATTGCCCTGAATCTAAACCTTTACATAACATATCTTTGATTCAAATTTATTACATGAATCGGTACATCGAAGTTACTATACAAAGTCTTACATCAGAAAGCAATATTCACAATACATCAGATAGCTCAACTTACAATTCCACAATTTTGTTACAATCAAAATATTAAATGCATTTCTCATCTAACATAAATAATATTCTTGAATATTGATCTCTATAATTCAAATAGCATGTATCATTACCTTGAAACCTTGACCTGCAAAAATAGTTATTTGCAAGAGTGAGCTCGACAACTCAGCAAGATCTAACAGCTTTCATGCATCACGTAGCACAAAAATAACATGTTCATCTTATACATCATAATCGTTAGACTAACATATCATGCATGCTTTAATTCATATAACAAGTATAAATATTGAGTTCCTTACTCAATCAACATTCTTTACTTAATCAATGAAGTCATAAATTGACTTTATCATTTCATACTTACAATATATATAGCATATCATGCTCTTTGAAATACAATTTAAAATAATTCGTCATCAATTTCACATAGCAAATAGGAACTAAAAGACTTACCTGGCTCGTAGATTACCAATTAACGAAAAAAAGCTTATATTAATCTGCACTTCATAAATCCTACACAACGTATTATCATACACATCAACTATTAGTCATATAGCAACGCTTAACAATCGTTTAAGTAAATTCTACTTTATATTTCATAATTCTCTACCATTTATTTGTTTAACACACACTGTCAAATTATATGTATAATTAATAATATAAATTAATTATCACATATCTAATTCTCATAATTAGTTAACCCATTTAGGTTAACTCATTATTCTTTAATTATTAAATTAATAATTAATTATCAAATAATTAATCACATCAAAATAATCATATTACATTTTCACATAATTAATCAACTAATAATTACGAACTCATATTAATTATAATTTAAAAAAATTAAAATTTCAATTACACATTCTCCTTAATTATAATTAATCAAATTATAATTATATTTTATATTAATTAAATTATAATAAAATAAATTATAATTTAAATTAAACATTTACTTTGATTATAATTAATTAAACTATATTCATTATAATTTAACAAATTATAATTGAAATTAAACCTTTACTATAATTATAATTATTCAAATTATAATTATATTTTATATTTTATTAACATAATTCATTACTATTATTTAGCATTTTAATGTATGCCTAATATGTCATCAAGTGGTAGCTTTCGTCTAGCACTACTAAATTTATCTTACTAAGGTTCTACTAATTCAATAATCAATATAGCAATAAGCAATGATCGATCCCATAGAGAGTGACTTGTATTTTAAGAATCCAATGATTTCAAATGAATTGGGGTTTTTGTTTGAAAATAATTAAATTAACTAAAGTGAGTTTAAAGAAAATATCAATGAGTAAAAAGATCAATTCCTCAGTTCAGTATCCCTTTTTAATAATTATGATTTAATCAAGTGTTTACACTATTTATCTTCCATTGAAATTAATAACCCTAGATAACCGCGATCGCAAATTACCCGAAATTCTCCTTAAGTGTAGATCTAATGCGACGATCACCAACAAGAGATTCTAACTAACATACAACCTAGAACTATCAGTCTAGATTTAATATGATAGAAGCATGAAGGACAAATATTAGAGTATTCCAAGCAATAATTACACAATCAGGAATTATTTAACTTGTCTTCTGAAAATCTTAACAATATTTTAAAGCTTGACCACAATAAAATATTGTTAATTACTACTTAGATTAGACACACTTCGTTTGCTTAAAATCTGTCTTAATCTAGCAGATGATATCAATTTATTAATTTAATCCTGCATAAACCAAATTAATCAATTGGATAACATATATGAAAGTTCACATAGATAATCAGAATAAATCTCAAGATAGAAGAATAAATAGAATAACTGATCAAATCATTAATTAATAAATTAGTTCACATCCCTTCAGAATTAAAATAAAGAACTTAGCCTGACGTGATTGAATCTCCAAATCCAAGGTTTGTAGTCTCCAAGCAATCCAAGAGCATATAGAGAATGAAAGATTAAAAGATGTCTTTAACATAGGAAAACAACTCCTATTTATAGCCTAAACAAACTCTAATCAAATAAAGCAAGTTTACAATCATTTTCCATCTCAACTTGTAATTTAAAACCCTAGTTTTGCCAGCCCTCGTCTTCCTAGCGCGTCCCCCGCCCGTCCCCTTCATGTCCTGGAACGCCCCGCGCCTAGTATGCAATAGCCATAGTCCCTTCATGGCTCGGCCCACGTCTGGTGCAAGCTTGAGACAGCGTGCCCTGCGCCTGTCTGTCATCATTGTTGCCTTGCAATTCTTTTCTTTTTTATTCCTTCCTTTTGCCCCTTAAAGCTTAGCTCCACTCCAATCCTGCACATGCACATAAAATATATGAAAAGTAACATGCACACTCAAGTATTACAACATATCAAGCCAAGGAATACCTATTAAGTAGTACTTACCACTATACTACAACGACGCCAAAATTTGGTAGCTGTCGTCTAGCATTACTAAATTTACCTTACTAAGGTTCTACTAATTCAATAATCAGTATAGCAATAAGCAAGGATCGATCCCACAGAGAGTGACTTGTATTTTAAGAATCCAATGATTTCCAATGAATTGGGGGTTTTTTGTTTGAAAATAATTAAATTAACTAAAGTGAGTTTAAAGAAAATATCAATGGGTAAAATGATCAATTCCTCAGTTCAGTATCCCTTTTTAATAATTATGATTTAATCAAGTGTTTACACTATTTATCTTCCACTAAAATTAATAACCCTAGATAACCGTGATCGCAAATTACCCGAAATTCTCCTTAAGTGTAAATCTAATGAGATGATCGCCAACAAGAGATTCTAACTAACATACAACCCAGAACTATCAGTCTAGATTTAATATGGTAGAAACATGAAGGATGAGAATTAGATTATTCCAAGCAATAATTACACAATCAGGAATTATTTAATTTGTCTTCTGAAAATCTTAACTATATTTCAAAGCGTGACCACAATAAAATATTGTTAATTGCTACTTAGATTAGACACACTTCGTTTGCTTAAAATATATCTTAATCTAGCAGATGATATCAATTTATTAATTTAATCCTGCATAAACCAAATTAATCAATTGGATAACATATATGAAAGTTCACATAGATAATCAGAATAAATCTCAAGATAGAAGAATAAATAGAATAACTGATCAAATCATTAATTAATAAATAAGTTCAACATCCCTTCAGAATTGAAATAAAGAACTTAGCCAGACATGCTTGAATCTCCAAATCCAAGGTTTGTAGTCTCCAAGCAATCCAAGAGCATATAGAGAATGAAAGATTAAAAGATGTCTTTAACATAGGAAAATAACTCCTATTTATAGCCTAAACAAACTCTAATCAAATAAAGCAAGTTTACAATCATTTTCCATCTCAACTTGTAATTTAAAACCCTAGTTTTGCCAGCTCTCGTCTACCTAGCGCGTCCCCCACCCATCCCCTTCATGTCCTGGCACGCCCCGCGCCTGGTATGCAGTAGCCATAGTCCCTTCATGGCGCAGCCCGTGCTTGGTGCAAGCTTGAGACAGCGCGCCCCGTGCTTGTCTGTCATCATTGTTGCCTTGTAATTCTTTTCTTCTTTATTCCTTCCTTTTGTCCCTTAAAGCTTAGCTCCACTCCAATCCTCCACATGCACACAAAATATATGAAAAGTAACATGGACACTCAAGTATTACAACATATCAAGCCAAGAAATACCTATTAAGTAGGTTAAAAACCTACTTATCAATTACCCCCAAACTTGAATAATTGCTTGTCCTCAAGCAAACAACTACACTAAATGCAACTAACAGAATGAATGCATCCTAACAAAATCGAGCAGATGTCTCAGCAAACAAACACATGTATATAAATAGTACAAATTAACACTCAAACTTACAATCCATCTTGACTCATAATCCATCATACATTCTCACATCATTACATCACATACATGACTCTAATTCCCACTTGTGTATGTGTGTCCAATTGTGTATCAGTAGTTCATAGAGGCTCACATGATTATTCCCAACAAACAACTTACTCTTACACATGTAACTATACAATCATAGCATCCACATAAGTATTAGGGAAATCAAGCTAATTAAGCAATAACAAAATATTCATCACAGCTCATGCTTTGTGGGTGCGTTTTACGCTCTATCCCACCAATTATTTCTCATTTTTGACTTGTGCAATGTTTAACCTCCTTAGGCTTTTCAATGTTACCCGTGTATCGGACATTCGGCCAACGACTCCCAAACCCGAAGGCTTTAGGGCTCTAGATGGTAAGACATCCCTAGGGTTTACTTGTCCGAGCAACAAAGGCCATGAAGTCAAACGAAGTCAGTCTTTATTTAATACATATTTTTTTCTCTTATTTTTTCAAAAAAAAAATTATTGCTTTACTTCTCTTTTTTTCCCTTTTTTTCTGAGTCTGAATTCCCCCAAACTTATGTTTCAGCCAACTCTTTATTTTTATCTGTGATCAAGTAAGTGTCCGTGCTCCTAATACATATGAACTCCTAATCACTACTGACAATTAATTGGAGTGCTTGATAGTTGAGAGAAAACTATAATCATGCAATGATGTTACTATGCTTGAAACTAATCAGATCATGAAAATTAATATTATGCAAGACTTTGTGAAAATTTTGAAATTATAAACCATGTATCTCTTCACCTTGACTTACTGCTCAATCTTTGTGTATGAACCTAAATGCATGAATCTACTGACAAAATCCTATATGAATGTAAAATATTTTTATTATTTTTTATGTATTTATATATTCAGATGAATTTAAACGAATGAATCTAAACAAAATCTATCCCATATGCAAACTAATCTATATCCTAAAATACTAAAATTATGAATTTCTCCCCCCCCCCCCCCCCCCACACTCATATCAAGGAATGCCCTCATTTCTTGGCATATAAAAATAAAAAGACAAGGACTTCCCTGAGCGATGAGTTAAAACTCGTCGGAGCAGTCAGATTAAGCTTTTTCAGATGGGGGGGTATCTAGGCAGGACTTGAGGATTAGGCATCGGGACTGGGCCGGTGGTTGGTGATAAACGGGAGATAGCAGCGGCCAAAGCTGTAAAAGCCCCAACATTGTAGGTATGCATTGTTGCTTGGCGTTGGGCCATTCGCATACTCCGCAGTTGGCAGCGAAGTTGAAACATGGCTAGGGACTCAGTATAATCCTCCTCATCCGATGGCTCATCAGGTGGCGGGGAGGTTGATGTGGATGGTGGAATCATGATGAACCCTTCACCCCTCAGATGTGAAGTCGCCCCTGTCCATGGTTTGTACTGTTCAATGGTGCGATGGTCGATGACAACCATAGGTTGTTGAGTAGGCTCTGAAGCATGACACTGGACTCCCGCTCGGTGACATAGCTCGATAATTAGAAACCCATGTATCAACCCGCTGGTAGTGCTCCCCCTTAGTGCTCGGTCGATGGACTGTTGAATGCACATGCCGGTGTCGACCTCCAGAATTTTGATCTCATTGTTGTCACTGGCCTCATGTGTGACTATGCCATAGAGAAGCTGTGCTCTTTCTTTGGTGACGTCATTTTGATGAGGTGTTGGCATTAGGCGAGCGCAGATAAAGGCGTACCAAGCCTTCCCATATCGACTTAACGCAGAATGTGGAAAGGATATTTATCTCCGGTGTCTTCATTGGTCACCCACTGAGTACCGGGCCGGCAAAGGCGAGCTACTATCTCGTCCAAATTTGGCAGGAAATCTTCATAGCGGTCCATATGAGGTGTTGCCACCCTAAAGTAATCGTTAATAGCCGTGGCTCAGAATGATACCTTCTTGCCCCTAACCGTTACAATACGATCAACATACTCGATGGCATTGGAGTAGAATTCTTTCACGATGTTGATCACTGCCGGTGTAGGTTGTGTGACCAGATGCTCCCATCCACGTTCCGCGATCATGAGTGCTATGTCGCCGTCGAGGTTTGCATCCGGTTTGAGTCCTCGTTCTAGTACCAAGGTCTTCTTGTCGATGACCTTGGCGTATAGGGTCGTTGTTCCTTCTTTCACAAATCGAGTAGCATCAAAACGTGGCGGGGCTTGAGAGGATGAAGTCCGTGCTCGTTTGGAAGTCATGATGAGAGGTGGGCGTTGAATTGCTCACAATAAATTGATGATAACCTATGAAATCCTGTTGAAGCAATATATCGAACACGTGGTGGGCAACAAAGTCTTTCCCCCAAACTTAGTACTCTTTGTTAGATCAACAAAATCCAAATAGAAGCAATTAATCTTGGGTCATTCAGTAACCTAAGAACTCCCAAAGTAATAAGGCAGTTTAATGAAAATTATGAGCTTTAGATCATACCAACAAAAATTGATGACTATATTGGTTACCTTGTACTTTGATTTGAAAATTAGATGTTTGATGATGGATTGCCTTTGAACTCCTTGCTCCTAAATCCAATTGCGTCCAATTATTTCTTGCTTTCCTTGATTGAGCAATGTCTGATGGAGATTTGTGTTAGGGTGTGAGTAAATTCGGGATTGGGTGTGTGGTATGGCCAAATTTGTGATAATTATTGAATGTGGGATGAGTATTTATAGTGGTTTAGGGTAGCAAGAAAAGAAAAGTAGAAAAGGATTTGGAATTGGGGAGTATTGTACTTAGAGTTGGTTTAGGAAGTTTGTATAGTAGGAGATATGGAGAGAATAGAAGTTGATTTGGAATAAGAGAGTGAAATAAAGAGCCAAAATCGTGTTTTAAATTCTGAGATTCCCGACTAGCGCGCCCCGCGCTTTAGGTGGTGCGCCCCTCACCTGGGGCTGAAATCGGTTGACTGTTACTGGCCACCTAGCGCGCCTCATGCTTAGGGACGCGTGCCTCGTGCCCGAGGCTGAATTTGGTCCGGTCTTTCTGTATATGTTGCGCTCCTCGCGCCCCACGTACCACTCCCTAAGCCAGTTTGATGAATTTTTCCTTGAGCTACTGGTTAGGTAGCGCACTCTGCGCGAGTTGGCTAAAATGGGAGGCGCGGCCAGCGCCAGTCTGGTGGTTTTGTTGCTCGTTGTGATCTTTTCCATGCTTTCCTATCATGTAAAATGTCAGGATAAAATAGGATTGATTAGACTTCCCTACATAAATGTAAATATTAATACGAACTACGAATGAATTAAGACTTGGCTTGCCTCCCAATCAGCTGCCAGTTTTTAACGTCGTTGGCTCGACTTATAGATTCGCGATTATCCTAAAGTAGAATCCGTCAATGTCACGACCTCAACCTCCTGAACTTGGCTGCTATCTAGAAATGGCTTCAACCTATGCCCATTAATATTGAACACATTTTCTATAGTTGGATTCTGGATATCAACTGCACCATGAAGAAAAACATTACTAATCACAAATGGTCCCTCCCAGCGAGAGCGCAATTTTCCTGGAAATAACTTCAATCATGAATTGAAAAGAAGGACTCTCTGTCCCACGGTGAAGTTTTTTCGCAAGATCTGTTTATCATGAAAGGCTTTTGTCTTTGATTTGTACAGCTTAGAACTCTCGTATGCTTCATTCCGTAATTCCTCGAGTTCTTGTAACTATAATTTCCTATTGATGCCATCCTGTTCCATGTGCATATTGCATTGCTTGATCGCCCAGAAAGCTTTATGTTTCGAGCTCTACAGGTAGGTGGCATGGTTTTTCGAACACTAGCCTATAAGGCGACATTCCTATTGGGGGTTTTTATGCCGTCCTATAGGCCCATAGTGCATCTTCTAATCTCAGACTTCAGTCTTTTCTGTTCGAGTTGACTACCTTTTCGAAAATGGACTTAATCTCTCGGTTAGAAACCTCAGCCTGGCCATTGCTTTGCGGGTGATAGGACGTAGAAACCCTGTGAAGTACGTTATATTTTTTCAACAAGGCCGCTAATACCCTATTACAAAAATGAGTGCCACGATCACTGATGCTAGCCCGTGGTGCTCCAAACCTGACAAAAATGTTAGTCCTGACAAAATATGTAACAACTTTAGAATCGTCAGTCCTAGTGGCTTTAGCTTCCACCCATTTGGAAACATAATCAACTGCCAGTAAAATGTAAATATTTCCAAAAGAAATGGGAAAAGGTCCCATGAAATCAATACCCCACACATCAATGATTTCTACAATTAGTATTGGATTTTGTGGCATTTGATTTTTCTGAGATATGTTACCAGTTCTTTGACAATTTTCACAAGATTTACAGAATTCATATGAGTCTTTGAAAATAGCAGGCCAAAAGAATCCACTTTCTAACACCTTATGTGTAGTTCGCTTAGGTCCGAAATGATCCCCACAAAGGAATGGTAGAAAGTTAGAATAGGGTTAAATTCATTATCAGGTACACAACGTCTAACTATTTGATCAGCATAGAATTTCCATAAATACCGGTCATCCCAAACATATTGTTTTGCATCACTCCTAAGCTTATCTTTCTGAGGTCTAGAAAATTCACTTGGTAAAAACTTACTCACCAGAAAATTCACAATATCGGCATACCATGGAATTGTAATTCCAATGGACAATAGTTGCTCGTCTGGAAACATGTCATGCAACGGTAGGGCTTCTTCATCCTTAATAATCCTGCTCAAGTGATCCGCCACCAAGTTATCGCACCCTTTTTATCTTTGATCTCCAAATCGAATTCTTGCAGCAGCAATATCCACCTTATGATTCGCAGTTTGGATTCCTTTTCGGTGAGCAAGTATCTAAAAGCATCATGGTCAGGATAGATTATCACTTTACTACCTAGCAAATATGATATGAATTTATCTAAAGCAAATACAACAGATAAAAGTTCTTTTTCTGTTGTTGAATAGTTTATCTGAGCCGCATTCAACGTTCTGGAAGCATAGTAGATGGCATGGACAGTTTTGTCGATCTTTTGGCCCAAGATGGCGCCTACAGCATAGTTGCTTGCATCACACATTATTTCAAAAGGAAATTTCCAATTTGGCGGTTGAATGATAAGGTCTGACGTTAATGACTTCTTCAAGGTATCAAAGGCCTCCTTACACTCATCATTGGACAGGAATTCCTCATCTTTTTGCAGCAACTTGTATAAGGGTAAAGCTATATTGGCAAAGTCCTTGATAAACCTGCGATAAAATCCTGCATGTCCAAGAAAAGCATGTATCTCCCGTACACTAACGGGGTAAGGTAATGCAGATACAATATCAATCTTAACTTTATCAACTTCTAAACCGTGGACAAACACAACATGTCCAAGTACTATCCCTTGTTCTACCATAAAGTGATAAACAAAAAGGTTTGTTTCTAAACATATGTCCAGTAAACGTGTCAAATTATCTAAACAGGTGTTTAATGAGTCACCATGAACTGTGAAATCATCCATAAAGACTTCGATACATTCTTCCAAAAGATCTGAAAAGATACTTACCATGCATCGTTGAAAAGTACCTGGGGCATTGCATAGTCCGAAAGACATTCGCCGATAAGCAAAGGTGCCAAAAGGACATGTGAATGTGGTCTTTTTTTGGTCTTCTGGGGAGATCACAATCTGGTTATAACCTGAAAATCCATCTAAGAAGTAATAATGAGAGTGCCCAGCTAAACGTTCTAGCATTTGATCAATAAAAGGTAAAGGAAAATGGTCTTTTCGAGTTACAGCATTTAACCTTCTATAATCTATACACACTCGCCAACTTGTTTTCATCCTTGTGGGCACTAATTCATTATTGTCATTTTTGACAACAGTTATACCTGATTTCTTTGGAACTACTAACACTGGACTTACCCATTGACTATCTGAGATGGGATAGATGATTCCTGCATCAAGTAATTTGATTACCTCTTTCTTCACTACCTCCATCATTGGTGGGTTCAATCTTCTTTGTGCATCTCTCGTTGGTTTAGCTCCTTCCTCTAACAAAATTCGGTGCATGCACATTGTGGGACTAATCCACTTGATATCTGCTATTGTCTAACCAATACTGTGATATGGTCCCTAAGGACTCTCAATAATTTCTCCTCCTACACTTTGGTTAGATTACTAGTAATTATCACAGGTAAAGTTTCATTAGACCCTAAATATGCATATTTTAAGTGTTCCAATAATTATTTTAATTCGAGAGTTGGAGGTTACTCCACAGATGGTAATAATTTTTGATGTGTTACAGGTAATTGAATTAATTGCACTGCATGCCTATCTGTGTGTTTAGGTAATAAATGAAGTGTAGCTACAGTTTCCTTCAATTCCTGACTGTGCTCAAGTTCATAAGTCACATCCATATCCAAACTGCTGGAAATAGCTACCTCCAAGCTGTCTCTTTGAATTTGCTCAAAAGTCTTCTGCACAAGAGAGTCACACATATCAATTGCAAAAACCTGACAAATATCACTAGGGTACCTCATGGCACCGTAGATGTTGAACTGAATCTTCTCGCCATCGAACTCCATTGTCAAGGTCCCATTGTGAACATCGATCATGGTCCTTGCTATTTTTAGGATGGGTCTTCCTAGTAAGATATGTGATGGATTTGGGGATGTATCATCTTCCATGTCCACAATGTAAAAATTTGCAGAAAAGATTAGTTCGTTGACCTGCACCAAGACATCTTCAACTACCCCTCGGGGGTAGGTGTTAGTACGATCAGCCAATTGAATAATAACACTAGTATTTTTCAAAGGACCAAGATTCAGAGACTTATAAACAGATAATGGCATAATATTAATTGAAGCCCCTAAATCTAGCATAGCTTTTTCAAACCTAGTGTGTCCGATTTTACATGGGATCGTAAACATGCCTGGATCTTTACATTTAGGTAGCATTTTCCTTTGCAACACTGCGGATACATTCTCCCCAACTGTGACTTTCTCATCATTTTCCAATTTACATTTATTAGTGCATAGTTCTTTCAAAAACTTAGCATACCGTGGCACTTGTTTAATCTCGTCAAGTAGGGGAATATTCACTTCCACTTTCCTAAAGGTTTCTAGAATTTCTTTATCTTGTTCATCTTTCTTTAACTTTCTAGAATTTCTATGAGGAAAGGGAAGTGGAACATCATTCATTGAACAAGGAGGGTTAGGGTATACCTTTGTTTTTATCGATTCCTCCTTTTCTTGCTCTTTCTCATACTCAATTGTTGCTTCTGGTGTATCCATCTTTTTAACACTTTGCAAGGTAATAGCACTGGCGTTCTCCTTTGGGTTCACAACAGTCTGTGATGGAAGCTTTCCTAAACCTTGAAAGTCCAACCGACTTACAGTAGTGGCTAATTAGCTCATCTGACTCTCCAAGCTATGTATGGAAGACTTCGTCTCGTTTTGGAATTGTTGTGTCTGTTGCATGAACGCCTTGAACATGTCTTCCAAGGACGTTCCAGGATTGGCCGGTGCTGCTGGTCTGGGTTGGTACTGTGGCTGATTTAGCTGGAACTGTGGTTTAACTATGTAGAATCCTTGTGCCTGTGGCCTAGCACCCCCATAACTGAAGTTCGGATGATCCTTCCATCCGGGATTATATGTGTTGGAGAAAGGATCATACTTTCTCTGCGGCTGAGCTTGGTAATTTCCTACTGCATTTTCTTGTTGTTCGGTGTTCTCTTCCTGTAATGTCAGGCATGCATCTGTAGGGTGTCCCGCCAGTAAACAAAGCTGACAAGCTTGTGCAACTGGTGCATTACCTGTAGCTATTTGTTTCACCAAAGCAGTTAAGTCGGAAATCTGCTGTTCTACACACGTTATGCTTACCTCACTTACCCTTTTCGCTGGATGATCATTCCGTGTCCCATACTGTTGTGCATTAGCGGCCATGTTTGCAATTAGGTTCTTTGCAGCCTCTAGTGTTTTATCCACTAATGCTCCCCCACTAGCAGCGTCGATCATATTCCTATCCATCGGTATAAGTCCTTCATAAAAGTAGATGATGAGGTGTTGATCGTCGATCTGGTGCGGTGGACAGCTGGAGCACAGCTTCTTGAATCTCTCCCAATACTCATGCAGTGTTTCAGCACTGAATTGTCGGACTCCACAAATCTCCTTCCTGATGTTGGCTACTCGTGAAGAAGGAAAATAGTTCTCCAAAAATTGCCTCTTCATGTCGTCCCATGATCATACTGTTCCCGGGGGTAGATAATATAACCAATCTTTTGCTAAATCCCCTAGTGAGAATGGAAAAGATCGCAACTTTATCTGATCTTTCGTGACATTGTGTGGCTTTATGGTGGAGCACACAACATGGAATTCCTGCAAATGTTTGTACGGATCGTCACCTGTAAGACCACGAAAAGTAGGCAGAAGTTGAATTAGTCTAGATTTTAGTTCAAACGAAACATTTAAAGCAGGATATTCAATACAAAGAGGTTGTTGGGTAAGATTAGAAGTTGACAACTCCTTCAAAGTCTTGTTATTTGGTGCAGCCATCTTCTCGTCTGATTCGCTTGATGATGAAGAATGATACGAAAGAAATGAGAGTGCTATGTTCAGGCCTGGTGATTGAGCTTCGTCGAAATCTGCAAGTGAACCTAGGGTTTTTCGAGCTTCTTTCTTAAGCCTTCGTGGGGTTCTCTCTATTTCTAGATCAAATTTCAAATCGAGAGAGTGAGAAGATCGAGGCATAAAATAAAATAAAATAAAAAATGAAAACAATTGAATAACTAAAAATCAAATAACACTCCCCGGCAACGGCGCTAAAATTTGGTAGCTGTCGTCTAGCACTACTAAATTTACCTTACTAAGGATCTACTAATTCAATAATCAGTATAGCAATAAGCAAGGATCGATCCCACAAAGAGTGACTTGTAATTTAAGAATCCAATGATTTCCAATGAATTGGGGGGTTTTTGTTTGAAAACAATTAAATTAACTAAAGTGAGTTTAAAGAAAATATCAATGAGTAAAAAGATCAAATCCTCAGTTTAGTATCCCTTTTTAATAATTATGATTTAATCAAGTGTTTACACTATTTATCTTCCATTGAAATTAATAACCCTAGATAACCGCGATCGCAAATTACCCGAAATTCTCCAGAAGTGTAGATCTAATGCGACGATCGCCAATAAGAGATTCTAACTAACATACAACCTAGAACTATCAGTCTAAATTTAATATGATAAAAGCATGAAGGATGAGAATTAGATTATTCAAAGCAATAATTACACAATCAGGAATTATTTAACTTGTCTTCTGAAAATCTTAACAATATTTCAAAGCTTGACCATAATAAAATATTGTCAATTGCTACTTAGATTAGACACACTTCGTTTGCTTAAAATCTGTCTTAATCTAGTAGATGATATCAATTTATTAATTTAATCCTGCAAAAACCAATTGAATCAATTGGATAACATTTATGAAAGTTCACATAGATAATCAGAATATATCTCAAGATAGAAGAATAAATAGAATAACTGATCAAATCATTAATTAATAAATAAGTTCAACATCCCTTCACAATTGAAATAAAGAACTTAGCCAGACATGTTTGAATCTCCAAATCCAAGGTTTGTAGTCTCCAAGCAATCCAAGAGCAAAAAGAGAATGAAAGATTAAAAGATGTCTTTAACATAGGAAAACAACTCCTATTTATAGCCTAAACAAACTCTAATCAAATAAAGCAAGTTTACAATCCTTTTCCATCTCAACTTGTAATTTAAAACCCTAGTTTTGCCAGCTCTCATCTGCCTAGCGCGTCTCGCGCCCGTCCCCTTCATGTCCTGGCGCACCCCGCGCCTGGTATGCAGTAGCCATAGTCCCTTCATGGCGCGGCCCACGCTTGGTGCAAGCTTGAGACAGCGCGCCCCGCGCCTGTCTGTCATCATTGTTGCCTTGCAATTCTTTTCTTCTTTATTCCTTCCTTTTGTCCTTTAAAGCTTAGCTCCACTCCAATCCTGCACATTCACACAAAACATATGAAAAGTAACATGCACACTCAAGTATTACAACATATCAAGCCAATAAATACCTATTAAGTAGGTTAAAAACCTACTTATCATCAAGTTTATTACATAAACTTAGCTTTTTATGATCTTAAACAAAAGTACACAAAGCAAAAAAAAGTCTCTCTTCTGCACCCCCCCCCCCCCCCCTCGGCCGGGGCAGGGGTTTTTACCTTGATAGGCTCGCTGAGGTGGGCCCCCTGCAGCGAACGCAGACTGGTTAGCGAACTGTACAGATAAAAAACCAATTTGGCTTATTTCTCCACACCAAATTCCGATTTTAGTCAACACAATTCATATCAACTTTATAGAAAACATAAATTTTAAGTTTCTAATAGGTTTTAACATATTTAATCATCAAAAACACATAATCAACACTCTTAATTTTGAAAATTTTGGATAAAAACTATTTTCAAGTGTTCTTGATAAAATTAAACACTGTAAGTTTATTTTTCAATCAAGACACACAATTCAAACCACATTGAATCCGTTTAGAAACATGTTATCATTATCTAATATCAATTCACCCAATGATTATCAATCAAATACAAATTTTGATCTTTAAAGACCAATTATCAAAAACTTATTTCACTATAACTTTTCATGAACATGAATTCTTCATGTTCATCATGTATACATGAATTAACCAACTTAAAACCATCATACAATTTATATTTAAATAATTTTATGAACACAATATATATATATATGTAATTATGTTTATATCAATTTTTATAAAACCCATACATATATATATATATATATATATATATATATATATATATACACACACACAGAGAACTTAACACGAAGAACATCAACCATACTTTAAAAACTAATAAGTTAAACTAATAAGCTAAGAATTATACCCTTCTTTTGCTTATTAGAACGAAGAGGATGATGCTAATTGTTGATTTTCTCAAGCTTCTCATGCCTCTTCTTTCTCTTTTCTTTCTCTCTAATTTTTCTCTGTATTTCTCTTCTTTGTTTTAACTGACTAACACTTTTGTTCTTATACTAACGTATATACATATAATATAACTTACATATATTATAAGTATAAAACATAAATATAAAGTATATAACTTATAATACATAATGACCCTAATAAATACAATAATTGCACTTAATACATAGGTTACACATTTGAAATTGAAAAAGCCCTAAGGCTTGTTTGGCAAAACAACTTTATTTTAAAAACAGATTTTTAGTAGTTAAGGCCCCGTTTGGCAAAACGAATTTAAAAGGGGCAAGGGCCTTGTTTGGGAAAACGATTTTAAAAAACTCTTTTAAAATATCTTTTAACACATATTTTTAATGTTATACTTTAATTAATTAAATCTTACCATTCTAATTTAATTAATTAAAAGTTAAAATCAATTAATCACATAAAAATTGTCACATAACAATTTTAATTACTCGCTAATTATAATTTCATGTAACAAGTACCACATAACTTTATCTAATTTAATTATCCCAATTAAATTAGAACTATAACATAAAATCATTACATATTAATTAAATTAAATATTAAATATTTATTTAATTAGTATATTATACTTAATTAAATTACTTAATAACCCACATAATTTATTTATTTAACTCAATAAATAAATCAATTAAAATATTTATTTTAATTCAATAAATATTAAAATTAATATATAAAATTCTCTTCACACTAAATCACATATTTCATAATATATGACACATATACACATACTCAAACTCGAAACATCTCATAATAAGAATTTTATTTATTAAATTCTCATTTATTAATTCTTGAAAATCCGGGTTGTCACAAGCTCTTCCTCCTGCGCTAGAACACATCCACAACGTTTTTCATTCTTCAGTCTTACGACCATACAAACCCAATTACAAACATGTGATTGAATATGAACTCCTGCAATTTGAGAAAGGCTTATCCTATGAAGAAGTTCCTGTTTAGATTGTTGACAGGAAAGAGAAAGTTCTTAGAAATAAAGTGATACCTTCTGTTAAGATAATCTGGAGGAACCACAACGCTGAAGAAGCTACGTGGGAACTCGAAGAACATATGATAAAAACTTACCCATACTTTTTTGCTTAATCATGTGTAAACGATTCTGGGGATATAATCTTTGTAAGGGGAGAGAATGTAACGGGACAAATTTATTCAACAGTGATTCTGAGGACAGAATCCTTTTAAGGGAGAAAGATGTGACAAACGAGAATTTGGTAATTTAATTTAAATATTTATTGAATTAAATAAATATTTTTGATGATTTATTTATTGAGTTAAATAAATATTTGATGTTTATTTATTGAGTTAAATAATTAATTGATGGAATTATGGTAGATTAATTTAATTATATGTGTTACATTGATTAAATTAATGTAGAGAATTTGTATAGTTCAAAGTGTGAATTTAATTGAGTTTATTTAAGTAAATGAATTATTTAATAAGGATAAGGTTATTCTAATTAATTTAATAATTAATTAGAGATTTAACGATTTGACATAATTAAAAAATGAGAAATTTAATTATGTGATGATGTGATTTAATGTGCAATATTATATTTTATTTAATTGATTTAAATAAGATTATTTAATTAATTAAAGTGTGACAATTAAACTATATAATAAACACTTTAATTAAATTAAATGGAAAGGGAGTTAATATGGGACAAACAAACATGCCCTTAAGAACATGGGAGCAGTTAAGGCCAGATGCACTTAACCGCTTCCCATGTTTCAAACTAGTTATTTCACGTAAACTTATATCTATACAACCTCAGTTCTTATATCATTATATCATATTATATCAGTAAGAAACACATAGAGAAATTAAGAGAGAAATTGGGAGTTGAAGAAGAAAAGTGAAGAGTTAAAGTTTATATATCATCTAATCTCAACAGAGTTGCAAGGGTATGATTCTTCATCATTACGTTCTTATATATTTTTCCATTAAAGCATATTTTAAGTTCTCTATAAAAGCCTATTTTGTGATTAATGCATGAATTGATGATACATGGTTTATAAATGTTTATAACATGTTTTCTATCATTAATTCATGTTTTAAAACAATCAAATTCATGTGATTATGCTTTAATTAGCGATTTGAAAGTTATAGAGTATGAAAAGTATGAATATGGCTCATATGTACAAAATATCATGCTTTAATTGTTTATGAAACTTTAAATTGATAGTTGATTATGATTATGCATGTTTAAACGAACAAAACAAAATTCAAACGGATAGATTCGATGTTATAACGAATCTGTAATAATAAATTTCATGATTTGTCTTGAAACTTAGAAAAATACCAAAAACAGTAAATTTACGTGTTCTAATTTAAGTGATTACGTGATCTAAAGTGTTAAAAATATGCTAGAAGCGTTGTATGATGTTTATGTTAAGTTTACAATCTATGGATAACATTAACAGTGTTGTTTTAACTTAATTTTTTTATTTTCGTGGGTTATTTGGGCTGATGAACAGTGCAGTCACAAACTGCAGTTCGTCATCCCGCCTCGGCGGGCTTTCTAGAGTAAGATATGTCGCAAACACCCGCCCCTGCGAGAACTGCAGAGAGGAGGTGATTTTGTTATGTGTGGTTTTCAGTCCATAACATGATGAGTTAACTTAACCTAGTGAACCTGATAACGTGTTGAGCATGTAACACAGTACTATAACATATTGTTGACATGTATAAGATGATTTGAAGTTGCATATTAACAAGTTATATGTGAACTTGGATTTGTTGTTGTAAGGTTTGATTATGATTGTTTAAGAGTTTATACTTGTGTGGTATGCATGTTGTGGGTTCAGATTCACGTTATATGGGTAGTAAACAAGTTAAGATTATGAACCAAGTTGTTAAATTGTGCTTAAGTGGGAAGTTCAACAGTTAAAGGTAGTGGTAATAGAACTAACTGATATTGCAAACATAATGAAATGTGTAGGATGTTTGGGGAAGTGAATTGTAGTTATAATCTACACACGAGGAAAGTGTTCTATCCCTAATTTACTATTGTTGATCAAGTTTCTTAAACTTTACTTTTATTGAGCAAGCTTTCTATCCTCGAAATATTATCATGATGCAAGTTTTTATTCTTGTTTGTTCAAGTTGAGATTCCATATGAGATATTATAATTCCTTTAAAGTATTACTTCAGTTATACAATACTTATTCGATTGTATACTTTTGAGATTTATTATTCGATTTGAATATCAATGTTATTGTTGAACCTTGTAAGACTAGCGAACCCTTATTGATTCGACTAGTCCATAGTCGATGAACGTTCTAAATTCTAGAACTATTATTGAGCTTATCTAAATCAAACTTTTTTTTGTGCGGACTCTGATGTCAAACAGAGATGAACAGCCCTTTTATAGGGGATTATTTACGCGTTAGCGTTGAGATGTTGTGCACATTCATGGTACTAAGGCCTGATCCCCCTAAGTACAAGTAGTAGAGTCCATATAGTCTTATAACTGTTAAAGGTTTAAAGTAGAAATACTTGACAACCTGGGACATAGTTCATGGTCTTATGACTCTCAGATGTACTTTTGTTTCTTGTTATTCATTCTTGATTCAAAAGCCGAGCTTCCTTTATTCAGAATTCTTTAATTTACTCGCATGTTATTATTACTATTATATTGTTATCCTTGTGGACAATCGTGCTCACTCTTGCATAATAACATTGCAGTTAAGAACGAAAGGTCCGACGAGCCTTCCACTAGCAGAGGCAAGGGCAAAGCTAACAAGTGCTGAAGACTTGTTATTTGTTTATGAATGTTATATTTAAGACTATGATGTTATGTTAAGACTTATTTGTTTCTTTATATTCCGCACTCGATGTATTAAGGTTAGATTACTTGGGATTCATTTATTCAGATGTTGTAACCCCTTAAGGGGAGGGTTTCTATTTATTTATGTTTCCGAATTTATTATGGGTAGATAGATATGTGATATTTGTACAGTGAACACCAAATCTCATGGAAATTAAAGTATCCGAATATGGGGGTGTCACATATTCTCCTCCCCTTATAAGGATTTCGTCCTCAGAATCACCGAAAACATCTCTACTTTATTCTATTTTGAAGATTACATATTCATTAGATAACTTTTTCTCTTCTTTTTCAGAATTTTATTACTTTTGATAAGTAGGTTTTACACCTACTTATTGGACGCCAACTTGCTATGATTATGGCTTAAACTCAAGCACTTTATTATCTTTTAACGCATTTTATCTTTGTGTTAAGCATTTTAGGCAGGAAACTCTTTTAGGCATGAAATGACACAATAATGGCATGGTTTGGCATGACTTGGCAAGGAATTGGAAAAAGGCATGAAGCAAGCTCCAAGGCAAGAAGGGTTTGGCATATGGAAAAGGGCACAAGAAAAGGGACTCGATTCAACTAAAGTGAAGGTGCTAGAAGCAGCAAAAGAAAGAGCATAGGATTGCAAAAAAAAAAAGCAAAAGCCAGAAATTGCATCAGCTGAAGAAGTGTTCGCGCGCGGCCGCGCCATGAAGACAAAGGAAGTCAGCGTGCCCGCGCAGGTTAGCAGAGCTAGAGGGCTGTTTTGGGCATTGGCGCGCCCGCGCCCCAATTACACTACGAGGCCGCGCGGCCGCGCGGGGCTTGACTGAGGACAGTTGACTTATTTTACTTAGCTGAATGTAATAGTTATAAGGTTTATGTTTGCTGGAGACTAGAAGGGAATTGATCATTTTTTTATCAGAATTTATTTTTGCTATCACAGGTTGTGTTCCCATATTCTAGGTTAGAGAGTGTGAAGGTCCAAGAGGCTTCTCTTCTTCTTCCTTCTTGCTCTGCTACTACTACATTTTCAAGGGTTCATCTTGGAAATCATCTGTGGTCCAGACTTGAGTTTGTTATCTTCTATTGAAAGGGGGAAACCACAATTCTACACTTCCTTTCTCTTGTTTCTCTCATTTACTAGTTGCTCAAGGCTTGGTTTGAATCCCATAATGGTGGGAGGTTCAATGATGAACTAACTTCCATTATGGGATTCTAATGGATTCTAGTTGCTAAACCTAGGGTTTATGTCTCTTTAATATACATGGATGATAATATATGGGTTGCCTAACATGGGTGTTTGTATGCCTAGTTGCTTGATCAACATCTACTCTAATAGTTTATATGAACTTGAAAAATGAAGTGTAAACTTAGATTTCTCCATGTTAGCATGTGTTTGTGAAACTTACTTTAGTTGAATTTCATGATTCGCTTGCCGGATAGAAATATACCGTATGGCCTTATGTAGTCTAATGGGAGTTTGTGCGTAAATTGGTTTGGTTTATAAATCGCATAGAAATATAGTGGTTTAGGCTTGCCGATGTTCATGTGATTTCTATCTTAATTGTGGACATTATATGATTTGGACTTGGTATATTGAAAGATAGTCAAGTCTCACATCAGTGCTCCCGACTAGCATCTCTATATGATTATCCGTGTATAATTTGTGGTGTGGTTGACCTAGGTGACGCTCTAGATGAAGTTAGGATCCCTTATCCCTCCTAATTTGAACCCCCTTCATATTAATTGATTAAGTTTAGTTAAAGTTTAGGATAATTAATTAAAGAACATTGTGACAACTGTTTAAGCAGACATAGATAACTAATGAACTGTTGCATAATAGATTAGGCCTGACTCCATTTTTCGTGGGACGATCTCGACTTACCGAGTTATTACTTGCCGACCGTGTACACTTGCATGTGTTTTTGTGTCCGTTCATGCTAACACTTAAACGGCGCAACAAGTTTTTGGCGCCGTTGCCGGGGAGACGGTTTTAGTTTAATCCTATTGACATCAGTTTTCGTTATACGTGACTGACTTGAACAAATCTCTTCTTACCTCATTTCTAATTTTATTTTTGTTTACTTGTGTTTCAGGTACTCGTGGATAGTTTATGCACACTCGAGCCTCACATCCTGAGTTAGTGCCTCACCAAGAGCACATCAACGGTCGAGCGTGGAGAGCTAACATCTGAAACATTAATCCTCGAGAAGAACCTGAACTACTTCATCAAATGGCTGAAGAGCAAAGGGCCTTGCAAGATTATTCCATGCCCAAACTCACCGATCTGCAATCAAGTATAGTGAGGCCAGCAATTGCGGCAAACACTTTTGAGATAAAGCCAGGAACATTGCAGATGATACAAAACAATATCCAGTTTGGGGGTTTGCCTTCTGAAGATCCCAACGAGCATATTATGACCTTCATAGAAATATGTGACACGTTTAAATACAACAACGTTCCCGATGATGCAATGAAACTCAGAATATTTCCTTTCACCTTGAGGGATAAGGCAAAAAGTTGGTTGCACTCACTGCCTTCAGGGTCAATAACTACATGCGAAGATTGTGCTCAGAAATTCTTAACCAAGTTCTTTCCTATGGCCAAGACCGCCGCAATGAGGAGAGACCTGAGTACCTTTGCACACCATCCAGGGGAAACATTGTATGAAGCTTGGGAACGTTATAAGAAGATGCTCCGGAAGTGTCCACACCATGGTATGACAGAGTGGATGGTGATTAACTCTTTTTACAATGGTTTGGGATGGCAATCAAGGCCTATTATTAACGCTGCATCGGGGGGAGCTATCTGGAAAAAGGATTTTCCCACAGCGTATGAGCTCTTTGAGACCATGGCAGCAAAAAAGTATCAGAATCCGACGGCCAGGATGGTACAACCGAAGGTTGCAGGGATTTTAGAAGTGGATGCCATTACAGCATTGTCTGATCAGATGGCAGCTATGGCAAAGAAGATTGATTCATTGGCGGAGGAAAAAGTCAAGACAGTTGCTTGTGTCTGTGAGATTTGTGCAGGGACACATCAGACAAACCAATGTGCTATCAGTACAGAATCAGTACAGTTTGTGAGCAACTACCAAAAACCCCATAATCAATTTCAAAATTCTTACAGCCCCAACAATAGGAATCATCCTAACTTTAGTTGGAGTAATACTCAGAATGTCCAACACCCCCACCATCAGACATCTCAGCCACAGTACCATACATCACAACCACAATAATTTCAATCTCAGCAGCAATATCCACCACAGCAAGCTCATCACCAGTATGCACCAAAACCCCCCTACCCTCTTGGTTTTCAACAACAACATCATCCTCCACCTGTACCTCAGCCAGAAAAGAAGTCAGAGGAGAGACTGGAAATCGATGAACTAAAGTTAATCGTGAAGAGCCAAGCTATATCTCTCAAGATGATGGAGACTCAAATTGGTAAAATTGCCAATGCGATTCTCAATCGACCTCAAGGGACTCTTCCCAGTAATACAGAGACGAATCCAGGGAAAAGGGAGGGAAAGGAACAGTGCCAATCCATCACCCTAAGATCTAGAAAGCAAACTTCAGATTTGGAGGCCCGCGCGGCTGCGCCTCAAGAAGGCCAAAACCTGGCACGGGCGCGCCAAGACGTAGATCACCCTGCGACAGTGTTGGTTGATGGAAATGATGGAGGAACGAGTGTTGCGGCAGATAAGGAGGAAACTGCTGAGAAAATCATAACCAAACCACCACCTGTGTACCCTACTGTTCCTTACCCACAGAGATTGCACAAGCAAAGGGACGACAGACAGTTCGCTAAGTTTTTGGAGGTGTTCAAGAAACTGCAGATAAACATACCCTTTGCCGAGGCACTAGAACAAATGCCAAGTTACGCAAAGTTTATGAAGGGTATTCTGTTAAGGAAGAAACGATTAGAGGACTTTGAGACAGTGGCCTTAACAGAAGAGTGCAGCGCGAAGCGTAAATTACCTCCAAAGCTTAAGGACCCGGGCAATTTCACAATACCTTGCTCCATTGGAAATTTATCTTTCAGCAAATGCCTCTGTGACTTAGGAGCTAGCATAAATTTGATGCCTCTGTCCGTATTCAATCAATTGGGATTGCCGGCTCCCAAGCCGACAAATGTATCACTACAACTTGCTGACAGATCCATAACTTATCCTAGAGGTATTGTGGAAGATGTTTTGGTTAAAGTGGACAAATTTATCTTCCCAGCTGACTTCATCATTCTTGATTACGGAGAAGATAGAAATATCCCAATCATCCTTGGGAGACCTTTCCTTGCCACGGGGCGAACTCTTATAGATGTCCAAAAGGGAGAGTTAACAATGAGAGTGCATGACCAAGAAGTCACTTTCAACGTTTTTAAAGCTATGAAGTTTCCCACTGACGAGGAAGAGTGCTTCCGGATTGATGTGATAGAAAGGGTGCTGAATGAAGGATTTGAAAATCTGATGGGTACTGAGCCTCTGGAGAGTGCTATATTGGGAGACTCAGATATTGAGGATACTGAAGTTGCTGAATATGTGCAAATTCTTGACACAGCACCAAAAATGCGAAAGTTGAAGATGCCTATCGAGCCACTAAAACTTGCTGGGGAGACATCAGAACGACTCAAGCCTTCTCTTGAGATGCCTCCAGATCTTGATCTTAAACCTCTTCCAGATCATTTAAGGTATGCATTTTTAAGTGAATTTTCAAATTTTCCTGTTATTATCTCTGCCGCACTAACATCTTGTCAGGAAGAACAACTGCTACGGGTGCTAAGAGAGTTTAAATCGACAATTGGATGGACCATAGCCGATATAAAGGGGATCAGCCCAGCATTTTATATGCATAAAATCCTGCTGGAAGATGATAGTAAACCATCAGTGGAGCAACAGCGCAGATTAAATCCAATCATGAAGGAAGTGGTTAAGAAGGAGATTCTAAAGTGGTTAGATGCAGGGATTATCTATCCTATATCAGACAGCTCTTGGGTGAGCCCAGTGCAGTGTGTACTGAAGAAGGGGGGTATGATCGTGATATCCAATAAACATAACGAGCTAATTCTTACCATAACAGTGACGAGGTGGAGAGTCTGCATGGACTACCGCAGACTAAACAAGGCTACCAGGAAAGATCATTTTCCCCTCCTTTTCATTGATTAGATGCTAGACAGGCTGGCCGGTCGTGAATATTACTGCCTTCTGGATAGGTACTCAGGATACAATCAAATAATGATAGCCCCAGAAGATCAAGAAAAGACTACCTTTACTTGTCCATACGGTACATTTGCGTTTAGAAGGATGTCTTTCGGTTTGTGCAATGCCCCGGCTACCTTTCAGAGGTGTATGATGGCCATTTTCTCCGATATGGTTGAGCAAAATGTTGAAGTCTTCATAGATGATTTTTCTATTTTTGGAGACTCATTTGACCTATGTTTGGAGAATTTGGTGATGGTGTTAAAATGATGTGTCAAGACGAATCTTGTATTAAATTGGGAAAAGTGCCATTTTATGGTACAAGAAGGGATCATTTTGGGTCATAAGGTCTCGAAGAAAGGATTAGAGGTGGACGGGGCTAAGTTGGAAACTATTGAGAACTTGCCTCTGCCTATTTCTATAAAAGGTGTTCATAGCTTCTTGGGACATGCAGGCTTCTATCGTCGGTTTATAAAGGACTTCTCGAAGATTACAAAGCCACTTTGCAGTTTGTTGGAAAAAGATGTCCTCTTTAAATTTGATGAGGAATGCTTGACTGCATTCGAGCACTTGAAGAAGAAGTTAACTACGGCACCAGTGATCACATCTCCGAATTGGGACCTTCCGTTTGAGCTAATGTGTGATGCCAGCAATTTTACTGTGGGAGCTGTATTGGGCCAGCGAAGGGACAAGATTTTTCATGTCATATATTATGCTAGCAAGACCCTTACTGATGCCCAGCTGAATTACACTACTACAGAAAAAGAGCTTTTGGCGGTGGTGTACGCATTCGATAAATTTCGTGCTTACTTGATTGGAACCAGAGTGATTGTGTACACCGACCATGTAACGATCCGATATTTGATAACAAAGAAAGATGCCACACCCCGTCTGATCAGGTGGATACTTCTTTTGCAAGAATTTGATCTAGAAATCAGGGATCGAAAAGGGACTGAGAACCAAGTGGCTGACCACTTGTCACGATTGGAAAATTCGGGAAGCGATGCAAATGACAAAGTGATGATAAATGAATCCTTCCCCGATGAGCAATTGTTTGTGGTGAAAGGCGAAATGCCATGGTTCGCAGATTTTGCAAACTTTCTAGTGGGCAATATCATTCTTTCTGACTTGACTAGGCATCAAAAGAAGAAGTTTCTGCATGATGTGAAATGGTTTACTTGGGATGAACCGTACTTGTTCAAGCAGTGTGCCGATCAGATGGTTAGAAGGTGCATTCCATTTAGCGAGACGGAGAGTGTGCTGTAAGATTGCCACTCATCTTTGTATGGAGGCCATTTTGGAGGCGAAAGGACAGCGGCCAAGGTTTTGCAAGCAGGTTTCTATTGGCCTACTATCTTTAAGGATGCTTATAGCTTTGTTCAAAGATGTGATAGATGTCAGAGGGTAGGAAATATATCGAAGAGAAATGAAATGCCCCTGAGTACAATCCTCGAGGTAGAGATCTTCGATGTCTGGGGGATAGACTTCATGGGGCCGTTTGTTTCATCATGTGGGAATTTGTATATCCTTCTGGCAGTCGATTACGTATCTAAATGGGTGGAAGTGGCAGCTCTCCCGACAAATGATGCTAGGGTGGTTCTGAGGTTTCTACAAAAGAGCATTTTCTCATGGTTTGGAACTCCCAGGGCTATCATTAGCGACGAGGGCACCCACTTTTGCAATCGTCAGTTTACATCTTTGTTAGCTGAGTATGGGGTACATCATCATGTAGCTACAGCTTATCATCCCCAAACCAATGGCCAAGCCGAAGTGTCAAATCGTGAGATAAAAAGAATACTGGAAAAGATTGTGAACCCTACAAGAAAAGATTGGTCACTGAAGTTAGATGATGCAATATGGGCTTACAGGACTGCCTATAAAACACCATTAGGAATGTCGTCGTTTCAGCTTGTGTATGGAAAGGCGTGTCACCTTCCTCTGGAGCTTGAGCATAGAGCCTATTGGGAAATCCATAAGTTGAACTTTGACTTAAAGGCTGCAGGGGAGAAACATCTACTCCAACTCAATGAATTGGATGAATTTTGATTGCAGGCTTATGAAAATTCCAAATTATACAAGGAAAAGGTGAAAAGGTGGCATGGCCGCAAGATTATGGAAAGAACATTCGAGCCAGGGCAAGCAGTACTATTATTCAACTCCAGACTTAGACTCTTCCCAGGGAAGCTCAAGTCAAGGTGGTCAGGGCCTTTCACTGTCAAGACTATATATCCACATGGTGCAATAGAGATCTTTGATAAGGACCCAAATAACCCTTTCAAAGTCAATGGACAAAGGCTGAAGCATTATTATGGTGGAGAGGTTTCAAGGCAGGAGGTCGCCTCAATCCTTGCTACAACTTGACCGAATCCGACAGAGTCTAGCTTATGGACTATAAACAAGCGCTAGATGGGAGCCACTCCATCATCTCTATCTCTTCCCCTTATTAATTATTGCAATGTTTTCTATACATTTCTCTCTCTCCTATTTTAATTCTGGTGACTTATCTCTTCAATCTCTCTCTCCCCGTTTAACTCTAAGCATGTGGAAAGGTTTACCTATTTTTGAACATTGTAGGTGTTAGAATGCTCATTGCCTACATTTTTGAACTTTAGGCGTGTAGCATAAAAAAAATTTTGGGAAGTTAGATGCGCTCTGTATATACCTCTATGGGCTTTACATGATTCATTGCATACGCATTCAGCCATAGTTGCACAAAATTTTGGAGCGGGAAGCTCTTTGAACATATTTGAACATGTTAATATTCTGCATAGAAGCCTATAGCAAATTTTTTTTGGGAAATTGCATATAAGCGATTCATACATGGCATTGCTAAGGAATAGCAGTTCAGTCATCTTAATCATGCTCATTGCATTCAGTAAGCAAACAATATTTAACTATGTTTATATTTTTTTTGTATAGGTGCGACAATAGGTACATGTTGCTTCTTGTTTCTTCACTAAGTGTTGCAGATTGGGAACAGAATGCAAGAGTTTTTGGCTCAGTTTAGGGGCGACGCTCCCGCGCCAACCTCAGGCTGTTTACCAGCGCGCCCGCGCCAATATTCAATAAACCAAAGGCAGCTTTGACCCGCGCGGCCGCGCCGCTCTCCAGGCCTAACCCAGCGCGCCCGCGCCCGAAGCCGTTCGGCAATTCAATTTTAGAGTGGCCGTTCCAGCCGTTCACAACCCCTTTTATTCCTCATATTTTATAACCCCCCCATCACTATCATATCATCACACCCGTTCTCGATTATATCTATCTCCAAGCCCTAATTCTTGTCTCCATCATCAACCAAGTTAGGTTTACATAGTTAAGTGGGGGGAAATTTCATCAAGCACGTGTTGGTTCTTCAAAGTGGGAATCTAGGGTTTGTGGAAAGTAGTAGTTGCTATACAAGTTTGGGGGTTATTGTTCTTCGGTATTCTTCATCAAAGGTTCTGACCAATTAGCCATGGGTCCAAAACGCTCACGCACCGCCGCTTCCTCTTCAGCTGCTTCGCTCGGCAGTAGCTCTGACGACGACATCCCTGTCAATTTTTCTAAGTTCATTAGCATTGAAGCCCAAATAATTTATTATCGGATCGCGGCAAAGTCTGTTGTTAAGGAAAAAGGGTTAAAGCCGACAAAGGAGGACGGTGACATGAGGGCCATGATTCGTGAAATGGGTTGGCAGGGAGTTTGTGCCACGCCACCACCGGTGCCATTGGCGTTGGTCCGTGAATTCTACGCGAATGCAAGCATCACAAAAAGCGGCCGGTCCTTTGTGAGGGGCCAAACAGTCGATTACTGCCCCGCTGCAATTCGGGAAGTTCTGAGTCTGTCTTCAGTGCCAGAGGGGCAAGTCAATTGGGTAGAGGCCGAAAGATTTGAGACTGATCTGGATCAGGTGATTCGAGATTTATGTGCGCCTGGCACAATGTGGAAGATCAAGAAGGACACCGCTGATGAATATACCACGTTTCTCGCATCTGGACTGAACCGCTACGCTAAGGCGTGGAATTTGTTCCTTTGTGCCAATCTAATGCCATCCACTCATTAGCATGAAGTTACTGTCGAGCGAGCCATCATCTTATGGGGGATTATCACAGGCAAATACATTGACGTGGGCCATTTGATCTATCAGAATATGCTGCGCTTTATGAGAGGAAGCACCACGGGCGCCATCCCGCACGCATCCATTATAGCCCATCTTTGTGCGGAGGAAGGGCTCGAATGGGCCGATGAGCAGGTTCAGATGCCTAGTGGGGACGGCACACACACCACGATCAAGCATTTTCAGGATTGGTCAGGGGGCACAGCACACCCGAGGGGGAAAGGGTTTATTATAGCAGCTCCGCCGCCAGTTCTCCCCCCACAGCCACAGCCAGATGAGGCAGCAGCCCCTCCTCCCGCAGATCATGGTCGCCAAATGCGGCGTATTGAGAGGAGGATCAACGCCCTGCATGCAAATTTTGCTGGGTTCACTTATGGGTTGACGCGTGCACTTGCTGAGGCCTTTGCTCATTAGGGCACCATGATAGAGTGGCCCGTGTTTGCTTCCGAGATGCCATACCCTCCGCCAGATTCACCACCCGAGGAGGGTGGCCATGCCAACCAATAGGGGAGTTTTCTAACCCTTTACCTTCAATGGGGACATTGAATATTTTTGGGGGTATTGGGTGTAGTTAGGTAGTTTGTTGCATATAGTTAAATGTCTGCATTTTTAGTTTTATTGCATTTATTACATTGCATTCTATCTAGTATAGTTGAATTTAGTAAGTGTTTAGTTGCATTGCATTGCATAATCCCTTGTTTTATTCTGTTGAATTCCGATCTGGCCTGTGATGACATCGAGATATGGTAGATTATTGAACTCTGTTAGTAGTTTAGGCTCAGTTATATTCGATGCATGACGTAATCTTAATCTGTTGCTTAGATGTTGTCGGATAGCATAGTTTGTCTTTTGTGGCTTGTTGGCTAGATTAATGCATGCTTGTCTTCTAAGAGGAAAAATTTTGTTTTTAATTGATAGAATGGTGTAATTAAAGCAATAATGACCTTAACAACACTGGAATACAAGTCTGAAGAAAAGTTTTGGGTATGCATGTTGTATGGAGAGATGGAGCGTAAGACGCACTCTCCAAAGAAAAAGAAAAAGAAAAAGAAAAAGAAAAGAAAATAAATTGAGAAAAAGAATACAAAAATAGAATAGGCTCCTTGGCTAGCGAAGTCTTGTGGCCTTTGATACTAGAGCAAGTACGCCCTAGGGGATTGTCTCTACACCCAGCGCCCTAAGGCCATCTGGTCTGGGAGTCGTTGGTCGAAAGCTCATTAAATGGGTATCATTGAGAAGCCTAAGAAGGTCGAGCATTGCACAGTTGGGTGAATTAAAGCATAATAAGCCCTTGTTGAGTTTCAGCTTGTATCTTTGTGTTGGTTTGGTCATTGTTTGGCCTTCTTAAGAAATTCTTAGCTTAAAACCTAAATTTTTCCTTCCTTAGAAGTATAGCATGTGAAATCTTTGCTTTTATCAAGCTTGTTCATGACATTGCGCTCATACACTGCATCTGGGTAACAGATTGTGAATTGCAGATTGTATGTCTATATAACTGCAGCTTGAGCCGATACATTGATCATTGCTCTTATTATCTTTCTGAGGTGAATCTGTTCGGAATTCATTTGATGGCTATTACATTGGGATGCATTTTCATGTAGTTAGTTTCATATCATGTAGTTGCTTTTGTGTTTTGCTTGAGGGCAAGCAATAGTTCAAGTTTGGGGGTATTTGATAAGTAGGTTTTACACCTACTTATTGGACGCCAACTTGCTATGATTATGGCTTAAACTCAAGCACTTTATTATCTTTTAACGCATTTTATCTTTGTGTTAAGCATTTTAGGCTGGAAACTCTTTTGGGCATAAAATGACACAATAATGGCATGGTTTGGCATGACTTGGCAAGGAATTGGAAAAAGGCATGAAGCTAGCTCCAAGGCAAGAAGGGTTTGGCATATGGAAAAGGGCACAAGAAAAGGGACTCGATTCAACTAATGTGAAGGTGCTAGAAGCAGCAAAAGAAAGAGCATAGGATTGCAAAAGAAAGCAAAAGCCAGAAATTGCATCAGCTGAAGAAGTGTTCGCGCGCGGCCGCGCCATGAAGACAAAGGAAGTCAGCGCGCCCGCGCCGGTTAGCAGAGCCAGAGGGCTGTTTTGGGCATTGGCGCGCCCGCGCCCCAATTACACTACGAGGCCGCGCGGCCGCGCGGGGCTTGACTGAGGACAGTTGACTTATTTTACTTAGCTGAATGTAATAGTTATAAGGCTTATGTTTGCTGGAGACTAGAAGGGAATTGATCATTTTTTTATCAGAATTTATTTTTGCTATCACAGGTTGTGTTCCCATATTCTAGGTTAGAGAGTGTGAAGGTCCAAGAGGCTTCTCTTCTTCTCCCTTCTTGCTCTGCTACTACTATATTTTCAAGGGTTCATCTGTGGTCCAGACTTGAGTTTGTTATCTTCTATTGAAAGGGGGAAACCACAATTCTACACTTTCTTTCTCTTGTTTCTCTCATTTACTAGTTGCTCAAGGCTTGGTTTGTATGCCTAGATGCTTGATCAACATCTACTCTAATAGTTTATATGAACTTAAAAAATGAAGTGTAAACTTAGATTTCTCCATGTTAGCATGTGTTTGTGAAACTTGCTTTAGTTGAATTTCATGATTCGCTTGCCGGATAGAAATATACCGTATGGCCTTATGTAGTTTAATGGGAGTTTGTGCGTAAATTGGTTTGGTTTATAAATCGCATAGAAATATAGTGGTTTAGGCTTGTCGATGTTCATGTGATTTCTATCTTAATTGTGGACATTATATAATTTGGACTTGGTATATTGAAAGATAGTCAAGTCTCACATCAGTGCTCCCGACTAACATCTCTATATGATTATCCGTGTATGATTTGTGGTGTGGTTGACCTAGGTGACGCTCTAGATGAAGTTAGGATCCCTTATCCCCCCTAATTTGAACCCCTGCTTATTAATTGATTAAGTTTAGTTAAAGTTTAGGATAATTAATTAAAGAACATTGTGACAACTGTTTAAGCAGACATAGATAACTAATGAATTGTTGCATGATAGATTAGGCCTGACTCCGTTTTTCGTGGGACGATCTCGACTTACCGAGTTATTACTTGCCGACCGTGTACACTTGCATGTGTTTTTGTGTCCGTTCTTGCTAACACTTAAACGGCGCGACAAATTTCTCGAAATTATTATAGCTTGCTCAATGCAATCATTATTATAAGTCACATTCTACCGCTTTCTTCTTTCTAAGGAATATTCTCCTTACCACATTCACCCTTCAATAGAATAAGAATCTTCCACAATCATTCAATAATTGAGAAGTAGTATTGATGACTCAGGAATTTAACAGATTTTAAATTATACTGAGGGGTCAAAAGACCTTGAACTCATCTCTAGGTTTACTAGTGCTTCAACAAAATCCTTCACACTACAACCTTTACACATGATGTTTATCAATCACAGAGACTGTAAACACCCTCTACAAGTACTCTAGGTGATCAACCTGTTGTACCACTACATTGTGCCTAAACGTAGCATACCGTAACGACTATATGTGTTACACTCAGAACCATTGTCTCCAAAAATATGTCCCCTTTATAGGGTTGTTCTCCTCAACCCTTCAACACCTGAATCTGTACTAGAGAAATTTGATTTAGCATAAATACTCAAGAATGCTTGAATTCCATAAATACTTTTCAATAGTTGTCTAGCCGAATCAAATAGCTTGGACTTTTATCAACAATTCGGACATCAATCGAAATAATTTAGTCAACTTAATTGACCTTTTCATAGTTTAAAAGAAAACCAAAAATCCTTTTATGATGTCATGATATCGTAACATCTTAGCAGTACGTTGAGGATTCTGTCATTTTGTGACTTATTTATACTACATTATACTATAATGGGCTAACGATCTTACAATTACTTCCAACACTAAGTTCGATTGCATTGATGACTCCATCATTTACCATTTTCTACACCATATTAAATGATGTATACAGTCAAAAGTACATTTTGAAAATTTTCAAATCATTTTTGTCTTAACCGAAAAAAATAGCATAGACATACGAATAACGGTATTATTTTTAAAACTTATTAGTTTAATCATCTGATCCAATGTTTTTCAAGAAAACAGAAGTGCAAACATCAGCGCGAAGTCAATAAATTTTGAAAATCTAGCATAGCTAGAAGATTTAGAAAAATCTATGTTTCTCCATCAACTTCAATCTTTACTCCATTGCTTTATTACTTGATCATTCTTTCAATCTTCAACACCATAAATGATCACTATACCAACATTCTTAATTCTTGATATATAACATATCTATTCTGCGTATAGTTCATCAAACTTACCACACCTTGGAAGTTCAGGAACTTACCACAGTAATATGAGTTTAGGAGCTTATTCTAGCAATACATAGTCCAAAAATCAATCAGGGACTGTCCATACGCTTAGGGGCTCAAAACATCCATATAGCTATGAGTCACCAACATATCATAAGCATGAGTTTTAAGAACTCGCGCCTAATTTTAATATTCTCTAACTTAATCTTAATTGTATCTAACTATCAAATATAAATATGAGAAAAAAATCACCTTTCTGCCATATGTACATTGATAGCGCCACAATAACATATTCCAATGATTATCAGTGTAATAAAATAAGTGCAAGCACAAACCTCCACCCATATAAAGGTTTGTATAACTCAGTCATCACATGAGTCCTCAATTAAAATTCCACCTAACTCTATCTCACTCTTAACATGCTATTTGCTCGATACAAATTTTCCGTATCTCAACATTTCCAACTCCTCATGAGTTTATCTCGTACCATTTCATAGTACATTCTCTTTATAGCATCAAGCTATAACTACTTAGTCATTACAGACCATCTCTTATTTCATAACTAAAGCTGATCACGTGGTGATCCTATTTTACCATTGGTTTACCTTATGATTCTTCCTATTTTCAATCGTTTTAATATTTTACGACCTTCTTTCTGTGACAACCAAAAATTTATAAGATCTTAAATGATTAAAATAAAGGTTAAAGAATAAAACCTAGATGAAAATTTGAGGATTTATTTAAAAAAATTAGAACCTATATGGTTTACTATTTAGAACAGAGAAAATATAAGTTATAAAATTCCAAAACCCTAAAACTGAATTTATATGTACTTGAAGGAATGTTAAGGATAAGGTACTACGATACCTATAAATTTGATGTGAACTAAATGGTGTAAAAAATTTTATAATGATACATGTGGATTATGTAAGTGGTTAAATAAATATATATATATATATATATATATATAATTTGAATGTGTATATATATTTATTTGGCATATAAAGAGAATTAAGAATAAAGACTTGTAACCTAATATATATATTAGGTATAAAAATTAAATAACTTAAGGGTTATAATATGTAAGGATATTAGTATTTAAAATTTATCTAACTTAAGAGATTAATTTTATTATCCTAATTTATTAATTTTAAACCTAATTAAAGTAAGTCTAATTGGGTTAAGAAATTAAATGTGCATAAGTAAGGATTTGATTTACAAATTAAGTGAATAGAAACCCTAATTAAATTATTAGGGTATGATATAATTAAATTAGTGGACTATGTTAATTTACATGGCCCAAGGAATTATTTAGGAATCCCAATGAGGATTTAATTTAGTAGCCAAAATAATGGGATATATGCTAATAGAATAACTATGGTTAGGAACTAACCATACTTGAGTAAAAGGTAAGAAATTGTGGAAAATGACTATATTGGTCATAAGAGAGGGAGGAGAGATCGAGCATGTGTGGTAAGTATTTATTTACTTTAGTAGTTTACCAACTCCTACCAACTCTCACATGTGTCACTTTAAGAATTAGCCTCCTCATTTGTTCAAGTGTGCAAGCAACATTAAGATGAGTAGAGAGAGAAAGCAAGAGATGAGATGGGAGATGTACCATATATATATATATATATATATATATATATATATATATATATATATATATATTATATACACTATTACTAACCACCCATCTCATTTGGTAAATTAAAGGTACTTCAATTATTTTCGTAGTTTCTTTCTTCTAAAAAGCTTAAGAAAACAAAGAAAAAAAGAGAAAGAGAAGGCCATATTCGGCAAGAAGAAGAGGAAGAGGGGAAGAGGTTGATCTTTGATGCATCCTAGGTTCATGAAGAAGAAGGAAGCAAGAACAAAGATCTAGGTATAAAATATTCCTACTTAATATAGTTTATTTTCTTTTTATTTGATTTGATTTGATGGAATGAAGATCTAATATTTTAAAACTCCAAAACCTTAGATCTACATGTATATAAGTGTGTTATGTGTAGATCTATCACTTTTGAGGATCAAAAGTTAGATCAAAAGCAAGAAAAGAAAACTAGGTTTCAAAAAGTTAGAAAATCCTAATTTTATTAGCATAGATTATGTTTTGCTTGGATTTTGCGAAAGTTTAATGAAATAGATCATGGTAGATCCTTTATCTTAAGGTGTATTAGTATGTAATATGATGGTTTATGATGGTTAATGTTTAATTAATCAAGAGATCATGGAAGTTTTCTTACAAAATACAAAGATTAGAAAATTAGATTTTTGAAAAAATGAAACATGAAATTCAAACGATCATATCTCTCATTCTATTTCAAATTTTTGAGTGTGGTCAATTTATGGAGTTAGATCTATGAGTCTTATAACATATCCAAGTGTAATCACTGCAAAATTCCTTGTAGATTTCTGTATGGACAATTTTTAGCAAAGTAGGCAAAATCTAAAAATGTCCGAAAAATAATCTGCCCAATATTTCTAGAGGTAGTTTGGGTAAATTAATTACTGAAATAAATTTCAAACTTTTGGTAAATAACAATATATGATATAAAGTAGCTCCTATCCAAAGATAAGCCTATTCCGACTTAAATCGACCGAGTTATGGTCATTTCAATATTTGGGATTTTTCTGACGAAAATGGCTATAACTGGAGTTCTATAATTTCGATGGCCACGAAATTTAAACTGGAAGTTTATGTTAATACGTGTAAGAATCTGCCAATAGTTGAGAATTTTTGGAGTTGAGCATGATATAAGTAATTTTCTTAAGTTACGAACTAAAAACGACCTTCTGAAAAATACTTAAGAAAATTGAAAAATTTAAGAAAAATTATTTTTGTGTATGGAATATAAGTATATATGTGTGACCAAAAGATAAGAAAATAATAAGATAATTTGGTATTTTTCATGAAAATAATTTAGTTATGAATAAATGAATTAAATTATTTATGTAATGTTAAAGGTATGGAAAATAGGATTTTCTTACTTAGAAACCCTAAATATGGTTTATGCAGATTTTTTATGGGGTTTTGGTCATTTGTGATGAGATATTATGTTTATAGCATGTTAAAATGATTAATAATATTAGTAAAGAAATTAAAATATTATTAAATAATTAATAATATTAAATGAGAGTTTAAAAGAGGAGTTAAGTTATTGATTGGACATTCAATAGGCCATATTGAATGTATAGTATGATGAATTAGAAATTTAATAAGTTAAAATGAGAATACAGTTAGAATTCGGTTTGCTAAATTAATTATGTTAGCTTGTTTTCAGCTTGCTAAATTAGTGTATTAGGTTTGCTAAATTAGTGAATCCAGGTTGCTGGATTGTAATATCGTTTGAATTTAGGTTGCTGGATTAGATATTCGGCTTATTAGATTATAAAGAAGAACTTATAATATGAAAGATTAAGTGTTAATTCTCAAGGTATATGATAAAGTAGTAGTATAGTCATACTATTTAATGGTTGATGTATAGTATCTGGGCTAAACGATTCCTTCAGGAAGCGGAGGTATATACGAACTAGCAACTGATCTAACTCGCTGTGAAAAATAGTGTAAACGAGACGGAAACTAGTTTGTTGGTTGTTTGTGGAAAACCACTCGGCATACTGTATTGAACACTGATAAAGACTCGATGTGTTCTATGTTTAGAATTGTGAATACGTACAGTGTTAAGGTGTTATCTAATATTTGACTATGTGGTTAAATGTTGGATAATTTACTTATAAAGTAATAGTATTATGAGGTATAATATGATATATTGATTGTAAGATCAATCTTAACAATGATAGGTCTTTACAATAAAGAGATTAAATTAGATTGCGTAGCAGTAATCGACGGTACATGCAAGTTTTTCTTAACTCAAACTTGAGTTATACTTTCAAAACATGTTAGTGAATAATTATTGTTGATTATTCACATCTATACTGATTATTGATTCGCACTTAGTGCATGTTGCATATGTTCATCAGGTATGAAAGGCTGATCACCTTCATTACCTCGGGGGCTTGGTTAAGTGTGGGGAAGGTGTTAGGCACCCTACAACTCCCGTGTAAACACGGTACCACATCTTTTTAATATTTCCCTTTTAAATCTGCAATGTGTGTGTGAATGCTGGAAGAAAATTGGGCCTATGCTTTGATTGGAAGTATGTTTATGCATCGTTGAACCTATATACGAAGGGTTTGATTTGATTTGCAAAAAGTCTTTGATTTGATTTGCAAAAGTGTTGGTTTAATTTGCAAAAGCTTCTTTTTCCGATAAGATTATTGAAATGATGTTTTGAAAGAAGGTTTTCAAACCCTTACGCTAACATAGGAATTGAAGCATATCGATACTTTAGTTATATCTTTTCAGCCTTTTGGCTCAATTTGAATAGTGATTGTCGGGCTGCGAAGCATCCTCGACCACGAAATATATACAAGTGTTGGTCTTCTTATGGGCATGATAGCCATCGAGTGACTCTGACACGACAAACCATATTTTCACTATGTTGAGACCTTAAATCCGAATAACTGTTTTAAGGTCTTTTGTATGTACAACTTTACAGAAAAATTGGCAGGGTACATTTGTAAAGTGGAGTTTATCCATTGTGGGAATCAAATTCTGATCAATTTGATCCTGAATCCCACGATTCCTAAGCTCACAAAGGGAAGCCAATAAACCTGCACAGCTCAAATTTGTACAAAAATATACCCAAATATCGCAAGAACCAAGGATTCATCAGTAAATCCTGGCTCGCACATGGCCGAAGCGTCTCGTTCCCACTAGATAGCGATCTAAGGGCCGCGAGGAAGCTTTCATAACTGAAACTAGAAAAATACTAGATTTAAATAAATCTCAGCCATTCTAGCTTCCCAGTTCTGTTTGGACCTATTTTGAACCGTTTGAAAGCTAGAATTGGCAAGATTTAAAGAAATCTAGTCCGCCCGTAAAAATGTCAGTGCTGATTCATATCAAATGAATATTAAAGCAACAATTTAATCGTAATGAGTAAAGCAATATATATATATATATATATATATATAATTATATATACGAAAGCTGTAAAGGGCGATGGATTTTTACTCCGATGCCCGTACTGGAATAGAAATATATATATACATATATATTTATAAAAGCGGTATAAAAGTCACGGAATGATCCAGGCTAGGCATAATGTAAATATATATATATATATAAAAGCAATAAAGAGAGTTGGGTTTTCACTCCGATGCTCGGACTAGAATTGAAATATATATATATATATATATATATATATATATATATAAGCTGTATAAAAGCCACGGAATGATCCAAGCTGGACAGAATGTAAATATATATAGAAAAATAGTAAAGAGCGGTGGGTTTTCACTCCGAGGCCCAAACTGGTGTAGAAATATATATATATATATATATATATATATATATATATATATATATATTTATAAAAAGCTGTATAAAAGTCACAAAATGATCCAAGCTGGATAGAATGTAAATATATATATAAAAAAAGCGGTAAGGGCGGTGGGTTTTCACTCCGAGGCCCGGAAAGAAATATAAATATATATATACATATAAAAGCAGTAAAAATGCCACGGAATAATCCAGGCTGAACTTGAATGTAAATATATATATTTATAGTTAAATATATATAAAAAAAAAATAGTCAAATCGGGACTGGGAAGATAACACAGTTCGGTGAAAGGTGCATATATGTGTGTATATATATATATATATAAATAGTAAACTATCGTGGATTTGACATCCGGGCTTGACAGAATTGAAAAGTTTGTATATATACAGTTAAATATATATAAAAAAAGCCAAACCCGGACTGGGAAGATAACCTAGTCCGGCGAAGTTGCTAATAACGAAGATGCAAGTATATAAAAGCTGTTAGAAGCGACGGATCGTCAATCCGAGTTGTAGAAATGCCAGAAAATGTGTTTAGGTACTAAAATGTACCAAAAGTTAACAAAAACGGACACGGAACTGAGTTTCGGGCATATTTAAAAAATAAAACTTGATATACAAGTGTATAACAATGTAATGAAAAAAATATAAACTTGCTGATCGTGAAAATACTCACAATGGACTGCTACACAGGGTTTTTGCCAAATCGTAAGCTTTAAACGTCCAAATTTACCGGTTAATTTCTGATATGTGGTAGTATGTGGGTATATCTACGTGTTAGAGTGAAAAAAAATTGGATTTGGAAGACAAAAAAATAGCTGGAAAACCAAACAGGCAGGGGTTCAGAGCGTTTCTAAATTATAAAATGAGATGGGGGTGAGCACATATTTATGAACCTAGGAGAAGTAGGTCAACCCGCAGCTGTTGTGGGTCCACCTGCGGCTCCACGTGGCAGGGGTCCCGTCGTATCGAAGTACGTGCACTCCGAGCAATGTGAGGTCCGATTCAAAACTTTTTAACTTTTGATCAGAGCATCCGTTTGAGGCGTGTTGTACCTTTCTGGAAAGCCCTCGCCGAGCGTGTCGTAATGACATGGGAGAAAACCTTTTTCTAGTCCAAAAAGACAGGTTCATAACCAGGTCTTTGATTCTTCGTAGTTTGTCCGTTGAGCTGTCTTACGCTGTTTCTACTCGGGATCATTGTTATGGTTCGTTTTGACCTTAGTGGCATCAATTCATCTTGAGTTTGACTGAATCAGATTTAAGTTAGTAAAATGATCATTTTGCCCCTCCCGGGGTTGCCTTCAATGTCGGCATGGCCTTCGACTGACTTCCTGGGGTTGTTTCCAAGGTTTGGATACCATTCGAGTCTGTTTATCCTCAGTGTTGTCTTCGAGGCTGACTTGGTCCTTCCAGGTTTTCCTCTGGAGATGGTGTGATGCTTCAGGATTATTTTTGAAGTTGACCTGACCTCCCGGGTTTAGATCGGGGCTAACTTATACCTCCCAGGTTGAGATCGGGTGCTGACCTGTACCTCTCGGGTTGAGACCGGAGCTGACATATACTTCCCGGGTTGAGACCGGGGCTGACCTGTACTTCTTGGGTTGAGACCGGGGCTGACTTGTACTTCCCGGGTTGAGACCGGGGCTAACCTGTACCTCTTGGGTTGAGACCGGGGCTGAATTGTTCCTCCCGGGTTGGGATCAGGGCTGACCTATACTTCTCGGGTTGAGACCGGGGCAGACCTGTACCTTTCGGGTTGAGACCAGAGCTGACCTGTACTTCCCGAGTTGAGACCGGGGCTGACCTGTACTTTCCAGGTTGAGATCGAGGCTGACCTGTACTTCCCGGGTTGACACCGGGGCTGACCTATACCACCCGGGTTAAGACCAGGGCTGACCTGTACTTCCCGGGTTGAGATCGGGGCTGATTTGATGACCCAGTATTGAGACCGGGGTTGATTTGAAGGCCCGGTATTGAGACCAGGGTTGAGTTGATGACCCGGTATTGAGACCGGGGTTGATTTGATGGCCCGGTATTGAGACCAGGGTTGAGTTGATGGCCCGATATTGAGACCGAGGTTGATTTGACAGCCTGGTATTGAGACCAGGGTTGAGTTGATGGCCCGGCATTGAGACCGGGGTTGATTTGACGGCCCGGTATTGATACCGGGGTTGAGTTGATGGTCCGGTATTGAGAGCGGGGTTGAGTTGATGCCCCGGTATTAAGATCGGGGTTGGTTTGACGACCCGGTATTGAGACCGGGGTTGAGTTGATGGCCTGGTATTAAGACCGGGGTTGATTTGATGGCTCGGTATTGAGATCGGGGTTGATTTGACGGCCCGGTATTGAGACCGGGGTTGAGTTGATGGTCCGGTATTGAGACCGGGGTTGATTTAACGGCTTAATATTTAGACCGGAGTTCAGTTGATGGCCCGGTATTTAGACCAGGATTGATTTTGAAAAGACAGTTTACCCTCCTATAATGTTAGTAACAGGGAAATGAAATTTCGAGTGTCTACAGAGTTAATGTAAAACCATCGTGGAGGATGATTATAAGAGTTGTGACATTTTCAGATGTCGTATTGATGAAAGATGATTTTAAAGTTTGGTCAAGGGAACTTAACCTATAAAACGCGAACCATAAGAAACTAAAGATAATTTAAACTAATGTGTAAGTTAAATATATGACTAATTGGTATGTGATCCTTATGTGATATATTGGGATTTTGAAGAGCAGTATAGCGTAAGATGTAAGTTATGTTTTTAAGGCAAGTTTCCTAACTTCATTCATACTGATGAGATGAATGCTAGTTTCTTAAACTTACTCAAGTTTTAATTGACCAAGTTTTCTGTTTATATGCAAATGTGTTATATTTGTACAAGATGTTGATTATATACGAGACCATGTGCCAATTTTCTGCACTTATGTGCTAAGAAGAATTGTTCTGTGATTGAACTTTTCAAGTTGAAAGAGTTCTGATTATTCATGAACTTTGTTAAGATTAAGTCAGTGGTAAGTATTTTAGCTAGACAAATGTTAATTGAGTTAATGTGTATTTACAATAGTGTTTTTTAATTGTTAGCTTGTAGGAACTGAGTTAACAAGTCCTTTGGATGGGCAGAGATTTAAGATGAACTAGTAACCGATCAAATTCACTGTGAAAGACAATGTAGATGAGATGGGAAACTAATTCATTAGTTTTGGGTGGGGAGCCAATCAGCTTACTATATTAATAACTGTTAAGAACTCAATGTGTGCTAGGTATTATGTTTTGTATATGTATGTTAAAAAAGGTTATTCTTTTCACATATGTATTTGTGTAGAATGAGTTAAGTCTTAGTGTTAGGTTTGTAATATCCATGAACATGCAACAATTACATACATAGAGCGAAAGCGAGATAAATTAGAGTTTTAAAATTTTTACAAACCATATACCCAGATCATCCTTTATGCGCAATTATTAATTAAACGAAAAATATGAAGAATAAGATTCATATGCTTGAAGATATGAGCTTTCACAGATACGAGTTCAACTCCAAATCCTTTCCTTGTTCAACTTGAATCGACCGGGCATGATTCCTTCCTTTGATCAACGTCAGTCACCCAATTGTTAGGCCTCTAAAGGTGATCCACCAAGGATGAACAAATATTAAGAAGATGGGTGTTTTGGCTAAACCCTAGTTTTCTTCTCTCTAGAAAAAGTGTGCTCTCCCAACTCTTGAAAATTGCATTAACCCCAAATTAAAATAAAACTTCTCTTATTTATAGATGTAGGCAACCCTCCTAAACATTTTAGGATTAGGCTTTCATTTTAATTAATTAAACTCTTTTAATTATTTTACCTCCTAATCTTATTAGGAATATGGGAGAGTACTTTTATTAATTAATTCCCAAACACTTTTAGAAATTAAACTAATAATAATAATAATAAGACTCCTCTTATTAATTTATATTTAATATTTCTAAAATATTAAATAATAAATATTAAGCTATTTAATTTATTCTATCACCATAGATTAAATTAAATACACTTAACTTATTATTAATATTATGTCATTTGTTTCTTAAATAAATATTCATCCTTTTATGGTATGACCCTTTAGGTTCTCCATATTAAACCGGTTGTGAATAAATTAATTAGAAAAATTCTAATTTTATTTAAATAAATAAATTAACTATTAATATATTTAAATAAATAATATTTATTCTAAAATAAAGGGAAGGACCCTAAGCGCTCAACGACTTTTCAGATAATATAGATTTCAACATTAATCATAAAAGAACCTTTGAGTAAATAGTTACTGTACAATTCATTCCTTCCACCATACAATGTCCCAATTAAATATAAGACATGGAATTACTATCAATTCTTATTTTATTTAATTATATGTATTTCAATCCTAAATGCACAAACTCTAATAATGCAAATTAGAAACTACTATCTAATTTTATTCTACCTTGGTCAAGGACTACTGAGTTGTCATTTATCAAATCACATAGGGTATTCTCTTCTTTTACTAAAAGTGATAGATTCTTTATTGATCATTCATTATCTCTGTGTATAATTAATTATACCCAAGCATATCCTGTGATATACCTTTAGGGTCTTTAGGGACATGCAAAAGTATAACTCATCATACATAAGATACTATAATGATCTCAAGTCTAAGGATTACTTGTACTATTATCACTAAAGGAATTTCTATTAATATGCGAGTAAACTCCATTAGGTATTTCTTAGCGAGCCACGTTCAGTGTACTTATTCTCTAATAAGCACCTACATACTTGCTTTAGTGTCTCCATACAAATGATCATGAGATCAACCATCCTCATCCAATGAGCAAGCAACATATGTACCAATCTATCTGGATTCACTAATCCCATATTTAGTAATCCAATGATTGGGAACTATTTTAATTTTAAGCTTTCTAAGAATTTAGATCTCATTATCATGATCATCATCATGATTTTAAAAGTATTGCTTAAAACTATGGGTTTATCACATTTATATATAACAGCATTTGTAGATAAATTAAAAACCTTTAATAAAAAACTCTTTTATTAATAAATGAATAAGATTGTTACAAAGTAAATGCTTCATCATATCAAATATGATTGGCTTGTGTGCATAATACTTTCACTTGGAAGTGTTAAAGGATATATTGTTGTTAATATATATGAGGAGATAGATGTTATTGATATTTTAAAATGATAGGAATCAGATTTATTCCTGTTATTCGAGCTGCTTCATAAATCTTGTTCGGTTATTGAAGTTTTTAAAGAAAAGAATTTATTTGATTCTTGATTTTATTGTTATTCAACTACTAGAACTTGTTAAGCAATTGAATGCTCACACTTACTTAGAATAAAAATATTTTCAGCGAAGATAAAAAGAACTGAAGAATCCAGTGAACATTAGAGAGAATATCAAGTCAAGTCTTGTAATGTAATTGTTAAACTTTATTTGTTTCTGTTGTGGCGGATAAAAGTCACACTTATATTGAGGAAGTAAATGAATAATGTAATGTTCATCATTTGTAATGTATTGAAGATTTTAAGGTAATAGAATCTTGGATATAAGGAAATTTAGTGTGATATTTTGAAGATTTAATTATATCTTAAGGATATATCGATGAATGTATGGAAGAAGTAGTACAGTGACGTACCGAACTTTATTTTAAAGATAGATCGGGTTTTGGGGCGTTACAAGTTGGTATCAGAGCTGATAGGTTATAAACCTTAGGTGACAGTACCTTAGGCTATAATCTTAGAGAAGAAAGATGAAGGTACTAATGAGATAAACTCAGAAAGAGTTTTAAGGGATGAATTAAGTAAATTCATTAAAAGAAGTAAGAGTAAAATGATATATTATTATGTGAAAATAATTATATGTTATTATCATAGGTTCATGACTCATAATTATATGGTATATTTTTGAGCTCATAGACGTATAGGCAGTACTTCTTGATTTGTTCCTGAACTACATATTTCTATGATAAGTTCTTGAACTTATATTATTGTGGTAAGTTTTTGAATTCACAAGGTATGATAAGATATTAAGCAAGATATTAAAATTGGTTAATAGAAGAAGAAAGTATAGTTAATCTTGTTGTTAAGGAGAAGCTAGCAGTTGTACTTCAGCAAATAGTTGTGGTATTAACTAAGAATGAATAAGAGAAAGGAAGATAGTAAACTCTAAAGTGAGTTAAGAACGAACACTACAAGAAAATGCTCTATCAGCGACTAAAGATTTTAGCGACCGCACTATACGGTCGCTATTGTGGACATCAGTGACCACTTTTGGCGACCGTTTGCGAATCAGGTCGCTAGCTGATATCGGCGACCGCCGGCGGTCGCTGTTCGGTCGCAGGTGTATTTTTACCGCCTAAAAATTGGCCTGAATTATTCGTGGGCTATTCTTTTGCGACTACTCATTAACCACGACCGTATGCGGTCGCTAATATGTCCATATCATTAAAAATCATCGACCGCAGGCAGTTGTCAATAGCGATCGCGGATCTATTTTAACGTACACCACACCAGGCGCCTCGCAACGACAGACCAAACAGAAAGAAAAGAGAAGAAGACCAGAGAAGAAGGAGAAGAGGGAGAAGGGGGAGAAGAGAATAGGGAGACCAGAAGAGGGAGAGCCACCCGCCGCCACTGCCCCCACTGCCACCGCCCGCCGCTACAGCCCTACCGCCACCGCCCGCCGCTACAGCCTTACCGCCACAAGGTAACCCAGCTTATGTACATTTTGTTTATGTACCTTTTGTTTATGTACCCAATTAATCAATTGAACTATTATGATTGTGCGCTGTTAGCATGAGGGGCTATTATTGCACTAAAGAAAATTGCTAAATACACTTAATCAAATATAAAAATATAAGAAGTTGCTACAACAGTGTTTATGGGTGAGGAGCTTCTTTTGAACTCTAAAATTCGTACTTCCAATCTTCTAAATTTGCGTAGCTAATGTGTTTTGGTATTAGATGAATGTGCCATCTGCATGATATCCAAAACATAAGATAAGGGAATTAAAGGTATAGGGAATCAAAGCGAGAAATTCAAGCAAGGCCATGTTAGATTGTTGTTTTGACATAACTAAGAAATGGAATAAGTGTGAGTAGATAGTTTGTCAATATGAATTGCAAAACAAAGTGCAAACTATAATTCTTGTCCTATAATATCCAATCATGGTCAAGTCATGAAATACCATACGTATTCACTCTAAATACTTGAGCTATGAATTATGTCAAACCTTATTATAAAAGTATGCTTAAATGTAAGGCATATGCTTATAAGTATGCTTAGAGAGTTATGTTATTTATTAATAAGCTCATCTTGTCTGTTGTAGGTACCGTGGTATCATGGACCTCTATTCAGACCGTAGTTGGATGCGACGACGAAAGTCAAGTGCCCAGATAGGTGCTACAGCTGAATTTAGAGCTGGTTGCAAAGTGTTATTAGAGTATGCGTATAATCACCCGGAATGTGTGAATGGTTAGAACTAGGTAAGATGCCCTTGTTTGAAGTATAAGAATGTAAATTATATGGACAGAGACATAGTAAACTATCATTTACTTGTTTCTGGGTTCATGAGAAATTACAAAGAATGTTGGTGGGCACATGGGCAGAGAAGAGATAGTGTCATCACAGAAGTACACAATCCGGGCAGCAGTACTCATCGTATGAATGAAATGGTTCATGATGTTGCAGGGCCAGCGTTTGATTGGGAACAAGGCAAAGAGCAACCTATGAATTCTGATGCCAAAGCCTTCTTTAAGTTGTTAGACGAGGGTAGCGAGCCATTGAGGCATGGTTGCACCAAACACACTACATTGTCTGCAGTGGCAACATTACTTAACATCAAGGCTGATCACAACAAGAGCCAAAAGATCAATGCATGTCCCAACGATTGCATGCTATTTTATAAGGAAAATGAACAGATGACCCGGTGCACGTTTTGCTGTCATGATCGGTTTAGGCCTAATAAAGAGGGTGTGACTACAAAAAAATCATCTATTCCATTTAAGATTTTAAGGTATTTTCCAATTACACATCGGCTAAAAAGATTGTACATGTCTTCAAGAACAGCTGAGCATATGAGTTGGCATGCAAAATCTCCAGCTAAAGATGGAGAACTAAATCATCCCGCAGATGGGAAGGCTTGAAAAGATTTCAACTTAGCACATCCTGGGTTTGCATTAAAACCTAGAAATGTGAGGCTTGGATTGTCCACTAATGGTTTCAACCCGTTCGGCCACTCAGTTGTTCCGTACTCCTGCTGGCCTGTGATTGTTACTCCGTACAACTTGCCTTCTTGGATGTGTATGAAACAACCATACTTGTTTTTGTCACTCATAATTCTTGGTCCCAAGAGTCCTGGAAAGAACTTAGATATTTACTTGAGACCTCTTATAGACGAGTTGAAGGTATTTTGGGAGGATGGAGTACAGACTTGGGATGTTGCAATGAAAACAAATTTCAACCTTAGGGCAGCGGTTATGTGGACTATAAGTGACTTCCCAGCTTATGGTATGTTAGCTGGATGGAGTACACATGGGAAGTTGGCTTGTCCGTATTGTATGGAGCATACAGTGTCTTTCAATCTGTCTAAAGGTCGAAAGCCTTGCTGGTTTGACTGTCATTGTCGATTCTTGCCGGTAGATCACCCGTTTTGAAGAAATAGAAAACACTTCAGGAAAGGGAAAGCAGACAATGATATGCCTGCATCGCGATTGTCCGGAACAGAGATACGAGATCGTGTGATGAGATTGTCGGTCATCCCATTTGGTAAGATTGATTCCACAAACAGAATCAATGGGTTTGACGAATCTCATAACTGGGTTCGGAGAAGCATCTTTTGGGAGTTGCATTATTGGTCTACAAATTTGATTCGTCATAATCTAGATGTGATGTATATTGAGAAGAATGTGTTCGACAATGTGTTTAACACCGTGATGAATGTTACGGGGAAGACAAAAGATAATGAAAAGGCACGATTGGACATGAAAGATATTTGTAGGCGTCCTGGATTAGAACTTTATGAATCTCCTAATGGTAAGATTGTCAAACCGCATGCGAGGTACACATTGTCCATAAAGCAAGTTGAAGATGTGTGCACATGGGTCAAGTCACTTAAACTACCAGATGGTTATACGTCAAACATTGTCAGGTGTGTTACGGGTGGGAAATTGCAAGGGATGAAGAGTCATAACTGTCATGTGTTCATGGAGAGACTCATTCCTATAACATTTCGGGATCTGCTTGATAAACCAATATGGGATGCTTTGACGGATCTTAGTCGTTTCTTCAGAGACTTATGTTCAAAAACATTAAATGAGAAGGACATGTCAGTACTTGAGAATAACATCATAGAGATCATGTGTAAACTTGAGAAATTATCCCTACCTGGTTTTTTTGACCCCATGGAGCATTTGCAGATCCATCTTCTCTATGAAGCTCGTGTTGGGGGTCCAGTTCAATATAGATGGATGTACCCTTTCGAGAGGGTGATGGGAAACCTTAAGCGAAAGGTGAAGAATAGAACTTTTTCGAGGGGTCGATATGTGAGGCATACAGTTTCGATGAGATATCTACGTTTGTCATAGACTACTTTCCGGACGAAGTTTTGACAAAGGCCAATCGAGTCTTGAGACATGATGATGGGGGAAATGTTGAACTAAATGGTCGGCTTTCTATATTTGGTCTATCGGGCAGCGTTTATGGAAAAGGGGTGCGCATATTCCTATCTGAACAAGAATTACATGCGGCACATACTTACATTCTTCTCAATTGCAAGGAGATTGACGAATTTGTGAGGTACACATGTAAATAACATATTTATCCCTTAACTTTCAATGACATGTAATCTACATTCCAATATGTTAATGTTTACGACATTGTATAGATCATACGATGACAAGTTAAAAGTGAAGCAACCCGGCATTACTAATAAAGATATTCAAATCAGTCGTGATAAACAATTTGCACTTTGGCTAAAGGACAAAGTAAGTTAAGTTACTTAAGCACGACATATATATACTCCATATTAACTATGACTTCATTTAATAGGATGGAGTTTTTGTAGGCTTTTACTGCGGGGTCAACGATTCCGGCTAATATACAAGTCCTAGCTATGGGACCAGACAAGGACCAAATGAGCCGCAATGGTTACAAAATCAATCATTGTGAATTTCATACTAAAACATATGGTCGCTGTAAAAGAACAACGAATACTAGAGTATGTGTCCAAGGAGATTGTTACAATGAGCTCGGTCAAGCCTTTTATGGGGAGTTGGAGGCAAACATAGAGTTGTCGTACAAGGGGATGTACGGAGGACATATTAACTTGTTCAAGTGTCATTGGTTTGATTCAAAAAAAGGGATGCGTGTTGACAGACATGGAATCATCTATGTTGACCTCTATAGGTCCGCGTACGCCAACGAACCATTTGTGTTTCCAACACAAACAGTACAAGTATACTACACTCCTAGTCCTGTTAGGAAAAGGGATAGACCGCCTGCAAATTGGCAAGTTGTACTTCATACTCCCGCGCGTAATCGTGTAGAAATAGTAAACGGGGAGATTTCCCAAGAGCAGATGCTTCATAGACAAACAATTATAAATGTGGAGGACGACAATGATGTAATCCAGTTAGATGGTGGAGATGAACCGAATGAATTGGAGCCTGAGTCACTACTTGTGCCAGATGACATTGATACTGAGGAGGAAGAGTTATTAACTGACACTGAAACTGAATCTGAAGCAGATGATGGTTATGAATCTACAATACGTAGAGGAGATAACTCTGACTCAGACATTGATTAAAAGAATAAAATGTATATTTAGTATTACATGTTCTTTATATCATTGTCATGTTTATGTACTTAACTATTTTATGCAATTTCCTATCATTTTATATTCATATATGCATGTATTGTCATTATTGTCATTTTATATTCAAATATAACTCATAATAATATCTTGAAATTTTATAAAATATAGATGGTTTCGTCTTCGCAGCAGCGTCAAGAAAGCGCGGCCTAATCACGTGCCGAAGGCCCCTACTAATTACAGGGTGATCATCCAGATACTCGTTTTGGACTCGACCGACCTATATAGCTAGTCTTGTTGTATAGCTATATATATATATATATATATATATATATATATATATATATATATATGAGACTTGTACTTTTATATGGAGTTTTTGGATGACTATATGTTATTTACAAAGTTGAGATTTGTACGTATATATTTCTTCATTCATATTAATTTTATATGGATGGATGTTATATATATATATTGTTGTGCTTGTGTTGGGATTATATAAAACTTGGTTGAAAGTTTATATATACTGTCTGTTGTGTGTTGGGATATCAAACAGGCACAATTTTTTGGGAAATCCAGAAAACTGACAAAATATTTTTTTTATATTTTAACATTAGCGACCGCATGCGGTCGCTAATATATACCAGCGACTGCTACTTGATCAGGGACTCAGCGACCGCGGCAGTCGTTGATGGCGGTCGCTGACACGTGGGCCACGTCAGTCTTTCAACAGTGACAATGCTGACTCAGCGTGGTGACGGCACCAGTCGCTAATAGCGGTAACAGAAAATTCGGTCGCAAATAGTGGTCGCTTTTGTACATTCAGCGACCAGATATTGTGTGAAGACTTTTAGCGATCGGGTTCGATCGTTGATGACCAGGTGCGACCGTATACAGTCGTTAATAGGCGGTCGCTGATAGCCCTGTTTCTTGTAGTGGAACAACCCTTAGATATAGGGAATCATATAGTGCTAACCCATACGCGAGAATCAGACACAAGTTGGTGTCAACTCGAGAGTAAAAACACAAGTTGGTGTTAACTCGAGAGTAAAAACATAAGTTAGTTTTAACTCACGAGTAAATCACAAGTTGGTGATAATTCATGCGCAAGATACAAGTTGGTATAAAAAAAACACAAGTTGGTGTTAAAATAGACACAAGTTGGTGTCAACCAAATACAAGTTGGTATCAAATAAACACAAGTTGGTGTTAAAACGAAGATAGTCATTTAAAAACGTAGAGTTTTGAGAAGTAAGAAATTTCATGTTAGTTAATTAATAGTAAATATTTAAGTTGGAAGAAGATAGACATAGAGAGTGCCAAAGTAAAGAAGACCTGAGAGAGAGAGAGGGTCAAAAGATGTAAGAACGAAAGATTAAGTCCGAGAATGATAGGACCTTTCAAAGTAATAGAGGATTACGTATGAAATAGCAGGAAGCTATAGAATGAATAGTATATTGTACTATAAAAGGCATATTAATATAAATGTGTGTATTAATATGTGTTATGTGATATGTAAATTTTAAATCATTATTTAAAATGAAAGATGAGAAAATAACATATGTTATTATACAGAATAATGCCACTAAGAAGAGATTAAAGTGATCAAGAAGAGGCAAAGAACGATAATAGAGATCAAGCAAACGATATGCAGCCGTTTATGGATCTTCTACGATGGGTTATGAATAGAAATCCCGCCGGAGTAAATGATAATCTTCAAGCTGTGCCGATGGCAAGTTTTAAGGATTTTAAGAATGTAGGACCTCCTAGTTTAAGGGGGCCACTGAGCCTATAGAGGCTCAATAATGGATTAAGGAGAATAAGAAGGCATTTATTATTGTCAAGATAAAAGAGGAGTAAAAGACGACTTTTTCTACCTTTATGTTAAAAGGTGAAGCTAACTTCTAGTGGGAGGCCAACCAGAACAGGGCTGGAGAGATTGTAGTAGCATGGGAACGGTTCAAGGAGTTGTTCTTTGAGAACTATTTCCCTAAAGGTATGTAGAGTATGATGGAAATAAAATTCCTAAAGTTAAAATAAGAGGGGGTTAAATGCTTTTTTGGTCACTGTACAATATGTCAACTTACAAGTGAGTCACTCAACCATTTTTTCTTACAGTCAACTCATTATACTTTTGTTTACTTACAACCTGTTAGAAAATCAGTTAAATCATGTTGACATTTAATGGAAACACACATAAACTGCTGAGTTGTTAAAAAAAGCTTATATGTCAAAGATTATCCTACGTGACCTTCATTATGTGAATTTGGAGGAGAAAATTTATGAAGAAAATGAAAAATATATTTTAAAGTATAATGTAAATCAGAAAAGTTAGACAAAAAAATAAAAAAAATAAATGAAAAAATATATTTAATTTTTTTGTAATTAATATCAAATGATTTTTTATTTAATCAAGTGATAGATAAATATAATTAAAGAAATAATAAAACATAAAACTAAAAATATGCTAATTAAAATTAAGGGGAATATGAAAGAATTTTTTGTAAATAAAATAAAATTAAAAAATTTAAGAAAAAAACATGGAAAAAATAAAAAAAAATTACTTCTTTTTGTAATTAATAGAAAATAATTTTTTAGGTAAGGCTTAAATATTATTTCAAATGATTTTTTTACATTTATTAAATGGCATACACTTTTCTCTCTCTCATTTCATCAAGCAACTCAGATGGTATTCTTTTCTTTCTTTCTTTTTTGCTAATACAAGATAATGATATTATAGATTTTAATTGACGAGACAAAACATAATGAGCATCCATCTGACTTTTCACCATCTGGGTTCTTTTTCTGCAAAACTCCAAAGCTCTTTCTTGTTCACCAATTGAGATTTTCTTCCACAGAACTGGAACAGCAATTGATGGGCATCTATCAAACTTTGGTGTTCATTCACGATCCGAGCTTCCCATCAGATATCGTCGATGTTCTTCTTCACTATATAGTACTCTGTTCAGTTTCTTCGCTTTGTAGTTATGATCTGGAATGGTGGAGTTTTGGGCCTAAAGGCTTTGGGGTTTGGATCTTGGTGATCTGAATCATCATCGTTCTTTGGGTCTAAAGAGTAGCAAAGATCTATGATTTTGGGCAGTAAAGATCTATGATTTTGGGTTTATGGATAATTTTGTTTTTGAAAATTTAATGTATATAGATGATTTTGTTGGGAGAGAAGAAGATGATGAATAGTGGGGAGTTATTTTGGAACTCAAGGAAGAAGATGAAATTTATTTTGATATTATGTTTAATTTATTATATTTCGTTCTTTGGGTCTAAAGAGTAGCAAAGATCTATGATTTTGGGCAGTAAAGATCTATGATTTTGGGTTTATAGATAATTTTGTTTTTGAAAATTTAATGTATATAGATGATTTTCTTTAGAGAAAAGAAGATGATGAATAGTGGGGAGTTATTTTGGAACTCAGGGAAGAAGATGAAATTTATTTTGATATTATGTTTAATTTATTATATTATTGAATATAAATTATTGGAATGTTTGCTCATTTAAGTCTGTGTAGAGTGACTAAATTAATCGTTCATTTAAGTAGTCTGTATGTGGTTACTTCTGATTATCGATTTTGATCTCATTTTACATTTGATTGTTCTTTGCTTGATGAAATGAGACAGAGAAAAGTGTATGACATTTAATAAATGTAAAAAAATTATTTGAAATAATATTTAAGCCTTACCTAAAAAATTATTTTCTATTAATTACAAAAATAAGTAAAAAAAAATTATTTTTTCATGTTTTTTTCTTAAATTTTTTAATTTTATTTTATTTAAAAAAAATTCTTTCATATTCCCCTTAATTTTAATTAGCATATTTTTAGTTTTATGCTTTATTATTTCTTTAATTATATTTATCTGTCACTTGATTAAATAAAAAATCATTTGATATTTATTACAAAAAAAAATTAAATATATTTTTTCATTTATTTTTTGTTTTTTTGGCTAACTTTTCTAATTTACATTATACTTTAAAATATTTTTTTCATTTTCTTCATAAATTTTTCCCTCCAAATCCACATAATGAAGGCCACGTAGAATAATCTTTGACACATAACCTTTTTCTTTATAACTCAGCAGCTTATGTGTATTTCTGTTAAAAGTCAACATGATTTAACGGATTTTCTAACGGTTTGTAAGTAAACAAAAGTATAATGAGTTGACTATAAGAAAAAACGGTTGAGTGACTCACTTGTAAGTTGACATATAATATAGTGACAAAAAAAGCATTTAATCCAAATAAGAGGACATGTCGGTACCCCAGTACCAAGCTTGACTGCTTAGCTAAGTTCACCCTCGACGTTTAAGTTATAGATTGTATTGGTGAGTCGACAGCTCCACGAGTCATTTGCTCATTCAATTCGATCTGTCATCAATGTATTAACACTAAATTATAAAACTATAGGGTATGTACTTGATTTTGCAATATAGCAAACCACTACCTCGTGATACAATAAGTTGCACAAAACTATGTGTTCCGTATCAATTTTTCACTTTTAATTATACCTTGAGAGGTACAACTTTGCACTAACAATTGTATTTTGAGGTAGATTGGCTAATTAATCAAACTCAGCAACAAAAACAACACATGGGCACAAATACAGGGAAAAATCTTTCATTTTAGTCATATATTAATCATTCGTGAAGCTTATTTTGTCCATTTTTTTATAAGGACCCTAAGATGGACCGGAAGCTGAGATCAGTTGAACATCTAAGTTCCTCCCAGTTGAATGTGTATGTACATTTTTCTTTACACTCTGTTTCTGAGTTTTAAAATGGACAAAAAAGAAAAGAAATGGCAGAAAATTTAAGTTTTCTTTTCAATTCCTATGCTTTTGAGTTTTTTAATAAACGAAAAAGAAAAGAAATGGATAGAAAACTTGGCCACTTTTCCTGCCAAGTTTTTCGTCCAAAATTGGTCTGATTTGGATGGAAAAGAAATTGAAATAAGAAATATTTTTATAATTCTCATATTATCCTCAATTTTCAAAATAATAAATTTTAAATTATAACTCACGTCCCCAAATTTTTTTTATCTACTAAACCTAAGCTGATAAAGATAAAGACTTCTTGGCGCGAACGACTTTTTTGTTGCCGCGAATGAGTTCTCAGACTGCCGCGAACGATTCAGGTGCATGTCTTTGTTTCTCAGCTTTAGGAGTAATTTTAGGGCTAATTTTTAATTTCTTTTACTTTATTTTTCACCTCACTTACATGTGTGTAGGTTCAATTTATTGCTGGTTTAAATTTGATTTTTTTTCCTTGTTGTGAATTAGTGCGTCAAGTCTACGCTACCCATTGCTAAAATTTGTGCTAAAGGTACCACTTTTTAGTTATTCTGAAGCTTATTAGATGTTGCTCAAATTTTCATAAATATCGTCTTTCTATATATATATATATATATATATATATATATATATATATATATATATATATATATATATATATATATATATATATATATATAGGGGAATCATTCATAACAAGCATTTGCTATGAGCACTATTCTAGCAAACGCATCTTACACCGTTATTCCAGATATCCAATTACCCAAAATGATTATTTTTTTACTGGCCGCAGGAAGAAGTAGCGGCCAGAGAATTTTTTTTTGTTGGCCGCTAAAGGGAGTAGGGGTCAGGAGAACTTTTTTTTGCTGGCCACATGAGAGGGTAGAGGCCAGGAGAAATGTCTAAAATACTCTCACCATAGTTAGATTTAAATAGTTTCAATGTTTAAAATAGTTGTATAAATAATTTCTTATGTAACAAAAACTAACATTATCAATTATATATAATTTATTTATTTCTATAAATAAATTTTATAAATATTAAAATTTAAAATTATTAATTATATTCAATGTATTTATTTGTATAAATAATTTTTTAAGTAATAAAAAATAACATTATCAACTATATATAATGTATTTATTTTTATAAATAATTTTTATAAATATTAAAATTTAAAAATATTAATTATATTCAATTATTTATTTGTATGAATATTTTTTTAAGTAATAATTTTTTAATATATTTATATTTTAATAATTATCAATGTAATTATTCATACGAATAAATACATTGAATATAATTAATAATTTTAAATTTTAATATTTATAAAAATTATTTATAGAAATAAATACGTTATATATAGTTGATAATGTTAATTTTTATTTCATAATAAATTATTTATACAATTATTTTTTATATTGAAACTATTTAAATCTAACTAAGGTGGGGGTATTTTAGACATTTCTCTTGGCATCTACTCCCTCTAGCGGTCAGCAAAAAAATAATTTTGGGTAATTGGATATCTGGATTAACGGTGTAAGATGTGTTTGCTGAAATAGTGCTCATAACAAACGTTTGCTATGAATCATTCCCTATATATATTATAGACACTCAAAATTTCGCTTTCCTTGGGCTAACCTTTCAAGAGGGTAAAAGCATAATTTTACTTCAGAGACAACCCCAAGGTAGGGAAAAGGCATTTCACCTAGGAGACAAACCGGTTGAGGAATCAAAGTGTCAACGATGCCCAGACACGACGCGGACCGAACGAGGAACGCAAAGTTGAGAAAATGGTCATAACAAGTCACCGTAGCAACTATTGAACTACGTGATGTTCAAGACGAACCAATTAACGACCCTCAAAAACAGGAAGATACCTTTTCAGCTTATTGCATATATCATCTTTCCGAACTCCGATTCAATCAAACTCGACCTTATGTCGCAGCCTTTCGCAAGGACTTTCTGAGTTTTTTTGGGTACGGAGATCAACTTTCACCAGACCGAGACAGAAGGAACAAACTTCGAGGCAGTGGGACCCACTGGGCCGTAGGTGTATCTGCGGCTGGAGCAGGTATACCTGCGACTGGTTCCGGGTCCTTTAATTCAGCAACCAACAGCTCATTTGAAAAAAAAAAGTTAGAGAGAGAAAGTAATTCTAGAGAGAGAAAGGCTCGGATCTTGAGCTATTTCATCACATATAAGTTGTTTAATCTCATATCTTATATACTTTAAGTGTCTTGAGTGATATAGAGTGATCTCGAGCCATAAGAAGCTTGTTCACGCGTCCCCCAAGGTGAAAAACATTCATTTTTAGTCACTTTTTTTGTAAACTTTGTTCAATATACTAGATTTATGTTATATATTGCTTGAATCTAGTTAAACTTGTTGTTTTACATATATTTGGCGTAGTAGTTGGTAGATTTTAAGTTTTTACCGTTTATTTTGTTCATATTTAGTTCTAAATTAAATTCGGAGACTAGATCTGAGTCGGATCTAGCCATTTGAGTGGTTATGAAGCATGATGCTCTAACCTATATGATAGATCGGTTTAGATCCATGGTAGTGTTGGTTTATGATTTTAAAGATGACAATATTATTGGGTTTTGTATTTAGTGTAATGGATTTTATTGTTTGGGTTGATTTAATTTATTATAAGTTAATTTCTTTGTTGGACCAAATTTGTTTAATAGTACATTAGTTGATAAAAAGATATTATATATATTATTAATATATATATATATATATATATATATATCCTGTTTTGAATTAAAGTTAGATATGCTATTTGATTAGGAGTCTTTTAAACTTTGTTGACTAAGTCAACTGTTGGTATATTTAAGTCAAACTCTTTCTCTCCTTTATTTAAGTTTTTTAGTCTGACTTGGTAATTATATCTTGGTAGCTGATATTCGTTGGACTTAAACAAGATGTTGATTTCATGTGATATAGAGAATCTTATATATATCCATTGGTATAAGTTTTTTTAGGTTGACCATGATACTACTTCTTTGCTAGCTGATTTGATATATATTATATACGTTGGTTCCTAATAGTTTGCTTTGGAAATCTTATATTCGAAAAGTCTATATAGAGAATATCATATATATGTAGACACTCAAAATTTCTTGCCCCTACTACTAATACTATAGGAAGGCAATGCGGGTCACTCCAGTCAAATTCGATCATCAATATCGGTACTCCAGTTAAATTCGATCACCAATATCGGTACTTCAGTTAAATTCGATCACCAATATCGGTACTCCAGTCAAATTCAATCACCAATATCGGTACTCCAGTTAAATTCGATCACCAATATCTGTACTCCAGTCAAATTTGATCACTAATATCGGTACTCCAGTTAAATTCGATAACCAATATCGGTACTCCAGTCAAATTCGATCACCAATATCGGTACTCTAGTCAAATCTGATCACCAATATTGGTACTCCAGTTAAATTCGATCACCAATATCGGTACTCCAGTCAAATTTGATCACCAATATCGGTACTCCAGTTAAATCCGATCACCAATATTAGTACTCCAGTCAAATCCGATCACCAATATCGGTACTCCAGTTAAATCCGATCACCAATATCGGTACTCCAGTCAAATTCGATCACCAAAATCGGTACTCCAGTCAAATTCGATCGCCAATCGGACCGTCAATCCACCTCCGATCTCCAATCGGACCATCAACCCAGCTCTGATATCCAATCGGACCGTTAATCCAGCTTCGATCTCCAATCGGACTATCAATCCAGCTCTGATTCCCAATCGGACCGTCAACCAAGCTCCGATCTCCAATCGGACCGTCAATCTAGCTCTGATCTCCAATCGGACTGATAATCCAGCTTTGATCTCCAATCGGACCGTCAATCCAGCTCCGATCTCCAATCGGACCGTCAATCTAGCTTCGATCTCTAATCAGACCGTCAATCCAACTCTGATCGTCAATTGAACAGTTAATCCATCTTCGATCACCAAACGAACTGTCGACCCAGCTCCGATCTCTAATCGGACCGTCAATCCAGCTCCGATCTCTAATCGGACCATCAATCCAGCTCCTATCTCCAGTCGGACCATCAATCCAACTTCGATCTCCAATCGGACCGTCAGATCAACCCAGATCACAATATCGTGCCTTTCAAATCAACCCCGATCACCAATACCAGGACAACCACAGCCTCGAACACCAGTCTCGGGACTTCAACTCAGCCCCGGACTCAACCTGGGAGGTACAGGTCAGCCCCGATCGCAACCCGGGAAGTCAAGTTAACTTAGAAAATAGTCTTGAAGCTTTACAACATCTCCAGATGAAAACCTGGAATGACCAATTCAACTTTAGAGACTATACTGAGGACAATCAGACTCGAATGTAATCCAAGTTTTGGAAACAACTCCCGAAAGTCAATCGAAGGCCATGCAGACACTAAAGGCAACCTCGGGAGAGGCAAAATGGTCATTTTACCAACCCTAAGCCGATTCGGTCAAATTCAAGTCGAATTGATGCCACCAAGGTCAGAAAGAACCATAACGATGATCCCGAGTGCAAATAGCACAAGATAGCTTAACGGATAAACTGCGGGTAATCGAAGACCTGGTTATGAACCCATCTTCTTGGACCCGAAAATTTTTTATCCCATGTCATTGTGACACTCTCGGCGAGGGCTTTTCGAAAAGGTATAGCACACCTCAAACGGACGCTCCGATCAAAAGTTAGAAAGTTTCGACTTCGACCTCGCGTTTCTTGGAGTGCACCTACTTTGAGACGACCAAGCCAGAAGGGTGGGCCCCACCAGGAGAGCTGCACCTCTACTTGTGGCAGCAGCAGGTAGAGGCAAGGCCCCCTGGTCTAAAAATATGAGGCCACCCCCCCCCCCTCATTTTAAAAAAAGAAAAAACGCAACGAACCTTTGTCCGTTTGATTTTCTGACTTTTTCACCACTTCTAAACCCAAATTTTTCACTCTAACATATAGATATACCCACATACTATCACATATCAGAAAATAACCGGCAGATTTGGACGTATAGAGCCTACAATTTGGCAAAAAGCCAGTGTAGCAGTCTATTGTGAGTAATTTTAAGATCAGCAAGTTTATATTACTTCTTCGTACTTTTATACATTTTCACGTTAAATTTTGTTTTTTAAATATGCCCGAAACTTAGTTCCGTGGCCGTTTTCATCAAAATTTAATACATTTTTGTACATAAACTCAATTTCTGGCATTTCTACAACTCGGATTGACTATCCGTCAACTCCATCAACTTCAATACACTAAATTCTTCGTTTTGGCAACTTCGTCGGACTGGGTTATCTTCCCAGTCCAGGCTTGGCCCTTTTTTATGTTTATTCAACTATATATACTAACATTTCAATTTTGTCAAGCTCAGATGTCAAATTCGAGGTAGTTTACTGCTTTTATATATATTTATACATATATAAGCAGCCTTCACCACCGCTGGGTTCTCTTCCTAGTCTTGGTTGACTACATTTCTGTCAATATATAAATATTTATATATTTCTGTACGGCCTGGATCATTTCCTTATCCTTTTTACTGCTTTTGAACTCCTCACCATACTGGGTGATCTTCCCAATCACTGGTTGACTACTTTTATATCAATTTCCATTCCAGTACGGGCACCGGTGTGAAAATCCATCGCCCTTTTTACTGTTTATATATATATATATATATATATATATATATATTTCATTTCTGTCAAGCCTGGATCATTTCGTGGCTATTTATAGTTTTTATAAATATATATATATATATATATACATATATATTTCAATTCCAGTTCGGGCCTGCGCGTGAAAATCCATCACCCTTTTACAGTTTTATATATATAATTGTGTATATATATTGCTATTAATTACTTTTTATTTAATTTAATGCTTTAAATATTCATTTGATATGAATCGGCGTTGTTCAGTTACAAAACCAACCTCGCGTCCCTTAGATCGCTATATAGTGGGAACGAGATGCTTCGGCTGTGCGAATCAAGATTTACTGAATGAATCCTCGGTTCTGGCAATCTTTGGATATATCTGTTTCTATACAAATTTGAATTGTGTAGGTTTATGGGTTACTCACATGTGAGCCTAGGAATCGTGGGACTCGTGATCAAACGGATCAGAATCTGATTCCCACTATAGACAAACTCCGCTGTACAAATGTACCCTATCGGTTTTTTTGTAGGAATGTACATACAATGGTTATCCGGATTTAAGGTCTCAACATAGTAAAAATATGGATTATCATGTCAGAGTCCTTCCGATGGCTATCATGCCCATGAGGAGACCGACATTTGTATTCATTTATATGGTCGAGGATGCTTCGCAGCCAGACAATCACCATTCAAATGCAGCCTTAAGGCTAAAAAGATAAAAATTAGAAGTATCAACAAGCTTCAATTCCTATGGTAGAGTGAAGGTTTGATAACCAGCTTTTAAAACATCACTTTCAATTTAATCAAAAGAAAAGCTTTTGCAAATCAAGTCAAACCCTCGTATATAGGTTCAACGAAGCAAAGCACTACTTTCAAATCAATCAAACATAGGCCCAATTTTCAAATAGCATTCACACACGCATTTCAGTTTTAATGAAAATATTGAAAAGATGTGGTACCGTGTTTACACGGGAGTTGTGGGGTGCCTAACACCTTCCCCAAACTTAACCAAACCCCCGAGCTCAAAACTTTATTTTCAAAGATCAAGTTTTGACAGTGTCCAACAATTGGGCCTCTTTCAAACAAAACTCGGTTGAGTTGGTACAACCATTTCAAATCTACCAACTGGCGACTCTGTAAAACGTTCAAATCTTCAACATGATACATATTGGCCTTTTTTCTAAAAAACCCTTCAAAACCTTTTTCCTAAATAAAAAGAGTATGGGTAGAGATAACTTAGGAAAAGAGATAAAAGAACCGGGTTGTGACCCGACCCGCGAATTTTTTAACCGACATCTACAGGTGGCGACTCTGCTGGGGACAGTAGAGGGCTTAGGCCGCTTTCCATTCTTTTCAAACATTTCCCTTTCAAAACTATGAATGCGTGAATTCTGCGTCTCCACATTAAATAAATGCGTGAATGCTGCATCTTTGCATTGAATGAATGTGAATGAATGCTTTACTGCTTTTTTAGTGCTTCGCACAAGCTGTCATCATGTGCATAACAGTAAGGCACGATGTATGTGAATGTATGTTGTGTTCCTCTCACAAGGAGGCAAAACCCGTCGGTGATAAGTAATGTCTCTAGGGATAGGCTAAGTCTCTAGGACTCATTAAAATGCACCACCCAGATTCGCTCTAGTTGAAAGATTGGATTAATTTCCCCTCTAGTAGATTGCGATGATCTGGGGACCTTCATGCCAAAAAGCCAATGCGAGAGTAACCTAAGATAGGTCAGCCTCTGATTAACCAAATTCGATGGGAAGTCTCTTCATGCCTTCCTCTTTCAATTCAATGTCTAGTTTTCAATATTTAACTCTTGTCATCCTGTCATCAAAACAACTAACCTCGGTTTTGCAGGATAAGAATAAAAAACACATCATGTATCCTATCTCTATCTACCTCAGGAAATTGACACGCTTACGTTTTGGTGTAGGTGAAAAATTGGTCCTATCACTAGATCTAAGTCTAAGAAATCACTAGGTCCATCCACGGACATAACTTTGAGTGCTCAACCAGAATCCACCCCTGTGTCTAAGGAAGAGTTCGAAGGACTGCGAAATCAGAAAGCTGAACTAGCTAGTTTTCTAAGAGAATAAAGCAAGGCCCTTAAAGGGAAGCAATCCCAAGTACATACAGAACTAGAGGTACCTGGTGGTAGTGGCAATTAAGAGACTTAAAAAGCCAAGACTCAGATTCCTAGACCACAGAACTAGGACACAACCAACAAAACTCCTGAAATCACCGCCCTCAATAAAGACAGGAGGTCGGTGACATCATGAAGAAAGTACAATAAATGGAGGAAATTCTCCGGTCTATCAAAGGGACTGGGGCATTCGGCAGTGTCAATTACTCCGACCTTTGTATTTTCCCCGGAGTTCGTTATCCCAAGAAGTTCAAAACTCCTGATTTCGAGAAATATGATGGATTGGGAGATCTTTATACACATCTAAAAGTATTCATCGGAGAACTTGGATCCTATACAGAGGACGAGAAGCTTCGAATGCAATTATTCCAAAAGAGTCTGACTGGAGAAGCCAGAGCCTGGTATGCCCGTCTGGACAACTCTGAAATTCACAGCTGGGAAGAATTGGCCCATGCCTTCCTCAATTAGTACAGCTTCCAATCTCAGCTGGATCCAGACAGATACCAAATAACTAAGATCAAGAAAAAGAACACGAAATCATTCAGAGAGTATGCCCAGCGATGGAGACGGGTTACAGCACAAGTTGTCCCAGCCATGACTAAGTCTAAGATAGTCATGACTTTCATCGACATTCAAAAAGCGCCATATTATGAGAGGGTCCTAGCAGGCATAGGAAAACCATTCTCTGAAATGATCAAACACGGTGAAATGGCAGAAATGGGGCTCAAATTCGGAAAGATAAAAGATATGACCGCCCTCGAAGTTGTCGCTGAACACATCCAATCCAAAAATTACAGAAGTTGTCACTCCCCCAAATTCGGGACCGCCACTTGGTCTCTCGAATTCGTTTCGTCACGTGCTCATGGTAATACATCACAATAATAATACGACTAAATGTCGCATCGCACAGCGGAATAATACACAACTAATACCGAATAGATTATATTTAAATAATATAATTTATTCACGTCCTAAGGTCTCACAACTTAAACAGTGATTATATAGCTTAGACATATCTTAAGCATAAATAACCTTAACTAGTACATAATATCATAAGTTCTATATTACAATCATAAATCCTACATAATTTAAGCTACTCAGTAGCCTTTCCCTTGCCCTTATCTGTGCCCGAAGGTCAGCACTTCTCGGCCTTAACTGTGAAATATTTTTAGGGAAAGCAAGAATGAGCACAAATTGCCCAGCAAGTAATATACAATAAGGGTGAGTAATATAATTCTCAATTCTCGAAAGGGTATAGCAAGGTTTGATAGTTCAAGGATAACAAGAATATCAACAGTTCTCAATAACAGTCGCTAAGGACAGAATAATATCAATGTGATTCAATAATAAATCAATTCAAGATTTTAGGATAACTGAATACTGAGCAGTCACTAAGGACTATGAACTTCCACAGGAATTGACAGTAATAAACTAAAAATTCAACAAAAACATGTACAACAGGTGATCAGCCTAAAGTACCATCGTTATGCATAACAATCAATCATACTCAAGTGCGTGCATCGGTTCTCCGACAGTTATATTTTGTTCTTCTCAGTCAAATACAAGATCCCGCACCAATCAATTAGTTTGGGTCGCTTTTCAATAATATAAGTCTAGCCGAATCAAATGGCATAGAAACTTTAACAATATTCAAGAACAATACCAAGTTCAACATGAATAATAGCTTTAATGAAATAAGAGTTCAAGTATGCTAATTCAATTCAAACGATTAAGTAAAGAAACTAGTTCGCAATATACAAGGATAGAATACTTGCATAAAGTAAATGCGTCGGTTAGGATACTTGCACCGTAAAAGAGTGTAAGTTAGGAAACTTGCCTTAAGCGTAGTTTATCCCCGTAATTTAATCAACACTTTTCGAATCGTATCGTAATATAGTTACGTATATATGATATTCATTAGTCATATAGTTTAACATTATATCTCATTTCGTATATATGATTAACACATAAGCTAAGTCTTGACCTAGCGACACAGTAATTTAGAATAAAAATTTTATCCTTAACGTTCCTCCTTTAGAGTTTAAATACATTCTCATATCATATAAGATCGCAACAATTAGCAAACATGCTCTCATATTATTAATATCACATAAGACCACAATCAATACTAAATATATTTCATTTGAGCAAGTTATGGCATTCCCATAAGTTAACCGTCAAAATCGGGTTCACATATATCACATAGTATATATACATGTTAAAGAGTCTTTTTATATTCGTATAACCTTCCCTTGTTCCAAACATATGTGATATAGATTCTAGGTCGACACTTACGGTCATTCAAGGTCATGAAATTTACAAAGCCTATCATGCTTGCTTTCAAAACACTTAAGGTATTTATATTAAGCATACTTATGAGTATTCGCATTCCATACATGTGACTATCACAGTTATTAGTTGAAAACATGCTTCGTTTATGCTAAATTTGATTTCACGACACCTAATCATGGTATATATACATGTATGATACATGAGTGAGTCTAAAAGTACTATCACATGTTCAAAATTATTAGATTCTAACTCTCGTCATAACATACCAAAGTTCACGTTCAAAGCTTATACTCTGTTAGTATAGTTTACTAATAAGGTCTATCATGTCCATGCTTCCTTATGAAACCTATATATGCAAGTTAACATGTATTACATGTGATTCTAGGTCATGTAAAAATGTTTGCAAAATTAGTACCTCAATGTGTCACACACCTGTCAAAGTTTATTTTCAAAACTTCCATTCTCGTTAGGAATGTGCACTAGTGAGGTTCACTTGTTCATATTATATTATGGAACCTATATACGCGAGTTAACATGCTTCTCATACATCTTTAAATCATACTAACATGCTTCAAAAGTCAGAACGTAAACATGGCAAGTATACATATCGAGTTCGTTTCCAAACATCGAAGTTTGTTTATAAAACGCTAAGTTTATCTCAAAACCATATGCTTTTCGTTAACCATGTATGCTAATATACTAAAACATGCTCACATTAGTTCAATGTACTCAGATATATATTACCCAGGCTTGCAAGCTCATCTAAGTTATATAAATAAACCAACACTTGACAGATTTGCAGCAGATTGCAGAAATTGGAACAGGCTGCTGGCACAGCTGCCCAGTTCAAAACTGGCACAGCTGCGCCGGCTCTCGGCCAGCGGCAGACAGTTCCTGTAAACGGCAACTACAAACCCAATTTCCAAATTTCCTTCACAAAAATAGTTTCGGACAACCACATTGTACTTCTATCATACTTATAAGTCCATATAGCAGCTAAGAAACATATCCCAATCCAATTTGGCATGAATTGCAGCAAAATCAAGAATTTGAATTTGAACAAGAATTTGAGTTGGTGTTCATTGTACAAATCCAGGTACTTCAATTTCCATGGGACTTGGTGTTCACTGTACAAATATCATCTATCTATCTACCCATAATAAATGCAAATCATGCAATAGATAGAAATAAATCCTCCCCTTATGGGGTTACAACATCCGAATAATAAATACAATCCCAGGTCATACTAACCTTAAACATCTGTGCGGAACATAAAGAAATAAATAAGTCTTACACAACTTTAACATAAGTCTGAAACATAAACATATAAGAATAAACAACAAGTCTTCATCACTTGTTGACCTTGCCCTTGCCTTTGCTAGTAGAAGGCTCGTCAGACCTTTCGTTCTTAACTGCAATGTTATTATTACGCAAGAGTGAGCACGATTGCCCACAAGTATAATATATGACAACAATATAATAACATGCGAGTGAATCAAAGACATCTAAATAAAGAAACTCAACTTTTGACTCGAGGATAAATAACAGGAATCAAAATAACATCTGCGTGTCATAAGACCTTGAACTATGTCCTAGGTTGTAAAGTGTTTATACTTTAAACCTTTAACAGTCATAAGACTATGGACTCTACTTCTCGTACTTAGGGGGATCAGCCCTTAGTAGCATACTGTGCACAATATCTCAACGCTAAAGCGTAAATAATCCCCTTTACAGGGTTGTTCATCTCAATTTTGACATCAGAGTCCGCACCAAAGGAAGTTTGGTTTGGATAAGCTCAATAAGTATTCTAGAATTTGAAACGTTCATCAACTATGGACTAGTCGAATCAATAAGGGTTCACTAGTCCTATAAGATTCAACAATAACATCGATATTCAATTTGAACAATAAATCTCAAGAGTATACAATCGAATAAGTATTGTATAACTAAAGTAATACTTAAAGGAATAACAATATCTCATATGAAAATCTTAACTTGAATAAACAAGGATAAGAACTTGCTCGATGTAAAAGTAAGGTTTGAGTTTAGGAAACTTGCAAAATATTATACAAGTTTAAGGATAGGAAACTTGCCTCTTGCACAAGCTACAAATATAATTACAATTCACTTCCTCAACGTCCTTCACATTACATTATATGTACGACATCGATTAGTTTTCATAACTACCATGTTTAACTGTTGAACTATTCACTTAAGTTCGACTTACAACTTGGTTTATAATATTACTCAATGGCTAACCACATAACATGAATGTAAACTCACAACATGCATATCACACATATATAACCCTTTAAACAATCATTATCAAGTTTTACAATTACGATATTCAAGTTCGCACTTAGTTTGTTAACTTGAACCTTCACATTATCTTATACATGTTAATAACATAATTTATTAATCATGAACTTCAAATCATATAATATTCATGTATGTAACTTAAAACAACATCTTATATTATCGAGAACACTACACTTGTGTGCGTACATGTCCGAAGCCCTCTGATTGCCTCCGAATACGCATCAGTCACAAAGATGGCCATTTTTACCCATATTAACGATTTCAAATTGAAAAACTTAAAGAATGAAAGTTGTAGGTCTACTCGTTATCTTTTCGAATCATCTTGAATCGCCTTAATCGGAATTCGTATGAAAATGTTATGCTTATTTTACTACAGGAGGTCAAAACAGTCTCGGAAACTAAAAAAAGGCTCCCGGACAGCCCTTATACCCGCTGGGGCGGGTCCTAATTCCCATGAACACCCACTGGGGTGGGTCCCCCTGCTGGTGCACTCCCTGGTTCGCGATGAACACACAGAGTAGCCCAAATAAATCCAAATTAAACTAACGTAATGAATTATAAGGCTACCCATAATGTAAAAACTCCACAGAAACATTATATAACATTTCTAGCATGATCTTAGCATTTTAAATCACGTATTTACACAATCCAAGGCATCTATTTTCACTGTTTTCAATATTTTGTAAAGTTTTGAAGGGAAACAAGAAATTCAACGTTACGGATTCGTTATAACACCGAATCCGTTCGTTTAACTTCCATTTTGTTCGTTTAAACGTACATATTTACATGCAAGTATCAATTTAAGTTAAATAAACGTATAAGGCGTATAAATTTTGTACGTAAGGGCCATATGGGCCATATATACAATTTCTACACTCTGTAACTTTTGAAAACCCAATTATCAACAAAATTCCATGGTGTGATCACTAAAAGTTATGCATATATGGCATATAATATGTTATGGACATCAATTAATATATATATATAGCCATATCATGAACAAGTCATCAATTTAGTCTTTTACAGAAAACTTCAAAGTACGTTAAAATAGAAAGCTTGAAACTTAGTATAACTTGGTTAAGAATTTACCCTGCTAACTCTGTTGGATGATATAGACTTGATTAATATCTTCTCTACTTCTTCTTAAATTCACAATTCTCTCTCAAATTCTCTCTGAATATATGAACATGTAAACTGATATGTATATTATATAAAATATAAGTATATAATACGTATATATGTAGAGGGTGAGTGGTTGTCGGTTAATCCCATAGTGGGTTAATTGACCAACTCCCCTTAAGGCCTTGTTTGGCTAGCTTAAGGAATCCCTTCTCATTTATTTTAATTAACTTACTATAATATAGTTTAATAATGTCACACTTTTAATTAATCAATTAATCTTATTTAAATCAATTAAATAAAATAGCATGATTCCACAATAATTCACATAGTCACATAATTAAAATCCTCATTTATTAATTATGTCAAATCATTAAATCTCTAATTAATTATTAATTAATTAGAATAACATTATGCTTATTAAATAATTCACTTAATCAAATAAGCTTAATTAAACACATATTTTGCATATAAAAACTCTCCACATTAATTTAATCAATGTGACACATATAATTAAATTAATCTATCACAAAAAAATATTTATTTAATTCAATAAATATTCAAATTAAATTACAAAAATCTTGTTCGTCACATCCTCGGTAGTGGATAACGGTTCTTGATCGTTACTCTGTTCAATTCTCAATAATCGATACAGAGCCTCATCGATCCGTCCTTCTTCTTAACGAATAACACCGGTGCTCCCCAAGGAGAAACACTCGGTCGAATGTAACCCTTATCCAATAACTCTTGCAATTGTATCATTAATTCCTTCATTTCTACTGGCGCCATACGATATGGAGCTTTCGAAATCGGTGCCGTTCCCGGTGCTAAGTCTATTACGAATTCAATTTCTCTGTCTTGCGGAAGACCAGGCAGATCGTTCGAAAACACATCTTGAAATTCATTAACTACGGATATACCTTTAATTTTTACTCCCTTCTTTCGAGTATCAACAATGTAAGCTAGATAACCTACACATCCTTTCCTTAACAATTTCTTGGCCTGCATCATCGTAACGCAACACGATTGCTTAAGCGATGAGCTACCATAAAACACTACCTTAGACTTACTCGGAGTCTGAAGGTTCACACATTTATTCTGACAATCAATTATCGCTGCATGGTTATACAACCAATCCATGCCCAGTATCACATCAAATTTTCCCAGTCTAATAGGAATCAAGTTTATGCTCAGTTCATGTTCTCTAATATTTGCGCGACAATTGCGATAAACGTATTCTACAATGATCACTTTCTTATTAGCAACTTCTATGTTCAAAGGATTTTCTAACCGTTCTCGGGGTGTACTAAGTTTACTAGCAAATTCTTCAGATATAAAAGAACTGGTGGCACCCAAATCAAATAATACATAAGCATTTATATCATTGATTGGGATTATACCTGACACCATGTCCTTCGCAGCCACGGCGTCCTGGACGGTCATGTTAAAGGTTCTGGCGGTTGGGCAGTTGGATTGTGCCGGCCCGCTGATCATCAGCTTGTTGCCTCCTTGCTGATTGCTACCCCCGCCACTTCCCTTCTTTGGGCAGTCCTTAATTTGGTGCTCCGTCGAGCCACACGCAAAGCATCCTTGTATCTTCTTTGGTTTCGAACAGTTGGGTGAGATGTGCCCTTCCTGTCCGCAGTTGTAGCAAGTGCCACGTCCCTTCCAGCACTCGCCTTGGTCATTTTTCCCACACTTTGGGCATCCTTCAGCCCTCTTCTTGAAACCTCCACGAAAATTCCCTGATTGATTATTGTTGTTTTTGTTGTTGTTGTTATTCTCCCATTTTCTCTTTCCCAAATTGCTTCCTCCACTACTGCTTCCTCGAATACGATTCTCGCCTCCAGCATTCTTTCCTTTCTTCTCCTTGTTATACAGACTTAAGGCCTCACTGCCACCTTCCGCAATGATTGCCTTCTCCAGTAATGTTGCAAAGGAATCGATCTGAAGAACTGACACCTTATTGAATAGCCAAGGCTTCAACCCTTGTTCGAAGCGTCTAGCCTTCCTCTCTTCATCACCAACTTGGTGCTCCGCAAATCGCGCTAGTTCATTAAACTTAGCTGCATACTGCGCCACCGTCATGTCACCTTGTTTTAGTTCTAAGAACTTTACCTCCATTCTATTCTTCATGCTTTTCGGAAAGTAATTCTCGAAAAATAGCGTCTTAAACTTATCCCAAGCTATTATCCCTTCTCCAGCTCTTTGTTGATTAGCCTCCCACCAGTAGTTCGCTTCTCCCCTCATCATGTACGTGGCAAACACTGTCTTCTGATCTTCGCCTACGCGAGCTATAGCGAAAGCCTTCTCGATCTCCTTGATTCAGGTTTGTTCGACGATTGGGTTGGTAGTTCCCTCGAACTCCGGGGGTCCTACACTCTTAAAGTCTTTAAAGGTTGTTACTGGCACAGCCTGAGGGTTTGGGCGAACGGGGTCATTGTTCCTTCCCCTTAATGCCTCTCCTAACAGGTCTACCAGTTTCTGGATCGGGTCAACTTGTTCCCTCTCGTTATTAACAGATTCTTCAGGTGCAGTCAATCTACGTCTGGACGGCATTATCTGCATCACAAATTTTCATTTTATTATTTTTCAAGTATATTACTTAAGTATTTCTTTTAATACTAAAAGAATAAATTTATAACATATTTCTAAAATAAACTTCATTTATATTCATATGCCAAATCGTTTCATTACATGATTATCCTAGCATACTGCTATAAATGTTATCACATATATCCCCTAATATCACAAAAGACGGGGAATATACCAACCTACTACCATACTACCCCTCTAATAAAAGCTTACACGGGGTCATCACTATCCCACATCTTACACAAAAGATTGGGATTACAACATAGTATGTACAACACATAAAGATAAATTCTACTAAACTACCACTAGACCATTTAAGGAAATCTCATCACATCATCCCACGCTCCACAACGCTCTTGTACTCCATCTGCGCTATATACGCAACCAGCTCTCGACTCAAGGTATGTAGAGTCTGTCCCTATTCTGCCGGGTAGTGGTACACACCATCAATCACCCTCTCAAAAGCTGAACAGAACACATACCCCATCTTTTTCATCTTCCTTTTCTTGCACCTGACCTCATCCTCTAGGTCGTCAGCTCTCTCATTGGCCGCTTCCCACTTCTCCTCTAAGTGTATCCTATCCATCAGCTCTCTCTGTTCTACTTCTTCCAGCTTTCTTGCCAGATCCACGTTCCGGGCCACTGACCTGTGAAACAGAGTCCCCATCTGGATCCCTGCCTCCCTACGGTAGGCAATCTCCACCTCTAACTCCTGTATGGCCAGCTTCCTCTGGTGGTCTTCGCCCCTCAGCTTCTGGAACTCAGACTCTCTCTTATGGGGCTCGCCTCCAGCTCCTGGACCCTGCAGTCTAACTCTAGGATCCGCTCCTCATACTCTCCTAGCATCTGCTCCTCTACAGTAGCTTCATCAGAGTCCTCTACTGGCTCATCCTCCATCGGCTCCTCCTCTGGATCAGACTCTATCTCAATCTCATCCTCGTCGTCAGACTCGAACGGTGCAACAGCCTACACTGGTGTAGCCTCTAGAGGTGCCTCATATACTACATGTATATCCCTGGGCTCCTCCTCTGCCACACTACTAGGTACACCTGTGTCTGCCATCCTACAAGCACAAACACAGGACAAATAAATAGCAACTCCATTAGAATGTTAAATAAAACATAAGTTCATTGTATAGAATGAAGTTACATTTCATAACACGCTAAGTCTCGCTCTAGGGAAAACTCTATGTGAGTTTTATCTCCTTTCCAACTTCTAAGTTTGCCTAAGTTATAGTCTAAGGACACTCGTTCCTAAGATTTATAACTACAGCTCTGATACCAACCTGTGACGCCCCCAAATCCGGGACCGCCACTTGGTCTCTCGAATTCGGTTCGTCACGTGCTCATGACAATAATAATACGACTAAATGTTGCATCACACTACCAAATAGATTACATTTAAATAATATAATTTATTCACGTCCCAAGGTCTCGCAACTTAAACAGTGATTACATAGCTTAGACATATCTTAAGTATAAATAACCTTAACTAGTACATAATATCATAAGTTCTTTATTACAATCATAAGTCCTACATAATTTAAGCTACTCAGTAGCCTTTCCCTTGCCCTTATCTGTGCCCGAAGGTCCGCATTGCTCGGCCTTAACTGTGAAATGTTTTTAGGGAAAGTAAGAATGAGCACAAATTTCCCAGCAAGTAATATACAATAAGGGTGAGTAATATAATTCTCAATTCTCGAAAGGGAATAGCAAGGTTTGATAGTTCAAGGATAACAAGAATATCAATAGTTCTCAATAAAAGTCGCTAAGGACAGAATAATATCAATGTGATTCAATAATAAATCAATTCAAGATTTCAGGATAACTGAATACTGAGCAGTCACTAAGGACTATGAACTTCCACAGGAATTGACAGTAATAAACTGAAAATCCAACAAAAACATGTACAACAGGTGATCAGCCTAAAGTACCATCATTATGCATAACAATCAATCATACTCAAGTGCGCGCGTTGGTTCTCCGACAGTTATATTTTGTTCTTCTCAGTCAAATACAAGATCCTGCACTAATCAATTAGTTTGGGTCGCTTTTCAATAATATAAGTCTAGCCGAATCAAATGGCATAGACACTTTAACAATATTCAAGAACAATACCAAGTTCAACATGAATAATAGCTTTAATAAAATAAGAGTTCAAGTATGCTAATTAAATTCAAACGATTAAGTAAAAAAACTAGTTCACAATATACAAGGATAGAATACTTGCACAAAGTAAATGCGTCGGTTAGGATACTTGCACCATAAAAGAGTGTAAGTTAGGAAACTTTCCTTAAGCGTAGTTTATCCCCGTAATTTAATCAACACTTTTCGAATCCTATCGTAATATAGTTACGTATATATGATATTCATTAGTCATATAGTTTAACATTATATCTCATTTCGTATATATGATTAACACATAAGCTAAGTCTTGACCTAGCGACACAGTAATTTAGAATAAAATTTCTATCCTTAACATTCCTCTTTTTGAGTTTAAACACATTCTCATATCATATAAGATCGCAACAATTAGCAAACATACTCTCATAATATTAATATCACATAAGACCACAATAAATACTAAATATATTTTATTTTAGCAAGTTATGGCATTCCCATAAGTTAACTGTCAAAATCGGGTTCACATATATCACATAGTATATATACATGTTAAAGAGTCTTTTTATATTCGTATAACCTTCCCTTGTTCCAAACATATGTGATATAGATTCTAGGTCGACACTTACGGTCATTCAAGGTCATGAAATTTACAAAGCCTATCATGCTTGCTTTCAAAACACTTAAGGTATTTATATTAAGCATACTTATGAGTATTTGCATTCCATACATGTGACTATCACAGTTATTAGTTGAAAACATGCTTCGTTTATGCTAAATTTGATTTCACGACACCTAATCATGGTATATATACATGTATGATACATGAGTGAGTCTAAATCACATGTTCAAAATTATCAGATTCTAACTCTCGTCATAACATACCAAAGTTCACGTTCAAAGCTTATACTTTGTTAGTATAGTTTACTAATAAGGTCTATCATGTCCATGCTTCCTTATGAAACCTATATATGCAAGTTATCATGTATTACATGTGATTCTAGGTCATGTAAACATGTTTGCAAAATCAGTACCTCAATGTGTCACACACCTGTCAAAGTTTATTTTCAAAACTTCCATTCTCGTTAGGAATGTGCACTAGTGAGGTTCACTTGTTCATATTATATTATGGAACCTATATACGCGAGTTAACATGCTTCTCATACATCTTTAAATCATACTAACATGCTTCAAAAGTCAGAACGTAAACATGGCAAGTATACATATCGAGTTCGTTTCTAAACATCGAAGTTTGTTTATAAAACGCTAAGTTTATCTCAAAACCATATGCTTTTCGTTAACCATGTATGCTAATATACTAAAACATGCTCACATTAGTTCAATGTACTCAGATATATATATTACCCAGGCTTGCAAGCTCATCTAAGTTATATAAATAAACCAACACTTGACAGATTTGCAGCAGATTGCAGAAACTGGAACAGGCTGCTGGCGCAGCTGCACAGCTGCCCAGTTCAAAACTGGCACAGCTGCGCCGGCTCTCGGCCAGCGGCAGACAGTTCCTGTAAACGGCAACTATAAACCCAATTTCCAAATTTCCTTCACAAAAACAGTTTCGGACAACCACATTGTACTTCTATCATACTTATAAGTCCATATAGCAGCTAAGAAACATATCCCAATCCAATTTGCATGAATTGCAACAAAATCAAGAATTTGAATTTGAACAAGAATTTGAGTTTACGAAACAAAGAACAGGGAATGGAATTATACCTTTGTAATGCAATTTGAATTCTCAACTTCTCAGAATACTAACACTGATGATATACTAGCTCTCAACTCAACACTTATACAAATCTCAGCAATTAAAAAGAGATGAGAGGAGCTATTATTTATAGAAGAACATATATACAGACAATACTTTTAACTCCCAAATTAAACTAATGGAAAAGAGGATTGCATGGTGGTCATGGGAGAGTTGGTAATTGGTTGTTAGAACCCATCATGATTCTCACTCCCTTACCCATCATTGTTATGAAAGTTAGGAAATGTTTGCTGAGTTTGTGGGATATAGGCCTCAGACTTCATAATGCTATTCACGTGTACAAGATTTGTGTCTATCAATATGGGACAAAGCACACTAAGCTCAGCATTTGCAAATGAAACTACATGTTACACTTGTATTACAATACACATATCATATACTTATATTATATGTATTTTAAGTCATCATGAAATGTCCCATTATAACTCAATGAATAGGTAACATTGCAATGTAGCAAATGTAATTTGTACATATATAGTCCATGTACATTTTATCCTACCGATATAATTCAATCGGATACTACCACATTATATTATATCCTGTATTATTTAATTTAAATTCGATTAATCAACAATTGTTTACAATATATCCATGATATTTTTATTGCATACTCACTCACATTGTCACATTGGCATTATCATGTAGCTTATATATTTCAATCAATCTTAATACATGGTCCATAAATATAGTATAGTCACATAAATGTTGCATCACACTATAATATTGTTGTATTCCATATACTTTATATTATTAATTATTGCATGCTTGTACAATATGATCTTATTATATTAATAACTTACTTATTTGCTTTATTATTCATAATGTCAAATAAATAAATTATTCACCTTATCGATTAATTACCAATAATATTAATTAATCCATTCCTCGTTAATTAATGAAATTATTAATTTTCACAACCATTGCTCATTTATCACGCACGGTATATAAATATAAATCTTATTATATTATAGACACGTTGCTCATTATTATTATTATATTTCTTGCAATAATAATAATCACATATTATTAATCAATCAAAGTTAATATTCCACAACAATTAATTAATATTCTACGATAACAATTAATTAATATTCTACAATTAACAATTAATATAGATTAATTGTTCGTTTAATTTAATATAATCATTCTTATATTATGCCACTGTGCCGCACAAGGCTATCAACGAGTTTATCGCGAACTCCATAAGTTTCTCAATTATTATTATAATTATTCAATTTTATATAATTGAATTAATTCATCTCATAACACAAAATCATTTATATTCAAATAAACTCTCGTTTCCATTAATATATTTATTTAATAATATTAGGAATTTCTCGGGTATTACAGGAGTAATCCCCGGAGGGTACATAAAAAGTAAGATGAAGAAGTGTCCTTAGTGTTACAAGGACAAAATCCAAGAGGCGAGTCAAATAGTATGTCCATTCAAAGAAGGAATTATACCCCTTTTCAAAATCCAGCACAGCAATTCCAGAAAAATATGGAGGTCAGGAGTCGAAGAACTTTCACCCCTCTAGGGGATTCATTTGAGAACGTATTCAAACATCTGACAGCTCAGAAGAAGATTATCCAACTCCTTCCACCAACCAACACTAATGGACGGAATTTCGACCCAAGCAAGAAGTGTGCTTATCACTCCGGATCTCCAGGCCATGACACTCAAGACTATTGGTATCTCAAGCATAAGATCCAAGATTTGATCGATAACGGAGAGATTGTGGTTACAAAGCCTGAATAACCACACGTCCAAGACAATCCTCTCCCACAACATAAAGAGGAGAATGTCAATATGTTCAGCTCCACAAGTGGAGAAGGATCCAAGTACCTCCGTTATGTGGGAGAATCAACTCCATCAAGTAACAGCACCCCAGACAGTTGGGAAGTCTCAGAAATAAGGTTCCTAATAGAGCAGGAAATAAATTCTATCAAGGAACAAATTGAATAATTGGCAGAACTGGTCGTCTACCAGCATCAGATCACCAAAAAAATGATAAAACAGGTCAATCAATCTGACGTCGATTGTCCTCCCACACCAGAGATCAATCCCAGGAGGGATCATAACCAGTCTCATAAGCATGAGCCTTGGACCGACAAAATAGTTAAAGATAAGAATGTCCAAACTAGTGGAAAATTCCTATTTCAAAGGAACTTCACTAATCTAAACCAATCAATGCAAGAAATCCTCCAGATGCTAATCAACGAGGGAATGGTTGCAGACTTGTTACCTCCATTGAACCCTCGAGACAGAAAATTCAAACCTGACCAAATATGTCAGTACCATTCCCATTCACCCGGCCATGATACTGAGGATTGTTGGGTCCTTCGTAACCTGATTCAAGACGATTGAAAGCGAGGAATTGATAAGGGGAAATCAAATTCTTGATCTTTCAGATAATAACACTCTCTGGATCCCCACTATATGGAACCAGGACACAGTGGCTGTCATATCCTACAATAGGGAGTCAACTCTCAAACCCTTAGTACTGCCAGGGAAAGGGGTCCAAGAAATACAAAATCCTGTGAAGGTGGCTGCACTCGAGCCTTTGATCTTGCTCTTCAGACCACAGTATCCCATTATCAGTCTGAAGAAAGTCCCATGGAACTACGGGAACGATGAAGGTTCCACTTCAAATAACATTACCATTATGCCAAAGGACAATCCATTATGCCTGCCTCAGCGGGTGATCAAACCAGTCATCAAAGACAAAGCAAAGGTGGCTGAAGAGAAAATCGAAGAGTTCCTCAACAAGATGGGACATAATGAAATCAAGATAGTGCAAAACTTGAAGGATGCACCCAAGCAAATGTTCATCCTTGATCTGGTCTTATCCTCAGTGGATCATCGCAACATTCTAGTAAAAGTACTGGAAGAAGCCCATCTGCCACATACCGTAGATGCTGAGAAATTCCGTCATGTGGTGGAACACATTTTCAACATCAATGTGATTTATTTCACTGACAATGATATCCCCGCAGAGGGAACAGGCCATCATAAGTCCCTGCACATAGCTGTGATGTCTTCCGGGTATGTGATCGGAGGGGTACTCATCGACGGAGGATCATCCCTCAACATCTGTCCCTACGACACCTTGGAAGGAATGAAGATCAACCCAAACCGGATCAAAACCAATCATGTGGTCATCCGGGCTTTCGATGGATCGCGAAGCCAAGCTATGGGAGAAATAGAACTACCCTTGGAGATTAGCCCACACACTTTTTACGTATCCTTTCAGGTGCTCAACATCGCCACTGGATACAACTTGTTGATGGGTAGGCCTTGGATCCACATAGAAGGGGCAGTGCCATCCACCCTCCATCAACAGCTCAAGTACATTATCAATGGCAACCTATTCACGGTCAATGCCGAACCAGACTACCCTGTCTGCACATAGGGAGATATGCCATTGATCAGCCTGGATGCAGGGATTGAACCTGCAAGTTGTCAAGCCCTGGAGGTGAGTTATACGCAGTATCTACCTATTGGAGCACCGACCCTAAAACCCAAGGTCTCCATCGAAGTTATGACAGTGGGCCAGGAAATGGTATCTTTGGGTTTCCAACCTAGAGAAGGGTTACGAAAGAATCAACAAGGTATCAGGAGCCCGATACAAATCCTGAGTCAAACTGGGAGAGCGGGATTGGGATTTTCATCCAGGGCAAATTACCGGAACCCGCGTAAGCATCCCAAGGCTCATGCTTCCACAATATTGCTGCCAAACCTCACTATTATCAGATGGGTAAAGCCAATGAGGAAGATCCCTACTATGGTATCAGCCATGTTGTTTCCTCCAATTATACCCATCAATGAAAAAAAGCCCTCAAGCATGAGGCAGATAGCGAAAAGGGAAAAGAAAAGATCTTGTACGAAGGACGAGACCCATTCGCTAACATGCGAGTCATCATAAACTACGAGGGTATGAATGATGAGACCCCAGACAATGAAGACGAGGATCAGATTCAAATTTCTCGCATCAAGAAGGAAAAAGGGGGCAGTTCAAAGAAAAACACAGGCCCTATTATAAAGGATGTCTCGGTCATCATCCGAGACGAGACAGATGACCACAAAGCCTCGATCCTCCTGGTTCATGAGGATCTAACCTTAGATAACTGGAGTAGTATCTCTTGCCTCAGTCGAAAAGGATAAAGGGGCAGAGAGAGTGCATCTGCCCTTTAATTATGCTTTCATTTACTGCTTACTTTTGATTGCACAGCTATAGCAGCAACTTTGTCATGCGGTACAGAATGCTATGTATATTTAAGAAATTATATATATCTAAGATGAAAGCCTTTTTGTTTTCAGGACCCAAGCATTGGAAGTGTTTGTCTCTGCTGATGAGATGTCAACCTGTCAAAGTGACTACGACTTTGATGTAGAACTGAACTTCGACTTGATGGATATTGATCAAGAGGAGGAAGATGACTATGAGGTGCCCGAGGAGATCAAAGAATGGGTCGAAGACAAACCCAAACCAAACCTCGACCAAACCACCACTATCAACATAGGAACCTCCAAAAACATCAAAGAAATCCAGATAGGGTTAGACCTCACCCAAGACCAAAAAGTCGACCTGATCGAACTCGTAACATAGTTCCAAGATGTATTTGCATGGTCACGTGAAGACATGATTGGCCTGTCCACTAACATTGTCATCCATCAAATGCCCATCAAAGAGGGGTTCAAGCCAGTCAAACAAAAGCTCAGGCGATTGAAACATATATAGAATCTGAAAGTCAAAGAAGAAGTTGTTACGCAATTCAAAGCCGGGATTATCATGGTATCAACCTACCCAGAATGGCTTTCAAACATAGTTCCCATGCCTAAGCCAAAAGGGAAGGTACGAGTATGCGTGGATTATCAGGATTTGAACAAAGCCTGCCTCAAGGATAACTTCCCGGTGTCTTTCATCCACATCCTGATCGATAATACGTCATAGTACGGCATGTATTTCTTCGTGGATTGCTTTGCTGGTTACCATCAAATCGTGGTTACTGAAGAAGACTGGCAGAAAACAGCTTTCATCACTCCCTGGGGAACCTTCTTCTATAAGCAACTATCCTTCGACCTCATCAATGCCAGAGCCACGTATCATTGAGCTATGATGGCCCTGTTTCATGATATAATGCACAAAGAAATAGAAGTCTATGTGGATGACATTATCATCAAATCCCGGAGGGAGGATGATCACATCGACCATCTCAAGAAGCTGTTCAACAGGTTACGCAAGTATAACCTCAAGCTGAATCCCGCCAAATGTGCTTTTGGCGTCAAAGCAGGCAAGCTGTTAGGATTCTTGGTGAGTAATCGCGGCATTGAACTAGACCCTGCCAAGATCAAAGCCATCATTGAGATGCCAGTACCTAAAATAGAGAAGGAGATATGTGGGTTTCTGGGAAGGATCAACTTCATAAGCCGATTCATTTCCCAGCTCACAGCAACCTATGAGCCCATATTCAAGTTACTAAGGAAGAATGCCTCCACCAAATGGAATGAGGATTGTCAACAAGCCTTCCTTGCCATCAAGAAGCAGCTAATCGAAGCACCAGTATTGGTACCTCTGAGGGATGGAGTTCCCTTGTTCGTGTACTTGTTTGTTAATGCCAATGCAATGGGCTGCATGCTAGGACAGAAAGATGATAGTAGCAAAGAAAGTGCCATCTACTACATTAGTAAAAGATTCAGCAGTGGTGAATAGAAATACGCCCTGATCGAGAAAACATGTTGTGCATTAGCATGAGCCGGTATGAGGTTACAACATTACCTCCATGGGCACACGACTTACCTCATATCCTGCATGGATCCACTCAAGTAACGTATTCAACAGGCCAATGTTAAACTGTAGACTATCCAAATGGCAATTGATCCTACAATAATTCGACATTGTCTACGTGACTCAGAAATCAATCAAGGGTCAAAGTATTGTATATCAATTAGCTGAAGCACCTTCAGGAGGGCTCGAGCCCCTGGAGACCTATTTTCCAGACGATGGAATCATGACAATTCAACAACTCCAGCAAGAGAATACAGTCCAACCATGGAAAATATATTTTGACGGAGCAGTAAACATGGAAGGTGCCAGAGCTGGGGCAGTCCTTATCTCTGGTACATGAGAACAATATCCTGTGGCTACCAAACTTTAATTTGGCAACACCAACAACACGGCCGAGTATGAAGGCTGTATATTGGGGTTGAAACTAGCCCAATTCATGGGTATTAAACACTTACTAGTCTTTGGAGACTCTGAGTTAGTCATTAGACAATCCACTAGGGCATATCACACCAAAGAACTGCATTTGCTGCCCTATCATCGACAGGTCATCAGAATATCTTAGGAATTTAAAGATGTGACTTTCAGCCATATTCCTCGAGGTAGGAATGACTTCGCTGATGCATTAGCAACATTGGCTTCATTAATCCGCATATCCGATAGGAGTGGGATTCCCTGCATCAAATTCACAGTTCAGAAAGCCCCAACATATGGGAATTACATTGGAGAAGTATTAGATGAAATACCTCTTGTTAAGCAGCCTTGGTATCAAGACATCAAGGAATATCTATGAGATGGATCTACACCCGCTGGAGCAAGCCAATCTGAGAGAAAGCGGATTCACAAGATGGCTATGAAGTCCTATCTAAGCGGAGATGCCCTCTACAAAATGGATACTGGAATAGGCTTGTTAAGATGCCTTGATAAAGATCAAGCCCAGAGGCTGATGGATGAAGTCCACAGTGGAGTCTGTGGTCTACACATGAGCGGTCATCTACTAGCTAAGAAGATATTAAGAACAGGTCATTACTGGATCTCTCTCAAAGCTGACTGCGATGATCATGTCAAAAGATGTTTTTAATGCCAAATACATGGAAACGCCATCCACGCTCCTCCAAATGAGCTGCACAACATGAGTTCACCATGGCCTTTCTCCATGTGGGGAATGGATGTGATCGTCCTAGTGGAACCCAAAGCCAGCAATGGTTATCGATTCATCTTCACCATGATCGATTACTTCACCAAATGGGTTGAAGTAGCCTCTTTTCCCAAAGTCACGAAAGAGGTCATCATTAGTTTCATCAGAAACAATGTCGTTTGTCGATATGGACAACCGGAGGTGATCATATCAGACAATGCCAAAAACCTAAATAATCAAATGATGAAAGAACTGTGCAGCAAGTTCCACATTAAGCATCTCAACTCTGTCATCTATTGGCCCAAGATGAATGGTGCTGTCGAAGCGGCCAACAAGAATATCAAAAAGATTATGCAGAAAATGTCCGCCAATCACAAAGAATGGCCTGACCTGCTGCCTCTAACCCTGTTAGCATACAGGGCGCTAATACACACCTCTACTGGGGCTACCCCCTATTCATTGGTCTATAGCATGGAAGCAGTCCTCCCCGTAGAAATAGAGATGGAATCTTTGCGAGTGTTGGTCGATGCTCAGATAAACGAAGATCAGTGGTTGTAAGACCGATATCACCAACTGTCCCTGATAGATGAAAAAAGGGCTACAGCCATTTTCCAAGGACAGTTATATCATCAAAGGATCGATCGATCCTACAAAAGAAGGTCCGAATACGGCAATTCAAAGAAAATGACTTGGTGCTGAAGAAAGTTTTAGCCAATCAAGACGAAGCTAAAGGAAAGTTCGCCCCTAATTGGGAAGGCCCTTTCATTGTCAAGGAAGTGTTGACGGGAGGAGCTGTCAAACTACAAGAAATGGACGGGAATTAATTTCCCCAACTCAAACACTATAAAGAGGTACTATGTCTGAAGCACATGCATGCCCGCATCCGAGTTCTACGAAATCAAATCAGGTTTGATTTTTCACTAGAAAGCTGGAACTACGAATGACCTGACCTCCCTCAACCCGGGAGTACGTAGGTAGCCATTTCTGGTGCGGTCAAACCAAATAAAAATTCAAAAACTCATCAAACCAAACTCAAAACCCAATACAAACACTTTTCAAACTCTCTCTCATATAAAGCCAGAACTACGAATGACCTGATCTCCCTCCACCCAGGAGTACGTAGGCAGCCATTTACGGTGCGATTTGACCTTCAAGAAAAAACAAAAAAATAATAAAAAACCAGTTCCAAGACACCGAAAGCCATACAGAAGCTAAATCCTATCCAATTTTCCTGGTCAACAGGCTCATCTGAGATACTCCCTGACATCTCAACTGTCAGTTCATCAAGGAGGAGCTCAAGATACATCAACAACAGCGAGTCATGAAAGAAGTGGTAATCACTCAGCAATGACTATACATCTCCAAACAGGGAAGTGAATCAAAAATATAATTCTCTAAAATAAAACTGTTGATATATACATAATGACCTGTACCTGACAAAAGATGGATGATCTAGTATGTGCAGGAAAAATAAAGCTAGTCTATGGACCCAAGGATAAGCGATTCAGCAATGCCACCATGGCATCTCTCTCTGAAGATGGAGGAGTAGCTGCAAGTGCAATACCCTCAACCTTTATACAGCTCCAAACCTCCACAGTCATCTGTAATGTGGCATTGTGGTCATCCATATATGCACTCATCTTGGTCATCCATATATGCACTCATCTTGGCAATGTGGAAATCATGGGAAGCTATGGCTTCATCCCTCTCTGCAAAAGCTGTATCCCTAGCAATCAAGGTGTCCTCGATCTCAACAAAAGCTGCATCTCTGGCTGAGCGGATCTCATCCCTCTCCATAACCACTACATCTCTGGCAGATCGGAGCTCCTCTCTCTCTATCAAGCTAGCATTATGAGCGACTCAAAGTGCGTCCCTCTCAGATAAAGCTATATCTCTGCCAGATAAGGCGGTCAACATCTGCGCTCTAGCCGAATCCCACTCAAAGGTCATCCTGAACAATAAATATGCCAAAGTCAGATCTGTGTCTGTAGGGATAGTCGGTGGGTCGCTAACCAAAGTAGTTGTCAAACCTACGAATAGCTCATCCTCAGTAGGAGAATCAGGGTCCTTCATAGGCTCCTCCTCACCTAAATCTACAATAGGAGCTGAAGGAATAAATGCAGCTGCTGCCATATCTGCCCCCAACCATGCCAAGTACTCTGGAGAGCTGTCCAGATGGCTACGGGAGAACTCAGCTCTCTCTCTCTCTCTCACTATGAGTCCAACACTCATACACTCGAACCAAGTCGGCAGATGACATGGATGAAGCCGACATCCTCTGATCAGCAGACCCCTCAAATCGATGCAAGCTCTGGAACTGATCAAACTGGCACATAACAGCCGAGGGATGATAAGTAGTCACTCCCCTCAAACCCGCTAGGGGCAAGTACTCCATGCCAGGTGCATGAGTAATGAAGCTATATGGGGAGGCTAGCCCTGAGCATGGCAAAATCACGAACGGATGGTCAATATCCGCTAAAAATATCGACCATGTTACTGCATCGGTACACTCCACAGGCTGAAAGGAGTAAGATGTGGCTACCTCGCGGGTAAAGCAATATCCATGAGGTCTGACAGATCCAATCAGTCGTATGTGGGACATCAGCCATACATATAGCAAGATCGAGCTACCTCTAAAGAACCCATCCAGGTGGGTACTACAATGGGTGGCTGACCGCAACGTCTCAGCTAATATCATCGGGATAATGGTACTACCCTGTCTAAGGGCCAGAACAACAACTACCAATCCCACATCCAGGTGATCCAAGCGCAGCGGCATGTAGACATATTCCACAATGCACATTAGCAGGATATCTAAGCTGGCCAGATGCCACGCCTCTGCTAAAATAATGAAGTCCCCGATATATCTATTGTAGCTATCAAGCTCCCCAAAACGATCGATTAAAAAATCAATCGAGATCACACGTCTAGAAACGATCTCGTCTGTAACTACTCTCTGATGGAAACCGGACATCCGCAAGAATGGTCTCATCATGTCACTAATAGCAGTCCGGGAGCACGGCAAGTCCAAAGCCAGACCGGTAAGCCGCTTGTACTCCTCCAAAGTCGGCGTCAGCTCATGTCGCCCAAATTAAAAAACCTGCCTCTTGGGTATCCAGCAGGATAGTATGCCATCCACAAACCCGTATGGCACCTAAAAATCTGTGAGGGCCAACGAATGCCCCAACATCTACTCTACTATCCCTCAAGCTGAGAAGCGAAGGCTCTCGTACCATGACCGCAATGATGAAGCCACCTCAGACAGTGGCAAATGCTCAATACGGCTCACGGCAGATGACGTCATCTGTGTCACCGTACCACAAGACCATCCAGGGGTCAAATTTGAACTCATCTGTCTAAATGCATACATATGACATAATACATACATGATGACAAGTATAAACATGATGCGATAGATAGGAAATAGCATGAATAACTATGATAAACTATCTACTGCGGGCATCATCCCTGTCTGATAATACAAAGTGAAGTGAAGAAATATATGGAAATGGGGCACCACCACCCAACTACTACAGTGGTCTATCAAAATAATGGAACAACCGCCAAATAACCAAAACAGTGGCTGACCAAAAATATAGCTGCCATAGCTATCCGAAGAGGTCCAGATAATCTACGTCCAGGTGATCAACCTGCTCCATATCCGCTGTAGATACAAAGCTGCGATCATCAGGCATGTCTGGGAGGTATAAAGGAGGATCTAACCCTATAAAATTATTGCTAAATGGATCTAAGAAGGGGCCTACTCCAGAGCTGGATGGGTCAAAAGAAGATGCCTCCGACAGATCACGGCCAAGATGCCTAATAAAGAAGTGAGCCCTATCCAAATCTCGGGTCAGATCTGTAATTTGGTCTAAATTAGTCGGCTCCCTCAGGCAAGCTATCCAGTCCGTCATCATCATGGACCCTGGCACCATGTCTGCCATGAACTGGGTAGCACGAGTCTGAGCTCCAATAGTGCGAGGACTCCACCATCTGCTAAATGCCTCCTGGCTAAACGAACCCTCGGATAGGGTGAAGCCATCTATGCCCTCCATAAGGATTTCTGTCGACGGCATGATCAGCGGCCAATGATGCCAAGCAGGAGGAACAATGGGAATGCGGATCTCACCCGTAATACTCCTGATGGCACGCTCTCCCAAATAGAGCTCCTCCCTCTGTCAAAATAAGGAACTGCAGGTCGATAATATAAACTCCCGACCAGTGGGAAAGCCTCCCTCAAATTCGATGGTCAAAAACTCAGAGGTATACGTCGTCCAAGAGATCGATCCAACCGTCAAAAGCTCCAACTGTAATAGAGCATAAGTAAATCCCTCAGCAATTGGGACCTCCGTCAAAGTCGAGTGATGCCAATGCCGTCCTCGAGGATAGGTCTCCAGACCTAAAGCAGTGGTGGGCCGTAGGCAAGGAAGCCTCTTAAATGCCCAGAACTGGCCATGCAAATATCAAAAGTCCTCAGTGATCAAGACTGGCAAATATAAATGCTGAAATCAAAAAGGTACAAGAACGATGTACTCACCAGTAAAAACGGGTTGAATCCTAACCAAGCCTCCGTCAAACCCTCTGAAAGCATGCGCATGCCCCGGAAAAAATAGGCAAAGGTGTAGGAACCCCAATCAAAGTCACTGAGGCGCTCTACATGTCGGGTAGCGTTAATCAGGGCGCTCTACATCGGAAGCTCGCCTTTGTCTAATACCTAAGGATACCCTGCTAGCACTGCCGGGTCTATCACGGTCCATCACCTGTACAAATTCTCCAAATCACCTCAGAAAGGGTGTGGTAAGCTTAAAACCTATGGCTTATTATTTAAATCAGTACTCTATGCATCTCTAAGTCCTAAAACATACATAGGTTAGTCAAAAATCCCCAGTAGAGTCAAAACTACAAGTTTATTAAATGCTTTAATTTTGGAAAAAAAAAATCGCCAGTCTCCTTTGTAAAATGGACTGTCCGCATGCACATAGGCATGACTAGGTGGCCATTCAATAGCACACCTTCCCAAAAATAAGAACAGTTCATATTTATGAATTAAAATCAAAAATAACCTCACATAGTAGCCAAATTACCATGGACATTTTAGTTGAAAATTCAGGCTCACTAGGCCTCAAAAAGGATGACTAAACTGTTCAAAAAAAGAGCAAAATAACACTATCTCAGAATTTGAATTTTCTTACATCTAAATGTGCATTACAGTAAGATATGCATACATATGTAGTCAAAAAAATTTTAACAGATCATATAGGCATACAATTTTTATACATTATGTCTAAAAGCCCCCTACGTGGTTTATATACATTTAACGGTCAAAATTTGTGAAAAAAGGACGTAAAACGTTACCTACGCTACGCTGAACGCGTAGCAACTGACAGAATCAGAAAATAGCTGTCCAAGCTCTGTAGATCTAAAAAAGAAGATCGAAATCCGTTTGGAACTCAAAACTGAAACTTGAAAAATGAAAATCCCGTAGCCCAACAAATAGCCCAGGTGGAAGAGTGCCCACCTGCGTCTACCGCGCCTCCACCTACAGCACCCCAGGGTGGGTCCTACTCCCCCGGGCTCGGTTCGGTTCGGGTTAAAACGGAGTTTCTATGTGCTGCCAAGTCAAATCTGAAGAAAAACAGCTATGCGATTGAGCGGTTTATCCTGAAATCCTGCGTTTCAGCAGCGTAATCCTGACAAAAAAGGGATCTCTATGAAAACCCTTGGTATCCATCTCAGAGCAATATATGGGACCCACGTATGTAGATTGCTAAAAAACTGCTGAAAAGCGGCATCAAACTGCTAAAAAATCAACACTGTCGAAGTTCGGGTACAGATCGAGTCCAGTTCAGCCGTTGGCTTCAACCCAATGAAGTATCGGGTACAGACCGAGTCCAGTTCAGCGGTTGGCTTCAACCCAACGAAGTTCGGGTACAGACCGAGTCCAGTTCAGCCGTTGGCTTCAACCCAACGAAGTATCGGGTACAAACCGAGTCCAGTTCAGCCATTGGCTTCAACCCACGAAGTATCGGGTACAAACCGAGTCCAGTTTAGCCATTGGCTTCAACCCAACAAAGTATCGGGTACAGACTGAGTCCAGTTCAACAGTTGGCTTCAACCCAACGAAGTATCGGGTACAGACCGAAGTCCAGTTCAGCCGTTGGCTTCAACCCAACAAAGTATCGGGTACAGACCGAAGTCCAGTTCAGCTGTTGGCTTCAACCCAACAAAGTTTCGGGTACAGTCTGAGTCAAGTTCAGTCGTTGGCTTCAACCCAGCGAAGTATCGGGTACAGACCGAATCCAGTTTAACCGTTGGCTTCAACCTAGCGAAGTATCGAGTATCGACCGATGACAGCAGCCGTTGGAGCAACCTCCGCGAAGCGTCGAAAATGATCCGATGACAGAAACCATGTAATAGTCCATCCCCGATGATGGAATCTGTTATACACATCTGCAAAGGGAGCATCAGGAAAGACTGGTGGTTCAACCCCCTGTGGTAAACTGCCGCTGTGAATTATCACTAGGATAAGCATCGGAAGCATACAAGAAGGTAACTCGGCAATCGAGATATATTCCCATCAGAGTTGGCAAAGCTGTCACGAAAAACGTCATCCCCAGCAGAAAGTGACAAGAAATTTTATGATAGCTTAAATCTGATATCCTACCAGTAATCGCATGATAATGCGGCAGCAAGGGTTATCACGGACAACGTCATCCCCAGCAAAAAGTGACGTAAAGGTTCAAGGGTAACCCTAGCCTCTCAGAGGTATCAAACTTGAACAACATATCGTTCAATATTCACATTTTAAGTGTCTAGCAATCTTTATCCTGCTCATTTCATTGCATTGCATGAGCATGATAAAGAGGGGCATCTGTAGACACTCGAAATTTCTTGCCCCTACTACTAATACTATAGGAAGGCAACGTGGGTCACTCAAGTCAAATCCGATCACCAATATCGGTACTCTAGTCAAATTCGATCACCAATATTAGTACTCCAGTTAAATTCGATCACCAATATCGGTACTCCAGTCAAATTCGATCACCAATATCGGTACTCCAGTTAAATCTGATCACCAATATTGGTAATCCAGTCAAATTCGATCACCAATATCGGTACTCCAGTCAAAACCGATCACCAATATCGGTACTCCAGTCAAATTCGATCACTAATATCGGTACTCCATTCAAATCTAATCACCAATATCGGTACTCTAGTTAAATTCGATCACCAATATCGGTACTCCAGTTAAATCCGATCACCAATATCGGTACTCCAGTCAAATATAATCCCCAATATCGGTACTATAGTTAAATTTGATCACCAATATAGGTACTCTAGTTAAATCCGATCACCATTATCGGTACTCCAGTTAAATTCGATCACCAATATCGGTACTCCAGTCAAATTCGATCACCAATATCGGTACTCCAATCAAATTCGATCACCAATATCGATACTCTAGTCAAATTCGACCGCCAATCGAACTGTCAATCCAGCTCCGATCTCCAATCGGACAGTCAACCCAGCTTTGATCTCTAATAAGACCGTCAATCCAGCTTCGATATCTAATCGGACCGTTAATCCAGCTCCGATCTCTAATCAGACCGTCAATCCAGCTCCGATCTCCAATCAAACCGTCAATCTAGCTCCGATCAATAATCGGACCGTCAATCCAGCTCTGATCTCTAATCGGACAGTCAATCCAGCTCTGATTGCCAATCGGACAGTCAACCCAGCTCCGATCTCTAATCGGACCATCAATCCAGCTCCGATCTCTAATCGGACCGTCAATCCAGCTTCGATCTCTAATCGGACCATCAATCCAGCTCCGATATCCAATCAGACCGTCAACCCAGCTCCGATCTCTAATCAGACCGTCAATCCAGCTCCGATCTCCAATTGGACCATCAATCCAGCTTCGATCTCCAATCGGACAGTCAACTCAGCTCTGATCTCCAATCGAACCGTTAATCCAGCTCTGATCTCCAATCGGACAGTTAATCTAGCTCCGATCTCTAATCAGACCGTCAACCCAGCTCCGATCTCTAATCGGACCGTCAATCCAGCTCCGATCTCTAATCGGACCATCAATCCATCTTCGATCTCCAATCGGACTGTCAACTCAGCTCCGAATTGGACCGTCAATCCAGCTCCGATCTACAATTAGACAGTCAATCCAGCTCCGATATCTAATCAGACAGTCAATCCAGCTCTGATCTTTAATCGGACTGTCAATCCTGCTCTGATCTCTAATCGGACAGTCAATCCAGCTCCGATCGCCAATCGGACCGTCAATCCAGCTCTGATCTCCAATCGGACAGTCAATCCAGCTCTTATCTCCAATCAGACTGTCAATCCAGCTTCAATCTCCAATCAAACCATCAATCCAGCTTCGATCTCCAATCAGACCGTCAATTCAGCTCCGATCTCCAATCGGACCATCAATCCAGCTCTGATCTCAAATCGGACCGTCAATCCAGCTTCAATCTCCAATCAAACCGTCAGATCAACCCCGATCTCAATATCGGGCCTTTCAAATCAACCCCGATCACCAATACCGGGACAACCGCAGCCTCAAACACCAGTCTCGGGACGTCAACTCAGCCCCGGTCTCAATCCGGGAAGTACAGGTCAGCCCCGGTCGTAACCCGGGAAGTCAAGTCAACTTCAGAAATAGTCTGAAGCTTTACAACATCTCCAGAGGAAAACCTGGAATGACCAATTCAACTTTAGAGACTACACTGAGGACAATCAGACTCGAATAGGATCCAAGTCTTGGAAACAACTCCCGGAAGTTAATCGAAGGCCATGCCGATACTAAAGCAACCCCAGGAGGGGTAAAATGATCATTCTACCAACCCTAACCCGATTTATTCAAATTCAAGCTAAATTGATGCCACCAAGGTCAGAACGAACCATAACGATGATCCCGAGTGCAAACTGCACAAGACAGCTCAACGGATAAACTACGGGGAATCGAAGACCTGGTTATGAACCCGTCTTCTTGGACTCAAAAAATGTTTTATTCCATTTCATTGTGACACTCTCGGCGAGGGCTTTCCGAAAAGGTATAGCACGCCTCAAACGGATATTCCGATCAAAAGTTAGAAAGTTTTAACTTCGACCTCGCGTTTCTCGGAGTGCACCTACTTCGAGACGACCAAGCCAAACGGTGGGCCCCACCAGAGGAGCCGCACCTCTACCTGCGGCAGCAGCAGGTAGAGCCAAGGCTCCCTGGTCTATAAATATGAGGCCACCCCCTTATTTTAAAAAAAGAAAAAACGCAGCGAACCTTTGCCTGTTTGATTTTCTGACTTTTTCACCTCTTCTAAACCCAAAAATTTTCACTCTTACACGTAGATATACCCACATACTACCACATATCATAAAATAACAGGTATATTTGGACGTATAGAGCCTACGATTTGGTAAAATGCCCGTGTAGCAGTCCATTGTGAGTATTTTTATGATCAGTAAGTTTATATTACTTCTTCGTACTTTTATACACTTGCACGTTAAATTTCATTTTATAAATATGCCCGAAACTTAGTTCCGTGGTCGTTTTCTTCAAAATTTGGTACATTTTTGTACATAAACTCAATTTTTGGCATTTCTACAACTCGGATTGATGATCCGTCAACTCCATCAGCTTCAATGCACTAAATTCTTTGTTTTGGCAACTTCGTCGGGCTAGGTTATCTTCCTAGTCTGGGTTTGGCCCTTTTTGTGTTTATTCAACTGTATATATATACTAACATTTCAATTTTATCTAGCCCGGACGTCAAATTCGAGGTAGTTTACTGCTGTTTTATATATTTATGCATATATAAGCAGCCTTCACCACCACTGGGTTCTCTTTTCAGTCTTGGTTGACTACATTTTTGTCAATATATATATATATATATATATATATATATATATATATTTCTGTACAGTCTGGATCATTTCGTGGCCTTTTTACTATTTTTGCACTTCTCACCATACTGGGTGATCTTCCCAGTCATTGGTTGACTACTATTATATCAATTTCTATTTCAGTACGGGCACCGATGTGTAAACCCATCGCCCGTTTTACTATTTATATTTATATATTTCATTTCTGTCAAGCCTGGATCATTTCGTGGCTATTTATAGTTTTTATAAATATATATATATATATATATATATATATATATATATATATATTTCAATTCTAGTTCGGGCCTGCGCATGAAAACCCATCGCCCTTTTACAGTTTTATATATATAATTGTGTATATATATTGCTATTAATTGCTTTTTATTTAATTTAATGCTTTAAATATTCATTTGATATGAATCAGCATTGTTTAGTTACAAAAGCAACCTCGCGTCCCTTAGATCGCTATCTAGTGGGAACGAGACGCTTCGACCGTGCGAATCGGGATTTACTGAATAAATCCTTGATTCTGGCAATCTTTGGATATATCTGTTTCTGTACAAATTTGAACTGTGCAGGTTTATCGGCTACTCATATGTGAGCCTAGGAATCATGGGACTCGTGATCAAACGGATCAGAATCTAATTCTCACGATAGACAAACTCCGCTGTACAAATGCACCCTGCCGGTTTTTTTGTAGGAATGTACATACAAAGACCTTAAAACGGTTATCCGGATTTAAGGTCTCAACATAGTGAAAATATGGTTTGTCATGTCAGAGTCCTTCCGATGGCTATCATGCCCATGAGGAGACCGACATTCGTATTCATTTATGTGGTCGAGAATGCTTCGCAGCCCGACAATCACCATTCAAATGCAGTCTTAAGGCTAAAAAGATAAAAATTAGAAGTATCAACAGGCTTCAATTCCTATGGTAGCGTGAGAGTTTGATAACCAGCTTTCAAAACATCACTTTCAATTCAATCAAAAGAAAAGCTTTTGCAAATCAAGTCAAACCCTTCGTATATAAGTTCAACGAAGCAAAGCACTACTTTCAAATCAATCAAACATAGGCCCAATTTTCAAACAGTATTCACACACGCATTTCAATTTTAAGGAAAATATTGAAAAGATGCGGTACTGTGTTTACACGGGAGTTGTGGGGTGCCTAACACCTTCCCCACACTTAACTAAGCCCCCGAGCTCAAAACTTTATTTTTAAAGATTAAGTTTCAACAGTGTCCAGCAATTGGGCCTCTTTCAAACAAAACTCGGTTGAGTTGGTACAACCATTTCAAATCTACCAACTGGCGACTCTGTAAAACATTCAAATCGTCAACAGGATATATGTTGGCCTTTTTCCTAAAAAATCCTTCAAACCCTTTTTCCTAAATAAAAAGAGTAAGGGTAGAGATAACTTAGAAAAAGAGATAAAAGATCCGGGTTGTGACCCGACCCGCGGATTTTTTAACCGACGTCGACAATATATATATCCGTTGGTCAAAATTAGTTACTAAAATTATGAGATATATTAATTGCGGTCTAAGGCTTTCCTGTAAACAGATTTTATAGCCACTAGCTTTCTTCGGTATATATATTTCTCCTTCTCGGCTAAACAGGAAGCACACACAAGGAAGCATATATCAGTGAAAGGAAAACTTGAAGCAAATATAATTTTGATAATTATATACTTCCAAAGAGAGCTATCAAAGTTTATTTTCCAGCAAGTTGTATTCTTTTATTAATTCTTTGTTAGATGGAAAATAAGAATTCATTGTAATCAAAATCCTTGTATTCTGAGTTCAAGCATTGTGTAGCTTGACTGATCCAGTAGCGGATAGGTTTGTTCAAAGAAATCTTTCAAGGTTGCAGAGGTGCAAAAGTCTCAGTGGTGAAAAAGATTGCAGTGATGCAAAAAGGGGCAGAGGTGTCCATCGCAGGGAAAGCTTTATTTGAACAGGGAGTTCTTTTTATTGTATTTAATTTATCTTAAAATAAATAAAAAGAGTTTCCAATACCGGTTGGTATTGGACGTGAATTAAGCCATTAGAGGTTAAGGGCAGAACAATGTAAAAATCCTTGTGTCTGTGGTTTGTTATTTCTTGTGGTTTGATCATTTAATTCTCATGTTGCATCTAAACATATTCACGTAAAAAGTAATCTCCAAATAGAACAAAGTGTACTAATCCAGACACTGTTTCTAATTCGCTTCATCTGTCTACATTATAACTAAAATATAATTTGTTCTAATCCAGACACTGTTCTTCTTTGCATCCAACTGTCTGTTTTAGTACTGAAACAGGAAATCAAAAATTAGTCATTGTTAAACAAGTTTTAGTTTAGACACCTATTCACCCCCCCTCTAGGTGTGCATATACACAAAATTACAAGTAGATCTAGATGTTTTATTGTTTTTGGTCAGTCTTGGTCACTCCGTAGAGCCCTAGATCTATATCTAGAGGTGAGGGGGTCCTAAATGGCTCATGATAGGGATTTGAATCAATGAAATCATTAAATCTCGAGTTTAGGACATGTTGTATATATTCGTTTAAGTTTAATAATATGAGCCTAGGAATTCCAGTGTCGAGATTTAATGATCGGATCTTGACTTGATTCCCACAATGGACTTTTCCTTTGCGATGTAATGTTTAAATAAAGCTAAATTATTGTACATGTAATATTGAATCTTAAAACGAGTTTGAGGGGTTAGTCCCGAGAAGTCGGATTTAAGATCCCGTGATAGTGAAAATTATATTTGTGGGTATTCGGATTCATCGAGATGGCTTTCATGTCCAACGATGATCTGACCCTTTTTGACGCTTTATTGCATACATTATCACCCTAAAATGATTTTCAAATAAAAACACAAAGAGCTTTCATGAAGAATAAAACGATTTGGGTAGATCACCTAATTAACATAAAGATAAAAGAAAATATCGAAGTCCTCAATTCCTAGTCGAGCGAAGGATTTGAAAACCCTTTTTCCAAAAAAAATCATTTCAAATTATATATATTTTGTCTAAAAACAAACTTTTGTTAAATCAAATCTTTCGAACCTAGGTGCAAAAGAGGTACAGCACTACTTTCAAATAAACTCAAAAAAATGAGACTTAGAATAAATCAATAATAAATAAACACACACACACACACACACTTTATGCATAGAAAATCAATAAGAAGCGGTAATTGTGTTTTCACGGAGGTCGGGGTGTTCAACATTTTCCCCTCACTTAACCAAGCCTCCGAACTCTATGAATCTCGGATTTCCAGATCAATCCTACGAAGTCACATATTTGACCATATTGCAAAAACCTTCAAAATTCGGATGAATTGGTACATCCATTTAAAAATCATACCAACTGGCGGCTCTTTCTAATTCAGTCCAATCATCATCAATAAATTAAACTTTGTAAAATAAGTCGACTAATGTCGTTCTTATTTTAACAAATTAAATCACCTTTTAACAAATTAAATCGACACATCGAAAGCAAAAAGGTAGAAGCAAAGAAAATAAGAAAAAATAAATCAAAGAATAAAGATTATAAACAAGACTTGATCTTTTTTCCGGCGTCGACATATATATATCTTATAAATGGATTTTTCCCATTATCAAGATATTGGACTGCTATATTTCAATTTAATCTGTTTGATTGGTTTTTTGTGATTTGTAATTAATAGAAGGATAAATTTGTAAAAGTAATATTTTTCTTTTCTTTTCTTTTCATTGAAACTCAAAAACGCAAGAAAAGAAAATTTTAAAATTTTCTATTCTTGTCTATTAAAAACTCAAAAACAACACAAAGAAAAACTTTAAATTTTCTATTCTATTCTTTTCTATTCTAATTTAAGTTTTCTATTTTTTTTCTTTTTCATCCAAAACTCAGAAACAGAGTGTTAGTCTTTGTAATAAACTATTGCTTTTTTTAGTTCAGGAATTTTCATGAATTAGAGAAGAATGCAATTGTTTAATTTCTTGTTATTTGATAAATAAAAATTCAAAAATATCTCAAAACTATCAAAAACCTATTTTTTTTAACTTTAAAATACAATTGTTAGTGCAAAGTTGTACTTCTTAAGGTATTATTAAAAGTGAAAAATTGATACAAAAGATATAGTTTTACGCTACTTATTGTATCCCGAGGTATCTCAAAATTGGGATAGATGGTCTAGAATGAGAGAATGTTTCGTAACATGTTCAGCTTGCTTTTTGTTTTATCGAACTCCATAAATCATGTGTTGAATTGTTGATAATTATAAATTCGCGCATCCAAACTCAATTTTTTTCATTTTATATGAAAATGAATTATTTCATTCTTACTTTTATTACTCCAATTCAAATATAACACTATTCCATACATACGTAAGAGAGATATAATGTTGAGTAACCTTTTGTAGCCTAGCCTACTGTCAACATTGTGTATTTAAAATTTTGAGTCCTTCTATGGGACAGCTGAATTGGACATAAAAATTGGATATTTTAAATTTTTTATTTTTTGGTTTTTGTTGTAGCTCCTAAAAAATGTATATTATTTATTTCGACTGAAATTTTTACAAAAAAAATATTTTAGGTGTAATTTGGATACATATACAAGAATAGTGTTGTACAGACTGTACAACACTGTTCTTATATATGTATCCAAATAACATCTAAAATATTTTTTTTATAAAAATTTCAGTTAAAATAAATACTATACATTTTTTAAAAGTCACAACAAAAACCAAAAACAAAATTCAAAATATCCAATTTCTATGTCCAATTAAGACTATCCGCCTAGACTTCTTGTAAAATTTTACATGACTAATTACTCTAAATAGGAGGAGATGTCATATATATTCATATGCTTTTGAGCACCATCTTGGGATTCATGAGATTTTGTATTCTTTCGAAATTGGTTCATTAGAGCTGTTTGATCAAAAAGTCGTGGTGTACTTGGTGCACATACGGTTAAAATATAACTATATATTAGTTCTTTTGTTTTTTACATATATTCAAATGATACTTAAATTATTAAATTTTATAAAAAAAATTAGTTCTAATAAATATTATAAATTATTTGAGAGTCATAAAAAAAAAATTTGATCGGTCACCCAAAACTGATCCTTTCAGAAGGAGGGAAAAATTAACCAGCTGCGACAATATTAAAGCATCAACCAAGCCCTCTAGGCTCAATGATAAAACAACTACTCATAAGAGCATTCACAACAGTTTTTTCCAATCAACTTTTTATCCCCAATTTTGAAGAATGCATCAATAAATTATTATCTAACAGTTTTCTTATCCTTATTTAATTTTCTATTTTAATCCATATATAGAATTTTACTCCCTATGATGAGGGAATCAAAAAAGTGCTCTCTATATATACAAAATGACATTTCACACTTTCATTTAAGTAAACAACTCTTCAATCATACACATCTTAACATTATTGTCACATAACTTTTTTGCAACTTTATTTTCAAATTATAAAATTAATATGAACTTGTTTTTTTAAAATTAATTTCAAACGTATTCAAATTTAAAATTGATATAAATTTATTTAATTTATGTTCATATAATTATAAATATTATAAAATTACTATTAATTATAAAATTTATTATTTTCAAATTTTAAATGAATCATATTGATTTTAAATTTAAAAATATCACAAATTAACTTTTTAAAAGTTAATATTAATCTTATGTACATTTGCAGCTACAATCCATTCAATACTCGCTCCATAAATTACTTAAAATTGAAAATAAAATAAAAACTATTTTACAACAATTGACAAATTATAGTCTCTTTTATAAATTATAAGATTATTATTTATTTTTATAATTCAATTTGATGCATTCTCAAACTTAATAATTTTGCTAAGAATTGTAAAAATAATAAATTTTATAAGTAATAGTATTTTTTTCTAAATAAGTTGCAATATGTATTGATTAAATTTATATTAAATTTAAATTTAAAAATATCACATACTTACTTCAAAAAAGATTGATAAATTAATAGAATTAAAAACAAGAGATTGCAGTATATTACATCTATCATAAGCTTTAACGCATGAAGCCAATACAAAGGTCAAATAGTTACAACGGTCAAAATATGCTTTGACTGTTGGAACTTTTAAATTTAAAATTTCATAATTTAAGGAATCAATATAAGAAATATGTTGGGTACATAGTGAAAAAATTGAATCTCTATCCTGCAAAATGACCTAATGACACTGCAGAGCAGGGATGGAGATAAGAAAACTATTGTAAATGCTCTAAGGCTTTGGGTGCAAGAGATCTTGGGATCCATTCCGGCCAAAGACACAAAAGTTAAAATTTCTGCTAAAAACTAGCTAAAAAAAAAATTAAAGCATCAATAAAGGACCAAACCAATCTAGAAAATATGAGGTGGCACATAGCCATTCTTCTAAAGGCATCTCACCCAGGTATACCCGGTTATTTCCAAAAAATTGAAATTGTTAGCTACTGGGACTACAAGGAAGAAACAAAAGGAGCCTCAACATAAAGGTAGTCTAGCAAAAAAAATATCAGAGCCAAATGGTTTTTCTTTTTAGGGAAAATTATGCAGTATATTTCTTCCGTACCTGTTAATTTATACACAGCCGTGACAACCTCATTATAGAGTAAACTTTTCATCTAACATTTTTGGTTTCTCTGTTAACTTTGAACTTAAGTGTGTACTCTAACAGACCCTACTTCTAACAGATGTTTTATACTACTGCTACAAAATTTTGATGCATAGAGTTGAGTTTGATGTACCATACTCCGACCATTTGGGCTAAAAGGTGGCTTTGAGTTGAGTCGAGAGTCAAGCTTGATATCCTTTGTGCCTCGCTCCCCCGATATTTTATCCTGTATGCGTTTTGATCTGGTCCTGGATAGTTCAATGTTGACATGGTGATTCTGGGATCTGTTGGACTTTATTCTATCTCCTTTGGAAGTTAAGGACTTTGATGGAGATAGCAAAAATACTAAAGAAAAAGACACTGAATCCTATAAGCACTACAGCTGATGCACCAACCATCCCCGGTTCATAGCCTAGACTAACTTCTAAGTATTCTTTTACAGTGCCGTGAAATCCAGGTCCTGTGATCATTGTTTCAACATCGCCAAGTTGGGAGGTAATTATACCTCGCAGGGTCCATGCAATAGGGCAGATGTAGTAGAACCATATCCACCATCCAGGGATATTCTTTACAAAAACAAGTAAAAGCAGAGAAATTTAGTGACTAAGTTTATGACTTTGGATGACTTCAAGAAGCGTGGTATATGTGACGAGAAACCCAAGTTTATTAAAATTAATTATTCTCTTTTATTTAAGCAGCAGAAAAGAATATATATATATATATATATAGAGAGAGAGAGAGAGAACGGATCTAAAGCACTCCTCTTAAATAACAATCTCTCTTAAATAACACTTTTTTATTAAAACTACGTCGTCTTGGAGATTCTTTTAAAAAACAAGTGGGGCCGCGGGTGGCACTTTTGTAAATAAAAGAAAAGCAAGTGGCATTTTTTGTTCTTTGTAATATTTTAATATTTTAATATATATAGAACAGATCTAAAGCACTTCTCTTAAATAGCACTCTCTTTTAAATAACACTCCTTTATTAAAATTACGTCGTTTTGAATTTTTTTTTTAAAAACATTAAAATAGAGTGATCCCATTTGCTTTCCTTTTATTTACAAAAATGTCACCCGCAGCCCCACTTGTTTTTAAAAAAATATCCAAAACGACGTAGTTTTAATAAAAGAGTGATATTTAAGAAAATATTATTTAAGAGGAGTGCTTTAGATCCGTCATATATATATATATATATATATATATATATATATATATTTATATATAGGTCATCATCCATAGTAACCGGTTGCTATGAACACTATTCCAGCAACCATGATCCTAGCCGTTGATCTCGATAATGAATGACCGAGATTTAACTTAATTTTCTCCCATCCGCAACAAGTTGTCACGGCAGGTAAAAAAAAAACTTATTCAGCCGCAACACTATGTAGCGGTCAGGTGAGGAAAAAAAAAACTAAGTGCCAATATACCTACTAGTTTCAGGAGAGATAGAAACAAGTGCAATCAAAATTGTTAATTAATATTTTGGATGAGTAATATGTACTATTAGTTACTTAATTATTAATTGTGGAAATATTAATTAATAATGTTGATTAATATTATTATTTAATAATTTTGAGTAATATGTACTATTAATAGTATAAATAATATTAATATTAATATCTTTACAAGTACTGTTTATAATATTAACATATTAATATTTATTTATAATAATTTTGAGTAATATATTATTTATTTATTTATAATATTTGATAATAATATTTATTATAATATTCATAATAATTTTGAGTAATAATATTATAAATAAATATTATAATAAATATTATTATCAAATATTCTAAATAAATAATATATTACTCAAAATTATTATAAATATTAATATGTTAATATTATAAACAGTACTTGTAAAGATATTAATATTAATATTATTTATACTATTAATAGTAAATATTACTCAAAATTATTAATTAATAATATTAATCAAAATTATTAATTAATATTTCCTCAATTAATAATTAAGTAACTAATAGTACATATTACTCATCCTAAATATTAATTAATAATTTTGATTGCACTTGTTTCTATCTCTCTTGAAACTAGTAGATATATTGGCACTTAGTTTGTTTGTTTCCTTGCCTGACCGCTACTTAGTGTTGCGGCTGAATAAGTTTTTTTTTACCTGTCGTAACTTGTTGCGGCCGGGAGAAAATTAAGTTCAATCTCGATCATTCATTATCGAAATCAACGGCTAGGATCATGGTTGCTGGAATAGTGTCCATAGCAACTTGTTGCTATGAATGGAGACCCTATATATATATATATATATATATATATCATGTTCATAACTTGGATGAAACTAGAACTCTAATTTCCCCATGGAGAGATTTGTATAATTTGACCACTTATACTCCTTTCTTTCCAAAATATAATATCAAAATTGTCAATTTTAGATATTTCAAATTCAAAATTGATGTGACTCGTCAAACTTTTAACAATTTTGTAATTAGTAATACTATTTGTATAGTTCACAATTTTCATAATTGTATTTTCTAAAACTAAATTAATTCTTATCAATTTTGAATTTAAAACATTTAAAGTTGACTTGAAAAATTCAATATTGATCCTATATTTTGGAACGGAGTGAGTATTTATTTTAAAGCAATAGATATTTAAAGTTACTTACTGGTTTGGGAACAAGAAAGCCAGAGAGGAGGTTCCATAATGAGTAAAACGCAGAAGAGATAACAGCTGCCAAATGTTGAGTTGGTGTAAGACCAATAGCCATCATTCCGTAAAAGGTGAAGTAGGTGAAAGTGAGAAACATGAATACTAGGTAGAGAAAAAATTTCGCTGCACCATAGACAAGCCAGAAATTAGTAAAAATCAATATTCATTTAATTTTTTCATATGGCAGAGCATTAACATGCATACGATTTCGTTTTCTATTTATTATCCTTCCAATTTTTAACTTTTACCATGATGGGGTATTGAAAGCTATATAGAACAGAGAAACAATTCAATAAGAACATTAAAAAATAATTATCACAAGGATTCCTAGTAGTACATAAAACATAAAATATAATCAAAAAGTTCCTCATGAACACGGAAGAGAGGAAAAAAATATATATGAAATACCATATGCTAATAAATGACAAGATTGTCCGACTATAGATAATGCAAAGTGAAACAACAAGTCGCATGATATTTTGATTGCATATTAGTGATCAATACACCAAAGAATAATGAAACAATTTGTCAAATTTATTACACTCTTTGTTTCAAGTGCTGGCGAATAATGTAATCTTGATAAAATAGGTGACTAGCAGATTCAAGCAGAAGCAATCTCAAAATTACAAGATAGCAGTATAGATTCGAGGAGGCTGAACTGTCGTTATTAATTGTTACCCTAAAAAGTAAACAAATCCTTTTCATATGAAATATGAAGTTAATGATATTTGTTTAGTATGAAATTCATTTTGCCAGAAAACTGTTAAAAAACTCGTAGACAAACAATTTTTATGGTATACCAGTTATAGTGCAGGAGCGTAGATTGCCATCGTCAAGTTAAATATACAAAAGCATAGTATAATTAGTTTATTAAACCAGATTTTAAACGAAGCACATCACAGAAAGTACTATCGCCATCCACTAAGCAAAAGAGTTCTGTATTTAATAATGATATATGTTAGATTAACCACACCAGGAAGGATATAATTTTCCTGTATTGCAGTTAAGGAAATATTAAGTTAGCTGCAAGCATACTTTGTGCTTGTTTTCTATGTAGATCAAATTTAATGAGCACGAAACTAGTTTCTTTAAAAATTCTCCTCAACATGTATGAATCTCCCATACATAAAAGAAGGCATGTCATTCTTCAAATTTTACTATGATCAATGATGATACTGATGATAACTGAGGATCAAATATGAGGAGACCAAACACCGTTAAGATTTCAGAGAGAACGCAGAATCATACCGGCTGTCCTCTCAAAGTTGATCATGAAGTAGGTGATGACACCATATATTATTGTCTGCACAGCAATGTATGGGATCTCCACCAGGCCCTGTTATAGAAAAAGACATCAACTTAGGTGTTCAACATATTCAATATTTAACAAGAACCACAAATTTCATTTTATTAGGTCTGCATTTGCTGCTTGAGAAAGTAATCCTGGAAATGGCATTATGAAGCCTATATTACTTGGGTTCGTAGGCCACAAATATAATAAGCTCTGGCTACTCTGTTCTTTTTCCACCACTCAGTATAAACAAGACCTGAATTATTCAATGGTATGACAGCAAAGGGCGTTCTCAACAAAAGTATGAACATTAAACAAAAGTTACAAAATGGAATTGTTTGCTTGCTATTAAAGTTTGAGATGCCAATTTTCAAGAAATAGGCAATCGCTTCTACAATAGGTCATACACTTCATGTTAATCAAATTAAATTTACAACTTCCTCAAATCATGCCACAGACCTGAGCTGCCGCATAAGGTAATGCAGAGTACATTCCAGCTGCTCTCTCTCTGTAGAAAACTGATCTCTCAATCGATACTATTGGTTGTACTGAAGAAGAATTATTCACTCCGAGAAACATGACTGAGGCATACATAGCACCCATTACAACTAGTAAATCTTGAGTATTTCCCCTGCAAAAATTTTCAAATAACATAATCCATTTGATACCTATCTTAAAAAAAGCTTCAGATTGCAAAAGACTGCAAGTAATTGCTCTATGGAAACACATGCCTCACTAAAATTATAATCGATTTTACGAGATTCTAAAAACCATAAGATAGAAAATCTCTATAGCTAATTTTTTATCCTTATAGTTAAGTCCTATTCTGAACAAGACAATTCAGGATGAACGTAGTTGATTTGTAGATACAATCATTATATTGCCAATGGCAATATCAAAGTACTTAAACACCTCAATCAAAGTCTCAACCCAACTTTCAAGAGTAAATAAGTGATTCAGCCAATTTATGATTTGAGTTCAAAAAAACATACTCTTTAAAAATACAAGAGTGCCTTACTAAATATGTACAAGGAGATGGCTTATCCTATGGAGAAATGAGGCACACACATATATTTATACTTCCAAAAGTCATTTTGATAAAAAAATTGATCTTATATTTTGAAAAGTAGGGATCATTTTACACAAGTAAGAAGATGTGTAATGAAATCGTCAAAAAGGGAGGGTGTTAAGAAAGAATCCAGAAAGACCTTCGTCAGCTCCTCACATAAAAACAAGACCAAAGGATGCAAACGCCTCAACGACGTCCAAAAAATTATTAAAGAAAAATAGCTTCTCGAGTCTAGTGGCATGCATTATTGAAAGTGTGAAAATAATATTTGTTATATAAACTTTCAGAAAAATCTGAAACTAACGGTTGAATGTCTCCCTAAATCAAACACAACTAAATTGCTGAACAAGTTATCAAAACCCTAAAATATTTCAACTGACCAACACCTGCCAACTTCATGTATTTTTCAGTTGAGTCCCTCTCAGAATATTCCATCACTCGACTTAAAAGGTTACCAAACCTGTACAGTAATCAGCTCACATTCATAAGTCATCATGACATTTGCACTCAAATCTGACATTCCTAATTTTACGGCAGTTGTTATAGCACTCTTTCTTATTTATGCAACCACTGTATTTGCCAGACTTAAATCATTTTAGACGATTGTACCAGGTTTTATCAGTAGTGGTGCTACTTATACTTTCTCACCAATATGTTCATTTTTATGTTATATTTCTTTCTACATATCCAACATAACATTTGAATTTTAGCAACACTTGTTTTATGAATTTGTTTGTTAGATATCCAACATTTTATCCCCTTAAGATATAGTTTGATTAGTTTCAAATCCCCTATAAAATCTTCTTTTTTAACTTGCTAAATATATGTTTGATCATACAACACGTCAGCAGCACTTCCCCACTGAAAATAACCTCCTCAATGAGAAAGATTACCCCTTATTTAATCTTTTCATTGAGAAGAGAACAAACCTGTTTATGTATCGAATCTAACCTCTCCAATCACTACCTTTCATTTATTACCCTAGTAACACAAAATATACAGCCCCTCAGTACTAAAATTTTGGTCTCTTACTTCAAAATATTTCACAATTTATGGATAATATCTATACTTACAATAAAATGTTAATCAATACTTCTATAACTTGCAATATTATCTTCAGCAATTAATCTTGCCCTACATTATCCTTAAAATCTCCACTTACAGGTATTCCTTGCATAAAGTCTTGGATATCCCCAAAATAAGATCTACTCTTACTAATGAGAAAAAAGACTAGAAAACATTTTGAAATATATAATACACCCTCCGTTCTGAATAATAAGATCAATATTGACTCTAAAAGTCAATTTAAGACATTTTCAAATTTAAAATGGACATGATTCATTTAAGTTTTGACAACAATAAATCCTATAACTATAACTAGTAGTACTTTTTTAGATAGTTTATGATATTTAAACTAAATGAATTCATGTCAAAATTTTGAAAATGACTTAAATTGACTTTTAAAAAGTCAATAATGATCTTATAATTTGGAACGGAGAGAGTACAAAACTTCCCATAAAAAGCTCCACAAAATAAAAAAATTTACCTTTTTGAACCTATGTCCCAAAATATGGTGCCAATTATCAGTGCACTCATTGTAGTAAAGAACAGCCTCACAGCATTGTAGGCTGGACTTCTGAAATATACAAGGTTTTGTTTCCAGAGACAAATTTTGAGTTGGGACATCATATTTCGAGAATAAGTGGAAGCAAATTGCAATGGCTCTGAGCCTGCTTGTGGAATACTGAGCCGCTGAATGGAAGCTTCAACCTCCCTGGATTGAAAAGAATATAGAAACAGATAAATGGGAAACATACAACAAATAAATAGAATAGAATAGAATGTCACAAAAATCTCATTTTCGTAAAAACTCAGCTACTATAATAAAAATTTCACCTAAACTGCCCAGACTGTCTGTAGGCCTCTGAATAGTCTAGACCAATTCTTTCTTCAGCAGCAGGTGTACTAATCTCAAGCATCCAAGTTGCTGGATTGTATCCATCGGGAATTGGAGGGATCCCATGAATTCCCTTCAAAAGGCAAAGAAACATTAGAATCCCATTAAAGAGAAAGTGCATAATATGTATGTATGTATGTATGTGTATATATATATATATATATATATATAGGGTCCTGATCCACAACGAATGATGGCTATAAGAGCTGATATAGCTACCACATCTTGCACCATTCATTGCAATATTTGACGGCCTTAATTTAAAAATACAACTCTCCTACCACAACACTTTGCAGTAGGCAAGTTGTTGCGGAAGGCAAGTCTCCTACCGCAACACAGAATTAGGGTAGGCAAGTCTCCTACAACAACATTGTGTTAGGTAGGAGAGTTGTGTTTTTAAATCGTAACTGTCAGATCTTGAAATGAATGGTGTAAGATCTAGAGACCATATAAAGTTTTATAGCCACTAGGTGTTATGGATCGCTCTCTCTCTCCACACACACACACACATATATATATATACCAGTTATCCATAGCCAAAGTTGGCTATGGAGTATTCCCTTTGACAGACACATTTACATCCGTCTACTTTTAGTAAACTTGATATATATATATACACACACACACACACACACACACACATATATATAGATCATTATGGAGTATTCCCTTTGACAGGTACATTTACATCGGTCTACTTTTAGTAAACTTTAATAGAGTGTAAAAACTACGTATAGAAGGCCCACGAGGAGGACATTGTATTTAATAAAACAAGTTCTTCCAACCAAATTGTGTGAGTTACTAAACTTGAATATCATACATCTACAATAGTTCCACCTAAAAATAATATGAAATGTTCTATGGACTTGGTCAATTAATATAAGGTGTCCAAGGTAATCAAACCCAAAAAATCTAACTTTCTTTTTTAGACAATTCACTTCTGTGAAATATGATGCAGACAAAGTATAAAAATGTGATACTAATTACCACTCCTACATAGTGTAAAATAAAGACCCTTTAATTCCGCCTTTTAAATAAATGATGCCAGAAAATTTCAATTGAAACCCTAGGCAGGTCATAAAATGCATGTCACTAGCTAAACTTGACAGGACTCTGTGCTACAAAAAGCCTGAAGCTTGAGTTTGCAAAATCAATTTATGGTGATTTCCAATTAGTACTAAATATTTTGATTAATTAACTACTGAATTAAATTTATAGGTCATGCATATATCTTAAATGTATAATCAGTCAAGCCCAAGCTCAAGCCTCAACCCCAAGAAGAGTATTGAAGGAATTGCCACTAGAGGTCTAAAATTCACTAGATGTAAGGATTTTTAGACAGTTGCTAAGGGATGTTACAAAGCCCAACCAATATAATCCCTGGTATCCTCTCCAAAAACATTAGAATTATCACTGGATTTCAGTGCTTTACCAAATTGAATGAACGAAACACTGTTGATGCAATCATAATTTGAATAACTTATGCCCTGAAGTGGGAACAAAACTCCCAAGTCAACACAATTGCTGTCCAAATGTTATTTTCATAAATGATAAATTAATTATTATTGAATATTAAAAATTTGTAGTATATCTAGACGCCAGCAAAAATCAGTCTTACAGCAGCAAGCCTTTTACAAACTTCCAAGTGAAAAGCAATGATATTTTAGTCAACAATAATTTTCCTCTAACAGCAGACTTCACCATATAAAAAGTATCCCTAATGCTAATAAACATATACTAAGTTTTACCTGAAAATAGTTTATCATGGTCTGTGACTTCTCACCAAGCTTCCCACCATAGATTACTCGCCCTCCTCGTTTCATAAGAAGCAACTGAGTGTTCAGATCAGAGACAAGAAGACAAGTCCAATAAATGTCTTATACACAAGAAAAACTATTCTCAATTTCTTCTTTTTAAATGAAAAATATGATACAAATTATTATCCTGCATATGAAGAAATTTAAGTTAACTAACCTCATCAAATGCTTCAAATATTTCAATACTCGGTTGATGTATGGTGCAAACCACTGTTCTTCCAGTATCAACTGTATTACGAACAGTTCGCATTACTATGGCTGCAGCTCGTGCATCAAGTCCAGATGTAGGCTCATCCATAAAAATAATAGAAGGATTTGCAACAAGCTCCACAGCAATAGTTAAACGCTTTCTTTGCTCTGTGGATAAGCCAGTACTGCCTTGTAGCCCTACCAAAGCATTCCTTAGATTATCAAGCTCGACTAATTTCATCACCTCTTCAACAAACTCCTACAGAACAATTTAGTAAAGTGTTTAATAATACAATAGAATAATTATCAAAAAGATATAATTATCAGAAGGTATATTATAGGCAACTAACACGTCTTTGCTCTCTGGTCACTTCTTTAGGAAGGCGGAGGCTAGAAGAAAACCAGACTGACTCGAAAACTGTCACTTGTGGAGAATGTATATCACTTTGTTCAACATATCCTGAAACTCTTGCAAAAGTAGGTTGTTCTTTAGGGTGACCAGATATCCTAATGTCTCCTTCTATGTATCCTCCAGTTTTTCTACCAGCAAGCACGTCCATCAAAGTAGTCTTCCCTGCTCCGCTTGAACCAACTAACGCAGTAAGAACACCCGGTGAAAATACTCCACTTACTTTTGACAAGAGTTGCAACTTTCGTTCTGGTATACCATTCAACCTCATTTCCTGAAAAGATAAGTTATATATTTTGTTCCAATTAGTTGGAAGTATAGAATATTGGCTTTAAAGCATTTTTGTCCCTGTGGTTTTGTGTGCTTTAGAAATAAAACTTCAACAAAAGAAGTTCGAGACATTAATCCTTACGGTCATTGGATTTTTAGATCCAAAACCGTTTGGCCATCGAGGCCATTGAAAATAGTGTTTTGGCCAGAATTAGGCACTTGCTCAATGAATTCCAAGCAGGAATGGGAACTTTGGTCATTAAGGGCACTATAGATATTTTTCAGTTCATAATCGATTGATATGGGCCAGGTCGGGTTGTTAGAGAGAAACCATTTCTTCATTCTACCAATTATCAGCTTTAGGGTACTCAGTTCATCAATCGCAACAACCAATACACACCAGCAACTCACTTCAAAATCCTGGTTGACGAAGTTTTCCTCTACGATCTTGCTAATTTCTGTGCTTGAACCAGTAGTTGGTCACCGCTTCCTTCCAATATGCTCTCAATTAACATTTACAATCAGATTTCTAATCCTATATCTATTCCATTTCTTTTGCGATATTCATCACTAAAGAATAGCAGCAACCATGTTTAATAAATTAAGGCTAGAGTGTCTGTGGTTGGTTCCTGAGGGAGGATAAATAAATGTGCTATATTATTCTTCTGACTAACACGTAATCTAATTCACAAATTTTCTACGGAGTTCTAAACTTCTAATGGGAATTTTCTGCCTTTCTCACAGGGACCCCATCAGTTCAATGCACAGTTAAGTGTCCTAGACTCCAGATTTCTGTGCCTGAGGCATTGTCTGAAGGCAGAAGGTTTTAGTTCTAGAATTCATTGACTCCAGAATTTAATGTCTCAAACTTTTCTTTTTGTTGAGGTTCACCTTCAAAAGACAAAAAATTACAAGGTTGAAAAAGTTTAAAGCCTATACTATTTGAGGAATCCAAAAAGGTTACACCACACCTTGGGCATATCAACAAAGTAATTAACATTATGGAAAGTCATTGTTAATGGATGAAATGGGAGAATCATTCCTTTCTTTTTAGCACCAGCTTCAATAATGACTGGATCTTTTGCAGATTCCTGGCTGCTTGCTGCCAAATCAGTAATACACATGTGAGACAAAGTTCTAAACAAATATACTATGTATCCAAATAAAACATAGTAGAGGAATCTTTTCAGTGAAAGATCTTGTACTTTGACATAAAGACGAGATGTAAGTGATAAAGTGTGAAATACAGGAGTTAGATGTGATATATAGTTCAAGAATGACTAACCAGCAGATTTAGCTGAATTCTCTTCTACAACATCTAGAGGAATAATTGTCTGTGATTTCCTGATAGCTGTAGAAGATCATGGATATATGAAAATTCCCAAACACATGCATGCACAAGATGATAAGAGATTAACATTACTAAACGTAAACCACATTACAGTACCCAAATAAACAAAAATTGTCGAAACTTACGGTTGAGGTAGGTCAATGCCCAAGTCACTATAATATTGAAAAAAATAGCATAAAGAATTAAGGCACAAGCTCCAAGCCAATACCAATAATTATCATCTGGTAGACCGTGTGAATGGAGAACACTCAGTCCAACTGTAGCGTTTCCGATGGCAGGTCTCTGCAAGTCCCAAGTCTGATTCAGTAGTCATCCAAAGTACAAGTAGTAAAGACGCGTAATGCATGTTTGTATTAGAGAAAGCAATATAATGCAGCTACTAATTACTATTATAAAGAACAGACCTCCATCCATCTAGTGGCAGTAAATTCATTAACAGAAATTGCACGTTGCCCATAGGATAAAGGTGACACCCAAAATGCCCAGATCCACCATGGCTTGATCATATCTGAAAGAATAGGAGTTCAATTTATTAAAGTTCAGTTCCGTTTACACGAAGTAAATAAAACCAACAAACTTACCTTTTGGAATGATGAATCCACCCAATAAGAAAATAACTAGCAGTCCAGCTGACCCAAATGTATTAGCAATGATTATATCTCGTGAAATAGAAGCAATTGATCGGAAGAGACCTAGTGCCATTTGGTGCACTGTGAAGAGTAAAAACATGTAACCGAAAAACCTGAAAAAAACATTTATAACGAGTAGATGAGTATGACAAAAATGTAAATAAGCATTTAAGGGTAACACCAGTAAACAGGAGGTACCTCCCAGCACCAGGAGCAAATCCAACAGTGTAGTATACAATGCAAGCCCATACAACAGCTTCAATTACTGAGTAAGGTACACGTAGAATCCAACTAGAAACAGACCATGCCCATGCAGGATAAAAACAATTATCTCTTTGTTTGTAAAAAACTGGAAGGCGGAATATCATAATTGGTAGCTCAGAAAATCCATTGAACATCATATGCACCAGCCCGTAAAACAAACAAGAAAGATAAAGGTTTCCATTTATTACATCCGTGGGATGTATTCTTGTTCGTAAAAACATCGTGCATGCGACAAATCCTACAAATGCAACCTGTTGAATATAAAGCAGAATACTATGAGATATAGATTACATTCCAATTTCAAAAATGCTAACATACAAAATATAATTTCGCAGTTAGCCTGCAGCTAACAGATGTTCACACAAATAGTCATCAACCGAAAGAAAAGTTTGTATCAAAAGAAGTAAAGAAAAAACACAATTTACAATAGATACAAATGTTAACCGCATGCTTAATTAAACAGAGTGTTAACTATTAAGGTAATGAAACCTATTAATTGTATTAGTCTCCAAGTATTTGGTTTTCTATATAAAGTATTGTAATCTTTCTTTATTTTCAGATTATTGAATATGAATTGATTTGAGAATTGTCTTTCAAGTGAATCTTCAGAAAATTACTACCATAGCAAACTAAGACGAGCCACCTACAAACAAAATTGAAATTGTGTGTGCCACACAAATGGAAGATTCAACAATGGTTATCAGTGAAGCAAAGAAAAGTGAGATTGAAGAAGTTGCCCAACATGAAGATCAAATGTAGTCCAGGTTGACCATGAAGATAAAAAGGAAGACGCGATTGAGGTGGAACAAGTAGATTTTCTTATTTCAGATGGTGTATTCGAGTGCAAAACTGTATTGAAATTCTTCATTGTGTCATAGTCCCAAAAATCGTGATCATGGAATTGAGATGTGGAATGTTCAAAGTTACTTACTATTTTATATTTTCATTTAGAGATAAATATATTGTAATTAGAAATCATATTATATTAGGTTAAGATTATTCTAGAAGTAGAAAATAATTAGGAGTTGTTTCATAGAAATAGAAGATAATTAGGAATTGTTTATAGAAGTAGAAGATAAGTAGGAGTTGTTTCCTTTTTAAATTAAGATTTTTATTTGGTCTCCAAGTATTAGGTTTTATAAATAAAGCATTGTAATTTTTATTTATTTTCAGAATTTTGAATATGAATTGATTTGAGAATTGTGTGTTTTATGGCTTGTGAGCCTTGTTTATCCCTTAATTCCTCCACCCCTCCCTTGTCCTACATCTAGATCCCTCCTTGGAATACTCAAATTATGAATATTGAACCACATAAGAAAATATAATTTCTGTACCAACGGTGATAGAGTTGGAAAAAGCAATGGAATTTAATAGGAAAGAGAAAAGAAAAGAAAAAAAATCCAATTCATGAGAAGAGTCCAAGTGAGAGACTATTTATTTCTATTTAAAATTCTATTAAATTCGACAAAAAGAGAAAATCCGAAATTGCGGATTTACACACCTAGAGGGCTGGTATCATGTTATAAATCATTTGCACCCAAAAAAATTAGAGGTTTAGCAACATATTGTACATTGAAAGTTGAATAAGGAATATAGCGAAATGTCAATCCACTTTTTAACTTTTGTCCTATGTAAATAAAAATATTTACAATTCTTTCTTTCTAAGAATGGCTAGCTTCAAGCAAAAAAAAAAGGAAAGAAAAAAATCTAAGGGACTCTCATGCATAAGATTTCGATCTACCTACTCAATAAAGAAGGATCTAAGTCCTTTATAACCTTTTGATAAACCTAGTAATCTTGTTACAGTCTATTATCCATTCTAACTCCCATAAAAGTTGAGTACTTCAACATATATCTGTCATTAATAACAACAATCTAAACACACATAATGAAAACAAATATCAGAACTCTGCTGATCATATGGTTTTGTAAGATCTGTTACCAAGTATCAAACACAATTTCTCTTAAAAAGAAAAATATATCAATGATGTTAGCAGACCTCTTTAATCATTTCAGACTATGTGCCAACAATATTGTAGTCGCTACAATGAAATTCCTTCATGGAACCATCACTGTGATATCCCCATGGATTTCTTATTGCTATAAACACTAGCTTCCTAAAGCCCCATTCTAAATTTAATCAACAATAGTATCAAACCCAAGAAATCTTTATCCAATTATCCTTCTCTGGAGATATGAATGTATTTTGAGTAAATACTTACTTAAGCTAAAAGAAGTTACAGCATTCAGTTCTCTTGTGGTTGTCATCGTCTCCTTGAATCTAAGAAAAATATAGTCAAACACTTTGATGCAAAGCAGTGCATCAGTAAAGTGGCATTACTTAGCTAGTAAAATATCTAAACTTGGTTTCTAATCAGTAATCTTCATTGGACAATACAGTATAACGGACTGAATTTCATGTAAACCAGGGAAATAACATCCAAGTGTCTTCATATGAAGTTCTTAAAGTTTTTCCTTCTTTGGAGCATATTTTACGCCCAGCGATAGTATTCTTACTCTGTTCTTGAACCCAAAAATAGTCAGGTCTAAGTTTTTTCTCGGATCATTATATATATGCTTAACACATTTGATGGACCAGTGTCAATTGTCAACGCAACAAGACTTCAGATTTTCGGTAGTTTTTTTTGGTCTGTGAAAGGACTACCATGTAATATAAATACTGACGCAAAATTCAATAATAAATTGACAATAATTTAAATCATCAAAGAATCAAGTTAAAACATACCTGGCATGTTCTAAAAATATAAAGAAAACGATGTCTTTTAATCAGAAGAAATTCTCTTGCAAAGCATGCTTTAAAGAGCTCGCTTTTTGACACTGCGAACCTTGTTCTTGACAGAGCCGAAGGATGACTCTTGGATTTATCATAGGGAACAGAAAGGGAAGACTTCAGGGAACTTCCATATCTTGAATTTTTAAATGCTTCTGCAATTTTTGGAACAGGAATGAACACATATGGATTTGAAGAGTCGGCCCAGTATTGCTCCTGATCCTTTCTTGAGGTAACCTATAAAAGTACATAAGTTAGATGATTACCCAGTAGACATCAGTCAGAATAATTTCTAATAAAATAATACCTCTTGAAGAAAATCTGCAACTCCCTTACGAGGTGGCAATCGAAAACCTAATGACTCAAAAAATTCTACAACTTCTGCTCGAGGGCCATGATACACCATGTACCCTTCTGATAACAAGACCAGATCATCAAATAGGCCAAATGTCTCAGGTGCGGGCTGAAGAAGAGCCATTAAAACAGTGCTTTCCATTTGATGAACAAAATTCCGTAAGCATTTTACAATTTGAAATGTAGTAGAGCTATCAAGTCCAGTCGATATTTCATCCATAAAAAGAGTTTTCCTGGGCCCAACAACCATTTCTCCTACAAAAGTATGACAAAGTCAATCATCATATCTGATGAAAGTGTCACCTAACCAACCATATTCATCGTGGTTATTTATCAATTTATATGAAAAGATCTATTATTTTTTAAACTATCAATAGAATCAAACAAATATACCAGTTGACATTATTCCAGACACGAGAAACATCCCATATCACTATGTGGTATACACAGTAGGACGAAAACTAGCCTTGAAGGATGTAATAGAAATACAAAATATGGTAACAAGAATACTAATACACCAAAACATGTATAAAATTATCAGGAGAATAGAAGAAAAAAGAGAACTAAGCATAAATTCTGAAGCAGGGTATAAATATGATAGTATTTAAATCACGTCTACAAATACAATAAAGATAATCACAAGTGAAAGATTTTAAATATCATTGTTGGAAGACAAAATCATGGGGCATTCCAAAGAGAGGAGGACAACAAAGTATTATCCTAAAGTGAAAAGTCCTAATTCAAAATCATATTCCATTACACCGAAATTGATATATAAAATACACAACTTCCTATTCCTCTCTTATTACTGAACCATCAAATAGACAAAAAAATAATAATAATATTGCTTCAGCAAAAGTGGACCATTTCCAATGGCTTTTTACTACAAAATAGTGATTTACCTTTCCCTCTTTCATAATTTAAGGGATATCATTCATCAAAACTTTTTTCAAAAAATAAAAATAAAAGAAAAGAAAAGTGTAGTGTAGCATTCCTTCGGAAAAATTATTATCTATCAAGTGAGTTTTCACCTAGGACATATTCCACTTTCGAGTTTGGACAAGGTAACTTGAAAACTCTCAGTTTCGACATCCCTGGTATATGGAAATCCCTTAGCCTCTCACTGCCTTCTCCTAGAATTCCCATACAATTCAGGAAATTATCCAATAACATTTCTACATGAACTTTTTATTTGCTTATTCAATCCTCAAAATGTGCAGTAAAAATGACACAATTGAGCAACAAGACATGACTAGTTGTCATGAAGGTTATAGCGAGCATTTTTTTTAAAAACTTTTGCAGGTAATATTTCAATATATTAGAATCTTGGCATTGTCCACTTTTGTGGTGTAATCATTATGCGACTGTTACTACACTTAGTATTGGTCAAATATGGATTAAGTTTTGGTCAAATATGGATTATCATTGCAACTATCATTTCTGGCCAGCACATATTGAAAAATATCCTGATATCGTTGACCATTTCTTGAAATTTCAGCATTTGCATCAAGATTATCTATTACTGAAAAACCAGAAATGAAAACTCCATCACGAGATAAATCATTGCACTATGTTGGTTTCTGACTAAACCTACAGAGGAACACAAAAAATTAAACCTGAATTGAACTAGAAATGGGACTCATTTTGGGAAAGAGTGAAAGAAGAAGACCTATTGACTTCACGAACGAACATAAGACAATGGACATAAAAATGTAAAACATAAATAGATAGATACGTGTGTGTGAGTCTGTATAGAGAGAGACCTGTAGTAACTCTCTTTCTTTGACCACCTGAAACTCCCCTGAGCATATCATTACCAACATATGTGTCTGCACATACATCAAGACCAAGAACTTTCAACATGTAATCTGTCGAGACACTGTGCTTTCTGCCACCAACAGATGATGCCTGAGCAAGAGATTTTGTTAGGATAAAAGTGTTGTAGTTAGAAATAATTTTACAAGGATAATATATTTACACAACACCGTAGCGTTGGCATTGACAAGCCCCAATTATTTTGAATTGACAACCTTCATAAAAGCATCTATTTCAGGACTGGGGCGAATATTCCTTTCCCTTTCTAATCGAATGAGATCCTCCATATACCCTGAAAGAAAAAAACAAGAGAGTGGAAATACTTCGTAACCATGAGGCTAAAATAATTAACAAATCTCGTCTCAGACATCATAAATAGTTAGAATCATTAGATTAAATGCCTTCAATTTAGACTTAATTGTTATCAATCCAACATTAGATTAATAGAAGGCCATAGGAACTAACCATGAATAATAAGATTTTTAAGAGAAGTAACAAAATTAAAGACTAGTTAACTATAAAAGGAATGCTACTGAAGATAAACTGATAGTTCAAAGAAAGAAGACAACTGAATGCCTCATTTAATTTTTTGTACAAGACTATATCAACAGCATTGCTAGATTAAACCAGACCAAAATGGCATCTATGAAAAATGATTGGTTCAAAATTTCTTAAGGGTGTCACTAGAAGAGAGTATATTTAAACCAAAAAATACTCGAGTTCTGCGAGGAATCAATGACTATATGTTCAATAGAGAATCAACTGTAACTGGTGAACCATAAACAAAAATGAAATATCATAATAGACAAAATAATGGAAACTAATCTTACAAGTAATTATTGGTATATCTTTGGCAGATCACCTCCAAATGATAAAGAGGTAAAAGAAAAAGAAAATGATGATGCTTGTCAGACTCTGGTTGAAACAAGACCACAAAGTAACGAAGGCTATATATATCTAATCTAACCCACAACTATGCTGTGACCCACCCTGAAGCTCCATCAGCAAGATGAAAAATACTTTCTGCTCTTTATATTCCCAAATAAAATGAACAGCTTTACACTTGCATTCAGTCAGGGTGGTAGCAAAAGAGGGGGGAAATTTTAGTTCAGAAAAATTAACCGGAAAATATTCAGAATGTCTAGACTTTAAACCAGAGCAATGTATTGATGGCAGTTCTGAATTTGAATAGAGATAAATTAAAAATAACCAAAATACGACATATATTAAGATATATAATATATAGGACAAACCTGAAAATCCCTCACTTGCGCCCTCACATCTAGCAGCAAAATCTAACGTCTCTCGTACAGTCATCTCTGCAATGTGATTATCTGTTTGACTTATATAAGCTGAAGTCCTTTGAATGCAAAAATCATCAAGCTTATGACCATTGTATGTAATATTTCCACTTTTCTGAAACCAAATGAGTAAGTTGACAATAAGATGAACAGATTCACATCTTTAATGGAGTCGTTGCAAACCCTATTTCCACATTTTTCCGTATTGATGGAAACAGACTAGCTTCTAATTTGGGAAATACGTACAAAACTAAAATTGAGTAAAAATTTAAGGTACAAAACTTCAATTTCAGTAGACATCTATTCACCAATTATAGCATAAGAACAAGAGAATCAATATCCATTTTATCAATTCTAAACCATTGATTTCCCTTCCTTATCAAGGAGCATAGTTATTAAAGGCAAAAGGCGCACCAAGGCACAAAGGGCTCCTTGGGGCATAGGCTCAAGTCAAGGACAAGGCGAAGCACGCACCCCCATTGAAGCGAGGGTACATACTACATACTAAAAAGTAAATACAATATATATATATATATATAAATCATATATCAAGTAATTATTCAAACTCCTAAACAATGATAGCTTGTAAAATACCAAGTACTGATAAATTAAAAAGGTAAGACCAATAAACCATATACAAACGGTTAGAATTTGAGTCAAAATGATTTTAATAATTATTTAACGTAAATTCAAATATTAATGTGTTATGCTTCATGAGTAGATATAATTAAATGGTCTTTTTAATTATATAATTCAAATAATTAAATTCTCCATGAATATTCTCTTGAATTGTGTGCATATTCCCTTGATTTCTGCATTTGCACCAAGTTCAAGAAAATATACATACAATTCAAGAGAATATTTTCTTAAACTGTGTACTTAGCATGTGCCTTTAGGACACATGTTAAGAGGACCCATATATAAAATAAGCACAATAGGCCAACACACCATATAGAATCACCTAAATATGTTATACCCATAAGAAAAACATAAAAGAACTTCTGGTATAGTAAAAAATTGTACACATGTAAATATCTATGTATATACACGGGAGGATGACTATTTCAACAGTTATTTTTTCAACCACAAAAACCAGACCATTAGAAAATGAACACTTGCAAATTGCAATAAAAATAGCCAGTAAAGAACCAAATCCAATGAACACTGAAAACCTAAACCAAACCATAAAAAAATAAAAAAAAGAAGTGAAAATAAAAAATCTATGAGTGGCTAAAATCATATTAGATTAGAAAATGAACTGCTGAGATCAGCTAGGATTAATTTCAATGAAGCAAGGCCCTCATGAACACCTTGGGCATAGGCTCCTGAGGCACGAGCCTCGTTGAAGCTGCTGGGCCTAAGCAAGGTGAGGCACCAACCTTGTGCCTGAGTGAGCCTTGTGCCTTTAATAATAATGTCAAGGAGCATGTCATGGGTTAAAACTAAAACATTGACTCAACCATTATTAAGTCTAAAAATTCACAGCAGACTGCTTCACACGTGTTATCTATCACAAAATTTTCATACTTGATTTTACAGTAGTTTATTCTCAATAGCACTATCATTCTTTTGAGGAGAACCATTAGCACAAGATGGAGCCAGTAAAATTTTCAAACTCTGTTTCCTCTCTAAACAATTCTCTTGTCATAATATGAATTGAAGATGGGCAAAGTGTTAGTAGGTCACAATATGTCATATATGAGCTCAAAAAAATTACATCATGGACAATATATTTCACTCTATATCCCTATCATTTGGACAAGGACGAAAGAAAGTCTTTGGACAGATGATGTATTTGTGTAGATACCTTTAAGCCACTGTCAAGTTTCCCAGCAAGAGCCAAAAGCAAAGTGGATTTACCAGATCCTGGTGGACCCAAAAGCAATGTCATCCTATCAAGACAAATAAAAACACTTTAAAACTGTCAGAATTTTTTCAATAATAAGAAAAAAAAATAAAGTTATTAAATAAAGATAAATGTAAAAATAAGATTTGCCTGCTTTTTAGGTTTTTGCCATGTCGATATGTCAACAGTCAATAACACGTTAATTATTTAGAAGTCTTTTTCACATTTCTACATTACACACCTTCTAGGCCCTAGCACGAGTCGTGAAATCTTCCTTGATTTCCTGTATGATATACCTAGTCAAATTCCGGTCCACAATGGTGTTTGTAAGTTTAGTTGGGAACGTTCCATCCCTTGTTTTCAAATTTAGTATTACCAGTGTTTCTAGAGTATCACTTTGATGCCAAGTATTGACACATGGCCTCATACTAGACACACAAGGTACGGAATACATGTTCTTAGCAAAGAACTAAAATATCCGATGGATTTAAGGATTTTACTATATATCGTTCAAAGCCATCTACATGTATCTTAAATTTGTTTATTATAAGAATTGAGGAGTACAAGTAGATCAAATGTTTGTCCTAAATCATGTCATTTGGCCAAATAAGAAATTTCTGACAGGTTTAATTTTAATTTACTGATATAGTCGTAATTCTAAAATTTATAATTTTAAGGACAAACGAATTTGTTTACTTATAATAAAGTTGTTTTTTGATAACTTGAAGATTTTAAAAATTACGAAAATTAAACACTCAAAGAAAGCATTACTCTCTCAAATCCCAACACTATTACAATCTTAAGTTTTATTATGGTTTATTTTAATCTTACAGTTTTATACCCATGCTGGGATGATGATCCAAATGATTTTCTGAGGAAATTAAACTTTAATATCTGTGAAACTTCAAGTCTATTTTAAGTTATAGACACATCAAAATATTCTATAATTTTTTTAAAAAAATTTATTTGCCAAACACTATTCAATTTACACATCAGTAGCACTTCTCTTGGAACTCTATTAGTCAAAGTTACAGCACCGCTCCTCCAAGCTAGCACTTGTTGATATTAACACTTGTTAATACATATATTTGTCAATGTTCTTATAAATCAATCAAAAAATTAAAGATACCTTGAGGAATAACCTCAAAATATCTGGTTACAAATTCCGATCCTTATACTTGGTCATAAATTACCTATTAAAAAATCCCCTTACGTTGAGATTGTACATCACAAATCAAGAATAAGATCCAAATAGAAATCAAGAATATATCACCATAAAAGTTAAGTTAATTATTTTTTTCTAACATGCAAATGTACTTTATTCACCTGCCAAATATATGCATACCTTCCTGGTTTTACTATACCACTGACGTCGTTCAGGATAGTAAGAGTATGTCTCCTTGGATGAAGCATTCTCATACCAGTTGAAATTTTCTGCATTCAATTCATTTGAAGCAGTTTATTAAAAATGTTAATAGATAAAGCTTCCAAAGAAGCTAATTGGTGAATAAAGAAAAACTGAGAGTAGGAAAAAAATAGCAGACCTCAATTACGTCACGAGCATAATTCACTAAAGTCGGCAAAGCCCTGCTACCAACTTTTACCTTCGCAGTTATCGTCAAGTTTTCAAACCTTACATCCACTTTTGGAACCTCTATTCCAACTCTTTTCCATTATGAAAAATCAAAAACAAAAATTAATCATCCAAAGATAATATTAAAAAAATTAGTTATTCTAATTTTATGACTATTCATTGTATAAATTAACTCAGATAGAAGAACATAGGTCCATAAATCACACGGTGATGTCTCATTGTTAAAATGAAGCCCCAAAAAAAACACTTACAAAAAATTTCTTAACAATATTTTTTTTGAAGTTCAGATAATCTCTCTTTTCCCGCTACTTAATTTACTAAAACATCTATGCAATGTGCTCTATTCAAAGGCTTGTTTGGAAGAAACTTCAGTTACTGTCCAAGAGATACAAGGCCTGTGTATGGAAGGTTTATTGCTGGTGAACTCAAAGCAATTTCAAATGCATCTTAATATATTACCTCATTTCTACAAAAAGAGTCTCAGTTTACAAAATTAACAAATTTTAAGATTTTTTTAATCCATGTTTAGCCTCAAGTAAAATGATTTGTTAGTTTATTAGTGGTAATGGTGTGATAATTGTAATGTTAAAATTAAAGACATTACGTCATTTTATTTTACCATTAATAAAAAATAAAACATTTTCTGAAAGAAATTACTCTGTTTTTTTGTGTGTGGCATATTAGACTCTATTTGTGATAAGAGGGAGTACTATGATATTTACTGAAAGTTAATATCGAAAAACCTTATTTCCAACTTTGAAAAAAGCCTAATAAAAATTAATCTCAGTATAATAAAAAATCGATCAGCTCTTTCAATTATTAAATAGTTAACCCTGAAACGATCAAAATCTCATATACATATATTCCACGACAAAAAAACATGTTTTTAAATCATTACATACCAAAGGCGTAACATATAACTCAATCAAAAAAGTAATTGAACAAAGTATTGTAAAATTCTCTTCATTACCGATCGAGTCGTTGTTTTATAGCCGAGAGTAGTATATAATTATCCTGCTCCGATGTCGCCAATGCATTTTTAACCACAAGCTCGCGATTAATACGATCAAGTTTTCTGACATCCACCGTCTCAGTTCTCTCCCCTTCGCCGCGCGATTCCGAAACCGCCCGCCGCAGCAATGCGAAGTTCGTTCGTTTCTGCGACGGCAGTCTCTCAATCGCCGCCCATAGTAGCTCCGCCTCATCTCTTGCCACGTCGTCGGCGTTCGAGGGCCGAGCAAACGCCTCGCCTTGGCCGGCTTCCACATCCAACTCGAAGTACTCACTTCCGTTCGACGCGGCCATTCACTCTCTCTCTGTTTCTGTCTCTCTAAAATTCTCTCTACTTTTCTCTTCTCTTCTCTCTCTAGAAATTTTCTCCCTCCGGCTTATATATTAGGCGGATGCAATTTCTTAACAGAGTTTGTTGGACAGATAGGAGTCCCCCTTTTGTAATTCTCTCTTCGAATTCAGCTTCCTTCTAGAAAGTGTGATGTCCAATACCACCTCTCCAGTGTTTATCCCTCTCCCGCGAGTTTTGAAGATGAGGAAAGGACGAAAGTGGCCCTATGGCAGTGCGGTTATTGCTAATTGCCACTTGCTTTGCCCGGTTCATAAGATCTCGGAGGCGTAGATGCGGAAGCTCGTTGTGACACGTGTCATGCCGAATAGAATTGTGCGGATTTGTGTGCTTCAAGGAAAGATTTTTTCCCTAAAAAAATTATGTTAAGATAAATTATGTTGATTTGTTATTATATATTTTATTAATTTGTGGATCATATAATTATATCTACTTACAATAAAAATTAATTTATTTTATCATAATATATAAAAGAATTCAAACTATTTGATTTTATTTTTGGTACCTGCTACATTTGTTATTAAAGAAAAATGCTTCCATATTTTTTGGTGAGCTATTATTCTTGGTAATTTAAATTTGAAGTAAAGAAAACACACAGCTTATGAGGAACATAAATTAGGATTATATGGAAACGAATTTTAAATGATTGATATTAATTTTTTATCTTGTAAAAATTAAGATATCCTAAATTATCAGAATTGCCGTTTTGTACAATTTTGAGGATATGCCCACCTATCCTAAAATAAATTTTGTTTTTATTTAAAAATATCACCAGTCCAAATAATTTGTCTGGAATTAAACTTTTTAAAATTTGGAAGTTTGTTTAAATAAAGGAAATGTGTTAGGCATCACTCAATTTCCATGAAAACCATAGTTATTGCATTTCTATATTCTTCATTTAATAAAATCAATCTCGTGGTTGCATATAATAAAACGTTCAAAATTAGCATGTTTGAGTTTAGTGTGTGTGCTCTCTTTTTATTTTCTATCAACTTTTACATGGGAAAAGAAAAATATAAAAAAAAAATTACATGAAAATGAATACAGAAAAAAAATCATAATTTAAACAATAAAGTAAGTGTTGGGGTGTGATTATTTGGGTCTAGCTAAGGTGTAATCCAACTTATTTAATGGACCGAATTTGGTGTTGACCCATATATATATATTTATTTGGACGAGAGGAGAGTCCTTATTAAAGTAAGATTGTGTTTCCTTATTTGGTGGAACAAGAAGATCTAACTTGGGAAGAAAGCGATCAGTCATTAATTGCAGTTATAAGGTGATTCTGAAGAGGACTCCTACTCCTGGTTGGATTTGAGCAGGCAAGACTTCTATAAATACAGCTACAAGCAAGGGTTAAGGGTACATCACAATATATCATACAATACACAATTTGTACTATCCTCATTATTATAGTGGAATTCTCTCTCTCTGTGTGATTTTTTTCCCAATTGGGTTTTCAAGTAAATTCTTGTGTTCATATTTTATATCTCTTTATTTATGTTTATGTGAGTGTATTTCGTGAGTTTGATTTCACGACAATACAATCAACCGTTAGCGCGATTTTGGGCTGCTGTTTTGGTGATTTCGTTAGGCGTACAAAATCATGCGTTAACATTGGCGCCGTCTGTGGGAAACTTTTAATGTCATATTAAAATCACCAATTCATCAAGGAGAGCCAACGCATAAAGCTAAATTACTCCTTTTTATTAGATCAATAATATATATTCAACGTGTGCATAAGATTTCTGTTATTAATCTGATATGTTCATAATATTTAAAGTTGTAGTATCATCATAATAAAATTAATATTATTGATACTTCACATGTGTAACATATTCACCCGAATTCTCCTTTCATCAAATATTATTGATATGCGAGCCTAGCTTAACTTTAAATAAAGCCAACATTATATATATATATATATATATATATATATATATCAACATGTTAATATTACTTTTCTCCAATTATTATGGCCGAAGAAATTCATGTTAATATAACATGTTCAACCTTTTGTTGTGCATCGCTTGCAGCTTGGGGTCTGGCACTACTTGAAGCTTGTCTCCTCCAAGCATGCTGCCATAAGTTCTTCAGCTCATTTTTTCTAACAGACTTCACAAGAAAGTCAGCAGCACCTCTCAGCATGATCACTGTTACATTATCCTTGCACATAAATTTGGAGTGGAATGAATTCGCTACTTGTGGCATAAAGCCTCTTTGAAAAATACTGTGGGGAAGCCAGTGGCAGCAGAGTGTTCGAGGACGGAGGCAGTGGAGGTGGTTCATCTTCGGCTGTTATTCTCATAGCACCAAACGTCCTTCGGGAAGTCTTTGTTTTCCTGAAAAGATGAATATTCTTCGGATAAACATCATATGGATAAACATCATTCGGGAAGGCTTAGTTCCTCCCGAACGGATAAACATCCTACGAATAAACATCCTACGGATAAACATCTTTCGGGAAGGCTTAGATTCTCCCGAAACGATAAAAATCCTACGGATAAACATTCTACGGATAAACATCCTACGGATAAGCATCCTTCGAATAAGCACCTTTCGGGAAGGATTTGTTCTCCCGCAAGACAAACGAGATGTGGTGGGTTCAGTGATTTTACCAACATGACAGGCGGAGGGTATGATGGGCTTTTTGTATACTCTCTTATTTTAAGTTTCTTATAAATAAGAGACTGGGGGGCAATGTTGGGGTGTGATTATTTGGATCTAGCTAAGGTGTAGTCCAACTTATTTAATGGACCGAATTTGGTGTTGGCCCATATATATATATTTATTTGGACAAGAGGAGAGTTCTTATTAAAGTAAGATTGTGTTTCCTTATTTGGTGGGACAAGAAGATCTAACTTGAGGAGGAAGCGATTAGTCATTAATTGCAGTTAGAAGGTGATTCTGAAGAGGACTCCTACTTCTGGTTGGATTTGGGCAGACAAGACTTCTATAAATACAGCTACAAGCAAGGGTTGAGGGTACATCACAATCTATCATACAATACACAATTTGTACTATCCTCATTATTATAGTGGAATTCTTTGTCTCCCTGTAGTTTTTTTCCAATTGGGTTTTCGCGTAAATTCTTGTATTCATATTTTATATCTTTTTATTTATGTTTATGTGAGTGTATTTCGTGAGTTTGATTTCACAACAATACAATCAACCGTTAGCGCGATTTTGGCCTGCTATTTTGGTGATTTCGTCAGGCATACAAAATCAGGCGTTAACAGTAAGTATATTACTTTGTTAGGATTTTCTTATTTTAGATGGAAGTAAAAAGGAATTCTTTAAAGTATAAGATATTGAAAATGTAAGACCCCGAATTTTATGAAATAAAAGTATTCAATTTTCTTATAATTATTATTCTATTCAGTAAATGGTTAAATTGATAAAAGGTTAAAGTTAAGGGTGATATGTGCAAATTTTACAAACTAAGCAAGTTGGCATAAAATATTCGTTGTGTCAGAGAATATTCGTTTGGTCGGGTAATATTCTTTTAGTCGGAGAATATTCGTACGACGGCGCAGTCATTGGTGGACCCCACAACGGAATAACTGTCGGATATAGAAAGCGGCATAAATAACATTTTTAAAAATAACGGCAAAACTTTTACCGTTAAACTGTTGAAATACTCAGTGGTTAAAAATACAATAATACGCGTTGTTGCACAGTAGCACACGGTATTGCACAGTAATTTCTAATTATTGATTATTACGTAAGAAGTCACTCATTTAATAATTGTTACAGTAATTAATGTTCATTATTTTATATTATTGATTCAATAATTGTCACAGTAACCACTGCACAGTATTTCACATTATTAAATCAATAATTGTCACACATATTATTGGAATGATATAATTAGATTGCATTATTGACAATATTTAAAAAATTCTGTCGAGAAAAGTGGTTATGTTATATAATTACGCGCCAATGAAATTTTTTTTTATTGGAAAGCCCCCTCTTTCCTAGGAACGACCTGGTTGTCAATATTGTGATTCTGTAATATTAATTGTGAATAATAATTGATTGTTGATAAATATGATAAGTAAATATTGATTCAATTTTGATATAAATGTAGAAATTTTTAGGAAGAGACATTTGTTGAAATTGACATTTTATCTCCTCCGATAAAATAATTTATTCAAATATATTATTATAATATTACATTATAAATAGTATAATGTGATAATATAATAGTATTATTTTATAATTTGAATGGTAACATTATTATAATAAATTTATGGTATAAAATAAAATGAGGTGGAAGAGAGAAAATAGAATTAGAAATTCTTTTTAATAATTATAAATGTTTTAATATATATATAAAAATGTGAGAAAATTTGGTGGAAGAATGGTCCTCTTAGGTGTGCTGAAGGTTTTCAAATGTGGAGTGCTTGAAAATCATCCGTGTAAAGTTTAGTCAGTTTTGGTGTTCTGGCATTTTCCTATAAATAGGCTGCTTAGTTAAGAAATGAAAATCACACCAGAATCAGAAAATTTTCTCTCTATAATATTGAGCGTATTTTTTGTGAGTATAAGGATAGTTTGAGTGTGGATTACGGTGCAAGATTTTCTCAACATTATATCCGATATTTCAGTCAGATCTAGTATTCTACTAAAGTAAAGGATATTATTTTTCTCGTAAAGGATATTATTTTTTTCGTAAATGATGTTATTTTTTTTCAATATTCATAAAAAATAATATTTTCTTTCATATTCCATATTATGAAAGTTATAATATTTCATTTCATATTCCTAAATTTAAACTTACTACGGTAAGTATTGCTTCTATAATTCCTGAAATAATCAGAAATTCCTTGAGTTTTGCACTTCATCTAATATCATTTTACCGGAATATTGGTCTGAACTTTAACCTTTTCATGTCGGGGTACTATTCATTCGAGTACTATTTACGAGTTACTATTCATGAGTTACTATTTATTAGTTACTATTCACGAATTACTATTTATGAGTTACTATTCATGAGTTATTATTTATTCGAGTACTAATCACGAGTTACTACTCATGAGTTACTATTCATGAGTTACTATTCACGAGTTATTATTCACAGGTGTAATTCACGACAAAAATTGGTTTATTTTTCTGTCTAAATTATCTTGGATTTATGAATCTTATTCTTGAAATTGGATCCATATTTTTATCTTCATGTTGATAATTTGGATATTCTTGAACTCTGGATAAATTAAATTGTAAATCTTTAATATTTGTCCTTGATCTCACTAGATTCATTCTTTATATCATTGTCATTATCCTCAGTCTTAAATTGTGTTGAAAGTTATCTTTGGCCCGTAGTGCAAAGATGAACTGTTGATTGATGAATATCTTTGGTCCGTAGTGCAAAAATGAATTGTTGATTAATAAATATCTTTGGCCCGTAGTGCAAAGATGAACTGTTGATTGATGAATATCTTTGGCCTGTAGTGCAAAGATGAACAATTGACTGTTGAATATCTTTGGCCCGTAGTGCAAAGATGAATTGACTAACATGATAATGTCTAAATGCTGTAGACTAGTATAATCATGATTATTGATGTTACAAATGAATATCTTTGGCCTGAGTGCAAAGATGAATTTATTAGCATGATTATGTAAAAGAACTGTGATAAGAACTGTGATTTGGTATAACTATGATCTTTGGTGTTTCAGGTAAAGATAGGTGATGAAAATTATCTTCGTTTTAGGTGCAAAGAGGAATTTATCAACATGATTATGATCATGAACTATTTTCATAATTGTGGAGAGAAATTGTTAATTGATGTTACATGGATGAAATATTGTTGGTGGACTTTTAACATTGAGAAGATAATAGACATTATGGTCTATTTGACTCTTCTAATGGATTGTTCGTTCTACTACAACTATGGTTGAAAAGTTTTATCATCTACCATATGTTCTAAATATCTGATTTATTACTGATGAAAGCTATTGATAATTTAATTATCATTAGTCATGATATTCTTTACTGGGCTATTTGTGCTCACTCTTTTGCTTCATAATTCCTTTCAGGTAATAAGAGTGTAGCTGGGTTGAGCGGGGATAACAAAATAATAGTGTAATGGTCAGTGACTATTGAGTTTCTCAATACATTATAAAACAGCATGACGATATATAATTATATTGAGAACTTTAAATGTGTGTGTCGTATTTTATACGTCATTTAACAGTTGATTTTGGTGACCCGACTTAGGTGAGGTGAATCCGACTTTGGAAGGGTGTGTTGCCACTATCATACACGATGTCTAATCACATACAACTTCATGTTATTATAACACATGGTTGTGCGCATCCACTGGCTGATTATATCTATGAGCACTACCTATATAATCTTGAAGTATGGTTGTAATATAATCCTCAGTTTGAGAAAATTGAGATAATTATATGGCAAGAGAATATCCACCATTGGAATGAACAGGATAGTAATCTTCTCGTTCTTCTTTGGGGTCTATTGGGTCAACCAAAGTTAATTCTCAAGTCCTATGATATCTATTATAACTTAGAAGCATGGCCTCCCATGTACGAAGGTTTCTTTGAGCATTTTTCAAAGATTTTAATTCCTAAAATAGTTATTGACTGTTAGAGCTGACAATTTAAGTTGAAAACCATATAGTTAACCAAAACCACTTGGATCTATTGGGTTGGTTAACTAGTTTTTAAGTGATGGATTGGTTTGATTTTGAACCCATATTATTATTACAAATATGGGTTGGATCTAGTTTAACTACTTTTGACCCATATTAGTCTATAATAATTTATTACACTTTGAAAAGCTAATACATTAACATGTATGCATTATTACACTACATTATTATAAAACAGTATAACACATATACATTATACATATTACATACTTTTGTTATTTATACAGTTGTAATTATGTATAAAAACCATTTCACTAATTATGGAATTAATCCATAATAAAGTTAACACTTTTAGTGTAACGAACTACTAATTTAAATAATTATTATATCATCCCTTAATTAATTAAAATAACTCATTTAAATTATACAATTTATAATATATAATTAAATTTTATTTATGTTTTATATTATATAATATAATATAATTTAATCAATATTTTAAGTTTAGATACATATACTGTTTCAAGATAATGATTTCTAGTTTTCCCAAATATAATTTTGCAGTTACAAACATGTCGTCAAACACTATTAAATTCAACTTTTTATATACCCCGCACCTCCACCCCCCACCCCCACCCCCACCCCCACCCCCCAAACCTATCCCTCACCCCCAAAAAAATTAATATTTATTGATTACGTATACACCCCCACCCCTACCCACCCACCCCACCCACTCCACCCCACCCCCACCCTCGCCTCAAAAAATAATATTTATTGATTATGTATACACCCTCACTTAGCCCCCTGCCCACCCCCACACCCACCCCCCCGCCCCGCCTGCCCGCCCCCACCCCACCTCCACCCCACCCCAAAAAATAATATTTATTGATTATGTATACACCCCCACCTCACCCCCCGCCCTCCTTGCCCCCACTCCCGCCCCCATCCTCACCAAAAAAATAATATTTATTGATTATGTATACACCCCCCCCCCCCACCCCCCCCCCCCCCCCCCCACCCCCCACTCCCCAAAAAAAATATTATTTATTGATTATGTATACACTCCCACACCCCCCGCCCCACCAACCCTCACCCCCACCCTCAACAAATTTTTTTTTTTACTGATTATATATGTGATGAATAGATTTTATATCTTTGAATCATGTACTTTTTACTTAATTATTTTGTTAGTTGTTAAGTATTTTTTATTTTGTTTGATGCATTTTTGATGTTTTCATGCAAGAATAGAAAATGTGATTTGAATGGAGAAAAAACAATAAAAGGTGTTATTTAGCTTTGCTATGGAGCCAAGGATGTTAAGCGAGGACTTGGGGCAAAAACAAAGTGTTAACAAGGAATGAAAGGTTTAGTTGGGCGAGCACATGAGGAAGAGTAAAATGTGGATACAAGGATTTAAGAGCTGCAACAGGGAGCTGCGGCGCTGCCTTGAAGCCGTGGCGCATGAATGGTAGAGTTGCGAAGCTCGTTTAGTTGGTTAGATGCGTCTGGCGCGTGTTTTCTGTGGGGAAGAGACTTTTTTCGGCTGTTAAGTTCCAGTTTAATAAAGAGATGTAAAAGAGAGAGAAGTTTAGAGAGTTGAGTGTTCATAGAGAATGCAAAAATATACAAAGAACAATTACTATCAAAGAGAGGACTGCAAACATCATCAACAAAGACTGTTTCTGAAAGGAGAAAGAATGGAGGATTGAAGATTGAAGGACTAGAAGAGAACCTAATTCCAGATTATTCATTTACCTTTATTCTTCTATCTCTGCACTTCCAATATGATGATGACTAAGTTTTCTTTTCTTATCATGAACTAATTTTCTATTCAAGATTATAATGGAACATGATGATTGGATTTAATTAATTTATTTCTTATTTAGTTATAATCAATTGTTTACCAAATTGTTTATCATATTTTATTTTGCATGTGATAATTGTATGGTCAGCAATTAATCTATCGATCTAGATTATATTGTAATATTGATTCTAGATTAGGTGTGGAATATGATACATATGTTGGAACTATTCTTCTTAGGAGTGAATATCCAATATGCAAGAGGGATAAGATTATACCCAATTGTTGCATGAACTTTAATAAGAATTGGTAGTTTTTGCTTGATTGTTAATTGTTCACATAGGAATATTATAACAACCCGTGTCAAATCTCGAGTCCGGAACAAATCTCTAGTCAAATTCCAAGTTCAAATAGAATCAAATCCATCCAAAATAAAACCTTAAACAACTGACCCAAGAGTATCTTCTTGTGTCATCTTAGCCCACCACAGGCTCACCCAAAAGTCATGACTGAAGGTACTATTGGTAGTAAGTTAATTACTTAAGTATAGATAAATATTTCCCCTATCTTTTGATGTGAGGCTAGGGTGTTACAAACTCCCCCAGTTAAATTTCTGACATTCCCGTCAGAACCGATCACACACACGGTCCACAGACCTTTGCCTCTCTAGCCATTGTGGGATAATACCGGCTGCCTTCGTGTCCCCACCTCAGACAACCCAATCGGATAACCCGACCCGAGCTTTCGAGAGTCGGCTCTGATACCATCTTTGTAACACTCCCTTTCCGAAATAGAAAGAGAGGTTACCCAAAATACAACATAACCGAAGAAATCATAATAAAACTTTAAACCACAAAAGAATAGTCTTTAAACCAATAAATATCAAAAGGCAAACCAGAATAAATGCCAAATTAACCCAAACCACAATCTAAAATAACTATTATAACTCCAAATAAGTCAATGTATCATAGTCTAACAAAATATATCAAAACTATTGGATAGAAGGAAGCTCTCATCACACTTGCCCTTGATCCCCTAATTACCTACCGGAAGAAAAATACAACATGAGCCAAATGCCCAGTACAGATATAAAGTACAAAATAAAGAACTGAGATAACAAACTCAATTTAATGAACTGAACTGTAACGAACAAAACTGTTAGTTTCCAAATGCAAGTTAGTTATCTAGAAGGGGGTGAATAGATATTTTAAAAATTCTTTCTTTAAAATACTTTGTCAGTATTGATTATACTGACAGCAACAGAATATATGTTTTGTTCCCCTTCAAGATATTGCAGTTAAGGTTTGATAAACAGTTATGGCAGTTATAGCAGATATAACAGTTATAGCAGTTAATGAGAGATAATGAGACACAAGATTTTAAGTGGTTCAGAGCACACAAGGCTCCTAATCCACTCTTCTACTCCACGAGTAGGAAATCCACTAAGGATGTCTCTTACAACTGAATCTCTTAGATTTCTTCAAGGCCAACAGCCCTGTAACTTCTCTTAGTTCACTTAGAATTCTTCAAGTCCTCTAACTTGGTACTTCTCTTAGTTCACTTTAGAACTCTTCAAGCCCTCTGACTTGGATCTGCTTTTAGTTCACTTTTGAACTCTTCAAGTCCTCTGACTTGGTTCCTCACTTGGATTGACAGTTGTTGTTGAGGAGTGTTACTCAGTTGCAATTAAGCATTCGTTCTGAAGAACTGAGTAACAAAGCAAGCTTTCCTCTTTTAGGATCGTAGAGTTGATCGTTGAGTGTTCTTGAGTTTTTCTCTTGATAATCTTTCTTTTTGTATCTTGCTTACTTGTTTAGTCTGAATCCTTGTTTGATTTCCTTATAAAAGAGCCATTCAAAATATGTCCGTTTGAATGATCTCGTGGCTACATTTAATGCTTCAGACGTTTCTATGCAGTTGATGTTGACATCCTGCTTTCCTGCTGCACTGTCGACTGGCCCACTGACACAGCAGACTGTAACTTCACCTAACACCTGAAAAGGTGTTTTCTGCATGCAGTTTAGTCCTTTCCTTAGCTTCTTCAATACGCTTCTTCAATTTAAACTAAGGATGAATATGGAATCATTAGGACTATCAAATTGTCAACGGCTATTAGCCTTTCTTCATTTGTTTCCCTTCCTCCTTTCATCAGAACTACGATCTTTGATGCTGACTGGAGAAGCACTACGATTATGATCATGGTACCATAATTGTTGTGTGTTTCCTTGCACAGCTTGACTCAAACTTGATCGTAAAGAACACTAAGATTTCTCTTAAGCTCTTTGGTAAACTACGATTCCTGCTTGCTTGTCTTTCAGACTCCACACTTCTGAGAGCACTCTGTGATTCTCAACTTGGCTCGGCAGAAGCTCAGATCTTCTTCATGATTCTCAGTGTGGCTTCTAAGGCAGACTACGATTCTGATATAGTCACTCAAGCTCCACGAGTCTTGCCTTGGCCTATGTAGACTTGATTCTCTTAGCAGACTACGATTCTGAACATCTTCGTTTAAGCTCCATGAGTCTTGCCTTGGCCTCTGCAGACTTGATTCTTTTGGCAGACTACAATTCTGGATATCTTTATTTAAACTCTACGATTTTGCGTTGTCTTCTGAATGCTACCTTTGACAGACTACGATTTTGTCAAGGCTTTAACTTTTACAACTCAAATAGATCAACCTAACAGATTTGATCTTTTCTTCTATACATTTATTTACATAAATGATAAACATTAAAGCACAGATTAACCTAACATTTTGATCTATCATCTAAGTCCTTGTACATTGATTCTCTTAAGGACTGTACACTCAAGCATTTATATTTACTTTCAATATCAAATATGAATATGCAATTCTCAATAATCTCCCCCTATTTGATGTTGACATAATCAAGGAGATTTAGATCATAGCATCATTTTCTAAATGCAGAGTGCTAGAAAGTAAATATGTCTTAGTGTTTCAGTGAGCAACTAAAATTTATAGAGAATAAGCATGAATTTATTGATGTTTGAAAAGATATTACAATCTAGCATAGGAACATTAATACAAAATTAAGTTTAAACTTATCTCTATCTTCTTTGCCTCTTTGGTTTTGGAGGATTGGAATGCTCAACAATTCTTCTTCTTCTTGAGGCTTCATTTCTTCTTGAAATATCCTCTAGCTCATCTCGGGTTAGTGGTTCCGAATGATCATGTCTGTTCATGAAGGCATGATCTCCAACTGGCATACTAAAACCAGTGGAGGTTATACCTTGTGAGCTGGAGGCTGAGGCTTGACCTTGGCTCCTCTGAGTGGGTTCAACTATGAGAGGACTTTGAGTGCCACCACACGACGATTGACTAATGTGAGTTTGTATTTGCTTTCTACTTCCTCCTCTGCCTATGTTTCTATCTTCTCCTTCCTCATTATTCTCCCCCTTTATGTCAGCATCAAGGGTTCGAACATCTTCAGAGAGGCGTTTGATTCCTTCAACTAACTCATGCATCTATGAGTGGTTTTGAGAAGTATCACTACGATTTTCAGCAACTCTAGCCTCAATGTGTCTTTGCTGTTGTTGAATCCGTTCCATTGCACTGTAGTTCTGATTAAGTTGAGTTGTACTGGATTCTTAGAAGAATTGAAGTGAGGTGCTCAGTTCTGAGATTTGATTGATCAACAGCTCATTCTGGGATTGCTGATTCTTTTGCATGATTTCTATAGCTTCCTTATGCTTCTTTGTGGTAGCAAAGTGAATCGCATCCCTTTGACTTAGGCTTTCACCCATTTCCTTGAAAATTTCCTTCAGCTTCTTGGACAGTTCAGTTGCCAACTTTCTTGGCAGAGGCTTGACTGATTCGATTATATGATCGAATCTCATGTGAAGCGCTATGGAGTGAGCTTCAAGAATCTCTCCAGATTCTGACCCTATTTGATTCAATGCTTCATTCAGCTCCTCCTTTGTTGGCATGAGAGACAGTTGATTTAGAATTCGTTGTGTCTTAGGAGGAGGAGGGGTAGCTGTAGTGTGTTCATCTCTCCTTGATAAGCTTGCGAGAGCAATAGTCATATCAAAATATTCATTATTGGAGGATGATGGGATGTCTACTTGGGTTAGAGGGGTTGGTGTTTGCTGTATTGGCGTGATGTTTGGCTCAAATGTCTGTGTTCCTGTTTCTTTGAGCTGGTCTGGAGACTCTATGATTAACGAATCAGATTGATCATTAGGCATAGATCGTAGTTCGTCGTCCTAGATTGGCATTTCAATAGTTGAGTTTGCAAGCATTTCTTCAACAACTCTTGTGATGTGCTCAATCATTATTGGATGATTCATGGGTTGCTCTAAGATAACAAGTTGGTTATTTGGTTCATCAGATACAGAGATTTGGGACTCTGTAACTGGAAATTGATTGAGTGGATGCAGGACCACTTCCAACCATTTGGGCACTTCGTAGAACTGATAGAAGTGTGATGATGGGGTGTGGTTGATAATAAACGAGAGAGGAGTGGAATATACTTCATGCTCAGGTTCTAAGGTTGAAGCATTCTTGATCAGTTTCTGAGCAAAACTCCTTTCTCTTGGGAAGCCATAAGCAAGCACTAAGATTGCTGGATATGCCTTGAATGTCCAGAATATGTGATTCCAGGAATTGAGAATCATAGCTCTCTGATATGGCATCATGGGCAAATAATTGAACAGCTGATTGTAGTTTGCTGTTCTTTCACCATTTCATCCCATATATAAAACCTCAAGATCATCATCTTCTTCTTCATCACTCTCTGCATCATGAACTTGCACAATATCAATCATCTCAACATCATCTGCAATATTTATCATTTCTACAACAGCAGACTCTATGAATTCTTCATTTACTGGGGGGACTTCATTATTCTCTGTCTCCTTTTCTTCTAATTGCTCCCCCTTAGCTGAAGCACTTTCTTGAACAGGAGTTTTCATAGTTTCTCCTTCTTGTACTTTAGCAGTGTCATCTTTATTTGGGCTTAGCACAACCATTTCTGGCATAATCCCTTTAGCCATTTCTTCTCCCAGAGATTCATCAATGCCAGCATCAAATATATCCACATTATCTTGATTTGTAGTCTGATCGGATGCAGCAGAGTTGTCAGCATCTCTGATGTATGTTAATACATCTTCAATGATTCTGATCTCTTGTGGAGTTAGACCAGATGCTTGTTGCTTAGTGGACTGGTCAGCCTTTTCTGTAGCCCTTCTTCTATCATCTTCTTCCAATACTTCTTCATTGGTAAGAGCATACTTCTTAGCCAACTTCTTCACCCTCTTCTTTGACTTAGGCATAGCCTTTGCATCCTTTTCAGCTTCAGTCCTTTGAGTTTGCTCAGGTTGAGATGCAGTTGCAGTTTCTCCTTCTGCAGTGGCAGCTAGTCTGGACTCTATGATTGGTGATGACTCCACAATCGTAGTGAGTGTAGACTTCCCTATTTTATGACTCCATTTCTTCTTTCTCTGAGGTTCAAAACTACCTTCAGCTTTATCTTCATTTATCTCCCTCTTCTTCTTCTCCTTCATAATCTCCTTGCCTTGAGGGACATCAGTGGTTGAGTCTTGGGGCTCCTCCGCTGCTTGAACACTTTCATGCATTTTTTTCTTCCCTTTACTCTTGCTGGTCAGAGCTATAGCTTTCTCTTGATTCACCTCTTTTTCTTCCTCTTTGGCTTCCTTTATAGCAGATGAGGTTGCAGACATCATCTTTACATTTTTTGCTGGATTTTTTTTCCAATTTTGAAATAGTTGCTGGGTCATCTTCCTATTCGGATTGATTGGAATACCATCATTGTCCCCAATTTTGTTACCCAGTGCATCCTGAATGATAATGCTGATAAACCTCCCATAGAACATTGTGGCAGTGCTCTTGGTCTTCATAGGTCCTTGCATCCATTTTCCAAACCACTCCATTAGCAAGGCTCCATAGTTGAGTTGGACTCTAAAGCGGATAGCTGTCATGAGCTTTAACTGCTTTTCATTTACAGAATCATGACCAGAGCTTTTGCAACATATGCACTTTCCAACAATATCAGCAAGAAATTCATATTCTTGGGGAAATTCTTTCTTCTTGTAACCACTATTCCCTTTATTTTTTGTGTAGTTCATCTTCTTCAGACCTTTATAGAAGTCAACAGCCACCATGGATGAAAGACCTTCACTTTTGAAACCTAGGGCTAGGTTTATGCTTTCAGCGTTGAGTCGGATTTTCACATCTTTGACCTTGGTGAGAATGGAGTCTTGATCAACAACTCCATTGCAGTAAAACTCCTTCATCAGCTTTGGATATATCAGTGTGCTGGTGCTCAGAGCATTCTTAAGACCCGCTTTCTTTTGGAGTGAAAGAACTTTGTGAATCTCAGGTCCAGCCTTCTCGAATCCGTCAAAACATAGTTGATAGCCGAAAATAACATTGGAAGTAGCCATTTGTTTGTTTGATTTTCCTGCAGTGAACGAATTTGGCTTAGCTTTCTGAAACTTAGGGCTTAGTTTGAGAGAGAGAGAGAGAGATAGAATCGTTTGGAATTCAAAAAGTAAACTGACAAATAACAGTTCAAAAATAATTTAAAAACTTCCCTCCATATTTTGCATCATGGGACACGTGTCAAGTTCTGCAGCACTCTACGATTTTAAGTTATGTGGAAAGTTCCATTCTGCCCTTAGCTCCCCTTGAGCTAGTGAGTCCTTGTGAGATAACTACGATAGTAAAGAACCACTCCACGATTGTTGAGTTCAATCCTTTGCTTGCTCTTCAACCATTGACTCTACGATTTTTGTGATGCATTCTGAACTGACATCCCTTCTGGATTAAGATTGCTCAGGAAGGGCCAATCTCTTAGTTTGACACTAAGGATCAGGTTTGTCCCTGAGATACTTATCAGAAGGGTTGCTTGGCGTGATGATGTTGCTATCACTGTGAGCTTTTCTACTTTGGCTGGATCACTCCACGATCGTGATTCCTCTTTGTTATCTCTACTATTTAGACTTAGCCTTTATATCTGTAAGGTTAGCACCATCTAGAGCATAGAATTCATGGTTGCAAATTTAACATACCTAACTCACTTATCAGTTTATTAAATCTGAATTCATCTAAGGTTTTAGTAAACACATCAGCAAGTTGATTTTCAGTAGGGATGTATTGTAAAGATATTGTTCCATTTTGAACATGATCCCTAATAAAATGATATCTTATTTCTATATGCTTGGTCCTAGAATGTATGACAGGATTATTTGTTATTGGTATGGCACTTGTGTTATCACAGTGTATGGGTATAGATTTGAAATCAAACCCATAATTTGCTAACTGGTTCTTCATCCATAGGATTTGAGCACATCAACTGCCTGCAGCAATGTATTCAGCTTCTGCTATTGAAGTTGATACTGAGTTTTGCTTCTTGCTGAACCAGGACACTAGTCTATTTCCTAGCAGTTGACAAGTGCCACTGGTACTCTTTCTATCTATTTTGTATCCTGCAAAGTCAGCATCTGAATATCCTGTCAGTTAAAATGAGGACTCCTTGTGATACCATAGACCCAAGTAGGGTGTACCTTTGAGATACCTGAAAATCCTTTTTACAGCAGTTAAGTGTGATTCCTTAGGATTAGCTTGAAATCTAGCACATATACATGTTGCAAACATTATATCTGGTCTACTGGTAGTTAGGTAGAGAAGGGAGCCTATCATACCTCTGTATTGAGTAATATCAATACTTTTACCTTTCTCATCTTTGTTAAGCTTAGTTGCTGGAGCAATTGGTGTTTTCATAGGAGAGGCTGATTCCAGGTCATACTTCTTAAGTAAGTCTTTGATGTACTTGGCTTGGCTTATGAAGATACCTTCATCAGTTTGCTTTAATTGTAGTCCAAGGAAGAAGTTCAGCTTACCCATCATGCTCATTTCAAACTTGCTCTGCATATGTAATACCCGAGAATTTCCATATATTATTAAATAAATATATTAATGGAAATGAGAATTTATTTGAATATACATGATTTTGTGTTATGAGATGAATTAATTCAATTATATATAATTGAATAATTATAATAATTGAGAAATTGGTGGAGTTTGTGATAAACTCGTTGATTGCCTTGTGTGGCACAGTGACGTAATATAAGAATGATTATATTAATTTAAGCGAACAATTAATCTATATTAATTGTTAATCGAAGAATATTAATTAACTGTTATAAAATACTAATGAGGATTGATTAATAATATGTGATTATTATTGCAAGAAACATAATAATAATGAGCAACGTGTTTATAAATATAATAAGATTATATTAATTGATATGTGCAAATGTGCAATATTTGAATATATAAAGTATATGGAATACAACTATATTATATAGTGTAGAGAGACACTTAAGTGTGACCATGCATGTATATACATAAACTATGTTATATAATGCAATGCGAATATATTACACATAGAAACCATATATTACATGAAGCATAATGTGATTATGTTAAAACTATATGTTATGAATGCATGATAATACTGATGTGACAATAAATATGTGAGAATACACTGTATAATATATCATGAACATATTGTAAACTATTAATTTTAATAAAGTGAGACATCATGAATATATGGTGAACAATTTAATAATACATGAGATAATGTAATAGTATCCGATTGTATTATATCGGTAAGATAAAATGTACATAGATTATATGTATTCAAATTGCATTTATTACATTATGGGGAGAACATTGTAATTATAACCTAAGAGTACATATAATATATAACATAAGTATATGGTGTATATATATATATACAAGTGTAGCATATAGTCCATTTGTAAGAATGCTGAGGTTTGTTTGGCTTGTCCCTAAATGATAGTCACTATCTCTTCACACGTGAACACTCATGAAGCTAGCCTACTCTCTTCTCTCAAACTCAGCATTCTAGCCATCATGAAGGGAGTGGGCAGAATAGTGGAAAGCACCAACTATTTACCAACTCCTTCTTATCTAGCATGCAATCCTTCAATCCGTTGTTTTGATTTGGAAGGAAAAGGCTTTGTCTGGTCATGAATTTCTCTATAAATAAGCTCTCCTCCTTCTTCAGTTCTTTTGCTGAGCATTTTGGCTAAGTGAGACTAGAGAGCATATATATATATATATATATATATATATATATATATCAGTGTTATTGAGATAGCAGCAAGCTTAAATCATTTACAGAGGTATAATTCCTCTTCCTGTGTTCTTCATTTCCGTTTTCTGTTTCCGAAGTTTCCTTGAAATTCTTGATTATGCTAAATTGGATCATGATTGGTTTGTAGAACCCTTATATTGTTGTTATATGAACATACACACATGATAGAACCACTGAATAGTCTTTCATTTCCATTATTCCTCTTTAATTTCTGTGAATACATGAAATTCGTAAATTAGTTAGAGTTCATGAAATTGGGAATTGATAATTGCTATTGACTGTTATATAAGCATATATGTATGTGTTAGTAAGTTAAACAAGTCTAATAGCATTTGGGTATGTTGAAATCGATGAAATGGGAGGTTTTTGGTCGGATTTCGCTGCAGTCTGAACTGCAGAAAACTGCCTCGACGCCGCAGCGCCGCAGCCCGCGCCGCAGCGCCACACGCGCCGCAGCCCGCGCCGCAGCGCCGCACGCAGCGCCACTCGCGCCGCAGCGCCAGTAGTGAGCTGCTGTGCCGCGCCGCAGCGCCAGCCTCTGTGTTCAGTTTTTTTGTATTCTGCAACAAAACTGTTATGAACTAATTGTTTGATTTTTGTTTAAACAAGTCTGGGAGCATGATTAATACATATATATAAACCTAATGAGGCAATGTAAGCATGTTTTAGTATATTAGCATGCATGATTAACCAAACGACATATAGTTTGGAAACGAATTTAAAGTTTCATAAACGACGTTAACATATATGAAGCATGTTTACATACTGACCTTGCAAGCACGTTAGTACCACCTAGAGACACATGAAGTGCATGTTAGCTTATCTATATTAGTTCCGTAATAAAATATGAACATGTGAACCTAACTAGTGCTCATTCCTAACAAGAATAGAAGTTTGAAGGTGGATATGATCATGTAAATGCTATATAGTCATTTTGATGTTATGAGCATGTTTAGATAGCCTTGAAATACATGAAAAGCATGTTAACTTACATATATAGGTTTCATAAGGAAGCATGAACATGATAGACCTTATTAATGAACTATACTAACAAAGTATAAGCTTTGAACGTGAACGTTGGTATGTTATGACGAGAATTAGAATTTGACATTTATGGACACATGTGATAGTACTCTTAGACTCATTCATGTGTCATGCATATATATATATACCATGATTAGTTGCCATGATTAAAGTTTAGCATGAACAAAGCATGTTTTCAAGATAATAACAATGCTAGCTACATATATGCAATACGAGTACTCATGAGCGTGACTAATACAAGTTATATGAATATCTTATGTGTTTAAAAGCGACCATGTTAGACCATATGAGTTCGTGTCCTTGAATGGCTTTAAGTATTAACTTAAGAACCTATACCATGTACGATTGGATTTGGAAAAGTTATACAAGCATGAAAGTATCCTTTAAATATGAATAAATGCTACGCGATATTATATGATGTTACTTGAACCGATTTTTGACGGTTAACTTAAGGAGATGCCGTAACTTGCTAAAATGAAATATATTTAGTATTGATTGCGGTCTTATGTGATATTAATAATATGCAAGCATGTTTGCTAATTGTTGAGATCTTATATAATATGAGAATGCGTTTAAACTCTAAAGAAGGAACGTTAAGGATAGAAATTATATTCTATGTAACTGTGTAGCTAGGTAAAACTTAGCTTATGTGTTGATCGTATATTCAAAGAGAAAATGTGAAGTTAAATTATATGACTAATGAATATCATATATATACGTAACTGTATTACGATAGGAATTCGAAAGTGTTGATTTGCTTGTCGTGGATAAACTACGCTAAAGGCAAGTTCTCTTACTTACACTCTTTTAAAGTGCAAGTATCCTAACCGACGCATTTACTTTATGCAAGGAAATTTATAATTGTGAAAGTTTCCTAACTTATACTCTTTTACTATGCAAGTATCCTATCTTGTGTATTGCGAACTAGTTTCCTATTTAATCGGTTGAATCGAATTAGCATACTTGAACTCTTATTTCATTAAAGCTATTATTCATGTTGAACTTAGTATTGTTCTTGAATATTGTGAAAGTGTCTATGCCATTTGATTCGGCTGGACTTATGTTATTGAAAAGCAACCCAAACTAATTGATTGGTGCGGGATCTTGTATTTGACTGAGAAGAACAACCTTCGTTGAAGGGAATATATAATTGTCGGAGAACCGACGTGCACACTTGAGTATGGTTGATTGTTATGCATAACGAGGGTACTTTAGGCTGATCACCTGTTGTACCTGTTTTTGTTGGATTTTCAGTTTATTACTGTCAATTCTAGTAGAAGTTTATAGTCCGTAGTGACTACTCAGTATTCAATTATTTGAAATCTTGAATTGACTTATTATTGAATCATATTGATATTATCCTGTCCTTAGCGACTGATATTGAGAACTGTTGATATTCTTGTTATTCTTGAACTATCAAATCTTGTTATACCCTTTCGAGAATTGAGAATCTTATTACTCACCCTTATTGTATATTACTTGCTGGGCAATTTGTGCTCATTCTTGCTTTCCCTAAAATATTTCAGTTAAGGTAGAGCATGGTGAACCTTCGGGCGTTGATAAGGGCAAGGGCAAAGCTACCAACTAGCTTATGTCTGTTATGTTTTAAATATATTAATATTGTATGAAGATGATGTAGTAAGACTGGATTTGATTATGTTTAAGCTTAAGTTAGATTATGTAATAAGTCGTTAACTGATATTATTATGAAATCTATTAAGTACTGTAGGTTGCGAGACTTGGGGGAATAATTATAATAAATCATTGTAAATTATTCTAGAATAGATTTTCCGCTGTGATCGTATGATATTTAATTATTATTATTGTGATGTATTACCATGAGCACGTGATGAACCGAATTCGAGAGACCAAGTGGCGGTCCTGGAATTTGGGGGCGTCACAGCATAAGCTTGGCAAATCTTTTACACAAATTTTCATCAGTAGAGCCAAAGATAATATCATCTACATATATTTGAACTAGTAAAGCTTTATCTTTGTGCTTCCTAAGAAATAGTGTAGTATCTACTCTACCTCTAGTGAATCCTTTTTTAATAAGAAAGTTTGTTAGTGTTTCATACCATGCTCTAGGTGATTGTTTAAGTCTATATAAGGCTTTATCTAATCTATAGACATAATCAGAGGGGGTTGGATTGACAAAACCTGAGGGTTGTTCCACATATACTTCTTCTTGAAGTTCACCATTAAGAAATGCACTCTTGACATCCATCTGGAATACTTTGAACTTCATGTGAGCAGCAAATGCAAGGAATATTCTGATTGCTTCAAGTCTGGCAACTGGTGCGAAGGTCTCATCGTAGTCTATGCCTTCTTCTTGAGAATAACCTTTGGCCACCAGTCTTACTTTGTTCCTTGTGATCACCCCATCTTCATCCATCTTATTTCTAAAAACCTATTTGGTGCCGATGAATGGGTAATTCTTTGGTCTTTGAACTAATCTCCAGACTTTGCTTCTCTCAAATTGATTTAGTTCCTCTTGCATGGCTTCAATCCAGCTTGAATCTAGCATTGCATCTTCAATCTTTTTGGGTTCTATTTGAGATAAAAAACTTAAATAGAAACACTCATTCTGGTGCCTTCTTGTCTGAACTCCTCAAGATTGACTTCAGGTTCTTGTTGTCCAGAGTCGTCATCTGGTTCAGCTCTTTCTACGATTCCTTCTTTGGACACTACGATTCTTTGTTCAAGAACTACGGTCATAGTGCTAGGCTCAACCACTTCATTCGTAGTGTCGGTATCATCAATCGTAGTGTCTTGTGGTGCAGACTTGTCTGAGTCTGTTTCATCAAACATGATGTGGATTGAGACTTCAACAGTTAATGTCTTCTTGTTGAACACTCTGTAGGCTTTGCTGTCTGTGGCATATCCAAGGAAGATTCCTTCATTTGACTAGGGTTGGAACTTAGCCAGATATTGCTTCCCATTGTTGAGAATGTAGCATGAACAGCCGAACACATGGAAGTAATTGACATTTGGCTTTCTTCCTTTCCACAGCTCGTAGGGAGTCTTCTTTAACGTAGAGCGTACAAGAGATCTATTTTGTGTATAGCACACAGTGTTGATGGCTTCTGCCCAGAAGTATTCAGGCAGATGAGCTGCTGCTAGTAGAGTTCTTCCAGCTTCTATAAGTGTTCTGTTCTTCCTTTCAGCTACTCTATTTTGCTGAGGAGCTTGTGGTGCTGAGAAGTTGTGACTGATGCCATTGTCTGCACAAATTTGATCCATTTCTGAGAAGTCAAACTCTCTACCATGATCACTCCTTATTGCCTTGATAGTCTCTCTTTTTTCATTCATCACCAGCTTGAACATCTTTATTAGTTGGGAGCTTGTCTCATCTTTTGAGTTAAAAAAGAACACCTAAGTGTATCTGGTGTAGTCATCCACTACGACCAGTGAGTATCTTTTTCCTCCTAGGCTCACAGTTGGAATTGGCCCAAAGAGATCCATATGCAGTAATTATAGGGGCCTGTCAATTGAGTTGACTACTTTGCCTTTGAATGAGCTCCTTGTTTGCTTTCTAAGCTGGCATACGTTACATGGTCTTTCTTTGATGAAGCTGAACTTGGGTAAACCTGCTACCAGATCTTTGGAGGCCAGCTTAGACATACTCTTGTAGTTGAGATGAGATAATCTTCTATGCCAAAGCCAACTTATTTCTTCAGATGCTTTAGCAAGAAAGCATATTGTCTCATCAGAACTGAGCTGAGCAAGGTTAATAGTGTATACATTTCCTTCTCTTGTTCCTGTCAGCTTGATAGAGGATGTCTCCAGATCTCTGACTTGACACTGATTATTGAGAAAGGTGACTTGATGGCCTTTATCGCAAAGTTGGCTGATGCTAAGAAGATTGTGCTTTAGTCCATCAATATAAGCCACTTTGCTGAAGGACACCGCACCATTACCAGCTGATCCATAGCCTCTTGTCTTGCCAGAGCTATTATCTCCAAAGATAACTGTTGATCCCTCCTTCTCTGTGTAGTTCGACAAGAGGGCTTTGTTCCCGGTCATATGCCTTGAGCAACCACTGTCCAGATACCATGTTGTAGTCGTGGTGCTCATTTCTTGCAGACAGATTCAGCTTTCATGTTGGTACCCAGACTTGAATGGGTCCTGCAATGTTAGTACCCTTAGGAACCCAAATCTGCTTGACTTTGGGTCTCCCATGCACAATATTATGAAAGCATGATGCAGCTTTATGACCAAATCTTCCACATACAAAGCATCCAATATAATTTATGTGTATGTGTGTGTGTGTGGATTCTTTCTCCATTTGGACTTGTGTGGGTATTTGTTGGCCTTACCCTTATATTGCATCTTCCTTTTCCATGCAGCCTTGGAGTTCAGGTTTTGTGCTGAGTAAACCTCATCACCACGATTCCTTCCAGGTTGATCCGTGGAGTCAGTTTTACTTGACTCCACGATTCGTCGAGGTTGGGCAGTGGTGACTGAGTCACTCTTCACCTTTCTGAATTCTAGGCCAGCATGAGATCCGTAGTGTTTAGGATCATATCTTGGATCAGAAGAGCAAGGTTGCACTGGTTCATCCTTCTGTGTGGACTTTACAAATGTGATACTTCTATTTAAATTAGAAGCACTACTCATGTTAGTTTCCTTTATCTTTTCCACACTGGGTTCTGAGGTAGATTCCCCAAACCCTAAGCCTGTTCTATCAGAGACACTTCTCTGATTGGATATCAGGGAGTCCATGGATGAAGAAGATCTATTCCATGTGGAGATAGTTTTTTCTAGCTCCTCAATCTTAGAGGTTAGATTTGACTCTCTTTGCATACTTAGTTCATTGGTCTCTCTCAAGATTTTATTCTCAGCTTCAAGCTTAGAGAGAGAGATAGAACTTAGTAGAGCTGCTTCCAGCTCTTTCTGATCTTTCTCTTTCTCCTTTTGAAGATCAGTATAATCTTTAGATAGGACTCTTAACCATCTCATATTTTGATATAGATCAGTTGACATATCACGAATGCCAGTTCTTAAATCATTAATGTCAATATCAGGAGAGTTGAAATCAAATACCTTATCTATGACTGCTTCAGTATCTTTTCTGCTGAGTGCATCTTTGGCCATCAGGCATATGTTGGCTTTTTTAGGTGCTTCATCATCTTCAGACTCAACATTGGTGTCATTGTCTAAATCACTCCAAGAGCTTCCAGCTACAAGCCCTTTGTCTTTCTTCTTATTCTTTTTGTAGCCTTTGAGCTCCTTCTTTGGATTTGACTTTCTTTTCAGCTCTTCTCTGATAGGCTTGTTGCAGTTGGCAATGAAATGACCAGGCTTCTTGCAGTTATAGCATAGGTCACTGATTTGCTCCTGACTACTATTCTTGTTGAATCTTTTTGGTTTGCTGCTTCTTCCTTTGAGTATGAGCCTTTTGAATCTTCTGGCCAGCATTGCAGCTTCATCATCATCATTAACATTATCCTCATCATCTTCCTCAGAGTCAGATTCATCTTCAATATGTGCTTTGCAGATTTCTTCCTTTGCTTTAAGAGCAACTCCTTTATCCTTCTTTCTTCCTTTTGACAGAGTTTCTGCACGTTGAGCCAGTTCTAGCTCATAAGTAAGAAGTTTTCCGTAGAGTTGTTAAACTATCATCTCATGCAGATTCTTTGACTCTCTAATTGTAGTGGTCTTGGCATCCCATCTGCTCAGCAAGGACCTCATGATCTTGATGACTAGATCTTTATTTGGATAGGTCTTTCCATAAGCTCTTAGAGAATTGAGCAGCATTGTGAATCTTTCATAGGTTGAAGTGACATTTTCTCTAGGAACATGGGCAAACATCTCATAGTGTTGAGTCAGTAGAGATTGCTTGTTTTCTCTAACTTCTTCAGTTCCTTCAGAATAGGTGGGTTATGTATTGAACCTATTTTGGGGGCGGCGTCACAGAAAAGGTACGTAAGAAATATAATATATTACAAGAAAAGTTTTTTCTAACATTTTGATATTTGTGAGATGTTTTAATTTAAAAGATTTTGAAAAGTGTATGATATTTCTTGATTTGGTTAATTTGATTTGAGCTTATATATATATATATATAGTTATCCATCCATATTCACTATTTGTTGGAGTTACTAGTTTAGCAATCAGATATGTGATAATCCATAATATGATCCAAGGGACAAGATTAATGGCAATAAAATTTTTGTCGCTAATAGGAGTAGCGGCAGATGTTGGATCTTATTAACATCTTCAAATTTGTGAAAGAAACATTTTATCCATCAAAGAAGCAGTTGGAGTAATCTAGCTCCAGTGAGATCTCTAGCTAAATTTAGCACACAAATTGCTTTTTCTTTCATGATCGTGGTAAGTGATGAGTAGATTTTATATCTTCGAATCATGTACTTTTTACTTAATTATTTTGTTAGTTGTTAAGTATTTTTTATTTTGTTTGATGCATTTTTGATGTTTTCATGCAAGAATAGAAAATGTCATTTGAATGGAGAAAAAACAATAAAAGGTGTTATTTAGCTTTGCTATGGAGCCAAGGATGTTAAGCTAGGACTTGGGGCAAAAACAAAGAGTTAACAAGGAATGAAAGGTTGAGTTGGGCGAGCACATGAGGAAGAGTAAAATGTGGATACAGGGATTTAAGAGCCGCGACACGTGCATTAGGGAGCTGCGGCGCTGCTTTGAAGCCGCGATGCATGAATGGTAGAGTTGCAAAGCTCGTTTAGTTGGTCAAACGCGTCTGGCTAGTGTTTTCTACGGGGAAGAGACTTTTTTCAGCTGTTAAGTTCCAGTTTAATAAAGAGACGTAAAAGAGAGAGAAGTTTAGAGAGTAGAGGGCTCATAGAGAATGAAAAAATATACAGAGAACAATTAATATTAGAGAGAGGACTGCAAACATCATCAATAGAGACTGTTTCTGGAAGGAGAAAGAATGGAAGATTGAAGATTGAAGGACTAGAAGAGAACCTAATTCCAGATTATTCATTTACCTTTATTCTTCTATCTCTGCACTTCCAATATAATATGATGACTAAGTTTTCTTTTCTTATCATGAACTAATTTTCTATTCAAGATTATAATGGAACATGATGATTGGATTTAATTAATTTATTTCTTATTTAGTTATAATCAATTATTTACCAAATTGTTTATCATATTTTGTTTTGCATGTGATAATTGTATGGTCAGCAATTAGTCTATCGATCTAGATTATATTGTAATATTGATTCTAGATTAGGTGTGGAATATGATACATTTGTTGGAACTATTCTTCTTAGGAGTCAATATCCAATATGCAATAGGGATGAGATTATACCCAATTGTTGCATGAACTTTAATAAGAATTGGTAGTTTTTGCTTGATTGTTAATTGTTCACATAGGAATATTGTAACAACCCGTGTCAAATCCCGAGTCCGGAACAAATCTCGGGTCAAATCCCAAGTTCGAATAGAATCAAATCCATCCAAAATAAAGCCTTAAACAACTGACCCAATAGTATCTTCTTGTGTCATCTTAGCCCACCACAGGCTCACTCAAAAGTCGTGACTTAAGGTACTATTGGTAGTAAGTTAATTACTTAAGTATAGATAAATATTTTTCCTATCTTTTGATGTGGGACTAGGGTGTTACAAACTCCCCCACTTAAATTTTTGATATCCCCGTCAGAACCGATCACACACACGGTCCACTCTTCTACTCCACAAGGCTCCTATTCCACTCTTCTACTCCACGAGTAGGAAATCCACTAAGGATGCCTCTTACAACTGAATCACTTAGATTCCTTCAAGGCCAGCAGCCCTAGAACTTCTCTTAGTTCACTTAGAACTCTTTAAGTCCTCTGACTTGGTACTTCTCTTAGTTTACTTTTGAACTTTTCAAGCCCTCTGACTTGGATCTGCTCTTAGTTCACTTTTGAACTCTTCAAGTCCTCTGACTTGGTTCCTCACTTGGATTGACAGTTGTTGTTGAGGAGTGTTACTCAGTTGCAATTAAGCATTCGTTCTGAAGAACTTAGTAACAAAGCAAGCTTTCCTCTTTCAGGATCGTAGAGTTGATCGTTGAGTGTTCTTGAGCTTTTCTCTTGAAAATCTTTCTTTTTGTATCTTGCTTGCTTGCTTAGTCTGAATCCTTGTCTGATTTCCTTATAAAAGAGCCATTCAAATTATGTCCATTTGAATGCTCCCGTTGCTGCATTTAATGCTTCAGAAGTTTCTGTGCAGTTGATGTTGACATCCTGCTTTCCTGCTGCACTGCCGACTGGCCCACTGACACAGCAGACTGCAACTTCACCTAACACCTGAAAAGGTGTTTTCTGCAGGCAGTTTAGTCCTTTCCTTAGCTTCTTCAATACGCTTCTTCGATTTGAACTAAGGATGAATATGGAATCATTGGGACTATGAAATTGTCAACGACTATTAGCCTTTCTTCATTTGTTGCTCTTCCTCCCTTCATCAGAACTACGATCTTTGATGCTGATTGGAGAAGCACTACGATTATGATCATTGTAACCATAATCGTTGTGTGTTGGCTTGTACAGCTTGACTCAGACTTGATCGTAGAGAACACTACGATTTTTCTTAAGCTCTTTGGTAAACTACGATTCCTGCTTGCTTGTCTTTCAGACTCCACACTTCTGAGAGCACTCTGCAATTCTCAACTTGGCTCGACAGACGCTCAGATCTTCTTCATGATTCTCAGTGTTGCTTTTAAGGCAGACTACGATTCCGGTATACTCATTCAAGCTCCACGAGTCTAGCCTTGGCCTCTGCAGACTTGATTCTCTTAGCTGACTACGATTCTGAACATCTTCGTTTAAGCTCCACAAGTCTTGCCTTGGCCTCTGTAAGCTTGATTCTTTTGGCAGACTACAATTCTGGATATCTTCATTTAAACTCCACGATTCTGCTTTGTCTTCTGAATGCTACCTTTGACAGATTACGATTCTGTCAAGGCTTTAACTTTTATAGCTCAAATAGATCAACCTAACAGATTTGATCTTTTCTTCTATACCTTTTTTTACATAAATGATAAACATTAAAGCTCAGATCAACCTAATATTTTGATCTATCATCTAAGTCCTTGTACATTGATTCTCTTAAGGACTGTACACTCAAGCATTTATATTTACTTTCAATATCAAATATGAATATGCAATCTGAGCGGACTATTCAGATGTTGGAAGACATATTGAGGTCTTGTGCACTTGAGTGGTCAGGTAATTGGGTTGATTATTTAAGCCTAATCGAGTTTGCATATAGCAACAGTTGTCATATAAGTATTGGGATGGCTCCGTTTGAGGCGTTGTATGGTAGGAAGTGTCGGACACCAACTTATTGGGATGAGGTTGGCAAGAGGGCCATAGAAGGGCTTAAGTTATTCCAAATCACTACGGAGAAGATATCGATGGCTAAGGAGAAATTGAAATCGGCTCGATCACGACAGAAGAGTTATGCTGATAAGCATAGGAGGACCTTAGAGTTTGAACCTGGTGAGCATGTGTTTCTAAAAGTTCCTCATTGGAAGGGTATTCGGCGCTTTGGGTTGAAAGGGAAACTTAGTCTGCGTTATATTGGCCAATTTGAGATTTTAGAAAAGGTTGGTGAGGTTGTATATTAGTTAGCTTTGCCTCCACAGCTAGCTCATGTGCACAATGTGTTCCATGTGTCGATATTGAGAAGTTACCATTATCATCCGTTGCATGTGGTGCAATATTCGTTCGATAAGATTCGTGAGGATCTTACTTGTGAGGAGCAAGCCGAGTCGATTTTGGATCGTCAAGAGCGGATTATGAGGAGGAAGACAGTTTCGTTCGTCAAGGTTTTGTGGTGGAATCATTCGGAGCGTGAACCCACGTGGGAGATGGACGAGTCTATTCAAGCGGAGTATCCACATCTCTTTGATAATTAGGTACGTTTCATTCTTCTGATTCTGGGGACGAAATATTTTTTAAGGGGTAGGTAATATAATACCCAGAAAAAATTAAATAATAAATAAATAACATTTAAATTGACTTTTTATATATTTTAATTGGGCTTTTCTTATATTTGGGTATATTTAATTTATGTGGACTATAATAAATAAGAGATTATATTAAATTGGGTCTTAAAACTAATTGGGTTTAATTCATATTTGGGTAATATTAAATCATATTATAATTAATAAAGTTAATAAGATACTTTAATAAATAAATAGGTAAATAAAACCTAATTCTATTGGGCATTTGTTGATACGTAAAAGAACAGAAGGAAAAGAGGAACAGTAGCGGCATCATAAGAAGAAGAAAAGGAAGAGGAAGAGGAAGAGAGGAATTGAATTCCTTTTTGACATACATGTAAGTCACTGCCTTTGTTTTGTTATTAAGATTGTTGGGAAATATAACAATCATTGTATATATATATATATATATGATTAACCATGTGTACCGGCATGAGCAAAGTCAACTTTAGTTTACTTGATTCCGATTTAATAATTTAAAATTTATATATATATATATATATATATATATATATTCTATCAGACTATTTTAAAGATGAATAAGTAAGCTCTATATATATATATATATATATATATATATAGCATCATTTTTTGTGTAATTTCTTGTAGTGAACCCAGTAGTCCTTGGCCAAGGCAGAATGAAATTAGAAAGTAGTTTTTAATTTGCATTATTTGGTGTTATGCATTTTAGAATCGAAATACATATAATTAAATAAAATAAGAATTGATAGTAAATCCATGTCTTATATTAAATTGTGACATTGTATGGTGGAAGGAATGAATTGTACGGTAACTATTTACTCACAGGTTCTTTTATGATTAATGTTAAAATCTATATTATTTGGAAAGTAGTTGATCGCTAAGGGGCTTACCCTTATTGTAGAATAAATATTATTTATTTAAATGAATTATTAGTTTAATTTATTTATTTAAATAAGATTAGAATTGTTCTAATTGATTTATTCACAACCGATTTAATATAGAGAACCTAAAGGGTCACACCATAAAAGGAATAATATTTATTAAAGAAGCTAATGACATAATTATAATAATAAGTTAAGTATGTTTAATTTAATCAATGGTGATAGAATAAATTAAATAGCTTAATATTTATTATTTAATATTTTGGAAGTATTAAAAATAAATTAATAAGAGGAGTCTTATTATTATTATTATTATTACTATTATTATTATTATTATTATTTAATTCCTAAAGAAGTTTGAGAATTAATTAATAAGATACTCTCTCTCCCATATATTCCTAATAAGATTAGGAGGCTAATTAATTAAAAGAGTTTAATTATTTCCAATAGGATTGTAAAGCCTAATTAATTAAAAGGTTTAATTAATTAGTATGAAACCCTATTCCTAAAAGATTTAGGAGGGTTGCTTACATCTATAAATAAGAAAGTCTTATTAAGGAATAAGGTTAGACATTACACTATTCCAATAGTTGGGAGAGTATACACATTCTATAGAGATAGAATTAGGGTTTAGCCAAACACCCACCTTCTTGAATATCTCTTCTTCTTTGGTAGATCACCTCTAGAGGCCAAACACTTGGGTGGTTAACGTTGATCAAAGGAAGGAATCAAACCTGAAGAACTCAAGGAGATCACGAAGGATTTGGAGTTGAACTTATACCTGTGAAAGCTTAGTTCTACAAGGGTATGATTCGATATTTCTTTCTCTTTCGTTTTAATAAATAATTGTGCATAAAGGATGATCCGGGTATAAGGTTTGTAAAATTTTAAAATCTATTTTTTTGCCACGCTTCCGCTACTTTAATTGTTACAAACCTAACAGTGGCATCAGAGCCAAACCTTTATGCGAGTTATTAATTGTTTTGATTTGATATATATACTAATATGTGTTTTGAACAATTTAATTGGGCATAAGTGTTAGCTAGAAATCATGTTTTGGAGAAAAACTGCACAATTCGTGAACCAGGAAAACTGATTCTACCCAGCGGCGCCGCAGTGCTTGTTACAAGCCTAGCCGTAGCGCTGCAGCGTCGGGTTAGGCTCCTCGGGTAATAGCAGGCGTCGCAGCGCCAGTTCGGGTCCTGGAAATAGAGACCTGGCGCCATAGCGCCCCCTTGCTAGTACAGAAGCGACGCCGCAGTGCCAGTTAACCATATTTTTTTATATTTTAATTTGATTCCTAATTAATATAAAAGGTTTATTTTAATTAAAATTAAATATTTTCTGTTATTCCAGATTAGTAAATGAGTTTATTAGATTTGGAATTAGATTAAAATAAAGTTATTTATTTTAATTAGAATTGGCTTTCATGATAACTAATTATAGTTATAATTGGATTCCATGATAACTAATTAGAGTTGAAATTGGATTTCGAAACTAACTAGGATTGCCAATTAAATCAATATCAATGTATATATTAAATATTTTATTTATTGATACATATGGTGACATGTATGATAATAAATGGGTTGATTATGGACTATTGACCAATGTGATTGGATTTTATTTTAGTTGAATGCTTGAATATATGGGTTTTTATTAAATGGGGTTTGCGTACCTCGTCTTCTTTAATTTTTCTTGATGTAAAATTTTATCTCCCTCCTATGTACTTCCCCTTGACTGCTGATCAAGGTTTCTATTTAAATTAAATAGTTTATGTAATAGGAATAGTTAGAATTATCTTGAAGAGTTGGAGACCAAGGAGCAAGGAGCAAGGAGCGCGTGAAGATCCGTTTGTATGGAACCCGGGTTAAAATGTAATAGTTATGTTTAAATTTAATTCTTGCACTCCTAGGTTTAATCTTTTGGTTCACTTGGTGGCTCTAGTGGACCAAACTAGAATAAAAGTCCATAATCAATCCGAGTAGAATATAGTATTCTATATGCATGCTTATACTATATATATATATATATTATGCAACATGCTTCACATGTTAATTAATATAACGCGTATTTTATATATTTATATATATATAGATATATGTGCTTGCGTGCTAAACAAGATGAGACAATTAATAACAAACCCCTTAAAGAAATTATATTAAGTTATAACGTTCAAAAATATTTGGAATATCGAACGTCGCCTTCTAACATGATAAAACAATAGAGTATTAAATATTTAATATGAGTTTGTTGTGCACACACAAGGCAAGTATTAAATATTCAAGATGTTGTTTTATTACATTAAATGTTTATAAAGGAATAGAACACTATCGCATTGTTGTGCACACACAAGGGCTGTAGTTTTCTCTTCACTTATATGGAAATGCTTGGTTCGACTTAACTTAAATTATTTTAGTTCGGATGTGCACACACTTGACCATTATAATCTAAGAGGCAAAATACAAGGAGTTACATGATGATGTAATTGACAAGAGATGTCTACCTATTTACTTATATATAGTTTGTTGTGCTCACACAAGGCTATATATATTTGAAATAGGATCCTTATTTTCACTAACAAATCTTTAATTAGATTTGTCGAACTATATATTATGAGGGTAATATATAGTTTTAAGAAAATAGTGGGAGATACCAATTTAAAATAAAGGCCTAATTTATTTTGGTAATTAATTAAATGAATGTTTGCTAAAAATGCTATTTTATTTCACATATAGAATTTAAAAATGTCACACTCACTATCACTGTGTATCATACTTGATGCTAACAAACTAACCGGCCCGAATTACACGGACTAGTTAAGGAATATGAGAATTGTTCTCACTGCAGAAAAGATTTTTTATGTCCTAAATTCGTTTATCCCTGCAAATGTTGCAGAAGAAGCCTCAGAGGAAGAGATTGCTACTTTTAAGAAGTGGCAAGATGATGCATCTGTGGCTCAATGCATCATTCTCGCATCCATGAGTAACGAGCTTCAGCGTCAACATGAAACTATGGATGCTCCTGCTATATTGTTGCACCTCCAAGAGTTGTATGGTGAGCAAAGTAGGACTGCTAGATATGAGATATCTAAGGAGCTCTTACGATCTCGGATGACCGAGGGCACTACTGTTGAGACTTATGTCCTCAAGATAATTAATTTGATTGAACGTCTTGGACAGCTTGGGTTCATCATGGATGGGGGGTTAAGTCAAGATTTGATCTTGCAGTCACTCCTAGATACCTTCTCATAAATTGTTGTGAATTTCCACATGAATAATTTGGATGTCAGCTTGCCTGAATTATTTAACATGTTGAAAACTGCTGAAGGACACTTCCCATTCAAGAAGAACCAAGTCTTACTGGTGGATGATTCTTCCAAAAAAAGGAAGAGGCCCAAGGTATCTTCTGAAAAAAAGAAAACCAAGAAGGCTAAGGGCAGGGCGAAAGTGAAGGATCAAAAGAAACCTGATCCAGCTAGCAAAGGAATGTGCTTCCATTGCAACGAGCTGAGTCACTGGAAAAGGAACTGCAAGAAGTTTTTGGCAGAGAAGAAGCTTGGAGAAGTTTCGACTTCCAATCAAGGTTTGTTCATGATTGAAATTAATTTTTCTGAAAGTCAAACTTCTACTTGGGTATTAGATACCGACTTTGGTTCTCACATATGTAATATTATGCAGGGACTGGTCAGAAGTAGAAAGCTGAACAAGAATGAAGTCGTCCTAAGAGTGGGAAATAGAGCAAAGGTTACTGCATTAGTTGTAAGGACTTATTGTTTAGCACTGCCTACGGGTAAATCCATTTATTTAAATAATTATTATTTGTTCCAACACTCATTAGAAACATTATCTCAATTTTTGTATTGGATATGGATAGTTTTGACATTATAATAAAGAACAACAGTTGTTCTATTTGTAATAAGAATGTTTTATATTGTGTTGGAAAATTGTTGAATGCACTTTACTTACTTGACTTGCATGAAAATATATTTCAAATTGAACAAACTAAAAATTACAAAAAAGAGATGATGTTAATTATACCTTCATGTGGCACTGTAGACTTGGTCATATTTGAAAGTCCAATAATAATCTAAAAGGTGGGGGGGGGGGGGTGTTGAATAGATTATTACTATTTAAAAATTATCTTAGGCCTTTTTGAATTTTTATCAAATTAATTTATAGAATCAGAAATTAATATGCAGGATTTAGAAAAATTCAATCACACAATGCACAGAGATTTATCTGGTTCACAATATACAGCTTGAGTATATTGTTATTTCCAGTCTCAAGCTTCTCTCCAAGACTTGAGATCCTATTATTCCTAGCAATAAATGCTTCTTCAATAGGTGGAGAAACCTTTACAAAGTTTTATAGATAAACTTACAACTATTCACAACTAACTATCTTAGACAGCGAACTCCCAGCTCCTTCCTTAAGCTTAGTTGTTTCTTCTTTTGAGTTCAGAACTATTCTGTAATCTGGTCTTGAAACAACAATCTCTTCCTCACCTCACAAGTACACTAGAGGCCCAACTCCCAGCTGATCTCTCTAAGACTCTGATCTTGGTCTAAGAATTTTTGTCTTTCTCATAGATACATAAAATAAATTGACTCTACCCTCTTTCCTTTTACAAAAAGATAGTTTGAATTTGCTTCTAAAGTAAGCAGATAAAGTTTAGTACAAATTTATAAAAGTTTAAATAACTTTTATAGTTGATACTTCTCAGATAAGAAGATATATAATTTAAGATCAAATATCAAATAAAAGTTCAAGACTTTTATATGAAATGATTCAGATAAGCAGATATGTAAATTGATTCGATTTTATAAAGATTTTCTTTTCTTTTAATGAAGAATGTGGTTCTATGGTTTAAGCAATTCTAGAAAAGGTTTTTATTTATAAAGAGTGTGTTTCTATGGTTTGAATAGATATAACTTTGAGTTTAGATAACCATATAAAATCACTTATAATGCAACAAATATTTTTGTTAATAAGAAAGTTTGTGAGCAAGATACTTGTTATGAAAGTTATCAAATGTAACAGATTTATCAATTAAATAACACTTGATGAAATTTGTTTCACCCACGTATATATTGTATTATATTTGATCTATGTTGTGAAAATTTGGCCAATTAGAATTTAAAGACCGTTTCGTAGAATTTCAGAGAAATAACATCTGAATTATATCGGCATCTAAGTACTGACCAAATTATTTGCTTCACAATATGATAATTATATAAATATTTTTCAATATTTATATAATATATCTATATTAATAAAAAGCCACTTAGGATTTTAAAGACCGTCCGAAAGAGAAATTACTTCCGAATTATATCGGTATCTAAGTACATACTTTTTATATAATATTTGATAGATTAAATATAGATATATATAAATTTGTATAACAAGTAAGTATGATAAATTTTTGTTTCACTCACGTATATATATATTATATTATATCTATGTTGTGAAAATTTAGCCACTTAGGATTTAAAGACCGTTTCAGAGAATTTCAGAGAAATAACATCCGAATTATATCTGTATCTAAGTACTGACCAAATTATTTGTTTCACAATCTGATAATTATATAAATATTTTTCAATAATTATATAATGTATCTATATTAATAAAAAGCCACTTAGGATTTTAAAGACTGTCCGGAAGAGAAATTACTTCCGAATTATATCGGTATCTAAGTACATACTTTTTATATAATATTTGATAGATTAAATATAGATATATATAAATGTGTATAACAATTTATCTTTAATATATCTATATATATAAGTAGATATGAGATAATATAAATACAGTAATTCAATAGTTTATCTCAACTACTTTGACCAATTTTATCTTCTTTCAAGAACTAGAACATATATAACATATCTCTGAGGTGATGCACATAAAATTGTAGGGATTCTATTTGACTCAATAGATTGTTTTTATTTTTAAGAGAAAGTTGAGTCAAACTATTTAAGGCATCAATTTGAGAAAGTAGATTCTGGTGAGGTTCGGGAGACTCAGTAATTTATGGATCAAAGATTATGAGTGGTTTTGGGGGCAGATTGAGGTGTGAGACAATATTGCTACTTTTCACATATTGTGTTTGATGACTAAGCACATTTATACCAAGATGTTGAAATACAGAAGTGAGGGCAAGACCAAAACCAAGGCAGTTATTATGATAACAATGCTCAAAAGAAGTTAGCAGAAAGTATGGGAGATTATAAGGCATATGCTGATTAAAAACACATTTCATCAGTTCTAAATTAAAGGGATGGAACAGTTTATTTTCCCTGGCAAGCATAAGATTGTATCTAAAAATTCTAGCAAGAAATTGACACTATGGAGTGAAAAACTCAGAACCAACTTTGCATGGACGATCAAACAATTGAGCAGGTACTAGTTGGTCAGTAACAGTAGCTAGATTATGTTTGAATGAGATGCACTTACTGGTAGAGATGCTTATCGTATGAGCATAATCATTGATTCTTGAAAGTTCTAACATACTGTTGCCTACATGTAATGCATTTCAAATCATTTGTTCATCAATGATATATTCTTGACCTTGTATGCATGCACATATAACAGTTAAGAGATTAGATGAGTTTTTAACAAAGGTCATATGGGAATAGAACTCTGAAATGAGTGCAGGATAAATTTGCCTACTTGTAAAAGTGACTAAACAATCCCAGCTAACATTTTTAATTTTCTCCAGTAAGTCAGGAAAACTGTTAAAAGAAGTAGCCATCCCGGGAGTGAGGTTGTGTCTTAAGTGCCTATATTTTACCTGTGCAGACATAGTGAGTAACTGTGGTGCAAAAATATTAGAATGCAATTTAGAGAGAAGAGGTAACTTTTTTCATTTTGAGGAATAGACTTCATCCATTTTGAAAAGGATAGACAGAGTAAAGAATTGGATGAAAATGCAGATAGATAAAGAGTGACACAAAGAGATGAAGGACATATGTAGTAAGATTGTGTATTTGCCATTTATAGAAGTGGTGGATAAGTGAAAATTTTAAGTGTTTAATGCATACAATGGTAGGTACTCAGTTATCAGACATAGACATACAGGGCAGATAAAGTATAGATATGACTTATTTGAACCACAGAGAGTATAATCAAGTATGGTAAAAAGAAACTGTCTAATCCATTTAATATTTACTTCATAAATAAGAGCGTCAACGAAGTTAATATAAAATATCAGTCCAAGCAGCTCAAAATTTGTTATTGTGACCTCATGTTGAAAATAATTTTTGCAAAAATAGAGAGTAGTTGAGCATGTTATATCACAAAAAGAACAATTCATAAATACAACATAATTTTGTCAGATAATTATTCATATGAGAAGTGCAGATACTCATCACAAAATCCAGTGCAGACAGAAAAATAGATCAACTCGCATACTATTTCAGAAAGAAAAATGAAAATTTAGCCCAATATAGAGGTTCAAACCTAGAGGTTTTAACCCATAACAGTAAACATGTCATATATCCCAACTCAGTATTGATATAATCAGAAGAAACATTAGCAGTTAAGAAATGACTTGACATATGCTTATACCTCATTAGAATAGCCAAAGAAATAGAGAGTGAAGGAGAGATCTTATTCAATGCCCTCACAGTGCATAACGTGTATGTCGACGCCGGGCGAAAAATCAAGTCCTCGGTCTCCCTTTTGTTGAAGGAGGAGGTCTCTTTTTTCTCTTTTGGAGTTGTTTGCTCTCGTCTCTTGTCCGTGGGACGAGAGAGGAGTGCCCCGATTTCCCTATTTTCTTCTTTTCCCTTTCTCTTTCGCTTTGTCTTTGGGGTTCCGTTTTAAAGGGTGAATTTCTTAGGAAACCGGTACCGACATATGTGTCGACGATTTTGAAAGATTAATTTTATTGATTGGACTGATTGAGACAAAGTCGCCATAGATATATCATGAATCTAAGCCGTTATAGCCCCCGGGTTGAAGCATCATGCTAACAACCTCTCGGGAACTAGATTAGGCCTAGATTTGGGTATATCTAGCCTCCGAAGTTTTTTTACAAAGTAATAATCACAATATAACCGATAGAAAAGTAAAATCTATCAACTATTACATAATATGCTTAAAATACAACAAGTTTAACTATATTCAAACAATATATCTCATTAATCTATCATTTGAACAACATGTACAAAGAACGAAGCTAGAAAGTGCGTTATTTCACCTTGGGGGACGCGTGAACAAGCGTTTTGACTCCCGGGATGAACTTATAACACTCCCGTGGCTCCAAGTGGATGATAAACAAGAGAAAATAACTCCAAGTGTGCATATATAAGTCCCACCCGAGGCTCTCTCTCTAAATGTGACTTTCTCTCTCTAAGTTCTCTCTCTTTTTCTTATTTATGAGCTGCTAGCTGCTGATATAGAGAAATTCGGGCAGCCTTGACCATATATGCGACTGGAGCAGATGTGGTTGAGGCTGGGCCCCACGTGTCTAGTTACCTTAAAATGCGTGCCTTAGGTCTCAGTTTGGTGAAAGTCGAGCTTCACAGACCGAACTTCCAAAAAGTCTTTGCGGAATGCGGCCGAGTAATATTGAGTCTGACTGAGTCGGGGTCCGAGAAGATGATGCTGATAGCTGAGAAGTATCTTCTGATTTCTGACGGTAGTTAGCTGGTTTATCGTTGATGGCACGCCTTTCGAGGTTTGTTGAGTTGGTTTCTGGTGGACACTGTCTCAGCTTGGCGATCCTTGTTCGGTTCACGACATGTTCAGGCATCATTGGTCCTTTGAATCTTTCACGGGGTCGTCTCCAGGATGACCTAGATCTTTTGCCCTACCTCAGGGTTGTCTTCAAAGTAAAATGACGCTTTTACCCTCCTGCAGGGTTAGTATAAAGAAAGCAAAATTTTGAGTGTCTACAGATGCCCCTCTTTGTCATGTTTATGTAATGTAATGAAATGAATAAGACAAAGATTACTAGACACGGAGAATGCATGACAAGGTGTATCAGATAATGCAATGTCATGTATAACAGATGTAATGATATGTGAGATTAGAAAAGGGTTATTCTCCCCCAGCTGGGGAAGTTTAAGGATTACGTTATCGTGGTTAAGTCGACCTGCGCTGGGTTGTAGCCAACGAATTGCATCATCGTGTTTTTGTCGACCTGCGTTGGGTTGTTGCCAACGGATTAGATTATCGGGGATTTGCCGACCTGCGTTGGGTTGTTGCCAACGGATTATATCATTGGGGATTTACCGACATGCATTGGGTTGTTGCCAATGGATTACATCATCTGGGATTTGCCGACCTACGTTGGGTTGTTGCCAACGGATTACATCATCGGGGATTTGCCGACCTGCATTGCGTTGTTGCCAACGGATTACATCATCGGGGATTTGCCGACCTGCGTTGGGTTGTTGCCAATGGATTACATCATTGGGGATTTATCGATCTGCGTTGGGTTATTTCCAATGGATTACATCATCAGGGTTGAGCTGACGCCTTCACTGGGTTGTAGCCAACGGATTACATCATCAGGGTTGAGCTGACGCCTTCACTGGGTTGTAGCCAATGGATTACATCATCAGGGTTGAGCTGACGCCTTCAATGAGTTGTAGCCAATGGATTATATCATCAGGGTTGAGCTGACGCCTTTACTGGGTTTTAGCCAACGGATTAACCCATCAGGGTTGAGCTGACGCCTTTACTGGGTTGTAGCCAATGGATTACACCATCAGGGTTGAGCTGACGCCTTCACTGGGTTGTAGCCAATGGATTACATCATCAGGGTTAAGCTGACACCTTCACTGGGTTGTAGCCAACGGATTACATCATCAGGGTTGAGCTGACACCTTCACTGGGTTGTAGCCATCGAATTATGCCATCAGGGTTGAGCTGATGCCTTCACTGGGTTGTAGCCACTGGATTACATCATCAGGGTTGAGCTGACACCTTCACTGGGTTGTAGCCAATGGATTACACCATCAGGGTTGAGCTGACGCCTTCACTGGGTTGTAGCCAATGGATTACACCATCAGGGTTGAGCTGACGCCTTCACTGGGTTGTAGCCAACGGATTACATCATCAGGGTTGAGCTGACGCCTTCACTAGGTTGTAGCCAACGGATTACATCATCAGGGTTGAGCTGACACCTTCACTGGGTTGTAGCCAATGAATTACATCATTAGGGTTGAGCTGACGCCTTCATTTGGTTATAGCCAACGGATTACATCATCAGGGTTGAGCTGATGCCTTCACTGGGTTGTAGCCAACGGATTACATTATCAGGGTTGAGCTTACGCCTTCACTGGGTTGTCGCCAATGGAATATATCATCAGGGTTGGGCTGACGCCTTCACTGGGTTATAGCCAATGGATTACACCATCAGGGTTGAGCTGACGCCTTCACTGGGTTGTAGCCAATGGATTACACCATCAGGGTTGAACTGACGCCTTCAATGGGTTGTAGCCAACGGATTACTTCATCAGGGTTGAGCTGACACCTTCACTGGGTTGTAGCCAATGGATTACATCATCGATTATAAAAGGGCGAGTTCTTTTTACTTACGACCCCGCTGGATTAGATACTGGCTTGACTGATGACCAGGGTGCTGCTGACGTCGCTGGAGGTTGCGGCTCGCTCTTTCACTACGCAGATTTCAACTTCGATGTGGAGGCCTCGATTTAGGAGGACTTGGCGCAGGTTGATTTGTTTGATGAGGTAGAGTTCATTTGTTAGGCCTTTTTTTAGTCGACGGGTGACTCTGCCCCATTCCCTGTACTTTTTACTTTTATTTGTAGGACAGAGATGATATTTGATGTATACAGTTTTATGTATTTCGCAGAGATGTATATATAATGCATATGTCATGATGCATATGTCATGATGCATGCATTATATGTCATGGATTTGCATTTAAAAATTATGAGTTAGGATTGATCCCTGGGTGGTCTTTTGATAAGGTTTTACAGATGAGGCGTTGTCTTTTTTCCTCGAGTAATGATCTTCAAGGAACTTTTTCCTTCTTTTGTCTTCACAAGCTCATGTCATTGTAATTTCTTTCAGAAGTCCTCTCATTTCTTATGATGAGAAGTTGGGTCCTGTCGTAGGCTCTTTCCCTTTCCTTGTATCGCAAAATGCCCCAGCCTTTTCGCATGCTGTTACCTGGGATTCATGTAAGAAACTCGCTTTGTTGACCACGTCAAGAGTGAGCAATATCCTGCACATCAGACGAAGAACAAAATGCACCAAAAGCTTGACGGCTCGGGACGTCGGGGATATCTTTGATATAAACATTAGTACAATATCATTAATGAGGCATATAAAGTTAAAGTTCATGAAATTGATTGCTCATCGGGTCTGCCACTTAACTCGTAATCGCTGTATTTTTTCTTATCGCTAAGAGAGTTGTAAATCTCTAACCTTAAGGTTATTTTTTTCTTAAGGAATTTTTTCATTTAACTAGTTATGAAATCGCAAGAAAACTTTTAAGCATCCATGGTCATTGTTTTATGAGTAAGATTAGATTGAAAAGACTTAACTCCCTTTATCAAAGATACTTTGTCTTCGCTCTAGATATCATTCTTCGCAGAATTAACGCCATATGACATGTGCACTATGATTGGCGCAACCCTTAGCAGGGGTTTCTCTTCCATGACTTTAGGTGATTTCATTCTGATCTCGCAAATTTTTTCTTAACTCCGAATGTTGTTCTTTTTTTTTCCTCCTCGCTTAACTTGTCTCGCTTTCTTAGGCTATTCAGAGTTACCCGTTTAATGAGTTTTGGACCAATGACTCCCAAACCAAACGGCTTTAGGGCATTAGGTGTAAAGACACCCCTTCGGGTTTACTTGCTCGAGTAACAAAGGCCACACTTCGAGATAAGTCAGGCAGTCTCATCTATTTTCTCTTCCCTTGACCCTATGCAAGATTTGTTTTCTTAGGCTTAGGTTACCCATGTAACTAGCGTTGGGCCGGTGACTCCCAAACCAGATGGTTATAGGGCACCAGGTGTAAAGACACCCCTCAGGCTTAATTACTCAAGTAACCAAGGCCACGATTTAAATCTGCTCAGGTCTCGCCTTTTATCTCATCGCAAGGCTCGTTTTCTTAGGCACTAAGTTACCCATGTAGCGAGCTTTAGGCTGGTGACTCCCAAATCAGATGGCTTTAGGGCACCAGGTGTAAAGACAACCCTTAGGCTTAATTACTCGAGTAACCCAGGCCACGATTCGAGACAGTAGGTTCGTCGTCACTTATCTTCTATCTTTGCATTAATTGTCATCGATGTCGACATAGTTTCATACCCCACAATTAACAGTCAGGGCAACCGCAAAGTGCAGGCATACACATGAGGTCGATTCTCCTCCAAAAAGCTCTTTGAACTAGGATGTCATGCCTAATCAAAAGGTTGAATAGTCTTAATTCTCTAATCGTTCTCGTGATTCTTGCTCCACGGATGCTTATCAGAATTAAACTATTCATAACAAGTTAAACAAAATCTTCTCTTCTAAAACCTTTTTTACAATTCTAACGCAAGATTGATCTATACTTAAACTTGTTATCATCGCTAATGTATAATATCGCTAATGTATGGAGATAAAAAATAAAGAAATGAATGAAAGAGTCATACCTCGCATGTGGATAATTGTATTCTATGAAATTATAATTGGAAAATACCAAGTGATCGTACCGGATCGCCAGTGAAATGATATGAGAGAAACTCTGATGATGTCGCATGCTGATGGGATTGCGGTATGGGTGCCGACTTGTATTTTCCCTTTTGGGATGGTCGGTAAATGCCCCAGTGTCTGGTTGTCGTTGTCTCCGATATTGCCCCAGTCTTGTTTGTTGTTAGGGTCCCAATATCAGGTTATCGTCAATTCTGAAATTGCCCCAGTCTTGCTTGTCTTCTGGAGTAGTCGCTTTGTTGTGTTTGACGCATGGGTTGAGAAGATGCCGAGATCGTAAGAATCTTCTACCTTATGATCCATATGGTGAACAGGTCGAGGTGAGCTTTGATGTTCGGGTGCCCCCATTGTCGCTTCTAACTTGCAGGTGCACTTGTTGTAATCTTCTCTGTATTCACATTTTGCATCGCCTTGTTTTGTATCTGTACTCGCTGATGATCATGCTTGATATATCACTGGGTTTCTCATTTCATGTTATCGCTCTGGCTTTGATGTTTGATGTCGAGAGGCCTTCGGATTCCACTGAATTGGATCTAAGAGCTCGGCTTGGTTTCTGATGTGGTAATTTCAACCAGGCTTCATTTGATCTGTAAGGCTTGATTTGTGAATTTTATCTCAGAGAGCAGGTTGTCGAGTATGAGATAGACTTTGTCACGATGGCCACTCACGCACTTCTGTATGTCAAAAGGAGATTAAGTCTTCTCGCACTTTTGGGGTTGATGAGTTATTAAAAAGGGTTTTGTGACTTTTGTAAGGGTTAGACCGTGCCATCACTGGCTTCTTACGTACTCCTTTGAAAGGAGATCAGGTCTTACATAGTTCATGCTCAGACCTGAATATTTGAAAAGGGTTTATTTTGGTTTGAGCTTGGTTTAATGGGGTTTGGATTTTTTGTTTGATTTGATGGGGTTTGGATTGACTTTTTTTTTTGTTTGGTTTGACCGCACCATAAATGGTTGCCTACGTACTCCCGCAGATGGGAGATCAAGTCTTTCGTAGTTCAAGCTCAGACCTGAAAACTAGACTTATATTTTTTTCTTTTTATTTTATTTATTTTATTTATTTATTTTTTTTAATTTCTTTTTCTTAAACAAATCATAACATAATAATGCATAAAACATAAAATAAGACATAATGCTAATGATACCGTCCCAACATCTCATGGAACTCGCAATCGTATTCTCTGAATATACGCATTCTGGGTTAGCTGAGGCTTGATAGTTCAGTTCCAAGAGGTCAGGTTGCCTTTGATGCTGGCAGTAGAGGTTATTTTCCTGTCTGGAACATCTTCAATCACCGCCATAATTTGATCACCTCCATATTCATCATATTCCTAGGGGACGCTAAAACTAGACCCGTCATAAAAAGGGATGAACTCTTGATTCCTTGATGGGTTAACTTTGCCGATACCCTCGCCTCCTTTTCCTTGATATGTTCCTTCATCTTTTCCATGGGCCTGGGAGGTTTTGGCTTTGAAAGTTCTCTCGAACTGTTGTTGCATTTCTCGCCAGAAATTTTCTCTTTTGGCTTTTTCCTCATTGGAAAGGAGTAATATTTCCTCCTCCTCATCCAGCAGGGTAGAATCAGGAGTGTGTTTGCTAACTTTGGGCAACAAGATGTTTGATGGTGGTGGTTGAATTTCTTTAGGGGACTCTCTTCTTTCCTCTACCACTCCCCGCATTATGACCAGTCCACCTTGTGCTCTGTAAGAATTAGTGCTCATAGCCATCATTTCCCTTTTGCCTTTTTCGGTCATGGGGATATCTATCTTCAGCTCTCCATGTTCAATGAGATTCTGGATTTTATGTCGCAGGGTCCAACATTCCTCGGTCGCGTGTCCAGGAGAGTTAGAATGGTAGAAACACCTCTTGTTGATATCGTATTACCTTCCTTTGGGATCAGCTGGAGGAGCAAGCTCAGTGATCTTTTTTTGCACAACCAACAGTGCCAATATATTTTCCAACGAGTCCTTTAGAGGCGTGAATACCCTTCTTCATTTGTTCTTTCCGACTTTCGATGCCGTAGGATTTTGGGGGTTTGCAGGTGTCTAGAATGTTGTTTGATCTAACCTCTTTAAGATTTTGCATTCCTCAGGGCGATTTTTCCGCTGGCGAGATCTTTGAGTATTTTTATCATTCCAATTTTCCTGCCCTTTCAGCTCACTTTGCTCTTCTTCAGTCCGGTGAATTGCTTTGGATGAATATAAGCTTGCATTCTGGCTAACCTCTTCCTTCTCTGGGTCCCTTGATGGTTGAGTGAAAAGCTCTCTTGTAATCTGATGCTGGCGCACTACCATCTTGGCTAACAGAGTTACTTGATGCTGGATCGTCTCAAATTTTTGTATTACTGTCACATACTCCTCCGGACTTTCCCACCCTAATATATGTGCTCCGCTCCTTTGGGGGTATTCCTCCATCATCCATATGTACTTACGATTTGGATCCATTCGAGCGTTTCCTGACCCGATCATGTTCACTCCCTCTGTATTGTATTGCCGCAGAAGGCTGATGTTGACATCTGATTGGTCAGGTTGTTTGATCATAATATTGCCACTTTCAATCAGATTTTAGATTTTATGTTTTAAGGACCAACAGTCTTCCGTATCGTGTCCCTAAGAATCTGAGTGGTAAGCACATCTCTAGTTTGGATCATATCGATTACTCTTTGGATCTAGAGGTGGAGCCAAATCAGTAATTTTCTTGTGGTCAATCAATAAGGCCAATACATTCTCGAGGGAATCGCCTAGTGGAGTGAACACTCTATTTTCCGTTCTTTCAAACTTTCTTTGTCTATCCTGGCTTTGGTTGAATGAGGCCGGGTGTTGCTGTGGTAGATCTCTTCCCTTTATCCAAGTAGAGGGACTTTTGTCGGGACTCATAGATTGCCCCTGTGTAATGAAGGATACATCTTCATCGTTCTCCTTGTATATCGTCTTGGGAGCGCTCACATAGTTGCCAAACTCTATATGTTCGGCGACTGCTTCCAAGGCCGTGAGGTCTTTGATCTTACCAGACTTCAAACCCATCTCTGCCATTTCTCCATGTTTTATCATTTCGGAGAAGGGTTTGCCTATTCCCGCTAAAACTCTCTCGTAATAAGGCACTTCTTGGATGTCGATGAACGTCATCACCATCTTTGCTTCATCTATTGGCGGGTTAACGTGGGCTGCTATGTGCCTCCACCTCTGCGCGTAATCCCTGAACGATTCATTGCTTAGTTTCATAACCTTGGTCACTTGGTAGCGATCAGGTGCCATTTGGGTTTGGAAGCTATAATGGTTGAGGAACGCGTGGGCCAAATCTTCCCAACCTTGGACTTTGGAATTGTCGATCTGGGCATACCAAGTCCGGGATTCACCGACAAGGCTCTTTTGTAACAACTGCATTCGAAGGTTTTCATCCTCGGCATAGGATCCTAACTCGCCTATGTATACCTTCAGATGGGTGTAAGGGTCGTCCGAACCGTTGTATTTCTCAAACTCCGGGACTTAAAATTTATCGGGATATCTGGCCGTTGGGAAAATACAGAGGTCGGAGTAGTTAACACTTCCGTGGGACCCTGTCCCTTACATAGATCGGATATCATCCTCCATCTGTCGCATCTTCTTCATGATGTCTCTTATTTCTCTGTTCTCTCGAAGGTCTACTATTTCCCTTGTCATCTTTTGGACCGGGGCCTCCTTAACTATTTCGACGTCGAGTGGGGAGATAGGCGTGGACATATGGGTATCACCTTCCTTTTTGGGTACTTTTATGTCTCCTTGCATAGAGGATTCATTCAAACTCTTGTGTTTAGATTCCTGAGATAGTTTGCACTGTTCTTTTAATAGGGTCGACATCTCGGCCATTTGCTTCTTAAACTCCTCGAATTCATTTCGAGATACTGGGATGGGTTCTGATGAACTTGCTTCAGCCATCTGGACTGGTGAAAGGGCCTTTTTGGCTCTAGATCAGGTTTTAGGACCAATCTGCACAACAACCAATATCTAATTCAGACTGGATACTGGTGGATAGGGATGCATGATATGCTATGCATCAGTTTAATGGTTTTTTAATCTTTTCCTGCAATACAACGAGTTAGTCGAATTGATGACAGGGTGTGAAAGAAGTATGTATGACAGTTCAAGATAATGGTCATTTATATACACGAAAGATTTAAATGGGGCATGAAGAAGCACACTGCGCGTTTGATTTATCAGAGGCTGACCTATCTTAGGGTTACTCTCACGGGCTGTTTGAAATTGGTTCCCAGATCTTTGCAATCTACTTGATGAAAACATCCATGTTTCAATTGGAGCGGATCTGAGTGGTGCCTTTCCTGAGCCTCACAATGGAAACATCCATAGGAGTCCAGTAATAAACAACCGACGGGATTGCCCCTCCATATGGAGGTACCACACAACATACATTCACGTCCTCACCGCATGTAATATGATGACATTGTGCGAAGCATTAATATATTATGTGAGGCACTAATACAAAATGCTAAAAGATTGACACACACAAAGATCATTCACACAAATGCATATGCAGAATGAAAATTAAAAAGTTTATCGCGGCTTAAGCCCTCTTTGATCCCCAGCAGAGTCGCCACCTGTCGACGCCGGGTGGAAAATCAAGTCCTCGGTCTCCCTTTTGTTGAAGGAGGAGGTCTCTTTTTTCTCTTTTGGAGTGGTTTGCCCTCGTCTCTTGTCCGTGGGACGAGAGAGGAGTGCCCCGATTTCCCTATTTTATTCTTTTCCCTTTCGCTTTCGCTTTGTCTTTGGGGTTCCGTTTTAAAGGGTGAATTTTGTAGGAAACCGGTACCGACATATGTGTCGACTATTTTGAAAGATTGATTTTATTGATTGGACCGATTGAGACAGAGTCGCCAGTTGGTATTTTGGAAATGGATGTACCAACTCATCCGGGTTTTAATAGTTTTTTCGCAAGATGGTCTAATGCGTGACTCTTTGATTTGGTCTTGAAACCCGAGATTCCTGGAATCCAGGGGCTAGGTTAAGCGGGGGGAAGGTGTTAGGCACCCCCCGACTCCCGTGCAAGCACGGTACCACATCTTATTAATTTTTTTATGCAAAAAGTGTGTGTGTGTGTGTGTGTGTGTGTTTGATTTTGAAAGCTTTATTAGTAGGTTTCTAAGTATTTTTGGTGACTTGAAAGTAGTGCTATACCTCTTTTACGCCTAGGTACGAAGGATTTGATTTAATCAAAAGTTCATTTTTACCAAGATATATGAATTGAAATGAGGTTTTAGAAAGTAAGGTTTTCAAATCCTTTGCCCGACTAGGAATCGAGGACTTCGATACTTCCTTTTACTCTTTACGTTTATTATGTGATCTACCCCGAATCGCTTTATTTTCATCAAAAGCTCTTTGTGGTTTTCTTTGAGAAATCATTTTGATGATATGTATGGTAAAGAGTTAAGAAAGTTCGGATCATCATCGGGCATAAAAGCCATCTCGATGAACCGAGCTCCCGTAATGAAAGTTTTCACTATCACGAGATCTTGAATCCGAGCTCTCGAGACTAACCCCTCGAGTTCGTTTTCAAGATCCAAATATTACATGTACATCGATATTTATGTTATTTAAAGCATTTACAACATAAAAACCGATCCATCATGGGAATCAAGTCGGATCCGTTCGGGGATCTCAACATCGGGATTTCTAGGCTCACATGATTTGTACAATATTATGTATACATAACGTCCACGGCCTTGATACTAAGCGATTTCATCGGTTGAAATCACCGTTCACGCCGATTCGCCCCCCCTTTCGCCTCTAAATATAGATTTAGGGCTATACGGGTTAACCGGGACCGTTCAAAATAATTAATCCATAGATATACCATGAATCTAAGCCGTTATAGCCCCCAGGTTGAAGCATCATGCTAACAACCTCTCGGGAACTAGATTAGGCCTAGATTTGGGTATATCTAGCCTCCGAAGTTTTTTTACAACGTAATAATCATAATATAACCGATAGAAACGAAAATCTATCAACAATATGCTTAAAATACAACAAGTTTAACTATATTCAAACAAGTTTAACTATATTCAAACAAGATATCTCATTAATCTATCATTTGAACAACATTTACAAATAACGAAGCTAGAAAGTGCGTTGTTTCACCTTGGGGGACGCGTGAACAAGCGTTTTGACTCCCGGGATGAACTTATAACACTCCCGTGGCTCCAAGTGGATGATTAACAAGAGAAAATAACTCCAAGTGTGTATATATAAGTCCCACCCGAGGCTCTCTCTCTCTAAATATGACTTTCTCTCTCTAAGTTCTCTCTCTCTTTCTTGTTTATGAGCTGCTAGCTGCTGATATAGAGAAATTCGGGCAGTCTTGACCATGTATGCGGCTGGAGCAAATGTGGTTGAGGCTGGGCCCCACGTGTTTGGTTTCCTCAAAATGCGTGCCTTAGGTCTCTATTTGGTGAAAGTCGAGCTTCGCAGACCGAACTTCTGAAAAGTCTTTGCGGAATGCGGTCGAGTAATATTGAGTCTGACTGAGTCGGGGTCCGGGAAGATGATGCTGATAGCTGAGAAGTATCTTCTGGTTCCCGACGGCAGTTAGCTGGTTTATCGTTGATGGCACGCCTTTCGAGGTTTACTGAGTTGATTTCTGGTGGACACTGTCTCAGCTTGGCGATCCTTGTTCGGTTCACGACATGTTCGGGGGTCATTGGTCCTTTGAATCTTTCACGGGGTCGTCTCCGGGATGACCTGGCTCTTTTGCCCTACCTCAGGGTTGTCTTCGAAGTAAAATGACGCTTTTACCCTCCTGCAGGGTTAGTACAAAAAAAGCAAAATTTTGTGTGTCTACAGTGTATTGCTTTGTACAGAAAGAAAGAGAAAAAGAATACCTGCAAGCTCGTTCCAGAACACAAATGTGTCCACTGCTTATTTCTTTCAAACTCAGCAACCAAAGCAAAATATATTATCAGAATAGTTAGACATATGTATATATGTAGATGTATGCAAGTAAAAGATAAGAGTTTAATCAGTAAAGTATATTAGGCTAAAAAAAACTTTAGGGTTTTTTTTAAGATCGAAAGTTTTGTAAAATAAAATTTCAGAGAAAACCTAAATTCTGAGATTTAAAAAAATAGGAACTCAATTTTGGAAGCCTAGATATCAGCTTCATTTGATCAAAACTCGCAACGAAATTGCATCAGATCCATTTGTTTAAACTAAGAAATTGACAGATAAAAAAATTGAAATTGAAAATGTAGCTAAATGACAGATTAAACGAAATATACTAAAAGAAAACTCTAGAAATATATAGAAAAAATCTGAGATAAAAATCGGTAGAAAGGCTACCAATTGAAAAGTTTTGTAAGAGAGAAATTTCAGATCTAGTATGAAAATCTGAATTCTGAAATTTATAAAAAAAAATTTAAAACCATTTTCAAGGTTTAAACAAGAAAAACCCATATCAGATCCATTGGATCAAAAACTGTAACGAAAATGACTCACCGGATGTAGAAAGATTAGGGTTTTGAATCGAAAAGAAGATCTGTGTTTATCAAACTAAGAAATTTAAAAGAAAATTTAGAAATGATAAGAAAAATAATCTGACAGTAAACGAGTTTTGAAACAAAAAACAAAAAACAAAAAATGGAAGATTGATCGGTAGATGGACTAAATAGATGGTGTGGAATCGATTTATCGGTTCAGATTTCTCGAATTTAAATTGGAGATCAGAATTTTTTGGTAGAAATTGATTAGGGTTTGTGAGAGAGAGAGAGAGACGGGGAAGAAGTTAGAGAAGCCGGAAGAGGAGAGATAGAGAAGAGTGAGAGATGAATTAAAAAATAGAATTTTTGATATTTATATTTAGGTTAATTAGACTGATCGAATGGTTGATAGTTAATCTCAGAATTGATCAACGATCAGGATTGAACTGGTGTTTTAAAATTTTGATTTGATCGATCAGACTTGATCGAACGGCTAAGATTAATTTGTGCTTTCTGTTGATGATCTAATGGTTATCTGGCTCGACCCGTGTGTTTGGTGAAGGTGACTCCTGATTGGTTCAAAAGAATAGCCACAGTTTGAATCTTGTTTTGACCGTTAGATGAAACCCTTAAATCAACAGCCCAGATTTTCTCTTGATACATTTATATAAATGCATATAGAGATATATATTAAAATAGATTAATAGTCAAAGGTATATTTACACATATATTTAAAAATTTATAAAAATTTGATTATTAAGTATATAAATAATTAATTTTTATGAGATAAAGAGAGATAATTCAAAATTTTAGATGTATATAAAAAGGACTTTAATTAAAAATATATATAATAATATAATTATACCGATAATAGAAATATTTGTATTAATATGCTAAAGTAATATATTTGTAAAAAATTATTAATTTTTCTAGATAAAAATATTAACAAGATATATATATATATATATATATATATATATATATATATATATATATTTTGTAGAAATATATTATACATATAAAATGTATAAGCATATAAAATATGGAAATATTTATATATTATATAATTATATAAATGTATTATTAGGAAGAGAAATTTAAAATGTATATTAATACTACACTTTTAAACTAGATAGTGATTTAACTATACATTAAAAAAAAATTAAAAACAAATTCCTTTTTTTTAATAAAAGTATTAACTAATTATAAGTGATAATAGTAATTAGTAAAATGTTAATTTTTTTTAAATGTAATGATAATTATGATGAGATATCTAACATATCTAAATCCAAACGCAATTTGCAAATTCTTTCAGAACTTAAAGGTTTAGTAAAAATATCTGCAATGTTTAATTCTGTGTCGATATGTTCTAACTTGATAATGCCACGGTTTACACGATCACGTAAAAAAAGATGTCTGACATCTATATGTTTTGATCTAGCATGTAATACAATATTTTTACTCATATTTATTGCACTTGTATTATCACATAGGATTGAGACACAGTTAAACTTTTTATTGTAATCAACCAAGGTTTGTTTCATCCATAATATCTGTGCACAACATCGTGCAACAACTATATATTTTGCTTCAGTGGTTGAGATGGACACTGAGTTTTGTTTTTTAGAGAACCAAGAAACTAAATATCCACCTAGAAACTGACACGTGCCACTTGTACTTTTTCGATTAACATGATGACCGGCATAGTCAGAGTCTGAGAAATAAACAAGATCAAATGGTTGAGCTTTAGGATACCATAGACCTATATCTGTAGTTCCCTTGAAATAACGGAATATTCTTTTTATTGCAACCAAATGTGATTCCTTAGGGTTTGATTGGAATCTAGCACATTTACAGACACTAAACATAATGTCAGGTCTACTGGCTGTGATATATAGAAGACTACCAATCATTCCTCTATACTTCTCTGTGTCAACACTTTTTCCATTTTCATCAGCAGCTAATTAATCGGTGGTTGACATAGGAGTGTTAAGAGGTTTTGCAGATTTTAATCCAAATTTCTTAATCATTTCTTTGCAATACTTAGATTGAGTGATATAAATACATTTTTCTCCATGCTTGATTTGCAATCCTAGGAAGAAAATTAATTCTCCCATCATGCTCATTTCAAATTCCTTACTCATTCTTTCAGAGAAATCATTGCACATAAAAATGTTAGTAGAACCAAAAATGATATCATCAACATAGATATGTAAAATAAGGATATCATCATTTTTATATTTAGTGAATAAATTAGTATCGACGGTACCCCTTTTAAATCCATCTTATAATAAGAATTTACTTAATCGTTCATACCACGCTCTGGGGGCCTGTTTTAAATCACATAAAGCTTTATGCTGTTTATATACATTATGATGCCCCCAAATTCGGGTACCTTCAAACCCTGGATATGGTGCTACACGGTGTTACAATCTACTCATACATTCAATGAAAGACTTCAATAACATGCATGAGTTTACTAAGTATTACATTCTAATAATCCCTTCCAAGATCTTTGTAACCATTACATTTGTTATGTCTCATAATATCAGTCATTACAATACTAATACTATACTATTACAAGGATCACTATTTGTCCATCTTGGACTTGCCTTTGTCTTTACCGGATCCTTCGGTCCGTTCGCTCTTATATGAAATTATTTATTTTTAAGCAAGAATGAGTATAAATAGCTCAGCAAGTTCAAAAATATATCTTGAAATCACAAAATCAAGAATCATCTAGCTTTGTCTTCAATAACTGTATAATAGTTATGAAGTACTTAAGAATAATCAAAATAACGTTTTGATTCCTTTAAAACCATTCCCAAGGACTTAAAGTCTCTTAGGAATCTAAGTTGGTCAACGACCATGAAAAATCATTTAGTTCTCATTCGTGAAAGGAACAACCCGATACTGAGGCCGTAAGTTCGATATAACTTATGAACACATCCAGGTGATCAACCTGTAGTACTCTATGTTGATCAACATTCATACATTAAACGTATATACGTTTAATTGGTGGTAACCTCACGTGCTTGTCGAATTAACGACATAAAAATATTTGTTTATTCACACTCAGGTTTACCTGAGAATCTGTACCAAGCAATTGGCATACGATAACAACATTATATATATTCTGGAAAGATTTGTAGAAAACCACCCAAAATATTCTAAGTCTCAGTCTAGCCGAATCAAATGGCATCGACTATTCAATAACAGTGTATGTATAAGAATTCATGCATAGTGACAACTTGTCTAACATAAAGTGTAGATAAGAGTTTAGAAAAATTGCCTTTGCGTCTTTAAACCTTTACGTTTACTCTACTTGGTCTTAACAACTTCTACAAAGCATAAACACATAGCATACAAAATGAGAATTCACAATTGATATACAATGTATAACCTATCTCCTCCTTCTTGTATAACTTAGCCGAATTATTAAACTAATAACATCCGTTCAAGTTATTTAACATTTATTACGGCTTATTAACATCTATATGTCATAAACCGACTCTCGTCGATCATTGTTAAGCACAACGATAGACGAAACCCTAATCGATTCATTACATTAATCATATTTCCATCGGATTCCCATTCTCGGACTCCGTATAGAAATTAAGTAAGTTTTAACTTCATTTGCATTCATGTACTACATACCATTATTACATGTCATGTATCCTTAAGGCATGCTCACAACTCGATTACGATTCATAGTTCACATTATCGGATTTTAAGTTTTAAATTTAAATACATTTCGTCAACGTTTAATTCTAAAAATCATTCTTAAACATGTTGTTTAAGTGATTTCTCTTCATGAATATTAACCATATAGTTGCCCCGTAATTACCATGTAGCAAGCTAGGTTAATAAACATTCACGTCAGAAATTTTTCCCTTAAGAGCATTGTAGCGCCAGTCATAGGCTTAAAGCCGGCGCTGCGGCGCTGACTCGCAGCAACTTTTCCCCTATCTCGGTGCTGCAGTGCTGGAACATATGGTCTGGGTGGCACTGTAGCGTCGGCCCCCAGCCTTAGAAAAAATTTTAAAACTTGAATTTCACGAGCTCGTAAGACGATCGTTACAACTCGGAATTGGCTTATTCCAAAGACATTAGTTCATAAATTCTATGTTCTATGATTCCATCGAATCGGAATTCATTTCTAAATTCATTGGCGAGAAATTTGCCGATTAGTCCATTTTTACGCGTTCGTCCAACGTTCGTGAACGTTCGACGCTCAATTCTTTATTTTAAGTCCGAATGCGTTCGTTCTTGCTCTCGCAAGTCTTATTTACCTAATTAAACGTTACGCCTTCGAAAACCATCATTTCTGAATTAAACGATGACTTTTAACTTCTATTCTGAGAATATTCACGGTTTTGACGATTAACGTCTAATTGTGTAACTTACGCCGAATCTTCGTTATTCAACATTTTTACTCCGAACCAAGTGGAATCAATCCATTGGTTGTTTATTAATGATTCTAACCAATGTAAACATTTATGTTTTAATGGTTTCACATGCTTATCATGCAAACTCTAAAGAATTTGATAAGTTCTTCATTAGTTCCTTAATCAATTACTATGATTTCATTATCCATGGCTTATTAGTGTTCTTAGTTCACTATTTAGCCAACCTTATAACCTCTTATTCAACATGCTCCACCAATTCACTTCTCTATCAATTCTATATTGAAAGACAAATGAATATTAGCAAATTTTCTTATCTTTATACCTTTGATGTTCTTGTATACTTGAGTATAGAGACTTAATAACCTTCTTGCTCCTTGGTTTGCTTGATTCTTATTAAAGGCTAAACTAGCTTTTCTTTTCTCTCTCTCTCTCTCTCAATACGTGCTCAATTTGATCAACTAACAAAATGATCCACCAAAGCTTCTATTTATAGATTTTGCAAGGCTTAGGGTAGTTTGGTCATTAGGACCAAACCTCCTCTTGCCCATGTCTTGCCATATGATGCCCATGTGCTAGCATGTGCTAGCACATGCACCCCACATGCAACCTATGTCTTCCCATATGCTAATGGGTTGCCCCATGGGATTAACCCACCCGTTAACCCATCGGTTCGACCCACGGGTTTAGTTATTAACTTAATTCAAATTGAATCTATTTACTTCGTATAAAATTCGTATTATACGTCGTATTAATTCTCGTATCCTCTTCGTATCATACTCGTATAATATCTAGTATTATACTCGTATTCATTCCGTATAATAATCATTTATTATTACACTTAATCAATTATTTTTAGGTTTCACTTTTCCTAACCCTTAGGGTTTTAAGTCCTCACGTAAAAACTTCGTGAGCCATAAGTGAAATAATATTAGATATTCCATCCCGTCTTTAAATCCTATCATTATGCGTTTATCGAAAATTCAAAAATAATTCCCGAGCAAAAATGAATGAATAGTGATTTTACGAAAAATCCCCGAAAAACTTTTATTTTCATCTTATAAATTCATATCATTTATTTCTAGCACGGAGCCAGAATCCTAACCATTTCTGCATTCTCTAGGTCATAGAACGGCCTTTGATTAACTTACTCAATTTAATAAACAAATAATTAAATTTTATTCAATAAATCAAAAAAAAATTCATTTACATATTCGATTTTCTCGGGCGTTACACACATAATCTGGATAATTAGTATTGTCGACGTCGAGAAAAAATTCGGTCAACTTTTGACCCGATCTTTCTCTCTTCCTAAGTTTTGTTGTTTTCTACCCTCTTTTGTTTCATCTATTTTGTGAAAGGGTGAACATGTGTTTTAGGAAAAGGCCAATATGTATCATGTCGATGATTTAAACAGTTTACAGAGTCGCCAGTTGGTAGATTTGTAATGGTTGTACCAACTCAATCGAGTTTTGTTTGCAAGTAGGCCCAATTACTAGACACTGTCAAAACTTGATCTTTGAAACTGAAATTCTTAAGTTCGGGGGCTTGGTTAAGTGGGGGGAAGGTGTTAGGCACCCCCCAACTCCTGTGAAATACGATACCGCCTCTTTTCAATATTTCCCTTTTTATTTGCAATGTGTGTGTGGATGCTAAAAGAAATTGGGCCTATGTTTGTTTGTTTTGAAAGTATTGTCATTCTTCGTTGAACCTATATATGAAGGGTTTGATTTGATTTGCAAAAGTCCCCTTTTTTAGACAAGATATGAAAATGATGTTTTGAAAGGTTGGTTTTCAAACCCTTACGCTGACGTAGGAATTGAAGCATGTTGATACTTCCATTTTATTCTTTTTAGCCTTTGGCTTGATTTGGATGGTGATTGTCGGGCTGCAAAGCATCCTCGACCACTAAATATAGACAAGTGCCGGTCTTCTCATGGGCATGACAGCCATCGGAGTGACTCTAGCATGACAAACCATTATTTCATTATGTTTGAGACCTTAAACCCGGATAACCGTTTTAAGGTCTTTTAGATGTACATTTTTATAAAAAAACCGGCAAGGTACATTTATAATGTGGAGTTTGTCCATCGTGGGAATCAGATTCTGATCAGTTTGATCATGAATCCCACGATTTCTAGGCTCACAGAAGGAGGCAAAAAAAACCTGCACAACACAGTTATTTATAGAAAATGTATATTTACATCTAGACGTCGCAAAAACCAAGGGTTCATCAGTCAAATCATGGCATGCGCATAGAAAGGTAGAAAGGGCTAGATTCAAATAAATCTAAACCACTAAATTTATATTAAAACAAATTCATATCAAATGAATAATTAAAACAAATATTTAATCACAATTAATAAAGAATATATATATATATATATATGTAATTATATATATATAAAAGCTGTAAAGGGCGACGAATTTCTAATCTCAGGCCTGGACAGAATATATATATATATATATATATATATATATTTATAAAAGCTGTAAAAGAGCCATAGAATAATCCATTCTTGACAGAATGTAAATATATATTTATATATAAAAGCTGTAAAAGAGCCACGAAATAATCCAGGCTTGACAGAATGTAAATATATATATATATATATTTATAAAGGCGGTAAAGAGCCACGAATTTCTCCAAGCTCAACTGGAATGTAAATATATATATATATATATATATATATATATATATATATATATATATATATATATATATAAAGGCGGTAAAGAGCCACGAATTTCTCCAGGCTCAACTGGAATGTAAATATATATATGTTTATAAAAGTGGTAAAAAGGCCACGGATTTTCAATCCAGACCAAACTGAAATATAAATGTTAATATATACAGTTAGTATATATATATATATATATATATATATATATATGTATTAAAGCAATAAAGGCCACGAATTAGCAATCCAGGCCAAACGAAGTCAGAAAAATTTATATAAATATATATATATAGTTATATATATAAAAGCAGTAAATGCCACAGATTTGCAATCTGGGCTTGACAGAATTGAAAATTAGTATATATATATAGTCAATTAAATATATAATAAAGCTAAAAAGACCATGAATTAGCGATCCAGACCGAACAAGTTAGTACGTATATATATATGTACGTAAAAGCGAGTAAAAGCCTCGGATCGACGATTCAGGCTGTGCAAATGCAAAAAAACGTATATATGTACTAAAATATACTAAAACGTAAGCAAAAATGGCCACAGAACTGAGTTCTGAGAAAAACTAGGAGATGAAACTTTAAGTACACATGCAAATTTGTAATAAAGTAGAAAACGAATTCTGATCGTAAAAATACTTGCAATGGACTGCTACACAGGCTTTTTGCCACTTAGTAGGCTTCAAATGGACGTTTCTACCGGTTATTTTTTGGTATGTTGTATAATATACATATACAAATGTATTATAGTAATAAAATCTATGTTTGGAGTACTAGAAGTAGGGCTAAGGGACGAAATGGGCAGAGTTTTGGAGCGTTTTCCTATTGATTTTTTTTTTGGCAAGTGGGGGTCCTATATTTAAAGACCTGATGGTTGCAGGTGTAACTGCGGCAGCCGCCAGTCTACCGGCGGCTCCGTATGGTGGGGCCCACCTGGTGGGTCCCGTCGTCTCGAAGTACGTGCACTCCGAGCAACGAGATGTCAGGTTCGAAACTTTCTAACTTTTGATCAGAGCGTCCGTTTAAGGCGTGCTATACCTTTATGGAAAGCCTTAGCTGAGAGCGTCACAATGACATGGGACTTAACCTTTTCCAAATCTAAGAAGATAAGTTTATAACCAGATCTTTATTTCTTCGCAGTTTGTCCGTTGAGATGCATTATGTTATTTTCACTCGGGATCAATGTTATGGCTCTTTCTAACCTACATTGCATCAATTCAGCTTGATTTTGACCAAATTAGCTTTAAGTTGGTAAAATTACTATTTTGCCCCTCCAGGGGTTGTCTCCTGTACTGGCACGGTCTTCGACTATTTTCCCGAGGTTATTTCCGAGGTTTGATCCCAACCGACTTTGTTCGTCCTCAGGGTTGTCTCTAAGGTTGCTTTGGCCTCCCAGGGTTGTCTTTGGGGATGATGTGATGCTTCAGGGGTTGTCTCCGAAGGTTAAATTGATCTCCTGGTGTTGTCGCCAGAGCTCTTGTACCTCCCGGGTTGTGATCAGGGCTTGACTTGACATCTCAGTATTGTGATCAAGGTTGAGCTTGACATCCCTGGGTTATCTCTGGGGTTGATTTTGACATCTTGGGGTTATCGCAAGGGCTACTGACATCCCAGTGTTATCGTCGGGGTTTCACTTGACATCTCGGTGTTGCTAGGGTTTGACTTGACATCCCGGTATTGTGATCGGGGTTGAGCTTTACATCCCGGGGTTGTCGTTGGGGCTTCTTGACATCCCGGGGTTGTCGTCGGGGTTTCATTTGACATCCCGGTGTTGTCAGGGTTTAACTTGACATCCCGATATTGTGACCAGGGTTGACATCCCAAGGTTGTCACCGGGACTGCTTGACATCCCAGGGTTGTCGCTGGGGTTTCACTTGACATCCCGATGTTACCGGGGTTTGACTTGACATCCCCGTATTGTGACCGGGGTTGAGCTTGACATCCCGTGGTTGTCACCGGGGTTTCACTTGACATCTCGGTATAGTAACTAAGGTTGGGCTTAACATCTAGGTGTTGTCGTCGGGGCTGCTGTACGTTTCGGGTTGTGACCGGAAGGAAAAAGACGGTTTACGCTCCTGCAGGGTTATTAATAGGAATGCAAAATTTCCAGTGTCTACAGATGCCCCTCTTTATCATGTTTATGCGATGCAATAAAATGAACATGATAAAGATTGCTAGACACTGGAAATATAATGGATGCAAAATGTAATGCAATGCGTGGTATGATATGTTATGAATGTTCGATACCTTCGAGGGGATAGGGCTATCACTGGTTGTTTATGTTATTTTCTGTTGGGGATAATGTTATCCGTGATAACCCTTGGTGCCACATTGGTTTGTGGCCAATAGTATACCACGTTCCTTGATACTCTCTATGGGGAAGATTTTCTCTTGGCTTATGCGGTTGGACATTTCTGAACTCGATGTTGGGGTTGTCATCAACACTCTTCGCCTTCAGAAAAGCTTTCTGACTTCTTTTTCTGCTGAGGATATTCTTTCTGTGATGAGTTACCCGATTGGAGATTCCCGATGCCTATCCTGATGATAACTCCCATCGGTTTACATCATCGGACCTTTTTCGATGCTATGTTGGAGTTGTTGCCAACGGTTTGATTTATCATTCAATTGATGCCTACGTTCCTGTGGATGCCTACCCGACTGACAGTTTACACTGGTCTATTGACCTTGAGTTGATTCCGACTCGAATGGTAGTTTGCAGGGTTTGACCATCACCAAACCTTTTCGGTGCCTACTCGAACGGTATTTTGCAACGGTCGGTTGAATCACCGATCCTTCTTGATGCTCCTTCTGGGGATTTGTATAACAGATTCCATCATCTGTCCTCTGTGGGGATAAACTTATACTCTATTTCCATCACTGGCTCATTCCTGATGCTTCACTAAAGTGATCACCAACGGCTAATAGTGTCATTTAATCTGACCCTTGTTGATGTAGCCTCCAACGACTTTATCACCAGATCATTCCCGATGCTTCGCTGCAGTTGTCGCCAATGGCTGATAGTGTCAGACCCTTTGACCTTCGCTGAAGTAGCCTTCAACGGCTGATACCACTAGACCGTTCCCAATGCTTCGTTGAAGTTGTCACCAATGGCTGATAGTGTCAGACCTTTTGACCTTTGCTGAAGTAGCCTTCAATGGCTTAACCACCGGATCATTCCCGATGCTTCGCTGGAGTTATCGCCAACTGCTGATAGTGTTAGACCTTCTGACCTTTGCTGAAGTAGTCTTCAACAGTTGATATTACCAGATCGTTCCCGATGCTTTGCTAGAGTTATTGCCAACGACTGATAGTGTCAAACCCTCTGACCTTTACTGAAGTAGTCTTCAACGGCTGATACCATGGGACCTTTCCCGATGCTTCGCTAGAGTTGTCGCCAACGGCTGATAGTGTCAGACCCTCTGACCTTCGCTAAAGTAGCCTTCAACGGCTGACATCACCGGATCGTTCCCGATGCTTCGCTAGAGTTATCGCCAATGACTGATAGTGTCAGACCCTTTGACCTTCGCTGAAGTAGCCTTCAATGGCTTCACCACCGGATCATTCCCGATGCTTTGCTGGAGTTGTCTCCAACGGCTGATAGTGTCAGACCCTCTGACCTTCGCTGAAGTAGCCTTCAACGGCTGATAGCACCGGATCGCTCCTGATACTTCGCTGGAGTTGTTGCCAATGGCTGATAGTGTCAGACATAATCAATCTCAATGTGGGGGGTACTCTTCCTGGAAAATCACACCCTTAGATCAACCTAGATGCCTTGACACACTCAAAACTTATCGGTCATACTGTCGGACCTTCCCGATGCTTTGACAGAGGCAGTTTTTAGCAGTTTTATGTAGTTTTTCATCATTGGCCCCTGAATATCACTTCAGGGTCTTAACCAATGGCTTACATAAAGTTCTATCCTTTTGTCAGGAACTCGCCGCATATACGCAGGATTTCAGGCCAATTCGCTCAATCGCGTAGCAATTTTTCCCGGATTTAACTTTCCAGCTTCTGTAAACTCTGTTTCCACTCAAACAAGACCAAATCAGAGGGGGTGGGCCCCACCTTAGGGAGCCACAAGTAGAGGTACAACTGCTGCAGGTGGGGCTGCTCCTTCCTGCGAGTTTAACTTGGGCAGCCATGGCTTCTCAGATTCTTTTTTAAACTTGAATCCTAAAGGAAATCCAATTTTCTTCTTCAAATCTATGGAGTTCAGGTAGCTTTTTTCAGATTCCATCACCGTACAAACGTTCTGCACATCTCTGGTAGCGTTTACATCCTTTCGTTTCCAATTTTGATAGTTAGAATGTTATAAACCACATAGTATGCTTTTGAACACAATGTATCAAATAGATGTGCCTATATGGCTTGATAAAAAATTTCAGACTTAGTAAATATGTATATTTTACTGTGCTGAAAGTTTTGATGTAAAAAAATTTGAATTCTAAGACAGTCAATTGACGCTCTTTTTGATCAGTTTACTCATCCTTTTTTAGGCCAAATGAGCCTGAAGTTTCAACTAAAAATGTCCATGGTAATTTTTCTACCATGGGGAGTTTACTTTTGATTTTTTTTCATAAATATGAACTGTTTCTATTTTTGGGTAGGTGTGCTACTAAATGGCCACTTAGTCATGCCTGTGTGCATGCGGACAGTCCATTTTACAAAGGAGACTCTGGCTAAATTTTTCAAAAAATATGAGCATTTAATAAACATGAAATTTTGACTCTACTGGATATTTTGGTTAACTCATGCATGTTTTAGAGCTTGAAAATACATAAAGTAATAATTTAATTAAATAAGCCACATGTTTAAGGCTTACCTCACCCTTTCTGAGGTGATTTGGAGACTTTGTCCAGGTTATAGAGCTAGATAGACCTGGTAGTGCTAGCAGGGTCACTTCAGGAGTGAGGCGGAGGAGAGTTTTTGATGTTCCTCAGCCACGTCCAGCCCGGTCGCCTCACCGTTTGGCTGAGTCTGTGATTCGTCCCATCCGGGCTGAGCCACCGGTTGATGTGGACGATGAGGATGTCCCATTTATTGATCATGCCCCAGATCAGGCTCCACGTGGGGAGCTTCCAGCCATTGTGGTGTCGGTTCAGGAGCTTCTGGGAGATTTGAGTCCCCATCCATCGAGATACCTTCATGCCAACGAGGTGACTGAAGTTTTTCTTCTTGATTTTCTTTCTTTCTTTTGCCATTTTTAGGGCACAAGTTTGATCTGGACTGGCTATTTAATGCAGGCTCCCTGATTTACACAGCCTAGGGGGAACTGGTTTAATGTCCATTCCTTGTACCATACTTTGCATCCGGAGTATCGGGCCATTGTTGACACTTGGGGGTTTCAGGAGTTCTTTTCTAGCCCTCCCTGCCGTTACCCCTGGGATTATCTGAGGGCTTTGTCTGAGAGCTGGTTCTACCAGACCCAGTTTTTCCATTTATTGGATTACGAGGTGATGATGATGCCTATGGACTAGAGGTTCATCACCGGGATAAAGTTTGCAGGTGAGCCAGTGTCGGTTGTGGCTGACATTTCACCCACTGTCATTCAGTCCCTCTTGGGAGTTCCTGCAACGGCCATCATGGGTCGAACGCTCCATTTTGGTCCCTTGAGCATAGATACCTAGAGTGGGGCTTTGACTAAGCCTCTGCCTGATGATCAGAGAGTTAGAGATTGCATCCTTTGGTGACTATTTTTAGTGATCATCAGGGGTTGTTTCCTTGCAGACAACTCCTCGACGGTGTCTTTTTCCCTGGTTAGCGCTACTCGATATGTGAAGTGCCTTAGTGATTTTGATTGGGGTACCTACACCTTTGCCTATTTTCTCCGAGGGATGCGCATATGCTCGGAGGGCGTGACGGAGGCTTGACTAGGTTTTTACCCATTCCTGCTGGTGAGTACATTTCTCTTGTACCTTTTCAATTTCCTCATTTATGTTTTTCAGTCTTGGTCACTGAGGACTTTTGATATTTGCATGGCTAGTTTTGGGCATATGCGAGGCTCCCTTGCCTACGTCCTGCCACTACTCTGGGCTTAGAGACTTATCCTAGGGGACGACGCTGGCATCACTCCACGTTAATGGAGGTCCCTATAGCCGAGGGATTCACCCACTCCCGCCTGCAGCTAGAGCTATTCACGGCCGAGTCAATCTCGTGGGTCCCGTATACCTTAGACTTTTTGACAGTTGGGTTTGAGGACGGCTTTCCCACTGGCCAGAAGTTTGCATTATCCACTTTTCAAGTTCCATTTTTGACAGAGGGAGGTTGGGAGCTCTATTTAGGAGAGCATGCTATTCGAAGCACCACAGGAGATATCCACATTCCCTTTGTTCCTTCTACTTGGCATCATTGGCCACTAGCTCAGCCACTCACAGACATTCCACTGGTGGGCGTAGATGGATTCACCCTTTTAGAAAGTCCTTACAGCCAGGAGGCATTTCATAGCTGGTGGAGTCCTCATACCATTTTGGCTCAGACTCGTGCTACTCAGTTTATGGCTGACATGGTGCCAGGGTCTATGATGATGACAGACTGGATAGCTTGTCTTCGAGATCCGACTCATCTGGACCAGAATATAGGACTGACCCAGCAGTTTAAGAGGGCTCATTTGTTCATCAGGCACCTTGGCCTGGATCCATCGGAGGCAAATTCTTTTGATCCTTCCAGCTCTGGAGATGGCCCTTCCACAGGTCCATTTTCTAGCAGCTTTGCAGGTGCTGATCCTCCCTTGTATCGATCGAACATTCCCACTGGCCCAGATTTTGTGACTCAGGAGGAGCTGGAGCAGGTTAATAGACTGGAGACAGATATTCTAGACCTCTTTGGATAGCTTTTCTTGCTTTATCTTTTAATAGGCCTCTGTTTAGCTATTTGGCAGCTTTGCCGCTATATCTTTTGATAGGCCTCTGTTAGTAGTTGGGTAGTTGTGCCCCATTTTCCTGTAATTTTTATTTTATATTTTATGAGCAGACAGAGATGATGCTTGCAGTAGATAGTTTATTCTAGATATGCATGATATTTCCTCTCTATTGCATCATTTTTATCATTGTCATTATTCATGTATCATATCATGGATATGCATTTAGACATGTGAGTTTAGATTTGACCCATGGATGGTCTTATGATACGGTGATACAGATGTCGTCATCCACAGTCAACCGTATTGAGCATTCGCCGCCATCTTTGGTGGCATCTTTATTGCAGTCATGGTATGATAGTCTGCCTCTCACAGCCAGAGAGACAGTATACTAGATGCTAGGGCATTCTCTAGCCCTTCTAACTTTCCAGGTTCCCAATGGATTTGTCGATGGCATCTTATTATGCTGGATACCTGAGCGGCAGGTTTTCTGTTTTGGCCTTAATGAGTTGACTCCTACCTTAGAGGAGTATGAGCGCCTTACAAGTTTGGCACTGGATCTGCCTTGCGCCCGGACAACCATCAGTGACATGAGGAGACCATTTATGACTATATCGGGTCTGAGACGCACTGAGGAGATCATTACAGGATATGTGATATCCATAAACCTTTTAATTGATCACTTTGGCCGACAAGACAGTTACGAGCGATATTCTGGAGATTTCATTATTCTTGAGAAGAGTGGCAGTTTGCCCGTGTAGACATTTTGTTGATGTCCGTCACGACTTATCTATACATGCCACTATATTTGGACCACTTAGATATTGGCTTGATGGTAGTGGTTCGTGCCCTTAGACAGGGTGGTACGATTTTGCTGATGGTATTGACCGAGACCTTGAGGTCGGCTACATTTTGTAGTACCCATCTAGAGGGGTTTTATAGAGGTAGCTCTGTTTTGCTGTATGTGTGGTTCATGACACACTTGAGTCCGATCGGAACCTTCAGACACCATGGGTATTGCTTTGCCCAAGAGATAGCCATGTCCTACTCCTTCCAGCCAGTGGAGTGTTCAGATACAGCGATATGGTTGGCCTTTTTATCAGATATTGAGCATCCCTTTTCGATCTTACCATGCTCAAGGCTTATCTCCCCTTACAGCTTCATCACTCATGCAGTCAACATGGATTATTTGCCCCTAGCGGGATTGAAAGGGGTGACCACTTACCATCCGTTGGCAGTTATGGGTCAGTTTGATCAGTTTTAGAGCCTCCACCAGTTTGAGGGGGCTACGGATCAGCGGATATTAGCTTCATATTTGTCATCAGCTGACCTGATTAGGATTTATGAGTGTTGGACTTATAGGGAGAGGGCTAATTTTTGTACTAGCCATCTGGATCCTTCTCTAGAGTATTCGGCATGGTTGGAGGCTGATATAGCAATAACTGAGGTTATCCAGTTAGCTCCGAGTGTTGATTCAAATGAGGAGGATCCTATGGAGGATCCTGATTCTCCCACAAAGGATGATTTGTTTACCGACTTGACAACGGCTTTAGTTAGTGACCCTCTGAGCATTCCCACCAGGACTGATCTAGTTATGGTTGATTCGCTAGCTTGGATGACTTTTGAGAGAGATCAGGCTAGGGCGTTGATGTTCACAGCCCTTTCTAGCAGGGATATATCCTTTACCATTAGAGACGAGGCTCGAGCTACTCGGGATGCGGCAATGGTTAAGAGAGACGAGGCTCAATCTACCCGAGATGCAGCTTTTAAGGAGATTGAGGAGGTCTTAGTTGCCCGGGACGCCTCTTATGTAGAGAGGGATGAGGCCATAGCTACTCGGGATATATATGGCGAATAGTACGACACTCAGATCGTATACCCACAACCTGGATGAAGATATGAGCACTTTCATAGATGGTCACAGTAGAACTATGCATATGGCTGTGGATGTTCTTGCTCGTATAGAGACGAGGGTATTGAGCTTGCAGTTGCTCCTCCATCTTTAGAGAGGGATGCTATATTGGCACTGCTATCCCGCTTGTCCACGGTTCATAGACTTGCTTTATTTTTCCTGCACATACTAGATCAGCCATTTTTATCATGTACAGGACACCATGTATATATTAAATAATATTATATATTAGAGAAATATATTTTGATTCACTTCCGTATTGTATATGTATTGTCATTGCTGAGTGATTACCACTTCTTTCATGACCTGCTGTTGTTGATGTATTATGAGCTTTTCCTTGATGGATGGACAGTTAGATGTCGGAGAATATCTCAGCAGGGTCTGGGGACCAGGGAGACTTGATAAAATTTGGCTTTTATCGGGTTTCGGTGTCTTGGGACTGGTTCTTATTATTTTTTATTCTTTCTTTGAAGGTCACCATGTACCATGAATGGCTTCCTACGTACTCCAGGGTGGAGGGAGATCAGGTCATTCGTAGTTCAAGTTTTGTGTGAGAGGTTTAAGAAGTGTCTCTTTTGAGTTTGGGTTTGATGGATTTTTGAACTTTTTATTTGGTTTGGAGGGTTGTTTGAAATTTTTGTTTGGTTTGACCGCACCAGGAATGGCTGCCTTCGTACTCCCGGGCTGAGGGAGATCAGGTCATTCATAGTTCGATCTTTCTAGTGAAAACTCGAACTAATTTGATCGATTCGCAGGACTAGGATTATGGTAGGCATGTGTTTTAGACATAGTTCCTTTTCACAGTGTCTAAGTTGATGAGCTGGGGAAATTCGTTCCCATCAATTTCTTGTAATCTGATAGGTCCTCCTGTCAATACTTCTTTGACAATGAAAGGGCCTTCCCAATTCGGGGTGAACTTTCCTTTGGCTTCATCTTGATTGGCCAGAACTTTCTTCAATACCAAGTCATTTTCTTTGAATTGCCAGATTCAGACTTTCTTGTTGTATGATCGAGCAATCCTTTGCTGATATAACTGCCCGTGGAAAATGGCTGTAGCCCTCTTCTCATCTATCAGGGACAGTTGGTGGTACCATTCTTGCAACCACTGGTCTTCCTCCATCTGAGCGTCTATTAAGACTCGTAAGGACTCCATTTCTACTTCTATGGGAAGTACTGCTTCCATGCCATAGACCAATGAATATGGGGTAGCCCCAGTAGAGGTAAGCATTGACGTCCGGTATGCTAACAGAGTCAGAGGCAACAGGTCAGGCCATCCTTTGTGATTAGCGGACATTTTATGCATGATCTTCTTGATGTTCTTATTGGCCGCTTCGACAGCGCCATTCATCTTGGGTCGATAGATAACGGAATTGAGATGCTTGATATGAAACTTGCTGCATAAATCTCTCATCATCTGATTGTTTAGGTTCTTGGCGTTGTTTGAGACGATCACCTCCGGCTGTCCATATCGATAGACGACATTGTTTCTGATGAAACCAATGATTACCTCCTTGGTGACTTTGGGAAAAGCGGCAGCTTCAACCCATTTGGTGAAATAATTGATCATGGTGAAAATAAATCGATGTCCATTACTGGCTTTGGGTTCTATTAGCCCAATCACATCCATTCCCCACATGGAGAAAAGCCATAGCGAACTTATATTATGCAGCTCATTTGGATGAGCGTGAATAACATTTCCATGGACTTGGCATTGGTAGCATCTCTTGTCGTGATCATCACAATCAGCTTTGAGAGAGACCCAGTACAGGTTCTTACTATCTTCTTGGCCAGCAAATGACCGCTTATGTGTGGACCACAGTCTCCACCGTGGACTTCATCCATCAATTTCTAGGCTTGCTCTTTATTGAGGCATCTTAAAAGGCCTATTCCAGCATCCCTTTTGTAGAGTGCATCTCCACTTAGATAAAACTTCAAAGCCATCTTGTGAATCCGCTTCTTTCCGGCTTGACTTACCCCAGCGGGTGTATATCCATCTCGAAGATATTCCTTGATGTCTTGATACCAAGGCTGTTTTATAGGAGGTATTTCATCTGATATTTCTCCAAAGTAATTCCCATATATCGGGGCCTGTTGGTTTGTGAATTTAATATCGGGAATTCCCCTCCTTCCAGATATGTGGATCAGGGAAGCCAAAGTTGCCAATGCATCCGCAAAGTCATTCCTTCCTCGAGGGATATGGATGAAGGTTATCTCTTCAAACTCTGTGGACATTTTGATAACTTGCCGATGATAGGGCAGCAGATGCAATTATTTGGTATGATATGCCCTAGTGGTTATCAGACAAACCACTAGGGCATATCATACCAAATATTCAGCAGATGCAATTATTCTGACTAATAGACGCTGAATACCCATAGATTGGGCTAGCTTCAACCCCATTATATAGCCTTCATACTCAGCCCTGTTGTTGGTGTTGACAAACTGCAACTTGGTAGCCACATGATCTGCAATTCCCTAACCTTTGATGGACTTCTAAGTCACATAGACAATGTTGAATTGTTGAAGTATCAACTGCCATTTGGATAATCGACAATTCAACATTGGCTTATTGAATACATACTTTAGTGGATTAATTCGGGATATGAGATAGGTCGTGTGCCCATGCAGATAATGTTGTAACCTTATGGCGGCCCATGCTAACGCATAACATGTCTTCTCAATCAGTGTGTACTTCTGTTCGTCGCTGCTGAATCTTTTGTTGATGTAGTAGATAGCTCTCTCCTTTCTACTATCATCTTTCTGTCCCAGCATACAACCCATTGCGTTGGCATTGACGGACAAGTACATAAACAGGGGAAGTTCATCCCTCGGGGGCACCAAGACAGGCGCTTCGATCAACTACTTTTTGATGGCAAGGAAAGTTTTTTGGCAATCCTCATTCCATTTTGTGGAGTAATTCTTCCTTAGTAGCTTGAAGATGGGTTCACAAGTTGCTATGAGTTGGGAAATGAACCGGCTTATGAAATTAATTCTCCCCAGGAACCCTCATATCTCCTTCTCTGTTCGGGGTATTGGCATCTCGGTGGTGGCTTTAATCTTGGTGGGATCCACCTCAATGCCTCTATTGCTTACCAGAAATCCCAACAACTTGCCGGATTTGACACCAAAAGCACATTTGGTCAAATTCAGCTTGAGGTTGTGTGACGCCCCTAAATCCACGTTCCTTCGAAACCTCGAATTCGGTGCAGTCACGAAACTACTATCGTCAAACTATTACATCTTTTAACCATTAGTAAAAGAATACAACTTTGTTTATTATAATTTAGAATATAAATTCTATTCATATCCAAGATCTCGTCTTTACATCATATTCGATGTTACTAAAATGCGGAATAATTTAAACTTTTCAATATCCTTTGAATAAAAATCTTTTTATTGATTCCATAACTTGAATCAATTACAACCCTTGAATCATTTATAAAATATGATTCATTATATTTGAGTTATCGTATAACGTTTACAACTCGACTTGATATCCTCTATGTATTAACTAATACTTCTTTACAACACAACCTATATTAAACAGTGTAAACAACTATCAAGTAATACTTCTAGAATCTAAATATGGTCCAGACAATAATCTAAGTAATATTCTTCAATGCGATACTATCTATCTTTATCAATCAAGAAGCACGAAATCTTTACCGTGAATCCTTAACCTGCAAAAGTGGTTATTTGCAAGAGTGAGCTCGACAGCTCAGCAATTCTAACAGTCCTCATGCATCACATAGCATATAACATCATACTCAGTTCATGCATTTATAAATAGTTTATATTTACTACGCATGTTACTTTTCACATAACAAGTATATCATCAACTTTCAATCTCATTTATATCTCATATACAGTTCATATATAAGTTCACATTATCACAACATAATATAATTCAACTAACAGTTACTGAATTCATATATCAAATAGGAACTGAAAGACTTGCCTGATTCGTAGTTTAACAACTACGACTTAACTGCTTAAGAATCTCTGCACTTTGTGTAATCCAACACAGTTATATTAATCATAGAGATCACACCCATCAGTTATACACTTCCATACATTCTCAATATAATAATAAGTATTACATTGTTGTCTAGCTTGGTTCTTAGAACCTTCGTCTCACATTCTTATCGTATTCCTGGAATAATTATGTACGTATAAGTATTTTAACCTTTCGTACTTACTACCATTCTTCACATACACATGCCTGTCTACCACTAATCTATTTACATATATCTAGTGTAGTCCATCTTTTGAGTTAATCATTCACATATATCATTACTAACACATAAGACCATATCAAAGCAAATATACGCTATTAACTGTCGAAGTCAGATTCAAATATTAACATATGGTCCTACATAGCATGTATACATATTAAATGATACTTTCATGCTTGTTCAACCTTTTCACGTTCAATTTACATGATATAGGTTCTAAGTTAATACCCGTAAAAACTTAAGTCCATTCAAGGCTATAAAGTCATAAAGTCTAGCATGCTCGCTTTTAAACACATAAGGTAATCATATAACCTATGTTAGGCATGCTCATGAATATTCATATTTCATACATGTAGCTATCATTGTTATTAGTTTGAAAACATGCTTCGTTTATCACTTTAAAACATGCTTGAACTCATGCTTGGTTAGTTGTCAATATATCCAATCACATACGAATCATATTTAGAGACGTAATAAACACAAACATGGCATCTTAAATCTTTAGAATCTAGCTACTCATACTTAATGCAACTTGATTTGAAAACATATTCAAGTTCGCCTTTGAAATCATTTTAAACTTGAACGATACAATTTGACACATACAAGACAACTTTAAAGTTCTTATCATTTGTAGTTAAAGTATGTTAACATCTTCACAAGATCAGAATGTTCACGTCTCACGTATGTGTCAACGTTCATATTTAAAACTATAAGTTTTTCTTTAAAACATACGCTTTCCATTTCATGATATACATTATAACATTGTTAAAATCATGCATGTTGTATCAAAGTTTGCATGATGTTTATGTTCACATGTTTGCTCTAAGTGGTAACAACCAAGCTAGAAGAAACAGACTGCAACAGAAAACAAGATTCCAGAATCTGGAACAGGCGCAGCTGCGCAGAGCCCCAGTTCAAAACTGGCGCAGCTGCGCAGGGCCTTGCCCAACTCAAGTCTGGTACCGGCGCAGCTGCGCCGCTGGCCAGTACAAAACTGGCGCAGCTGCGCAGGTGGCCGGCCCGGGGCAGTGACTGCTCTGCTTCGGCAGAACTTAGCCCAAACTCAAAATTTTCCATAGCAATTCGATTATGAGCAACTATATAATAATTCTAACATACAAGTAAGCTAACATAGCAACTAATAACACTTCCCAATTAACTTAATTAATCAATCATGATCAATTCAAGAATTGGAACTTGACATTAAACTTAAATGAAAAACAAGGATGGTAATATACCTCTGCAATTTGGCTTATACGAAATTGCTGTCAAGCACCAATCTCACAATGCTTCTATCTCACTAGAGCACTCTCACTTTCTATATGCTCTCAATTCACACTTAGCAAAATTTCCAGCAAATCAATTTAGAAGGAGATGGCTTATATTTATAGAGAAATCATTTACACAGGCAATACTCTTATCCCGCAAATTAAACCAAAGGAAGAAACAAGAATTTGATGGTTCATGGATAGTGGTTGAGAGTGGGTGAAATCCATCATGAACTCCTCACCCCTTGCAATCATTAGCTAGTTTTGTTGCTGAGTTTGAGAGAAATAGGCATAGCTCCTAGCCATTCACGTGAAGGAGAAGTGAGATGGGCACATAATGTGGGACAATAAATAACTCAGCAACTGGCTATACAATACACTAAGGTTATATATATAGCCTATCATGCTTACTAAGACTATATCATAATTCATTTCATAAACACTTAGGTTATAATGAATTAGAGGGTACACAATATCACTCATAATGAGCAAATAATAATATAATGTATCAAGTAGTGTACATACATATAATCCATGTACATCTTATTAACACCGAATATAATTCTATCGGGTATCATCACAGTGTATTGTCTCATTTATTATTAAATTCAATAATTATTTACAATATATCTATGATATATTATTTTATTGTATACTTAATATACACATTGTCAAACCCACATTTCATGTACCTATTACAACTCAATAACTTTACTATATAGTTTATATTCATATATAACATAGTCGCATTGCACTTTATACTTCGCATAACATATAGTTAACTATCATACGTTATACTTTAATATCGCATGGTTGCACATAGAAATTAATAAATTACTTATCTTATCAATTAATTAATAATAATATTAATTAATCCATTTCTCATTAATCCATGGAATTATAATTCTCACGCTAATTGATTAACACTTTATATGATTTATTATCACGTTAAATAAATATAAATCTTTTTATATTTATAAATCATTTACTCATTAATCATATTATCAAATAATTACTTGATAATAGTATATTGTTTATAACAATAATTAATATTATAAGACAATTTATCTCATCACAAATTCGATTATACTTATAATCGATTTCCTTATTATTATACTATCACTAGCCATAATAATTTAACATACTATCATAATAACAATTAACAATTAATTTAGATTAATTGTTTAATTAATAATTTTTCCATCATTAAATTAGTCAATTCATTACCGAATCTATTATTGTGCCACACAAGGCATCTCTCACAAGCTCAAACTTAAGCTTATCATTATTCTCATCACTTACTCATTTCTCACCACATTACTACTTATAACCTATTCAATTAAATTAGAACTATTAAATCCAAGGTCCACATATAAATAGTTTACAAATCGAATATTCAAATATTATATATAACCTTTATAAAAATATAATAACTCAAGCTATTAAAATATTAAATTACTTCAATTAATTATACTTATAATAAGTATAACCTTTACGCTTATAATAATTAATATATACTCTATTAATTATTCCAATAATAATATTCACGATCAAATAATAACTTAAGTTATTTAATATATTAAAATAACTTAGTTTCCTTCCATTAATTAAACTCCCTTGAAAATACATTTAAAATTATGTATTTTGCCATAACATAAATATTATGTTTTCTCCAAATAAGCACATTCGTTATTAGAAAATAGTTTACTTATTGTCTCGTGATATTATTTTTAATATAATATCAAATAACTATATGTACGACACATGTACATATATTATATATAGAAAATAGATAATAAGTTTATTTTTTATTATAATAAATCGTTTCCATTAATTTAATTACATATAGCAAATACGTTTTAATATATTTACTATATTAACCAAACACACCTCATACAAAAATATATAAGGTAATATTATTATTCAAAAATAATATTTCCTCCTTTTATTAAAATAATTCAATATTAGAAATTATTTTAATATCCTTTATTAGAAATATATAATAACTATTTCTCTTTCTTTTCTATAAATTGTTCCCAAAACAATTTCTTCAATATACATTTAATCATATAATGATTTCCATCTCCCTTTAATAACGTATATATATATATATATATATATATATATATATATATATATATATATATATATTTAACGTTATTCGTACATTAGACTTTCTCACATATTACTATTCTAAGTAATATATATAAAAGTGTCAACTATAATTACATATTTAACACACATTAATTCACTCCTTTACTTAAGTAAATTAAACATTGTACTATATCATCATAGTTAATTAAGATTCAATACTCTCATTATATTATTCCATAATATAACTCACAACTTATATTAACTAATATTTATTCTTATTAGTTAATTCCCTTAACTAACTCATGCTTCACTATCCAAACCTATTCACGGATAGCTTAAGTGCTATTAATAACCTATATTATAAACATACTAGTTATTAATACACATACTCAAGAATATGGTAATTTATACATTAAGGATATTTAATGTCACCAACTTACTATGATAAAATAATTCTATAAATTATTTAATATCGATAGGAATTTATCCACCTCCTTTATCTCCACCGAATCGTCTCTACGCTAAATAACAAATATATATTAATAATATATTTATAAATCACAAAAACACATTACATAGTCCATATTACCCTATGTAATATAATACCACATACCTCATATCACATATATATATTATTATTCGAACCCATCTCACGGTTTAAGAATTTTATTTATTAAATCCTTATTTAATAATATCTAAAAATTCGGGTTCTTACAGGTTGTACTTACGCAACCTGTTAAACAGCTTCTTGAGATGGTTGATGTGATTGTCCTCCTTCTGGGATTTGACGATGATGTCATCCACATAAACCTCTATCTCTTTATGCATCATGTCATAAAATAGGGCCATCATGGCTCGCTAATACATGGCACCGGCATTGATGAGGCCGAAGGATAAACGTCTATAACAGAAGGTTCCCCAGGGAATGATGAAAGCTGTCTTCTCTATGTTCTCTTCAATGACCATGATTTGATGGTAACCAACAAAGAAATCCATGAAAGAATACATGCCATACTGTGCTGTATTATCTATCAGGATGTGGATGAAAGGTACCGGGAAATTGTCCTTGAGGTAAGCTTTGTTTAAATCTTTGTAATTCACGCATACTCGTACCTTTCCTTCTGGCTTAGGTAAGGGAACTATGTTAGACAGCTACTCCGGGTATGTTAATACCATGATGATGCTGGCTTTGAATTATTTGATAACCTCTTCTTTGACTTTTAGACTCCATTCGGGTTTCAATCGTCTGAGCTTCTGCTTGACTGGCTTGAATCCATCTTTGATGGGGAGTCGATGGATGATAATGTCAGTAGACAAGCCAGTCATGTCTTCATGTGACCATGCAAACAAATCCTGGAACTGTGTTAAGATTTTAATTAAGTCAATTCTTTGGTCTGGGGTGAGGTCTAGGCCTATCTGGATTTCTTTGAGGTTTTTTGAGGTTCCGATATTGACAGTGGTGGTTTGATCGATGTTTGGTTTGGGTTTGTCTTTGACCCATTTTGGATCTCCTTGGGCACCTCATAGTCATTTATCTCCTATTGATCAATTTTTATCAAGTCGAAGTTCAGTTCTACATCAAAGTTGTAGTCACTGTAATAGTCTGGCATCTCATCAGCAGGGACAAACAAATCCAATCCTGGAGTCCTGAAAACAAAATGCTTTCACTTTAATATATGAAACTGTTTAAACATACAAAGCTTTTAGCAAAAGCATGAAAAAGTTACTGCTATAGCCGTGCAATAAAACAAGTCAGATGGACTCTCTGCCCTTTTACCCTTTTTGAATGAGGCAAGGGAAGCTGCTCCAATTGTCCAATGTCAAGTCCTCATGAATAGGGAGGATAAAGGAGTTGTGCTCATCTGTCTCATCTCTGATGACGACTGAGACATCCTTTAGATCAAGGCCGAGATTTTTCTTTGAACTGCCACCCTTCCCCTTCTTGATGTGAGGAATTTGGATCTGATCTTCTTTATCACTGTATGGGATATCATCATTCATACCCTTATAGTGCATTAGAAAATACATGTTAGTAAATGGGTCTCGTCCTTCATACAGGAACTTTCTTTTCCCTTTTTGCTCTCCCCATCAGGCTTTGGGGATTTTCTTTCACTTATCGGTATGATTGGAGGAAACAACATGGCTGACACAACAACGGGAATCTTCTTCATTGGCTTCACAAATTCGGCATCAGTGAGGTTTGGCAATAGTATAATGGAAGCAGAAACCTTTGGATGTTTGTGTGGGTTTTGATGGTTTGATCCGTATGAATAGCCTAATTCGGCCTTCCCTGATTAGCTCAGGATTTGCACCAGACTCTTGATTCCTTGCTGATTTTTTCTTAACCCTTCTCCAGAGCGGAAACCCAAAGATACCATCTCCTGACCCACCGTCATTACTTCGGGGGAAACTTTTGGTTTCAGAGCTGGTGCCCCAACAGGTAGGTACTGAATATTGCTCACCTCTAATTCTTGAAAACTTATAGGTTCAACCCTTCATTCAAACTGATCACCGTCATGTCTCCCTATATATAGACATGGTATTCTAGTTAGGCATTCATCGTGATTAGGTTGCCATTGATAATGTACTTGAGCTGCTGATGGAGGGTGATGGAACTGCTCCTGCCTTGTGGATCAACGGCCTTCCAAGCAACAAATTGTATCCGATGGTAATGTTGAGTACCTGAAAGGATACATAGAAAGTATGGGGACCAATCTCTAGTGGAAGCTCAATCTCCCCTACAGCCTTTCGGCGAAACCCATCGAAAGCCCGAATAACTACATAACTGGTACGGATCCGATTTGGGTTGATCTTCATTCTCTCCAAGGTATCGTAGGGATAGATGTTTAGGGACGATCCTCCATCTATCAGCGCACCTCCAATCACATACCCTGATGACATCACTACTATGTGCAGTGACTTGCAATGAGCCGTCCCCTTAGTGGGTATATCATCATCAGTGAAAGATATCACATTGTTGTTGAAGATGTGTTATATCACGAGACGGAATTTTTCAGTATCTACCGTCTTTAGCAGATGGACTTCCTCCAGTACTTTCACCAGAATGTTATGATGGTCCACCGAGGATAAGACCAGATCTAGGATTGCCATCTGTTTGGGTGCATCCTTCAAGCTTTGCACTACCTTGATCTCATTATGCCCCATTTTGCTGAGGAATTCTTTAATTTTCTCTTCATCCACTTTCCCTTTAGCTTTGATGACTGAATTGATCACCCGTTGAGGCAGGTACAATGGATTCTCTTTTGATACAATGGCAATGTTGTTTGAGGTTGAACCTTCATCCTTCCTATAGTTCCATAGGACTCTCTTCAGGCTGACCACCGGAGATTACGGTCTGAAGGGAAGTATTAAAGGCTCAGGCGCCGCCACTCTTATAGAATTCTGTACTTCTTGGACCCCTTTCCCTTGCAGTATCAGGGTTGTGATAGCTATATCCTTCTCACAGGAAATAACAGCCACGGTTTCCAAATTCCATGCCTTGGGAATAAAAAGTGCCTCCTCATCGGGATAACCACAATCTTGATTTCCTTTTATCAGCTCACTACTTTCAATCAGATTCTAAATTAGGTGTTGAAGTCCCCAGTAATCCTCGGTGTCATGACAGGGTGCATTAGAATGATACTGGCAAATTCTGTCAGGCTTGAATTTCTTGGATCGAGGGTTCACCGGGGGTAAAAAATATGCAACCATTCCTTCATTTATTAGCATTTAGAGGATTTCTTTCATTTGCTGATTCAAATTAGTGAAATTCCTCTGGAAGGTGAATTCCCTATCAGCTTGGAACTTCACCTCCTTGGCCACCTTGTCGGCCCAGGGTTCATGCCCATGAAACCTGTAATGATCCCTCATAGAAATGAGGCTAATTTTTGGTGTGGAAGGACTTGATTCATGCTGGTTGGTCTGATTTATAAGCTGCCTGGTTATCTGATGTTGATACACGACCAGATCCACTAGCTGTCCAATCTGTTCCTTGATAGACTTGATTTCCTATTCTATCAGGAACCGTCTCTCTAAGAACTCCCAACTGTCTGGGCTATGGGTGCTGGATTGAGTTGACTCTCTAACATACCGGAGGTATTTGGATCCTTCTCCACTCTTTGTGCTAATCATATTGACACTCTCCTCTTTGTGCTGAGGGAGGGGATTATCCTGCACATGCGGTTGCTCAAGTTTGGTCACCACAATCTCTCCGTTGTCTATCAAGTCTTGGATTTTGTGCTTGAGAGACCAACAATCTTGTGTATCATGGCCTGGAGATCCGAAATGGTATGCACACTTCTTACTTGGGTCAAAATTCTGTCCACACGTACTGGTTGGTGGAAGGAGTTGAACGATCTTCTTCTGTATTGTCAATAGTTTTAGCACATTCTCGAGTGAATCCCTTAAAGAGGTGAACATTCTCCGACGTCTGGCCTCCGTAGTTTTCTGAAATGGTGGATTAGGAGGTTGGGCTGGAGCTTGAAAAGGGAAATAGCTTCTCCTTTGAATGGGCATACTGCTCGAATCGCCCCTCTAATTCTGTCATTGCAGTACTAAGGACACTTATTTTTTTTTCTTCTTGTGGGCTCTCCGACGATTACTCCTATAACTCCTAGATTGAATATGCTCGGCAACAGTTTCCAAGGAGGTAATATCTTTTATCTTCCCAGATTTCAGCCCCATTTCAGCCATTTCTCCATGCTTTATCATCTCCGAGAATGGTTTTCCTATGCCTGTTAGGACCCTTTCGTAATATGGAGCTTCTTGAATGTCTATGAAGGTTATGACTATCTCAGACTCAGTCATAGGTGGGGTGACTTGTGCTGCCACCCTCCTCTATCGTTGGGCATATTCTCTTAATGACTCGGTGTTTTGCTTTTTGATTTTGGTGATTTGATATCTGTCTGAAGCCTGATAAGTAGGTTTTATACCTATTTATTGGCTATCTAATTGCTAGAATTATGGCTTAAACTCAAGAGTTTTAGTTACTTTTGATGCTTTTTATCTTCATTTTGTAGGTTGCATGAAGGAAACTCTAATGACATGGAAATGGCATGGAATTGGCAAGATGGTGAACATGTGGTGGACTGAAGATGGAGCATAGCATGGGGATGTGAAATGTCAAGTGAAAAGGTACAAGGAAAAGTGCAGTAAACAAATGGACCAGAAGCATACACCAGCAGAAGACTTGCAGCAGTCTGCAGAAATACCCAGCAGCGCGGATACCCCAGTATGATGAACAAACTCAGCGCGCCCGCGCCACACCAGGAACAGATCGCATGCCGGCACGCCCGCGTCCTAAATGACTTACGCGGTGGCGCGGCCACGCCAATTAATACTTCACAATGTTGACTTTTCACTTAAAACTGTTGTAGCTTGTTTTTCCATATAAGAGTGTATTTGCAAGTTACGAGACTATCTTTTAATCGTTATTTTTACTATTCTAGGGTTTTGGAGAGTCACAGAGAGTTCTTAGCTATTCTTCTACTCTTTTGGCTTCTCTCTTGATTCTTTGTTAGGGTTTGATATTTAGGATTTGGATTAGGTCGATTGTGGATTTGAACTTGGCTTTGAAGGTTTACTTTGGACGTAGAATTAGAAGATTTGCAATTGCTTACTCTCTTGATTCTCTTTACTTTCATATTATACTTTCAATGTTTAAACAAATTCCCATAATGGTTATTGCTTCAGAGATGAACTAATCACCATTATGAGATTCTAATGGAACTTTTTGCTTAGTTCAGATTTTTATGCCTCTTTGTTGAATGTAATTGATTATGCAAGGATTGCCTAATATGGTGGTTTTAATTGACTAGATGCTTGATCACCATCTACTATAGTAATTTGTATGAAATTGAAAAAGGAAGTACAAATTCAGACTTGGCCATATTAGCATAGGTTTATGAACTTTACATGTGATAGATTTCATGATTCGTAATATGGATAGACATATACCGGCTTACCTCGTGTAGTCATTCGAGAGAGCTTGCGCTTAAATCTATATTCTTGTAAGTCACATAGAAATATAGTGAGTTAGGTAATATTAATGTTCATATGAATTCTATCTCTTTTGTGGATTTTATGTGATATGGGCATGGTATATCGAAAGATAGCCATGTTTAACCTTTGTGCTCTCGACTAGCAATCCGAAGTAATTAATTAGGCTTAACAAGAGGTGTTTAATTTGAATGATGCATCAAGTGAAGTTAGAATCCCATATCTTCCTAATTTGAATTAATCGCTTGTTAATTAGTGGATAATCAATCTAGTAGTTAATTCACATCTTATTCACTCGTTTAAGCAGCCAGAAATAACTACAAAGTTGTTGCATGTTAGATTAGAAATAATTACTTTTCTCCGAGCAAACGATACTTTACTTATAATATATTACTTGTGGACCACGTGCACTTGCGTGTGTGTGTCTGTTTTGTTAACACCGAAACAAGCCAACAAGTTTTTGGCACCGTTGCCGGGGACTAGTTTTTATTTTATTTACTTTCAACATCAATTTAAGTTAAATTTGTCTAACTTATACAATTCACATCTTATCTCATTTCTATTTTATTTTTTTATTTTATTTCAGGTACTCTTGGTTAGTATATGCACACTCGATCTACAAATTCTGCTTTGGAGCCTAGATAGGATAACATCAACGGGAAAGCTTGGAGATCGAATACACGTACTGTTAACACGCAAAAGGACACTAAAATACCTGTACAAATGGCGGCCGATGAACATAGAGCATTGAGAGACTATTATATGCCGAAAATCAATGAGATACAGTCGAGTATTGTCAGGCCAGCGATAGCCACGAACACCTTTGAAATTGAACCAGGGACAATTCAGATGGTACAGAACACAGTCCTGTTTGAGGGTTCGGCTACTGATGATCCTAACGAGCATCTTCTGAGCTTTATTGAAATTTTTGACACATTCAAGTATAGCGGTCTGTCGGATGATGCGGTGAGACTCAGACCTTTTCCTTTCACCTTGAGAGACAAGGCAAGGAGTTGGCTTCATTCGCTACCACCGGGTTTTGTGACTACTTGGGAGGACTTAGCACATAAGTTCTTAGCTAAATTCTTTCCTATGGCTAAAACTGCAAAGATGAGGAGTGCTTTTTCTCAATTTGAGCAACAACAAGGAGAATCTTTGTATGAGGCTTGGGAACGACATAAGGAGATGCTAAGGAAATTTCCTCATCACGAGATGCCAGATTGGATGGTGATCAATACATTTTATAAAGGTTTGGGATGGCAATCGAGGCCGTGTATTGATCCCGCCGCAGGAGGTGCTTTATGGGCAAAGAGCTATGAGGAAGCGTATGATTTGATTGAGACCATGGCAGCAAATGACTTCCAGAATCTGACATCTAGAATGCCTCAACCAAAGGTTGCCGGAGTATTGGAAGTGGATGCCATCACGGCATTATCAGCTCAAATGGCGGCGATGTCAAAGAAAATTGATACTATGGCTGAAAACAAAGTACAACAAGTTGCCTTCGTCTGTGAGTTATGTGCGGGATCACACCCGACGGAACAATGTGCTATAACTGCAGAGTCGGTTCAATTTGTTAGTAACTACCAAAGGCCACAAAATCAATTTCAGAACTCCTACCATCCGAACAACATAAATCATCCTAATTTCAGCTGGAGTAATAATCAAGGTGCTCAACAACAACAACACCCACCTCAACAAAAATAATACCAACCACAACACCCACAACAACAGTATGCTCCTAGACCGTCTTACCCTCCCGGATTCTAGCAATAGCAACATCAACATCATCCAGCTTCTGCTCCACAATAAGAGAAGAAATCTGAAATGGAAGAGCTTATGTTGATGTTAAAGAGCCAAGCGGTGGCTATCAAAACATTGGAGAATCAAATGGGCCAGATGGCCAATATGTTGACTAACAGACCGCAAGGGGCTCTACCAAGAAATATACAGAGGCAAATCCAGGAAGAAGGGACGGAAAGGAACAGTGTTAGGCAATTACTTTGAGATCTGGGAAGCAAACTACAGAAATTGGGCCTGGCGCGATCGCGCCCCAGGAAGAAGGGAACACGACGCGCCCGCACCAATCTTTAGAAAATCCAGAGCTAGTTTTGAATGAGGAAAAGGATAGGGAGCATGTAGTTGAGTCAGAAAAGAAGGAATCAGATGAGAAATCTAATGCTACACCACCAGTTGTGTACCCTCCTGTACCATACCCTCAGAGACTTCAGAAACAGAAATTAGATAAATCGTTTGCTAAGTTCTTGGACGTATTTAAGAAGCTGTAGATTAACATACCTTTCGCAGAAGCTTTGGAACAAATGCCAAGCTATGCGTAGTTCATAAAAGGCATTCTGTCGAGAAAGAAGAAACTGGAAGACTATGAAATAGTTGCCTTAACGGAAGAATGCAGTGCAATGTTGCAACGGAACTACCTCCAAAACTCAAAGATCTAGGTAGTTTCACGATACCTTGCTCCATCGAAAGATTGTCGTTCAATAAAGGCTTATGTGACTTGGGGGCGAGCATCAATCTGATGCCTCTATCGGTGTTTACACAGTTAGGATTGTCGGCTCCTAAGCCAACAAACATATCATTACAGCTTGCCGATAGGTCCATCACATACCCGAGGGGTATTGTAGAAGATGTCCTGGTGAAAGTGGACAAGTTTATATTCCCTATCGATTTCATTATTCTGGACTACGAAGAGGACAAGGACATACCGATCATCCTTGGGAGACCTTTTCTAGCTACTGGGCGAACTCTCATCGACGTACAGAAAGGAGAACTTACAATGAGAGTTCAGGACCAAGAGGTTACATTCAATGTATTCAAAGATATGAAATTTCCCACTGATGAAGAAGAGTGTTTCAGGGTTGATGTTGTCGATAGGGTACTGAATGAAGAGGCTGAGCAAGTGATGAGCATGGATCCTTAGAGAGTGCATTGCTGGGGGACTCTGACATAGAGGATACAGATGTTGTGGAATACATACAAATTCTGAACACAGTGCTACACATGAGAAAATTCAAGATTTTGGTTGAGCCACTCGAGCACACAGGGGAGACATCGGAGCGTCTTAAACCTTCTCTTGAGATGCCTCCCACTCTTGACCTTAAACCTCTTTCGAATTATCTAAGGTACGCATTTTTGGGTGAATCATCAAAGTTACCTGTTATAATTACTTCTGCATTAACATCTTGTCAGGAAAGTAAGCTGCTGCGAGTGTTACGGGAATTCAAATAAGCTATTGGGTGGACCATAGCGGATATCAAGGAAATCAGCCCCTCATTCTGCATGCATAAGATACTTCTTGAGGATGACAGTAAGCCGACAGTTGAGCAACAAAGGAGATTAAATCCCATAATAAAAGAGGTCGTCAAGAAAGAAATCCTGAAGTGGTTGGATGCCGAAATCATATACCCAATATCAGACAGCTAATGGGTGAGTCTGGTGCAATGCGTTCTGAACATGACGGTTGTGTCCAATAAAAACAACAAATTGATACCTACCAGAACAGTCACAGGGTGGAGGGTCTGTATGGATTATCGCAAACTAAACAAGGCGACTAGAAAGGACCATTTCCCTCTCCCGTTCATTGACCAGATATTGGATAGGTTGGCGGGACATGACTACTACTGCCTCCTAGATGGCTATTCGGGGTATAACCATATAGTTATAGCCTCGGAAGATCAGGAAAAGACTACCTTTACGTGCCCATATGGAACTTTTGCATACAGGAGGATGTCTTTCGGATTATGCAACGCCCTGGCCACATTTCTGAGATGTATGATGGCAATATTCTCCGATATGGTTGAGCGGAATGTGGAAGTCTTTATGGATGACTTTTTAGTCTTTGGGGACTCTTTTGATATATGTTTGGAGAATTTGTTGATGGTATTGAAGAGGTGTGTTGAGATCAACTTAGTGCTGAATTGAGAAAAGTGCCATTTCATGGTACAAGAAGGAATTATCTTCGGGCACAAGGTTTCAGGGAAAGGATTAGACGTGGACAAAGCAAAGCTAGAGACTGTTGAGAGCCTACTGCCACCAACTTCAGTGAAAGGGGTCCGTAGTTTCCTTGGGTACGCTGGGTTCTATCGTCGATTCATAAAGGACTTCTCAAAGATCACAAAGCCATTATGCAGTTTTCTTGAGAAGGATATCCCGTTTAAGTTTGAAGAGGAATGCTTAGCAGCTTTTGAGAACTTAAAGAAGAGATTGACTACGACACCCATTATCACAGCTATCGACTGGTCTTTACCGTTTAAACTGATGTGTGATGCGAGTGATTTTGCTGTGGGAGTTATTTTGGGGCAACGCAGGGACAAAATTTTTCACGTTATCTACTATGCCAGTAAGACCCTAACGGATGCCCAACTGAATTACACTACCACAGAGAAGGAGCTTTTAGCAGTGTTATATGCATTCGATAAATTTTGTTCATACCTGATTGGCACAAGAGTAGTCGTGTACACCGATCATGCTGCAATCCGATATTTGATATCTAAGAAAGATGCAAAGCCCCATCTCATTCGATGGATTCTTCTTCTGCAGGAGTTTGATTTAGAAATCAAAGACAGAAAGGGTACTGAAAACCAAGTGGCTGACCACTTATCCCGACTAGAGAATCCAGGAAAGGACACGAATGGTAGAGTGATGATCAATGAGTCCTTCCCGAATGAACAGTTGTTTGTGGTGCAAGGCGAAATGCCATGGTTTACAGATTTTACAAACTTTTTAGTGAGCAACATTATCCCTCCTGATTTGACCAGATCCCAAAAGAAGAAGTTTTTACATGATGTCAAATGGTATATGTGGGATGAGCCCCATCTGTTTAAGCAGTGCGCATATAGAATGATAAGACGGTGTATCCCAGACAGTGAGACGGAGAGCATACTCTAGGATTGCCATGCATCAGTCTACGGAGGACACTATGGGGGAGAGAGGACAGCAGCCAAGGTGCTTCAGGTAGGATTTTATTGGTCGACTCTTTTCAAAGATGCTTACAACTTTGTGAAAAAATGTGATCGGTGTCAGCGGGTAGGAAATATATCCAAATGGAATGAGATGCCCTTGAATATGATCCTAGAGGTTGAGATATTTGACGTATGGGGGATAGACTTCATGGGGCCGTTTGTTTCGTCGTGTGGAAATCTGTACATCTTACTGGCAGTGGACTATGTGTCCAAGTGGGTGGAAGTAGCAGCTTTGCCAACAAATGTTGCTAAGGTGGTCTTTAGATTTTTACAGAAGAGTATATTCACAAGGTTCGGGACACCCAGGGCTATCATCAGCGATGAAGGCACCCACTTCTGCAACATACAGTTTACGACATTATTGGCTAAGTATGGGGTTAATCACCGTGTTGCCATGACTTACCATCCCCAAACGAACGGCCAAGCTGAGGTTTCCAATTCTTGAGGTAAAAAGGATCTTAGAGAAAATTATCAATCCTATGAAGAAAGATTGGTCCCTCAAACTCGATGATGCAGTGTGGGCATACATGACTGCATATAAGAGACCGCTGGGGATGTCACCGTATCAGCTAGTTTATGGGAAAGCCTTCCATTTTCCTATAGAACTTGAGCACAAGGCCTACTGGGCCATTAAAAAACTGAACTTCAATCTTAAAGCTGCAGGGGAGAAGCGACTTCTCCAATTAAACGAGCTGGATGAATTAAGACTTCAGGCTTATGAAAACTCAAAGCTGTACAAGGAAAAGGTGAAAAAGTGGCACGACCGAAAAATCATGGAGAGGAAGTTTGAGCCGGGTCGAGCTGTGTTGTTGTTCAACTCACGTCTTAGACTTTTCCAGGGCAAACTCAAGTCGAGATGGTCGGACCCTTTTACGGTGAAAACCGTGTATCGACACGGTGCAGTTGAGATTTTTGACCAATACCCAGACAAACAGTTCAAAGTTAATGGCCATAGGTTGAAGCACTACTATGGGGGCGAAGTCGATCGACAGAAAGTCTCCTCAATCCTTTCCACGACATGAGCTTATCGGAGAAAGTCAAGCTAATTGACTATAAACAAGCGCTCGATGGGAGGCAACCCATCATCTCTCTTCTCCCTCTCGTGAAACACGATACCACATCTTTTCAATATTTCCTTTTTATTTGCAATGTATGTGTGGATGCTGGAAGAAATTGGGCCTACATTTATTTTTTTGAGAGTATTGTCATGCTTCGTTGAACCTATATACGAAGGGTTTGATTTGATTTGCAAAATTTCCCTTTTTTTAGACAATATATGAAAATAACGTTTTGAAAGGCTGGTTTTCAAACCCTTATGCTCACGTAGGAATTGAAGCAAGTTGATACTTCCATTTTATTCTTTTTAGCCTTTGGCTTGATTTGGATGGTGATTGTCGGGCTGCGAAGCATCCTTGACCACAAAATATAGATAAGTGCCAGTCTTCTCATGGGCATGATAACTATCGGAGTGACTCTAGCATGACAAACCATTATTTCATTATGTTTGAGACCTTAAACTTGGATAACCATTTTAAGGTCTTTCAGATGTACATTTTTACAGAAAAATTGGTAGGGTACATTTGTAATGTAGAGTTTGTCCATCGTGGGAATCAGATTCTGATCAGTTTGATCAGGAATCTCAATATTCCTAGGCCACAGAAGGAGGCAAAGAAAACCTGCACAACACAGATATTTACAGAAAATGTATATTTACATCTAGACGTCGCAAAAACCAAGGATTCATCAGATAAATCCTAGCATGCGCGTAGCCAAAGCTTCTCGTTCCCACTAGATAGGAATCTTAGGGTCGCAAGGTTGCCTTCATATTTAACAAAACTAGAAAGAAAGCTAGATTTAAATAAATCTTAGCCATTCTAGCTTCCTGGTTCCAGTTGGACCTATTTTGAACCGTTTGAAAGGTAGAAAGGGCTAGATTCAAAAAAAAATCTAAACCACCAAATTTATATAAAAGAAATTCATATCAAATGAATAATTAAACAAATATTTAATCACAATAAATAAAAAAAATATATATGTAATTATATATATATAAAAGCTGTAAAGGGCGACGAATTTCCAATCTCAGGCCCGGACTGAAAATATATATATATATAAAAGCTGTAAAAGAGCCATGAAATAATCCAGGCTTGACAGAATGTAAATATATATATATATATATATATACATATATATCCCACAAAAATGACTGTGAGAGGTTGTAACAATTCAGATATATATATATATATAGATATTGGGCTTGACATAATTAAAAATTAGTATATATATAGTCAATTATATATATAATAAAGCTAAAAAGGTAACGAATTAGCGATCCAGGCCGAACAAGTTAGTAAGTATATATATATGTACATAAAAGCGAGTAAAAGCCACGGATCGACGATCCAGGCTGTGCAAATGCAAAATAAAGTATATATGTACTAAAATGTTTTAAAACGTAAGCAAAAACGGCCACGGAGCGGATTTCTGGGCAAAATCAGAAGATGCAACTTTACGTGCACGTGCAAATATATGTAATAAAGTAGAAAACGAGTTCTGCTCTTAAAAATACTTACAATGGACTGCTACACGGGCTTTTTGCCACTTAATAGGCTTCAAATGGACGTTTTATCGGTTAATTTTTGGTATGTTGTAGAATATACATATACAAACGTATTAGAGTAATAAAATCTAAGTTTGGAGTACTAGAAGTAGGGCTAAGGGACAAAATGGGGCGGAGTTTCAGAGCTTTTTCCTATTTATTTATTTTTTTGGCAAGGGGGGTCCTATATATAAAGACCCGATGGTTGCCGGTGTAACCGCGGCAGCAGCGGGTCTACCTGCGACTCCCCATGGTTGGTCCCACCTGGTGGGTCCCGTTGTTTTGAAGTATGTGCACTCCGAGCAACGGGATGTCAGGTTTGAAACTTTCTAACTTTTGATCAGAGCGACCGTTTGAGGCGTGTTATAACTTTCCGAAAAGCCCTTGCCGATAGCATCACAATGACATGGGACTTAACTTTTTCAGAATCCAAGAAGACAGGTTTATAACCAGATCTTTGTTTCTTCACAGTTTGTCTGTTGAGCTGAATTGTGTTATTTTCATTCGGGATCAATGTTATGGCTCTTTCTGACCTACATTGCATCAATTCAGCTTGATTTTGAGCCAATTGGCTTCAAGTTGGTAAAATGATCTTTTTATCCCTCTAGGGGTTGTCTTTTTTACTGGCACGGTCTTCGACTGTTTTCCCGGGATTGTTTTCGAGTTTTGATCCCAGCCGACTCTGTTCGTCCTCAAGGTTATCTCCGAGGCTGCTTTGGCCTCCTAGGGTTGTCTCTGGGGATGATGTGATGCTTCAGGGTTATCTCCAAAGGTTGAATTGATCTCCCGGTGTTATCGTCGGGGCTCCTGTACCTCCTGGGTTGTGACCGGGGCTTGACTTGACATCCCGGTATTGTGACCGGGGTTGAGCTTGACATCCCGGGGTTGTCACTGGGGTTGAGCTTGACATCCCGAGGTTGTCGTCGGGGCTAGTTGACATCTCGGTGTTATAGCTGGGGTTTCACTTGACATCCGGTGTTGCTGGAGTTTGACTTGACATCCCGGTATTGTGACCGGGGTTGAGCTTGACATCCCGGGGTTGTCGTCGGGGTTTCATTTGACATCCAGTGTTGCCGGGGTTTGACTTGACATCCCGGTATTGTGACCGAGGTTGAGCTGATATCCCGCGGTTGTCGCTGGACCTGCTTGACATCCCAGGGTTGTCACTGGGGTTTCACTTGATATCCTGGTGTTGCCGGGGTTTGACTTGACATCCCGGTATTATGATCGAAGTTGAGCTTGACATCCCGGGGTTGTAGCTGGGGTTTCACTTGACATCCTAGTATAGTGACCGGGGTTGAGCTTGATATCTCGGTGTTGTCGTCGGGTCTACTGTACCTTTCGGGTTGTGACTGGAAGGAAAAAGATGATTTTACCCTCCTGCAAGGTTATTAACAGGAATGCAAAATTTCGAGTGTCTACAAGTATCTTCAAATCCAGGAGGTTTTTAACAAATACTTCCTCCTCAATAACACCATTTAGAAAGGCAGTTTTAACATCCATTTAAAATAGTTTAAAATCTTTATAGCATGCAAAAGCTAGTAACATTCGTATAGATTCAATTCTAGCAACAGGAGAATAAGTTTCATCGCAATCAATTCCTTCAAGTTGATTATACCCTTATGCAACTAGTCTTTCCTTATTACGTATGACAGTTCCATTTTCATCTAATGTATTACGAAAAACCCATCGAGTTCCAATAATAGAAGTTTCCTTAGGTTTTGGAACTAACTTCCAAACTTTATTTCTTGTGAATTGTTCAAGTTCATCCTGCATAGCTATAATCCAATCTTCGTCAAGCAATGCATCTTTTATGCTTTTAGGCTCAATTTGAGATAAGAAAGATAAATGACCGGCTAGATTTTGAGCTTGTGATCTCGTGAGAATCCTTTTATCGATATCACCAATTATATTTTCTATAGGATGATTTCTAATGACAAGTGTTTCTTTAGGTAAGTCATTTAACTGCGGATTGAGATTTTCAAGAGGATTAATATTGACAGGTGGAGATGTATTATCTATTTTTAGTTTTTTCATATTTCTGAGAATGTCTTCAATGGCAACATCATTATCTACTAACTCTTTATATTTAGGAGGAGGTTTAGATTCATCAAAAGTTACATTCATTAACTCCTCAACAACTAGAGTTCTTTTATTAAATACTCTATAAGCCTTACTATTAAGTGAATATCCCAGAAATATTACTTCATTAGATTTGGAATCGAATTTCACCAAATATTGTTTAGTGTTTAAAATAAAACATTTACGCCCAAAAAAATGAAAATAATTTATTTTTGGAGTTCTTTTATAATAAAACTCATAGGGAGTTTTCAACAACATTGGTCTTAGTAAAACTCGATTTATGATATAATAGGATACTGCAATTGCTTCAGCCCAAAAGTATTTAGGAAGACGATATTCATTTAGCATAGTGTTGGCCATTTCTTGTAAAGTACGATTTTTTCCTTTCTACCACACCATTTGATTATGGTGTGTATGGAGCAGAAAAGTTATGGCTTATGCCGTGCTCATCACAGAACATTATGAAATCAAAATTGTCAAATTCTCTTCCATGATCAGACCGAATATAAATAATAGAGCTTCCCTGTTGATTTTGGATTTTCTTGCATAATGTAGAGAAGGAGTTTATCGCTTCATATTTGAATCTTAGAAAATTAACCTATGTGAATCGTGAATAGTCATCAACTAGGACTAGAATATAAACAGCACCACCCATGCTGTGTTTAGGAATAGGACCCACCAAATCCATATGCAAGAGTTCTAATGGTCGAGATGTTGACACTGTGAGTTTAGGTTTATGAGATGCATGTATTTGTTTTCTTAATTCACAGGCTTCACAGACATGGTCTTTTAGGAATTTTAATTTTGGAAGACCACGTACATGTTCCTTAGAAGATATGTTATTTATTAATTTCATGTTAATGTGTCCTAACCTACGATGCCAAAGCCATGGATCGTCATTGGCAGATACAAGACACATTGTCCAGGTGTGAGTATGTATCTAGGTCACACGTGTACACATTTTGACTTCTAGAACATAATAAAATTAATTTACCAGATTAATCAAATATTGAACAATTATGAGGACTGAAAATTATTTTAAAACCACTATCACATAATTGACTAATTGATAGAAGATTGTACCTGAGTCCTATGACTAATTGAACATTAGAGATTGTTATATGTTTATTGCCAACACTTCCAATTTTGATAACTTTACCTTTGTTGCTATCTCCAAATGTTACCCCACCACAGACTGTAGCTTGTAGATTGTTTAGTTTTGTTTTGTCGCATGTCATGTGTCTTGAACAACCGCTATCAAGACACATGACCATTCCTATTACAGTAAGAACATTTAGTAAAAGGAGATGCATGACCTTTTTCTTTGCTTTTAACATGGTAGAGTCCTTTATCTTTTATCTTACTAGATTCTCCGATATATCCTAATCCCTCTTTATTAAAATCACATCTTTGTTGACTGAGCATAACATCAAGATTTTCTTTTTCTTTTGTAAATTTAATGACTATTGAGTTTAAATCATCACGTTCTATAGTCAACATTCTAATTTGATTTATTAAAGTGAATTCTTCATTTTTCTCTTCTATTTTTTGAGAAGAATTTTCTTCCTCGACTGTTTTAATTTCTTTACTTAACTCTTGATTTAGTGTTTGAGAATCTTCAATAAGTATAGCAAGATTTCAATTTCAAGGTTTTTGTTTTTATTTTTTAATTTCTCTAGTTCTTCTTTTAATAAAAGATTTTCTGAAGAGTCATTTTCTAGTTTCTCATTTTTCTTCTGTTAAGGTTTCATTAATTATGATTAAATTTAAATTTTTTATTTCTAGATTTCTGTTAGTCTTAATTAATTTTTCTAATAAAATTTTTAGTTTAATAAAATCTTCTTTAATGATTTCATTATCTTCATAAAGACAATTGTATGCTTCTTATAGTTCATGATGTTATTCATTTATATTATCTAAACTAAGTGTGACAAATGAAGTACTAGGTAATTGATGTTCCGAATTTACCTCAGATTTTGGTGATGATTCATTGTCTGCCATTAGACATAGATTTGCGATTTTCTCGGTTTGTTCAGCAGTTCCTTCTTCATCACTTAGATCTCAGCCTTCTTCAGCTACTAGTACTTTGTTGTTTGCTAGTTTAGGACAGTCCTTTTTGAAGTGTCCAGGCTGATTGCATTCGAAGCATGTATTTGAATTTTCATTGGAGCTAGCATTTCTAAAATTATTGTTGTTTGCTTTGAAGTTTGCTCCTTGTACTTTTGGTTGGAAGGCTTGCTTGTTTATGAAGTTGTTGTTTGTTTTCATAAAGCCTTTACCATATCTTCTTGCTTTACGTTGGATTACTCTCTTGAGTTGTCTTGACAACAAAGTAACTTCGTTATTATCTAGACTCGGGAGTTCTTCATTTAACTCCTCATCATCGCTTTCTTGATCAACTAGTAGAGCTTTGAAAGTGATTCCTTTCTTTTTGAGATCTGTGTCTGATCCTTCTTTTTCTACTAGCATGTCGACTTCGTGGGTACAAAGATTTCCAATAAGACTATCAAGAGGATATGCAGTTAGATCTTGCATTTCTTTGATGACTGTAACCTTCATTTTCCATATAGATGGAAGGGTTTTGAGAATTCTTCTATTCTTCTCATTTGTTGTGTAAGCTTTTCCCAGTTGTTCCAGTTCATCAATGATTCTGAAAAAACGTGTTTCCATATCAATGATTTTTTTACCTTCTTCTAACTTGAAGCTCTCATACTCTTGGATTAGAGCATCTTTTCTGGTTTCTTTGATGTGATTGGTTCCTTCATAGGTTACAATCAATTTTTCCTAGATTTCTTTAGCATTCTTGCAATTGCCAACTCTTTTGTATTCTTTTTCTATAAGAGCATTGTTAAGCACTTGTTTGGTTTAAGCGGTTATATTCATAGTCTCCTCATCTTCGGTGGTGAATTCATTAGCATCTTTCTTAATGATCTTTTCATCTTCAATTTTTGTAGAAATGTTTACACCTTGTTCTATTGCCAGCCCGATTTTGATTCCTTGTGACTTGGTATAGATTTTGAATCTATTCTTTCAGGTGGCAAAGTTTGTGCCATCAAATAGTGGAGGTCTAGACATTGACAGTCCTTCTCCGCAACCGGTAGCATTGTAGGCTATAGATGGATCTACTCTTAGATATGCCTGTATTCACTTAACAAGCAAGTTAAAGTGCACCGCTTTGATACCAATTGAATGTCCAATAATAATCTAGAAGGGAGGGGGGGTTGAATAGATTATTACTGTTTAAAAATTATCTTAGGCTTTTTTGAATTCTTAGCAAATTAATTTATAGAATCAGAAATTAATATGCAGGATTTAGAAAAATTTAATCACACAATGCACATAGATTTATCTGATTCACAATATACAGCTTGAGTATATTGGTACGTCCAGTCTCAAGCTCCTCTCTAGGACTTGAGATCCTATTACTCCAAGTAATAAATGCTCCTTTAATAGGTGGAGAACATTTACAAAGTTTTATAGATAAACTTATAACTATTCAGAACTAACTATCTTGGACAACGAACTCCCAACTCCTTCCTCAAACTTAGTTGTATCTTCTTTTGAGTTCAGAACTATTCTATAATCTGGTCTTGAAACAACAATCTCTTCCTCACCTCACAAGTACACTAGAGACCCAACTCCCAGCTGACCTCTCTAAGACTCTGGTCTTGGTAAAAGAATTTTTGTCTTTCTCATAGTTACATAAAATAAACTAACTCTACCTTCTTCCCTTTTACAAAAAGATAGTTTGAATTTGCTTCTAAAGTAAGCAGATAAAATTTAGTACAAACTTATAAAAGTTTAAATAAATTTTATAATTGATACTTCTCAGATAAACAGATATATAATTTAAGATCAAATATCAAATAAAAGTTCAAGACTTTTATATGAAATGCCTCAGATAAGCAGATATGTAAATTGATTCGATTTTATAAAGATTTTCTTTTCTTTTATAAAGATTATGCCATTACCATCTTAAATAATTATTCTTCCTTTTTTGGTGTGACCATTTAGGTTCTCCATATTAAACCGGTTGTGAATAAATCAATTAGAACAATTCTAATCTTATTTAAATAAATAAATTAAACTAATAATCTATTTAAATAAATAATATTTATTCTACAATAGGGATAAGCCTCCCTAGCGATTAACGACTTTCCAAATAATATAGATTTCAACATTAATAATTAAATAACCCTTGAGTTAATAGTTACCGTACAATTCAATTCTTCCACCATACAATGTCCCAATTAACTATAAGACATGAAATTACTGTCAAGTCTTATTTTATTTAATTATATTTATTTCGATCAGAAAATGCACAACTCCAAATAATGCAAATTAGAAACTCTTTTCTAATTTCATTCCATATTGGCCAAGGATTTCTGGGTTGTCATTTAACGAATCACATAGTACATATCTCTTCTTTTACTAGAAGCGGTAGATTCTTTATTGATCATTCATTATCTCCATATATAACTTATTATACCTAAGCATACCCTTTGATATACCCTAAGGGTCTTAAGGAATAAGTCAAAGTATAATTCATTATACACAAGATACTATGATGATCTCAAGTCTGAGGATCACTTGTACTATTATCACATTAGGAATTCCTATTGACAGGCGAGTAAAACTCCATTAAGTATTCCTTAGTGAGTCATGTTCAGTGTACTTATTCTCCAATAAGCACCTACATACTTGCTTTAGTGTCTCTATAGAAATGATCATGAGATCAATCATCCTCATCCAATAAGCAAGCAACATATGTACCTATCTATCCGGATTTACTAATCCCCTTTTTCGTAATCCATCGATTGGGAAATATTTTAGTTTTTAAGCTATTTAAGAATTTAGATCTCATTAGCATGATCATCATCATTATTCTAAAAGCATTGCTTAAAGCTATGGGTTTATCACATATTATAAAAACAACACCATGTAGATAAATAAATGCCTTTAATTAAATAATACTTTTATTAATAAATAAATAAGATCGTTTTTAAAGTATATGCTTTATCATCATACATGATTATCTTGTATGCATACTACTTTCAATCTCCCATTTGCACTAAAGCCATTCGGCATGTTATCTAATACTCTTCTTCTCTAAGTGACGATTATTCTGTTGTTAGATAAGCTTAAGTAAATGGATATGCAATGTCGTTTTTGAGAGTTCACTATCTTTATAGTGACTTATCTTCTTTCAATGATTTCTTTAATCAAATGAAAGTGCCGCAACACATGTTTGGATCCAAGATGAGACTTAAGAACTATTCCTAGTTCTATAATGAACTTTTCATCTGAAACATCAACTTGCAGCTTCATTTATAGTTATATACTTTGTCTTTGTCACTAAACCAGCAACTCTTTGCTGTTTGGAACCTTTTCAATTCACTGCACCACCGTTCAAGGTAACGCTTCACCCTAAAGTGGATTTGTTGTCGTCTTGGTTAGTCCGAAAAACTCGAGTCTTTTAGTCCTTTAGTTTTATTCAGACCCATCATAAATTATGCTCACATCTTTAGTGCTGGTTAAGTACTTTAAGATTTTTTTCACTGTCTCGTAGTGAACTTCTCCAGAATATTACTGATCAACATCAAGTCTCGTATATTTCATTGAATACATGATAGTAACTAATGCGATCTCTCTTTTATTGAGGACAATTATAGAGTGATACACTCCATGGCTCATCATCATGAGACATCTCTTGGAGTTTGCCATGCTAAATGACTTTAGCATCAAATGAATATGCGTTCATTGAGTTAAGTCGAGCATCCTTTTAAATCTATCTATGACGATTTATATCCTTAATTTAGGATGTTCTACCCAAATCATTCATGGAGGAATGTTTAGACAACTTTATCTATATTGATTATAGCACTGGTATATCATTTCATATCAGTAGTATATCAACATATAATACTAGGATTGTCACAACGCTCCCACTGACCCTTTTGTACACATTAGGTTCATTCTCATTTTTGATAAAATTAAACTCTTTTGATTGTTTTATTAAAATGAATGTTCCATCTTTGAGAAGCTTGCTTCAATCCATAAATGGATTGTTGTAGCTCATATACATGATTTGATTTAACCATTGAAACAAATCTATCTGCCTGTATCATACATACATTCTCCTCTATAATTTATATTTGAGGAAGGGCGTCTCCACGTCCATTTGCTAAATTTAGTAATCAGCTGCAATCGCAAGTAAAATCCGAATGGTCTTGAGCATTGCTTCAAAGATCCATTTTGGATTTTATGGTCCTCTAACATTTCTCTGAGTGTCTACAACTCTTAGCCTTATCGTATATAACTGGATCATCATCCTCTATGTCCCATGCATCTTCGGTACTATTCCAGATTTACGATCTGGTTGTGGTACAATAGGTCTATCTACAGGTTCCTCTTTTTTGACTAATAGTGATTTGTGATTCTTGAAGTCCTTCAAAATCTATTATCCTCCCACTAGCCCTTCAATGATAAACATCTTTATCTCAGAAGGCAACATGTTTCTCAACAAACACCTTTTGCTAAGTAGGATTATAGAACATTTATCCTAAACTTACTTTAGGATGTCCCACAAATCTGTATTTGTCAAATCTTGTCCCAAACTTATCCTTTTGAAACCTTTTCACATAAGCTGGATAACCCTTTATCTTAACATACTTAAGATTAGGAATCCTCATTGTCCATAACTCTTATGAAGTCTTGGGGATGGATTTTGAGGTTACCTTATTTTGTAGATATGCAGCCGTTTCCAGGGCATTACCCTAGAAGGATACTGGAATGTCGGTAAATCATTATGGACCGCACCATGTCCAACAAGGTATGATTTTTCTACATCAATCAATTATTGTGTATCAAAAAACGTCCATTGTGAGAAAAGCTTTTAAGATGATCTTAAAACTTATTGCAAAAGTATTTATTCCTCAATCTAATCGAAGAATCATAATACCTTGTAAATTAGTTTTACTTATGAATTCTTTAAATCTTTCAAATGATTCAGACTTGTATTTAACCAAATATAAATATTCATCTCTCTAAATGATCATCTCCTTTTTCTTTTACTAGTTTGTTCAATTTAAAATTGTTTTTCATGTAAGTCAAGTATGTAAAGTTCATTCAATAAATTGTTAATTATTTAAACTAATGGACTTGACCATAGGCGGCGCTAAAAAATACGTTCCTACAGTTAATGGACCAACCTTTGCTCCATTTCTACACGCAGGAAGACTTCCCCTTGTTTATATTTCTACTTCTGCTTGGTCCCTTCATAAATCTGTATTTATGAGAACCATAGCCGGTATCCAATACCCAAGTAGAAAATTTACTTATTAAAGGATTTATTTCAATCATTGACAAACCTGTATTTGTAACCAAAGCTTTAATAAGCTTTTTCTGGTTAGCCTCTGCAAGATATTTCTCGCAGTTTCTATTCCAGTGTCCAGGCTTATTGCAGTCGAAGCAAACTCCTTTGCTATCCATATCAGTTTTGTTCTTATTATCCTTTGTATTTGTCTTTCTATTTACCTTCTTTGAATCGTTTTTCTTTTCAGAAGATTCTTTGCCTACCAGTAATACTTGGTCTTTCTTGGTTGGAAAGTGACTCTCAACAGTTTTTCAACATGTTTAAGCAAGTCAGCGAGGCTGACATCTAGCTTGTACATCTGAAAATTCATAACAATTGTGAGAAGGAGTCCGGGAGTGAGTGCAAGATCAAATCTTGGCTCAATTTTCCATTCATGACAAAACCTGTTGGGTTTGTACGTAACGCAATCATGCAATTAAATCACAGAAATAGGGCGAAAGCGTAAAAAACTAGGTTTTCAAAAATTTATACAAACCCATTACCATGATCATTCTTGTGCATCAATTATCAGTGAATGAAGAAGGAGAAAAACAGAATTATACCTTTGAAGATCCAAGCTTCCTCAGGTACAAGTTATACTCCTTTGATTCCTTTGATTCCTCTGTAGTGGCTCCTTCCCTTGATCAATGTCAGCCACCCAAATGTTTGGCCTCTAACGGTGATCCACCAAGGAAGATGAAGAACTCAGTAAGATGGGTTATTGGCTTAACCCTTGTTTCTATCTCTATAGAATATGTGTACTCCCAACTCTTGAAAAATTCACGTACCTTATTTCTGATATAAGACTCTCTTATATAGATATTAGGTTAACCCTCCTAATCCAATTAGAATAGGATTTTATTTAATTAATTAATTAAATACTTTTAATTAATTTATATCCTAATCTTTATTAGGATTGAGAGAGAGTACTGATATTATATTAATTCCTAAACTCCTTTAGAATTAAAATAATAATAATAATAATAATATTAATAAGACTCCTCTTATTAATTTATATTTAATATTTCTAAAATATTAAATAATAAACATTAAGCTATTTAATTTATTCTATCATCATAGATTAAATTAATTATACTCAATGCATTATTACTATCATGCCATTTTTTTCTTAAATAATTCTTCTTCCTTTTATGGTGTGACCCTTTAGGTTCTCCATATTAAACCGGTTGTGAATAAATCAATTAGAAAAATTCTAATATTATTTAAATAAATAAATTAAACTAATAATTTATTTAAATAAATAACATTTATTCAACAATAGGGATAAGCCTCCCTAGCGATTAACGACTTTCCAGATAATATAGATTTCAACATTAATCATAAAAGAACCTGTGAGTTAATAGTTACCGTACAATTCAATCCTTCCACCATACAATGTCCCAATTAAATATAAGACATGGATTTACTGTCAAGTATTAATTTATTTAATCATATGTATTTCGATTAAAAAATGCACAACTCCAAATAATGCAAATTAGAAACCTCTTTCTAATTTCATTCTACCTTGGCCAAGGATTCCTGGGTTGTCATTTAACGAATCACATAGGATATATCTCCTCTTTTACTAGAGGTGGTAGATTCTTTATTGATCATTCATTATCTCCATATGTAACTCATTACACCCAAGCATACCCTATATATGCCTTAAAAGGCCTTAAGGAATTAGTCAAAGTATAATTTGTTACATACAAGATACTATGATGATCTCAAGTCCAAGGATCACATGTACTACTATCACATTAGGAATTCCTATTGACAGGCGAGTAAAACTCCATTAGGTATTCCATAGCGAGTCACGTTCAGTGAACTTATTCTTCAATAAGCACCTACATACTTGCTTTAGTGTCTCCACACAAATGACCATGAGATCAGTCATCCTCATCCAATGAGCAAGTAACATATGTACCAATCTATCCGGATTTACTAATCCCCATTTTAGTAATCCCACAATTGGGAACTATTTTAGTTTTTAAGCTTTCTAAGAATTTAGATCTCATTATCATGATCTCATCATGATTCTAAAAGCATTGCTTAAAACTATGGGTTATTTATATATTATAAAAACAGCACCATGTAGATAATTATATGCCTTAAATGAATATTTTATTAATAAATAAATAAGATTGTTTACAAAGTATGTGCTTTATCATCATACATGATTGGCTTGTATGCATACTACTATCAATCTCCCACTTGCACTAAAGCCAATTGCCATGGTATCTCATACCCATCTTCTCTAAGTGACGATCAAACTGCTGTTGTGTTAGAGCTTTAGTAAATTGATCTGCAATGTTGTCTTGAGAGTCTACACGCTCCAAGGTGACGTCTCCTCTTTCAATGATCTCCCTGATCAAGTGAAATCGCCGCAACACGTGTTTAGATTTCTGACGAGACCTGGGTTCCTTAGCCTGTGCAACCGCTCCGGTGTTGTCACAGTATACGGGAACTGCTTCTCCAATGCTAGGAACCACACCAAGTTCAGTTATGAACTTCTTCATCCAAACAGCTTCCTTTGCAGCATCACTTGCAGCTATATACTCTGCCTCTGTCACTGAATCAGCAACCGTTTGCTGCTTGGAACTCTTCCAACTCACTTCACCTCCGTTCAAGGTAAACACATACCCTGAAACAGATTTACTGTCATCTTGGTCTGTTTGAAAAATTGAGTCCGTAAATCCCTCGAGTTTTAATTCAGACCCACCGTAGACAAGAAAAATATCTTTAGTGCTTCTCAAGTACTTTAGGATATTTTTCACTGCCTTCTAGTGCTCTTCTCCTGGATTCGACTGGTATCTGCTTGTTACACTAAGTGCGTGAGCAACATCCGGTCTAGTACATATCATACCGTACATGATAGATCCTATTGCAGAAGCATAAGGGATCTTACTCATACGGTCTCTCTCCTCAGGTGTCTTTGGGGCCTGTTTCTTGGAGAGATTTATTCCATGGCTCATCGGCATGAGACCTCTTTTGGAATCTTCCATGCTAAACCTCTTTAGCATCGTATCAATGTACGTTCCTTGGGATAAGCCGAGCATCCTTTTAGATCTATCTCTATAGATCTTTATCCCCAAAATATAGGATGCTTCACCCAAGTCCTTCATGGAGAAGTTTTTAGATAACCAGATTTTAATGGATTGTAACATAGAAATGTCATTCTCTATCAGTAATATATCATCAACATATAATACAAGGAATGATACTGCGCTCCGACTAACCTTCTTGTATACACATGATTCATCCTCGTTTTTGATAAAATCAAACTCTTTGATTGTCTCATCAAAATGAATGTTCCATCTACGAGAAGCTTGCTTCAACCCATAAATGGATCGTTGTAGCTTACAAACTTGATTTGTTCCAACTTTTGAAATAAATCCCTCTGGCTGTGTCATATACACATCCTCCTCAAGTTTCCCATTGAGGAAGGCCGTTTTCACGTCCATCTGCCAGATCTCATAGTCGTTGTAAGCTGCAATCGCAAGCAAAATCCGAATGGACTTGAGCATGGCTACTGGTGAGAAGGTTTCATCATAGTCAACTCCTTGTCTTTGTTTGAAACCTTTTGCAACCAGTCGGGCCTTATAGGTCTCTACCTTTCCGTCTGCTCCAGTCTTTTTCTTAAAAACCCATTTACACCCAATAGGTTTAATACCTTCAGGTGGTGAAACCAAAGACCATACTTTGTTTTCATACATGGAGTCCATTTCGGATTTCATGGCTTCAAGCCATTTCCCTGAGTCTTTATTACTCATAGCCTGTTCGTAATTCAATGGATCATCATTATTCATGATGTGTACCTCATCGTTATCCTCTATAATGAATCCATACCTCTCAGGTATCTTCGGTACTCTTCCAGATTTACGAACAGGGTGTGGTACAGTAGGTTCTTCTACTTGGTTAGGTACCTGACTTTGGTCCGTGGTAACTTGTGGTTCTTGAACTTCTTCAAGATATATCTTGCTCCCACTGACCCCTTCATGGATAAACACTTTCTCCAAGAAGGTAGCATGTTTCGCAACAAACACCTTTTGATCAGTTGGATGATAGAAATAATACCCTACGGTTTCTTTAGGGTATCCCACAAATCTACACTTATCGGATTTAGTCTGTAGCTTATCATTTTCAAACTTTTTGACATAAGCTGGACAACCCCAAGTCTTAACATGCTTAAGATTTGGTTTCCTCTCTTTCCACATCTCATATGGAGTCTTTGGGGCGGATTTGGTAGGTACCTTGTTAAGTAGGTATGCAGTCGTTTCTAGGGCATATCCCCAGAAGGAAATTGGAAGGTCGGTAAAACTCATCATGGATCGAACCATGTCCAACAGTGTTCGATTTCTCCTTTCAGATACTCCATTTAACTGTGGTGTACCTGGAGGAGTTGTGAGATTATACCATTTTCTCTGAGACAATTGAGAAACTCACTACTTAAGTATTCTCCACCTCGATCTGATCGAAGTATCTTAATACTCTTGCCCGTTTGTTTCTCTACTTCACTTCTGAACTCTTTGAACTTTTCAAATGATTCTGATTTGTATTTCATTAAATACACATATCCAAATCTTGAGTGATCATCAGTGAAAGTAATAAAATAAGAATACCCACCCCGTGCACTTGTTGTCATAGGTCCACAAACGTCTGTGTGAATCAATGCCAACAACTCTGTAACTCTCTCTCCTTTTCCACTAAAAGGAGATTTAGTCATTTTACCCATGAGACAAGATTCACAAGTTGGATATGATTCATAATCAGATAGCTCGAGGAGCCCATCTTTATGTAACTTGGATAATCTTGTTTCATTGATATGACCGAGTCTACAGTGCCACATATAGGTATAATTAATATCATCTCTTTTCCTTTTCTTAATTTGTTCAATTTGAAATATATTTTCTTGTAAGTCAAGTGTATAAAGTCCATTTCGCAAATTTTCAATACCATATAAAACATCGTCTTTATAAATAGAACAACCATTGTTCTTTATAATAACGTCAAAACCTTCCATATCCAATACAGAAATTGAAATAATGTTTTTAATAATATTCGGAACATAATAACAATTATTAAGATAAATGGATTTGCCCGAAGGCATTGCTAAACAATAAGTTCCTATAGCTAATGCAGCAACTTTTGCTCTATTTCCCACTCGTAGGATCATCTCATCTTTGTTCAGCTTTCTACTTCTGACCAGTCCCTGCACAGTATTACATATGTGAGAACCACAGCCGGTATCCAATACCCAAGTAGAATTATGACTTTCAAAAAAATTAATTTCAATCATAAACAAACCTTGATTGGAAGTCGAAGCTTCTCCAAGCTTCTTCTCTGCTAGAAACTTTTTGCAGTTCCTCTTCCAATGTCCCTGCTCATTGCAATGAAAGAACATTCCTTTAGCTGGTTCAGGTTTCTTTTGCTCCTTTTCTTTCCCTTTTCCCTTAGCCTTCTTAGATTTCTTCTTTTCAGAAGACACCTTGGGCCTCTTCCTTTTATTGGAAGAATCCACCATCAAGACATGGTTCTTCTTGGATGAGAAGTGACCTTCTGCAGTTTTCAGCATGTTAAGCAGCTCAGGTAAGCTGACATCTAGCTTATTCATGTGAAAATTAACCACAAACTGCGAGAAGGTCTCAGGGAGTGACTGCAAGACCAAGTCTTGACTTAACTCCCCATCCATGACGAACCCAAGCTGTCCAAGGCGTTCAATCAAATTGATTACCTTCAGAACATGAGTCTCGACGGCAGTGCCCTCGGTCATCCGAGATCGGAAGAGCTCCTTAGATATCTCATAACTAGCAGTCCTACTCTGTTCACCATACAACTCCTTGAGGTGAAGCAGCATAGCAGGAGCATCCATTTTTTTGTGCTGAAGCTGAAGCTCGTTATTCATGGATGCGAGCATGATGCATTGAGCCACAGATGCATCATCTTTCCACTTATTGAAAGTGGCAATCTCTTCCTCAGAGGCTGTTTCTGAAACAGATTCAGGGATAGTGGAATTTAGGACATAAGAAATCTTTTCAGCAGTGAGAACAATTCTCAGATTTCTTAGCCAGTCCTCATAATTCGGGCCGGTAAGCATATTTGCATCAAGTATGCTTCGTAGTGAGATTAGTGATTTTGACATTTTTAAAATTCTGCATGTGAAAAGACAACATTTTAGCAAACATTCATTTTATTAACTTTGCATACCAAAATAAATTTAGGTCTTTATTTTAAATTGGTATCTCCCACTATTTTCATCAAACTATATTACCCTCACTCATATAGTTCGGCAACATCTAATTAAAGATTTGCTAGTGAGATTAAGGATCCCATTTCAAATGTATATAACCTTGTGGATAGCACAACAAGCGATATACAAATAAATAGGTAGACAACTCTACATCACCATGTAACTCCTTTTATTTTTCCTCTTAAATCATAATGGTCATGTGTGTGCACATCCGAACTAAAATGATTTAAGTTAAGTCCAGCCTAGCACTTCCATAAATTCAAAAAAGAAAAATTTTCGTCCTTGTGGATAGCACAATAAGACTGGATCGTTCAATTTTCTTGATAAGCATCAAATGTGATTAATTAACATCTTAAATATTTAATACTCGCCTTGTGGATAGCACAACAAACTCATATTAAATATTTAATACTCTATTAACTAATCATGCTAGAAGGCGACGTTCGATATTCCAAGTATCATTTGAACGCTTCAGACTTAATAATATTTCTTTGAGGGGTTTGTTATTATTTGTCTCATCTTTTTAAGCGCGCATGCACATATATATATAAAATACGTGTCATTTTATTAAACATGCAAAGCATGTTTGTATAAAATATAATATATATAATATTTAGCATGCAATATAGAATACTATATTCTACCCGGATTGATTATGGACTTTTATTCTAGTTTGATTCACTAGAGCCACCAAGTGAACCAAAAGGTCAAACCTAGGAGTGCAAGAATTTAAATTTAAATATAACTATTACATTTAAACCCTGGCTCCATACAAATGAGTCTTCACGCGTTCCTTGCTCCTTGGTCTCCAATTTCTTCAAAATAATTCTAACTATCTCTATTACATTAACTATTTAAAATTAAATAGAAACCTTGATCAGCAGTCAAGGGGAAGTACATAGAAAGGAGATAGAATTTACATCGAGAATAAAACTAGAGAAGACGAGGTACGCAAACCCCATTTTATAAAACCCATTCATTCAAGCATTCAACCAAAATAAAATCCAATCACATTGGTCATAGTCCATAATCAATCCCTTTTATTACCATACATATCATCATACGTATCAATAAAACTTATTCATCTCATGAAAATAAATTCATTCCATATATGTATTAATATCAGTTAATGGGCAAAAGTTTGCTAAACTTTATTTTTGGAAAAATAAACTCCTTTATTTCATTCAAAAATAATTCCAAATTAAACTCTTTAATTTTAGCAATTCTGAAATCTCATTTCATATAAAATAAACATCTTTATTTTAAACCTTTATTAATTAAATAAACCATTCATTTAATTAAATAAAACAAAAAAAAATTCAGTTCCTGTCCAGTGGCGCAGCTGCGCCAAGAATGTAAAGGGAACCGGCGCAGCTGCGCAGCATGAAAACTAGGAACAGCACCCGGCGCAGCAATATTGCCTTGTACCAGCGCAGCTGCGCAGCTTCGCAGAATCTGAAAAATTTTTGTTGCCCAGAACTCGATCCAATCGCATATTATACATGTATGGAATCACATAGACTGATAATTAGCACAAGATTGGCTCTGATTGTTGGGTTTGTACGAAATCGTGACGCAATCAAATTGCAAAAATTAGCGGAAGCATGGTATATCAGGGTTTAAAAATTTCTACAAAACCATTACCCGGATCATCCTTTATGCAAATTATTAATTTAAAACGATAAATAAGAAGTTATGGAATCATACCCTTGTAGAACGAAGCTTCCACAGGTACTAGTTCAACTCCTTGTTCTTCGTGATCTCCTTGAATTTCCGGGTTAAATTCCTTCCTTTGATCAACGTTAGCCACCCAAGTGTTTGGCCTCTAGAGGTGATCCACCAAGGAAGATGAATTATCAAGAAGGAGGGTGTTTGGCTTAACCTTAGTTTTTTATCCTCTATAGAAAAGGAGTACTCTCCAACAATTGGAATTGCATCAATCTAATATCTATTATAAGACTTCTCTTATATAGACATTGGTCAACCCTTCTAATCCTATTAGACATGGGATTTCTTTTAATTAATTAAACTCCTTTAATTAATTTAGGCTTCCCACCACATGGGAATAATTAATTAAATTCATTTAATTAATTTGTTTCCTAATCTTATTAGGAATAAATGAGAGTACTAAATATTAAATTAATTACTAAACTCCTTTAGAAATTAAAATAATAATAATTGTAATAATATTAATAAGACTCCTCTTATTAATTTATATTTAATATTTATAAAATATTAAATAATAAACATTAAGCTATTTAATTTATTCTATCACCATAGATTAAATTAATTATACTTAATGCATTATTACGATTATGCCATTACCTTCTTAAATAATTATTCTTCCTTTTATGGTGTGACCCTTTAGGTTCTCCATATTAAACCGGTTGTGAATAAATCAATTAAAACAATTTTAATCTTATTTAAATAAATAAATTAAACTAATAATTTATTTAAATAAATAATATTTATTCTACAATAGGGATAAGCCTCCCTAGCGATCAACGACTTTCCAGATAATATAGATTTCAACATTAATCATAAAAGAACCTGTGAGTTAATAGTTACCATACAATTCAATCCTTCCACCATACAATGTCCCAATTAAATATAAGACATGGATTTACTGTCAAGTCTTATTTTATTTAATTATATGTATTTCGATTAGAAAATGCACAACTCCAAATAATGCAAATTAAAAACTCCTTTCTAATTTCATTTCACCTTGGCCAAGGATTCCTGGGTTGTCATTTAACGAATCACATGGGACATATCTCCTCTTTTACTAGAGGTGGTAGATTCTTTATTGATCATTCATTATCTCCATATGTAACTCATTATACCCAAGCATACCCTATATATGCCTTAAAAGGTCTTAAGGAATAAGTCAAAGTATAATTTGTTACATACAAGATACTATGATGATCTCAAGTCCAAGGATCACTTGTACTACTATCACATTAGGAATTCCTATTGACATGCGAGTAAAACTCCATTAGGTATTCCATAGCGAATCACGTTCAGTGAACTTATTCTTCAATAAGCACCTACATACTTGCTTTAGTGTCTCCACACAAATGATCATGAGATCAGTCATCCTCATCCAATGAGCAAGCAACATATGTACCAATCTATCCGGATTTACTAATCCCCTTTTTAGTAATCCCACGATTGGGAACTATTTAAGTTTTAAAACTTTCTAAGAATTTAGATCTCATTAGCATGATCATCATCATGATTCTAAAAGCATTGCTTAAAACTATGGGTTATTTACATATTATAAAAACAGCAACATGTAGATAATTAAATGCCTGTAATAAATGAATATTTCATTAATAAATAAATAAGATTGTTTACAAAGTACGTGCTTTATCATCATACATGATTGGCTTGTATGCACACTACTATCAATCTCCCACTTGCACTAAAGCCAATCGCCATGGTATCTCATGCCCATCTTCTCTAAGTGACGATCAAACTGCTGTTGTGTTAAAGTTTTAGTAAATGAATCTGCAATGTTGTCTTGAGAGTCTACACGCTCCAAGGTGACGTCTCCTCTTTCAATGATCTCCCTGATCAAATGAAATCGCCGCAACACGTGTTTAGATTTCTGATGAGACCTCGGTTCCTTAGCCTGTGCAACTGCTCCTGTGTTGTCACAGTAAATGGGAACTGCTTCTCCAATGCTAGGAACCACACCAAGTTCAGTTATGAACTTCTTCATCCAAACAGCTTCCTTTGCAGCTTCACTTGCAGCTATATACTCTGCCTCTGTCACTGAATCAGCAACTGTTTGCTGCTTGGAACTCTTCCAACTCACTGCGCCTCCGTTCAAGGTAAAAACATACCCCGAAACAGATTTACTGTCATCTTGGTCCGTTTGAAAACTTGAGTCTGTGAAGCCCTCGAGTTTTAATTCAGACCCACCGTAGACAAGAAAAATATCCTTAGTCCTTCTCAAGTATTTTAGGATATTCTTCACTGCCTTCCAGTGCTCTTCTCCTGGATTCGACTGGTATCTGCTCATTACACTAAGTGAATGAGCAACATCCGGTCTAGTACATATCATACCGTACATGATAGATCCTATTGCAGAAGCATAAGGGATCTTACTCATTCGGTCTCTCTCCTCAGGTGTCCTTGGGGCCTGTTTCTTGGAGAGATGTATTCCATGGCTCATCGGCATGAGTCCTCTTTTGGAATCTTCCATGCTAAATCTCTTTAGCATTGTATCAATGTACGTTCCTTGGGATAAACCAAGCATCCTTTTAGATCTATCTCTATAGATCTTTATCCCCAAAATATAGGATGCTTCTCCCAAGTCCTTCATGGAGAAGTGTTTAGATAACCAGATTTTAATTGATTGTAGCATATGAATGTCATTCCCTATCAGTAATATATCATCAACATATAATACAAGGAATGAAACTGCGCTCCCACTAACCTTCTTGTACACACATGGTTCATCGTCATTTTTGATAAAATCAAACTCTTTGATTGTCTCATCAAAACGAATGTTCCATCTACGAGAAGCTTGCTTCAATCCATAAATGGATCGTTGCAGCTTACAGACTTGATTTATTCCAACCTTTGAAACAAATCCCTCTGGCTGTGACATATACACATCCTCCTCAAGTTTCCCATTGAGGAAGGCCGTTTTCACGTCCATCTGCCAGATCTCATAGTCGTTATAAGCTACAATCGCAAGCAAAATCCGAATGGACTTGAGCATAGCTACTGGTGAAAAGGTTTCATCATAATCAACTCCTTGTCTTTGTTTGAAACCTTTTGCAACCAGTCGGGCCTTATAGGTCTCCACCTTGCCGTCCGCTCCAGTCTTTCTTTTAAAGACCCATTTACACCCAATAGGCTTAATGCCTTCAGGTGGTGAAACCAAAGTCCATACTTTGTTTTCATACATGGAGTCCATTTTGGATTTCATGGCTTCAAGCCATTTCCCTGAGTGTTTATTACTCATGGCCTGTTCGTAATTCAATGGATCATCATCATTCATGATGCGTACCTCATCGTCATCCTCTACAACAAATCCATACCTCTCAGGTATCTTCGGTACTCTTCCAGATTTACGAACAGGGTGTGGTATAGTAGGTTCTTCTACTTGGTCAGGTACTTGACTTTGATCCGTGGTAATTTGTGGTTCTTGAGCTTCTTCAAGATATATCTTACTCCCACTGACCCCTTCATGGATAAACTCCTTTTCCAAGAAGGCAGCATGTTTCGCAACAAACACCTTTTGATCAGTTGGATGATAGAAATAATACCCTACAGTTTCTTTAGGGTATCCCACAAATCTACACTTTTCGGATTTAGTCTGTAGCTTATCATGTTCAAACGTTTTGACATAAGCTGGACAACCCCAAGTCTTAACATGCTTAAGATTTGGTTTCCTTCCCTTCCACATCTCATATGGAGTCTTTGGGGCGGATTTGGTAGGTACCTTGTTAAGTAGGTATGCAGCCGTTTCTAGGGCATATCCCCAGAAGGAAATTGGAAGGTCGGTAAAACTCATCATGGATCGAACCATGTCTAACAGTGTTCGATTTCTCCTTTCAGATACTCCATTTAACTGTGGTGTACCTGGAGGAGTCCATTGTGAGATTATACCATTTTATTTGAGACAATTGAGAAACTCACCGCTTAAGTATTCTCCGCCTCGATCTGATCGAAGTATCTTTATACTCTTGCCCGTTTGTTTCTCTACTTCACTTCTGAACTCTTTGAACTTTTCAAATGATTCTGACTTGTATTTCATTAAATACACATATCCAAATCTTGAGTGATCATCAGTGAAAGTAATAAAATAAGAATACCCACCCCGTGCACTTGTTGTCATAGGCCCACAAACGTCTGTGTGAATCAATGTCAACAACTCTGTAACTCTTTCTCCTCTTCCACTAAAAGGAGATTTAGTCATTTTACCCATGAGACAAGATTCACAAGTTGGATATGATTCATAATCGGATAGCTCGAGGAGCCCATCTTTATGCAACTTGGATAATCTTGTTTCATTGATATGACCGAGTCTACAGTGCCACATGTAGGTATAATTAATATCATCTCTTTTCCTTTTCTTAGTTTGTTCAATTTGAAATATATTTTCTTGTAAGTCAAGTGTATAAAGTCCATTTCGCAAATTTCCAATACCATATAAAACATCGTCTTTATAAATAGAACAACTATTGTTCTTTATAACAACGTTAAATCCTTCCATATCCAATACAGAAATTGAAATAATATTTTTAATAATATTCGGAACATAATAACAATTATTAAGATAAATGGACTTGCCCAAAGGCATTGCTAAATAATAAGTTCCTACAGCTAATGCAGCAACCTTTGCTCCATTCCCTACTCGTAGGATCACCTCATCATTGTTCAGCTTTCTACTTCTGACCAGTCCCTTCACATTATTACATATGTGAGAACCACAGCCGGTATCCAATACCCAAGTAGAATTTTGACTTTCTGAAAAATTAATTTCAATCATGAACAAACCTTGATTGGAAGTCGAAGCTTCTCCAAGCTTCTTGTCTGCCAGAAACTTCTTGCAGTTTTTCTTCCAATGACCCGGCTCATTGCAATGGAAGCACATTCCTTTGCTAGCTGGATCAGATTTCTTTTGTTCCTTTATGTTCACCTTGCCCTTGGTCATCCGAGATCGGAAGAGCTCCTTAGATATCTCATATCTAGCAGTCCTACTTTGTTCACCATACAACTCCTTGAGGTGAATCAACATAGTAGGAGCATCCATGTTTTCTTGCTGACGCTGAAGCTCGTTATTCATGGATGCGAGCATGATGCATTGAGCTACAGATGCATCATCTTGCCACTTTACAATGGTGGCAATCTCTTCCTCAGAGGTTGTTTCTGGAACAGTTCCAGGGACATGTGAGTTTAGGACATAAGAAATCTTTTCAGTAGTGAGAACTATTCTCAGATTTCTTGGCCAGTCCGTATAATTCGGCCCGGTAAGCTTATTAGCATCAAGTATGCTTCGCAGTGAAATTAGTGATTTTGACATTTTTTAAAATTCTGCATGTGAAAAACAACATTTTAGCAAACATTCATTTTATTAATTTTGCATACCAAAATAAATTTAGGTCTTTATTTTAAATTGGTATCTCCCACTATTTTTATCAAACTATATTACCCTCACTTATATAGTTCGGCAACATCTAATTAAAAATTTGCTAGTGAGAATAAGGATCCCATTTCAAATGTATATAACCTTGTGGATAGCACAACAAGCGATATACAAATAAATAGGTAGACAACTCTTGTCAATTACATCACCATGTAATTCCTTTTATTTTGCCTCTTAAATCATAATGGTCAAGTGTGTGCACATCCGAACTAAAATAATTTAAGTTAAGTCCAGCCTAGCACTTTCATAAATTCAAAAAAGAAAAATGTTCGTCCTTGTGGATAGCACAACAAGACTAGATCGTTCAATTTTCTTGATAAGCATCAAATGTGATTAATTAGCATCTTAAATACGCAATACTCGCCTTGTGGATAGCACAACAAGCTCATATTAAATATCTAATACTCTATTAATTTATCATGCTAGAAGGCGACGTTCGATATTCCAAATATCATTTGAACACTTTGGACTTAATATTATTTCTTTGAGGGGTTTGTTATTATTAGTCTCATCTTTGTTTAGCGCGCATGCACATATATATATAAAATACGCGTCATTTTATTAAACATGCGAAGCATGTTTGCATAAAATATAATATATATAATATTTAGCATGCAATATAGAATACTATATTCTACCCGGATTGATTATGGACTTTTATTCTAGTTTGGTTCACTAGAACCACCAAGTGAACCAAAAGGTCAAACCTAGGAGTGCAAGAATTTAAATTTAAATATAACTATTACATTTAAATCCGGGCTCCATACAAACGGGTCTTCACGCGCTCCTTGCTCCTTGGTCTCCAATTTCTTCAAGATAATTCTAACTATTCTTATTACATTAAACTATTTAATTTAAATAGAAACCTTGATCAACAGTCAAGGGGAAGTACATAGGAGGGAGATAGAATTTTACATCAAGAAAAAAAAAATTAGAGAAGACGAGGTACGCAGACCCCATTTAATAAAACCCATTCATTCAAGCATTCAACTAAAATAAAATCCAATCACATTGGTCAAATAGTCCATAATCAATCCCCATTTATTTTCATACATATCACCATATATATCAATAAATAAATATTCATCTCATGAATTAAAACATTCCATATATATATATGAGTATCATTTAATGGGCAATTTTAAATTGCATGAAATCCAATTTCAAGATTAAAATAAACTCTTTATTTTAATTATAAAATTATTTAGAATATAATATATAAATATATCATATTTATTTTTTAAAAAGAAGTCACCTTCTTTTATTAAAAGAGTCCTGCAGGTTTATTAAAAAAGTCCTTTCCTGATGGGTCACCTTCTTTTTGGAGTAAGAAAGAGAAAACACATTTTCTTTGCAGAATTCAAGATTAGCACCAAAAAAAAAAAATTGTGATTCGTCCCAAAAAAAGTCTTTTTTTTTTCTTAAAAAATATAATTTTATACAATAAAATTATGCCCAATAAATTATTTTAAATACATACCCATATATATATGAAATCAAAAAAAAATTAATAATTGCATAAAGATTTGGCTTTGATACCACTGTTGGGTTTGTACGAAATCGTGACGCAATCAAATTGCAAAAATTAGCGGAAGCATGGTATATCAGGGTTTAAAAATTTCTACAAAACCATTACCCGGATCATCCTTTATGCAAATTATTAATTTAAAACGATAAATAAGAAGTTATGGAATCATACCCTTGTAGAACGAAGCTTCCACAGGTACTAGTTCAACTCCTTGTTCTTTGTGATCTCCTTGAATTTCCGGGTTAAATTCCTTCCTTTGATCAACGTTAGCCACCCAAGTGTTTGGCCTCTAGAGGTGATCCACCAAGGAAGATGAATTATCAAGAAGGAGGGTGTTTGGCTTAACCTTAGTTTTTTATCCTCTATAGAAAAGGAGTACTCTCCAACAATTGGAATTGCATCAATCTAATATCTATTATAAGACTTCTCTTATATAGACATTGGTCAACCCTTCTAATCCTATTAGACATGGGATTTCTTTTAATTAATTAAACTCCTTTAATTAATTTAGGCTTCCCACCACATGGGAATAATTAATTAAATTCATTTAATTAATTTGTTTCCTAATCTTATTAGGAATAAATGAGAGTACTAAATATTAAATTAATTACTAAACTCCTTTAGAAATTAAAATAATAATAATTGTAATAATATTAATAAGACTCCTCTTATTAATTTATATTTAATATTTCTAAAATATTAAATAATAAACATTAAGCTATTTAATTTATTCTATCACCATAGATTAAATTAATTATACTTAATGCATTATTACGATTATGCCATTACCTTCTTAAATAATTATTCTTCCTTTTATGGTGTGACCCTTTAGGTTCTCCATATTAAACCGGTTGTGAATAAATCAATTAAAACAATTTTAATCTTATTTAAATAAATAAATTAAACTAATAATTTATTTAAATAAATAATATTTATTCTACAATAGGGATAAGCCTCCCTAGCGATCAACGACTTTCCAGATAATATAGATTTCAACATTAATCATAAAAGAACCTGTGAGTTAATAGTTACCATACAATTCAATCCTTCCACCATACAATGTCCCAATTAAATATAAGACATGGATTTACTGTCAAGTCTTATTTTATTTAATTATATGTATTTCGATTAGAAAATGCACAACTCCAAATAATGCAAATTAAAAACTCCTTTCTAATTTCATTTCACCTTGGCCAAGGATTCCTGGGTTGTCATTTAACGAATCACATGGGACATATCTCCTCTTTTACTAGAGGTGATAGATTCTTTATTGATCATTCATTATCTCCATATGTAACTCATTATACCCAAGCATACCCTATATATGCCTTAAAAGGTCTTAAGGAATAAGTCAAAGTATAATTTGTTACATACAAGATACTATGATGATCTCAAGTCCAAGGATCACTTGTACTACTATCACATTAGGAATTCCTATTGACATGCGAGTAAAACTCCATTAGGTATTCCATAGCGAATCACGTTCAGTGAACTTATTCTTCAATAAGCACCTACATACTTGCTTTAGTGTCTCCACACAAATGATCATGAGATCAATCATCCTCATCCAATGAGCAAGCAACATATGTACCAATCTATCCGGATTTACTAATCCCCTTTTTAGTAATCCCACGATTGGGAACTATTTAAGTTTTAAAACTTTCTAAGAATTTAGATCTCATTAGCATGATCATCATCATGATTCTAAAAGCATTGCTTAAAACTATGGGTTATTTACATATTATAAAAACAGCAACATGTAGATAATTAAATGCCTGTAATAAATGAATATTTCATTAATAAATAAATAAGATTGTTTACAAAGTACGTGCTTTATCATCATACATGATTGGCTTGTATGCACACTACTATCACTGATACCACTGTTGGGTTTGTACGTAACGCAATCATGCAATCAAATCACATAAATAGGGCGGAAGCGTAAAAAACTAGGTTTTCAAAAATTTATACAAACCCATTACCATGATCATTCTTGTGCATCAATTATCAGTGAATGAAGAAGGAGAAAAACAGAATTATACATTTGAAGATCCAAGCTTACTCAGGTACAAGTTCTACTCCTTTGATTCCTTTGATTCCTCTGTAGTGGCTCCTTCCCTTGATCAATGTCAGCCACCCAAATGTTTGGCCTCTAACGGTGATCCACCAAGGAAGATGAAGAACTCAGTAAGATGGGTTATTGGCTTAACCCTTGTTTCTATCTCTATAGAATATGTGTACTCCCAACTCTTGAAAAATTCACGTACCTTATTTCTGATATAAGACTCTCTTATATAGATATTAGGTTAACCCTCCTAATCCAATTAGAATAGGATTTTATTTATTTAATTAATTAAATACTTTTAATTAATTTATATCCTAATCTTTATTAGGATTGAGAGAGAGTACTGATATTATATTAATTCCTAAACTCCTTTAGAATTAAAATAATAATAATAATAATAATATTAATAAGACTCCTCTTATTAATTTATATTTAATATTTCTAAAATATTAAATAATAAACATTAAGCTATTTAATTTATTCTATCATCATAGATTAAATTAATTATACTCAATGCATTATTACTATCATGCCATTTTTTTCTTAAATAATTCTTCTTCCTTTTATGGTGTGACCCTTTAGGTTCTCCATATTAAACCGGTTGTGAATAAATCAATTAGAATAATTCTAATATTATTTAAATAAATAAATTAAACTAATAATCCATTTAAATAAATAACATTTATTCAACAATAGGGATAAGCCTCCCTAGCGATTAACGACTTTCCAGATAATATAGATTTCAACATTAATCATAAAAGAACCTGTGAGTTAATAGTTACCGTACAATTCAATCCTTCCACCATACAATGTCCCAATTAAATATAAGACATGGATTTACTGTCAAGTATTAATTTATTTAATCATATGTATTTCGATTAGAAAATGCACAACTCCAAATAATGCAAATTAGAAACCTCTTTCTAATTTCATTCTACCTTGGCCAAGGATTCCTGGGTTGTCATTTAACGAATCACATAGGATATATCTCCTCTTTTACTAGAGGTGGTAGATTCTTTATTGATCATTCATTATCTCCATATGTAACTCATTACACCCAAGCATACCCTATATATGCCTTAAAAGGCCTTAAAGAATTAGTCAAAGTATAATTTGTTACATACAAGATACTATGATGATCTCAAGTCCAAGGATCACATGTACTACTATCACATTAGGAATTCCTATTGACAGGCGAGTAAAACTCCATTAGGTATTCCATAGCGAGTCACGTTCAGTGAACTTATTCTTCAATAAGCACCTACATACTTGCTTTAGTGTCTCCACACAAATGACCATGAGATCAGTCATCCTCATCCAATGAGCAAGCAACATATGTACCAATCTATCCGGATTTACTAATCCCCATTTTAGTAATCCCACAATTGGGAACTATTTTAGTTTTTAAGCTTTCTAAGAATTTAGATCTCATTATCATGATCTCATCATGATTCTAAAAGCATTGCTTAAAACTATGGGTTATTTACATATTATAAAAACATCACCATGTAGATAATTATATGCCTTAAATGAATATTTTATTAATAAATAAATAAGATTGTTAACAAAGTATGTGCTTTATCATCATACATGATTGGCTTGTATGCACACTACTATCAAAACCTAGTTGTCCTATTTGTTCAATCAGATTGATCGTCTTAAGGACATGTGTCTGTACTTTAGTGTCATCGGTTATTCTAGATCGGAAGAGCTCCTTAGATATATGATATCTATTAGTCCTACTTCCCTCACCATTCAACTCTTTGAAGTATAGGAATATAGTAGAAGCATTCATAGTTTCATCCTGATGCTGAAGCTGTTACTCATGGATACAAGCATGATGCATTGAGCCAACTGTGCATCATTTTGCTACTTTCTAAAAGTAGCAATCTCTTCCTCAAAGACATTGTCTGCAACCATTGCAGGGATAGGCGTATTGAGGACATAAGATAGCTCTTCGGCCTTGAGAACTATTATCAATTTCTTTAACCAATCTGTTTAATTAGGTCCGGTTAAATAACATCTAATATGCTACGCAGTGATAGTAATTTAGACATTATAAAATTCTACAAATAAATTTGTAATTAACAACATTATAGCATATATTCTTTTATTAATTACCAAGATAAAGTAGGTCTTATTTTAAATTGGTATCTCCCACTATTTTCTTCAAACTATATTACCCTCACAATATATAGTTAGACAAATTTAATTAAAGATTTATTAGTGAGAATAAGAATCATATTTCAAATGTATATAGCCTTGTGGATAGCACAACAAACCATATATAAATAAATAGGTAGACAAATCTTTATAAATTACATCAACATATAACTCCTTTTTTTTGCCTCTCAGATTATTTTGATCAAGTGGTGGCACATTCGAATCAAAATTATCTGAGTTAAGTCCAACCTAGCACTTTCATATATTCAAAAAAGAAAAATATTGTCCTTGTGGATGGCACAACAAAAAATATTGTTCAATTTTCTTTATAAGCATCAAATGTGATAAATTAACATTTTAAATACTTAATACTTGCCTTGTGGATAGCACAACAAACTCATATTAAATATTTAATGCTCGATTAATTTTATCATGCTAGAAGGCGACATTCGATATTCCAAATATCTTTGAACGCTTTAGACTTAATATAATTACTATGAGGGGTTTGTTATTATTAGTCTCATCTTGTTTAGCGTGCATGCACACACACACACATGCACACACACACACACATACACACACACACACACACACACACACATATATATATATATATATATATATATATATATATATAAAATACGCATCATTTTATTAAAACATGCGAATCATGTTTGCATAAAATATAATATATATATATATATATATATATATATATATATATATATATATATATATATATATATAATACTAGCATGCACATATAGAATACTGTATTCTATCCGGATTGATTATGGGCTTTATTCTAGTTTGGTTTACTAGAGCTACCAAGTGAACCAAAAGGTCAAATCTACGGTGCAAGAATTAAATTTAAATATAACTATTACATTTAAATCCCGGGCTCCATTACAAATGGGTCTTTACACGCTCCTTGCTCCTTGGTCTCCAATTCTTCAAAATTTAATTCTAACTATTCCTTTTACAAAAACTATTTACTATAAATAGAAACATTGATCAACAGTCAAGGGGAAGTACATAGGAGGGATATAAAATTTACATTAAGAAAAATTAGAGAAGACGAGGTACACAGACTCCATTTATAAAACCCATACATTCAAGCATCCAACTAAAATAAAATCAAATCACATTGATCAATAGTCCATAATCAACCCCATTTATTATCATACACATAAACATATGCATCGATAAAAAAATATTCATCTCATGAATAATAAACATTTAATATATACATTGATATCGATTTAATGGACAATTTTAGTTATCATAAAATTTAATTCTTCATTAAAAATAAACTCTTTTATTTTAATCCAAATTTAAATCAAAATAAATCTTTTATTTTAATTTATCCATTTTTGAATAAAAATAAACTCCTTTATTTTTTAATCAAATTATTTAATCAAAATAAACTTCTTTATTTTAATTAATATGGAATCCAATTCCAAGTCAAAATAAACTCCTTTATTTTAACTTTAAAAAAAATCGTTTTTGGGAGGAACAAAATATGTGGAATCCAATTCCTTATCAAAATAAACTCCTTTATTTTGATTAATATGAAATCCTATTTCATATTTAAATAAACTCCTTTATTTAAGAAAACTTGGAATCCTCTTTCCTAATCCCAAATAAACTCCTTTATTTTAGGAAACATGTAATTCAATTTTAACTCCAATTAATTATCATGGAATCCAATTCCAACTCTAATTAGTTAGCATGAAATCTAATTCTAATTAAAATAAACATCTTTATTTTAATCCAATTCCAAATCTAATAACTCCTTTATTAATATGGAATTACAGAAAAATATTTAATTTTAATTTTTAATTAAAATAAACTTTTATCTTAATTTTTAAAAATAAAATAAAATAAAATTTTATTTCTGGTGGGGTGACGCTGCAACGCTGCTAGTGAACTAGCATCCAGCGCTGCCGTGCCACATCACCAAAAACAGAAGCAGCTGGATGGCGCTGCGGTGCTACTGAAGTACTAGCTTCAGGCGCTGCAGTGCCACGTCAGCACCAGAGACACAGAGCCGGTGCTGCGGCGCTACTGAAGTATTGTCCTCAGGCGCTGCAGCGCCACGTTAACATCAGGGACATGGAGCCGGCGCTGCTGCGCTGCTGCGCTGCTGTAAGTCCTGTGACCGGCGCTGCAGCGCCGCTGGGCAGTGTCTGTTTTCCTGGTTCACGAATTGTGCCATTTTTCTCCAAAAACTTAATTCCTAGCTAACTATTATGCTCAATTAAATTGTTCAAAACACATATCAGTATATATATATATATCAATCTAAATAATTAATGTATGAAATTGTGGGCGCAATCAAATTGCAAAAATAGCAGAAGCATGGTAAAAATAGAGTTTAAAATTTTCTACAAACCATTTATCCGGATCATTCTTTATGCACAGTTATTAATTAAAATGAAATAAAAGGAGATTAGATTCATACCGTTGTAGAACTAAGTTTTCATAAGTACGAGTTCAACTTCTTGTTCTTCGCGATCTCTTTGAATCTCCGTTATTGATTCATTCCTTTGATCAACATTAGCCACCCAAGTGTTTGGCCTCTAGAGGTGATCCACCAAGGAAGAGAAATTGTTCAAGAAGGAAGGTGGTTGGCTAAACCCTAGTTCTCTATTCTCTATAAAAAAAGGAGTACTCTCCAACAATTAGAATTGCATCAACTGATATCTAACATAAGAATCCTCTTATATAGATATTGGTCAACCCTTCTAATCCAATTAGTAATAGGCTTTCATTTAATTAATTAAACTCATTTAATTAATTAGGCTTCCCAACACATTGGGAATAATTAATTAAACTTTTTTAATTAATTTACCTCCTAATCTTATTAGGAATAAATGAGAGTACTAATATTAAATTAATTCCTAAAGTCCTTTAGAAATCAAAATAATAATAATAATAATATTAATAAGACTCCTCTTATTAATTTATATTTAATATTTCTAAAATATGAAATAATTAATATTAAGCTATTTAATTTATTCTATCACTATAGATTAAATTAATTACACTTAACATATTATTACGATTATGTCATTACCTTCTTAAATAATTATTCTTCATTTTTTGGTGTGACCCTTTAGGTTCTCTATATTAAATCGGTTGTGAATAAATCAATTAGAACAATTCTAATCTTATTTAAATAAATAAATTAAACTAATAATTTGTTTACATAAATAATATTTATTCTACAATAAGGATAAGTCTCCTTAGCGATCAACGACTTTCTAGATAATATAGATTTCAACATTAATCATAAAAGAACCCTTGAGTTAATAGTTACCTTACAATTCCATCCTTCCACCATATAATGTCATAATTAAATATAATACATGAAATTACTGTCAAGTCTTATTTTGTTTAATTATATTTATTTCGATTAGAAAATGCACAACTCCAAATAATACAAATTAGAAACTCATTTTTAATTTCATTCCACCTTAGTAAAGGATTCCTGGGTTGTCATTTAACGAATCACATAGGACATATCTCTTCTTTTACTTGAAGCGGTAGATTCTTTATTGATCATTCATTAACTCCATATATAACTTATTACACCCAAGCATACCCTTTGATATACCCTAAGGGTTCTTAAGGAATAAGTCAAAGTATAATTCATTATACACAAGATATCATGATGATCTCAAGTCTGAGGATCACTTGTACTACTATCACATTAGGAATTCCTATTAATAGGCGAGTAAAACTCCATTAGGTATTCCTTAGCGAGTCACGTTTAGTGTACTTATTCTCCATTAAGAACCTACATACTTGCTTTAGTGTCTCCACAGAAATAATCATGAGATCAATCATCCTCATCCAATGAGCAAGAAACATATGTACCAATCTATCTGAATTTAGTAATCTATTTTTTAGTAATCCATCGATTGTGAACTATTTTAGTTTTTAAGCTATCTAAGAATTTAGATCTCATTAGCATGATCATCATCATCATGATTCTAAAAGCATTGCTTAAAACTATGGGTTTATCACATATTATAAAAATAGCACCATGTAGATAAATAAATGCCTTTAGTTAAATAATACTTTTATTAATAAATAAATAAGATCGTTTCCAAAGTATATGCTTTATCATCATACATGATTGGCTTGTATGCATACTACTTTCAGTCCGAAGCATCAAATCAACCCTGACGACAACACTAGGAGATCAAATCAAACCCCAGTGACAACCCCGGGAGACCAAGCCAACCCCAGCGATAATCCCGGGAGATACGATCAACCTCGACGACAACACCGGTAAATCAAATCAAACCCCGACGATAACCCCGGGAGACCAAACCAACCTTCGGAGGCGTCCCCGAAGCATCAAATCAAACTCCAACAACAACCCCGGGAGATACCATTAACCTCGACGACAACCCAGGGAGATACAATTAACCTCGACGACAACACCGGGAGATCAAATCAAACCCCGGCGACAATCCCGGGAGACCAAGCCAACCCCGACGATAACCCCAGGAGATACAGTCAACCCCGACAATAACTCCGGGAGACCAAACCAACCATCGGAGACGACCCCGAAGACTCATCTCAAACCCCGACGATAACTTTGGGAGATCAAGTCAACCCCGGCGACAACACTAGGAGATCAAGCCAAACCCCGGCGATAACACCGTGAGATCAAATCAAACCCCAACGATAACCCCGGGAGATACAGTCAACCCTAGGAGATCAAATCAACCTTCGGAGACAACCCCAAAGCATCAAATCAAACCTTAGAGACAACCTTTGGATATCAAACCAACCCTCGGAGGTAACCTTGAGGAAGAACAGAGTCGACTGGGATCAAACCTCGAAAATAACCACGAGAAATAGTTAAAACACTGTCAATCCTGGAGACAACCCCCGGAAGGGCAAAATGGTCATTTTACCAACTTGACATCAAATCAAGTCAAAATAAAGCCAAATCAATGCCATTAAGGTCATGCAGAACCATAACATCAATCTCGAGTGAAAATAACACAAGACAGCTCAACGGACGGACCGTGAAGACTCGAAGAGCTGGTCATGGACCCATCTTCTCGGATTTGAAAAAGGTCAAATCTCCTATCTTTGTGTAGCTCTTGGAAAGGGCTTTTCGAAAAGGTATAGTACGCCTCAATCGGACTCCCGGATTGAAAGTTATGAAGGTTCGTAGCAGACAGTACATTGGTCGGAGTGCACGTACTTTGAGACAACAGGACCCACGGGACCAGGGCCCACTTGAGAAGCTGCAAGTAGACCCGCGGCTGTAGCGGATAGAATCGCGGCCATTTTGGTCTATAAATAGAGACCCCAATCAGCCAAAATAAAAAAAAAAGAAAGATGAAAAAGAAGAAAAAAGAGGAAATTCCACCCATTTCAGCTCTTAACCATACCTACATTGCTCTAAAGTTCAATTTTATTCTTCCAATACACTTGTATACGTATATATACTAACATATCAAATTTTAACCAGTGAAAACGGAGTTTTCAAGCCCTCCAAATGGTTTTAAGCCTTTAGCGCTACACACTGTAAGATTTTTTGTGATCTGAATCGTTTTATTGCTTTAACATATATATATATATATATATATATATATATATATATATATATATATGAGCTTATATATATATATTTATAGCTTCTGGTTTCGTCTGGAATTCAAATTCGTGCTCTTTTCTGGCTTCAATCTATGTATATATAAGTATATATATATATATATATATATATATATATATACATTTTTAAGTGCTTTTGCAGCTTGGATTTCAAATCTGTGGCTTTTATCGCTTTAATATATATATATATATATATATATATATATTTATAAGTCTTATTTAGCCTGGATTGTTAATTTGTGGCATTTTCAGCTTTAATATATATATAACTATATATATATTTACATTAATTCAGTCATGCATGGATTATAAATCTGTGGTTTTTCCTCCTTTACTGTATATATAACTATATATATACTTATACTAACTCCGTTAGCCTGGATTGCTAATCCGTGGCTTTTCCTCAGTTTAATATATATATATATATATATATATATATATATATATATATATATATATATATATATATATATATATATATTTATACTAACTCGTGTGGCCTGGATTTGTGACACCCCCAAATCTGGGTACTTCATTTTCACAGGATTTGGTGTTCACTATCTAAATAAAACATAACTAACTGCCCATAAATAAGGAACGCAAAATAAATTACAACCTTAGTAAATAAAATCTTTCTTCAAAAGGATTACAACATTGTCAAAACTTTCCCAGGTTTTTAACCTTAAACATCGTTAAATGCAGAAAATAAAATATCTTATAACAGTTTAAAGTCTTATTACACAATCACATAATAAATATGAACAAGTCTTCACTTGTTCATCTTGCCTTTTCCTTTGCTAGTTCACGGCTCGTCAACTTTTTCAACTTTGGCTGCAAGGGTTATATATATGCAAGAGTGAGCAACCAAAAACTCACTTGAAATAACAATCAATAATGATGTCATATCACTGAATAAGTTCAATTGAATTGAATAACATTTCTATCATCGATAATCAAGAATTGAATATAGAATATAGAATTCATCTGAGGGTCATAAGACCTTGAACTATATCCCATATTATAAGTATTTCTACTTAGACCTTTAACAGTCCTTAGACTATATAGACTCTAACTCGTACTTAGGGGGATCAGCCCTTCGTACTATGTATTGTGCAAAAACATGTTAACGCTTTTGCATGGTAATCCCTTAATAATAGGGTTGTTTATCTCAGTATTAATTAACGAGTCCGCACCAAAGAAAGTTTGGTTTGAATAAGCTCAAAGGGTAATTTAGAGTTCAACAATCATCAACTAAGGACTAGTTGATATAACTTACAATAATTAAGAGTTCGATAACAAAAGAATTATAAAATAACTATGAGTCATAACAATAGACATCATATTTAACAGTCATGCTTTAGAAATAAATTTAAAGCATTTGAAAGATACAATAAAATCTTTCTTGAACAATTAAGCTAAGGTTACATTATTTCCAATAATGAACTTCAATAATAGACTTGTCCAATGCAGAATTAAAGAACTTGCTCAAATAAAAAGTAAGGTTTAGGAACTTGCCTCGTGCGCATGCGTAAGCTAGAAATTATTAGCTCATTCCACAATTTATCCTACGTATACGTAATTAACAATAGTAACACAAATTAGTTACCATATAGCTAGTTCACATCACTCACCATTCTTTAGTTATTAGGTTTAAATCATTAGTTATCACATGATCAAACCACACATTCACATCAAACTTAACTTATTAATAATCTATCAAATTATAATTTAAAATCATACATTTCATATTAAAAATATGATTGCATACTGTCCAATTAATATATAACTTTATTAACATACTTTTATATTTATTACATGAATATTTTCATAAAATTGTACATTTAAATATAATTTTCTGGCTAAACTACACAACTGGCGCTACAGCGCCACATAATGAACTGTAGCCGGCGCTGCAGCGCCGTGCCACGTCATTAAGGCTCTGGGCCTGGCGCTGCAGTGCTCCAGTTACATCTGAACTGGCGCTGACGCGTTGCCACGTCAGCATGCTCTGCAATCTAGTCTTTGCGCTGCAGCGCTGCAGTTAACATACATAACTGGCGCTGTCGCGCCGTGCCACGTCATCAACTGCTACTGTGGTTCTTTAACGCCCAATTTATGTAAGGACCGGGAATTTTATACGACTATAATTTTACGAATGAATTTTTTATATATATTATTATTTTATTAACTATTATCATTATTGTTATCAGTACTATTTTGAGCAAGCGTGATATGAATTTAGCAAGATAGTCAATTTATTTATTGAATAAGAAATGTCAAGGAGGTAAAGGTGAATAGCTGATCAAAACCCTAATTTGAATAGGGCTTTGTATATTAATATAGTTTTTATTATAATTTTATTTAAGATTATGTATATGTACATTATGTGATTAATGTTAGGTACTGATTAGATGGAATGCAATTATGTAAACCTAATTAGGAAACCCTAATATTTAATTAAGAAACCCTAATATGTAGTTAGAATCCCTAATATTTATTTAAAAACCCTAATTTAAGATTTAAAAATCCTAACCCTAATTTGCAAACTCTAATGCTAATTAGCATATCTCAAGCGTTACAATTTAAGGAAAATTGTGTGAAATAACTAAATTACCCTTAAAATTATTTGTGAAATGACTAAAATTCCCTCCAATCCATGTGAACTTATATCAACCAATCATAGAAGAGATGATGCAAGCATGACATCATCATTAAAGAAACACAGATGATGCAAGCATGACATCAGCATTAAAGAAATACAAAGACGATGTCATCATAATGATGTCACATGATAGATATTTTGAGGGACTAAGGTGTAATTAATGAGATATCAAAGTGTAATTAACCTAGGTACCAAACTATAATAAGTCGGGTGCAAATTGTAATAAGCCGAGCCCCTAACGTGCAATTATCGAAACTATGTTTTCCTATAAATAGCAAGCCATTCTCTTCATTTTCTTCACCAGTTTCCAAAGCAAAGTTATAATCCATAATTAGAAAGAGAGAATTCTTGTGAGTTAGATTAATTTCAAGATTTTAAAGGATTAGTTAAAGCTTGCAACTTCAAGAGGTATTTACTCTTGTGGTTATTTTTTTTATATATTTAGTAAAAATATACTTTTATACGCAGTTATAATGCCCAAATTATTTTAAGTATATAGTACAGAAGTCCTATTTACAAGCAGTTATAATGTCCGATTTATTTCTCTTATAAAATAAAAAATATACTTTTATAAGCAGTTACTATATCCGATTTTCTTCAAGTATTAGTAAGAATATTCATTTTATAAGCAGTTATAATACTGAAATTATCTCAAATATAATAGTCGAATATTCATTTTATAAGCAGTTATAATGCTCGATTTATTTCAAACATAGTAAACGAATATTTATTTTACAAGCAGTTATAATGCTCAATTTATTTTACATATAGTTGATGAATATTCATTTTATAAGCAATTATAATACCAGAATTATTTCATTTATAGTTTAAGGAGTCATATTTATAATCGGTTATAATACCTGAAATGAAATTTAAAAAATTTAATCGTTAAATGCTTAATTAGTCTATATAAACTTATAGATAGATTGAGAGACGAAAAATTAGCGTAAACGGTAGTGGCGAATCAGACAAGTTTTTCCTAACTCAAACTCGAGTTATTATTTTTCAAGCATGCTAGTGGATAATTATTGTTGATTATTCCACATAAATGATTATTATTGAATATTCGAATTTATTGCAAGTTTTTCCGCACTATGTGCAAACTTTCTATTTTTATGCAAGTTTTCCAACTACATTTAATTTGTATATTAAATTTAATTCTTAAATTGATGACATGTGAACTTATTTTAAATGTTATTCGTGATATCTGTAATTAAAAAGGTTATTGCTTCTTGTTCAAGCATAACCAAACCATCTGAACTGTTATTTGTGTAAAATGTGTTTGATTTGATATCAAAGTATAAACTGTGATGAAACCAATAATATTTGGTACAGATATATATATTGATACTATTTAGAACCGGCAGTAATAGTACTAACCGGTAGTTATAGGCAGTTATAGCACTGACATTTTTGGGATATGCATATTATGTCTGATTGAACAGATCAATCTCGGGATTCTAAGTCTTTATGACTGATAGAATCCAGAATGATGCTAATGACTCCTAAGTCTGTATGACCAGTGGAAGTGATTACTATGTTTGGTTAAACAGATCAATCTCAGGGTTTTAAGTCTTTATGACTGATAAAAGCCAGAATGATGCTAATGACTTATAAGTCTATATGATCGCTGGAAGTGATTACTATGTCTGGTTGAACGGATCAATCTCGGGGTTCTAAGTCTTTATGACTGATAGAGGCCAGAATGATGTATATATATGTGGAAAAATCTTGAACTACGTGTTCATTCAATTCAGATACAGTGTGAGTTTAAAATATAACTTGTTTAAAACTTGTTGAGCCTTTTATAGCTCATCCTTGCAAAATATTATTTTCCTTTTCAATGTCGAATGATAATCCCGGATGTTCCTGTACTCACTCTTGTGGATAGAAGGACTTTACTAGTTTTAAGTTTTACTGTGTTAGACTTGGTTACTTTTTGAATACTCTGATGTAATAATTAATTAAATTTGGGATCCATGTAAATAAATGTGAAGTTGTGTAATATATTATCCGTTTTTATAAATTGCTTAGTTTTTACCTGTCTACAAAAAGTAGAAAAGAGTACAGTATCTATATGAACTATATATCTGAATTAGGGTATTGAATGATCTTAGGAGTTCTGTACGAATTAACGGTTCCAGGAAAAATCTTATCATTCATACTGTGAATGTCAGATAGATAGGGATTATTGATATGAAAGAAATTTCCATGAGATTATAAATCTATACATCCAAGTGAGGGTATCCATATACAGTAATTATTCTGACGAGAACTACTATCTGTTATGGGATACTGTGAATTTTGGATTGATAGAAGTTATTATCTTATGGAATATTTATGTGAGCACCAAATCTGCTACAGGAAATGTAGAGAATTTTGGGGTGTCACAGTTTACTCGTAGGACTGGCGCTGCGGCGCCACATCACAGTAGAACGCAAACAACCTCGCGAACTGTGCAGGAAAAGCCAATTTGGCTTATTTCCTTGTATCAAACTCAGATTTTAGCTCATAGAATACATATAAAGCTTTATAGAATCATAACTTTATGCTTCTAACATGTTTTAACACACATAAACATCACAACACATAATTAAAAACCTTTAATTCATGATTTTGAAGAAAACACCATTTGTAAATGTTATTGATAAAAATAAACACTGTGACTTTGTTTTTAAACTAAATCACATAATTCAAATCATGTTATTTTTGTTTCTTAACATATTATTATAATCTAAATTCAATTTACATCACATAGCATGAATTAGAAATCAATTTTGATATTAAAGAAACCAATTTTCAAAATAGTTCACTGTAAATTGCTATGAACATTATTCTTCATGTTCATCATATTTACATGAATTAAACAACTTAAACTATCATATAAATTAGATATAACCGTTTATATACCCAATTAAACATATATAAATCATATTCACATGATTATCATGAAAAACTTTAATCACAAAGAAGTGAAAATATGAAGAACAAGGAAGAACAAAACTTAAAATTAGATTACTATCTTTGATTCTTGTTAGCTTTTGAAAAAGATGATGATGATGGTGATGAGTTTTTGATTTCTCCAAGCTTCTTCTTCTTCCTTTCGTCTTCTCTCTTTTCTCTCTTTTCTCTCTTTTCTTACTCTGATATTCTAACTATAGCTTTCTAAGTTAACGTAGTATATCATATAATTGACATATACATATAGTTATATAAAATAATAGCTGACATATACATAATATCCTTATTAAATATATATCAGTTATATATTTTTGAAAATCAAAAGTCACTAGGGCTTGTTTGGCAAAAACTAATTTAAAATAGAATTTTGAAAGACTTAGGCCTTTATTTGGTAAAACTTAATTAAAATAGACTTAAGGGCCTTGTTTGGTAAAACTGAATTAAAATCCTTTTATTTTAATAACTCTTATATTACATAGTTTAAATGTCACACTTTATTTAATTAAATTCCACTATTCCAATTTAATTAAATTAAAGCTAACATCAATTTATTAAATAAAATTGCCACATAAATTAAATTGCTACACAATTATAATTTACTCATTAATCATAATTTCATGTAACAAATTAGTAAATCTCTAATTTAATTATTTAAATTAAATTAAACATCACTATAATTATTCATTAAATCATTATTACCAAATTACCACATAACAATTCATCTAATTTAATTATCTCAATTAAATTAGAACTTCACCCAAAAAATTTCTTAAACATTAATTTAATATTAAACATCAATTTAATTAATATATTGCACTTAATTAAATTACTCCACAACATAATCACATCAATTATTTATTCAACTCAATAAATAAATCAACTAAAATATTTATTTAATTCAATAAATATTTAAAATTAAAATACAAAAATGTTGTTTGTTACAATCTTCCCTCCTTAAAAGGATTCTGTCCCCAGAATCACAACTCAATAAACTCATTCGTCATATTCTTCCCCACTTAAAAAGATTTTGTCTCTAGAATCGTTATACAAGAAATTAAGTAAATAATTGAGGATAGGTTTTGATCATAACATCTTCGAGTTCCCACGTAGCTTCTTCAACATTGTGGTTCCTCCATATTACCTTAACAGAAGGTATCACTTTATTTCTAAGTACTTGCTCTTTCCTGTCAACTATTTGAACAAGAACTTCCTCAAACGTTAAGTCTTTATCAAACTGTAATGACTCATACTCTATCACATACTTGTAATCGTGTTTGTACTGTCACAATACAAAAATATGAAAATCGTTATGAACATGATCTAATTCCGGAGGTAACGCAACCTCGTAAGCTACTTCACCAACCCTTCGTAGTATTTTAAAAGGTCTAATGAATCTGGGACTCAATTTCCCCTTCTTGCTGATGAGTGGGTTTAACACCCACGAATTGGTATTCTTTAGAGCTTGATTCTTGTTGTGTTCAAGTGTTTTTGATATCATTTTATCTCGATTTTAAATGATTATGTGCAGAAATGAAATGGATGCAAAAGGATTGGGTTTTGGAACTTTTAAGCCATTCACCCAATTAAATGGGTCAAGGTTAATATTGCCCAACCTTTTAATAGGATTCCCAAGTGAAGCATCACGAATTGGGCAGCCTAGAAATCAGCAAGTAACATAAATCAATCAGCTCATGGGCAGTACCCACCCCCGCTGGGGTGGGTTATTTGGCAAGAGAACCCCCCGCTAGGGCGGGGAGGTGGTAGTACAGCCGGATCACGTGGACGCAAGGCAACAGCTGCTTATTACTGTCCTACTTCTAATTGACCGGATACAAGCTAGAGAGATAAGGGGCCATGTCATGTGCATAAGGAAATAAAAGTGGGCTTAATCTGTTGCAAAAAAGGGCTTAATGGAGATATTATAATATATATTATATAGTTAGTAGGCTGCTAGTAGACGGGATTATCAAGCGGGCTATCAATTGCAAGCAGCTGCTGATCTCTTTTTCTATTTCGAGTGGACTTGGACACGGATGCTGCATGAAACAAGTGGGTTACTCATTTATTATATATATTCAGCTGGTGGGCCACGAGTGTTGGACTTGTGGCAAGAAGGGAGGATAAAGGCTGATTAGTGGACTAAAATGGGGACTTGAACGGAGGACAAACGCAAGCAAGTGGGTCGGCCATCCTTTTTCCTTTGCTGATTACTTGGGCTTTCAATGCTGCTGACTTCTTCCTATGCCGAATTGGACTTGGAGGAGAGATAGTGGGCTATTCATATATTACATGATTAAAGGAGGGCACGTGACCTGTGAAGGGGAGAGCAGCTTAGGATGCAACGGAGCATATATATATAAGGCACGTAACCGAGAGAAAAGGAATGCTGGAGGGATATAATGTATAATAGTGATTATATAATTAGTATAGGACTCTTTTTCTTATGGGAAGTTGGTGCTCCACGTGACCTGCTACAAAGGAGGACTTGGACGAATTGTGGGCTTGCAGGATGATTATAAAAGTGACGGATAGCATCTATATATAGAGAGAGTAGATAGTTTAGTAAGTGGCAGCATATATTATTATTAGCTTTATTACTATTAGTTTAGATTAGTTTAGTTTTTTAATTAAATAATAAACCCTAGTTGAAAGGGGATTTGGAGATTAAAGCACTTGGAGACCATTGGAGATCCAGATCAAGAGCAAGAAGGAGGACGAATTTAACGGCAACATATTTAATTCTTTTCCTTAATCTTTTTCTTATCTTTTAATGTGTATTAAATTGTGAATTCTTAGTTTTAATTCAATAACAATGAACTAATTCTTTGTTTTAGATTGCAATGGATCTTATTGTGTAATTTATTTTATTATGCTTCTCTATTAATTATTGTGATCTATTATTGTGAATTGTCTATTATGATTTGGAATAATTGTTTAATTGATAGGCCATCAATTACCTTGATAGTCTATATGAAATCAAAAAATGAGTATAGATTTAGATCTGATCATTATAGCATGTGTTTGTGATTTCTGCATAGATAGAAATTATGATTCGTGTTTAGGATAGAGCTATTCCTTTACGCCATATGTAATCTAATAGAGAACTTGTGATTAAATCCTTTTTAATTGTAATTCACATAGCAATATAGTGGATTAGTTAATTAGGGTATCTTGCTCAATTCTATCATATGTGGATTTGAGTGAGTATGGTATGATGCATCGAGAGGTGGTTATATTTACTTTCGTGTTCTTGATTAACAATTCAGGATAGAGAATAATTGATAAGAAGTGTGTTAACTTAGATGAAGCAATAAGTGAAGTTGTGATCTTAAATCTCCGTAATCTGAATTTAACTAGTGGTAACTAGTGGTAATTAGAATTAGTTTATTTATATATTGAAATTCATTCGTTTAAATATGATTGAGTTGGTTACGGGTTAGTACTTGGTGATTTTTGTTAAATAATTCCTCGTGGAAACGATACTCTACTTTCACTTTATTACTTGTTGACCACGTATACTTGCGTGTTATGCGTAACTAGATTTTACCCACCAAGTTTTTGGCGCCGTTGCCGGGGAACTAATTTAATAATTATTTACCAATATTAATTTCAATCAAATTAGTCTTAATTTAATTTTTTTTATTTATTTATTTCTTTTCGTATTTTACTCTTTTTTCAAGTACCATGGCTGAATACAATTATCAATGGCCATACACGAACATGACTCAACCAAGGAAAATAGTGATTGATGAACTTATATTAACACAGATTGAAAAGCTTTCGAAGACGATGGAGGTTATCGCAGCCCAACGGAGTCGAAGGATGGCAATTACGTGTGACTATTGTGCTGGCAATCATTCGAGTCATCAATGCACCGTAAATTTTGAACCGGCACCATATAGTGGTGATTACCTCAACAACTATGTTGAGCCTAACTATCATCAAGATTGGGGGTATCACCCGAATTCTTCATGGAGCTACAATTATGAAGACCAATACTACGCTCCAAATCCATCATACACACCGGAATTTTCATGTCCACCTCCATTGCCACAAGAAGAAAAGCTAGGTTGGGATGAGGATTTGGCCAGAATCCAAGCAGAAAATGACGCGGCGAGGAAATCTCTACGGACGGAAATGAAGAAATTATTAATTCAAATAGGACAGATAACGAATGTAATGAATAGTCGGCCCCAAGGAGATTTGCCAAGTGAAACAGAAAAGAATCCGAAAGCCGTGAATAACATTCCTGCAAGCACTAGTTCTAATTACTTGGATTTTGAAACTGATGGAGAGCCAGAATCAAATCTGCTATTGGATGAGCCACAAGAAAAAAGGTCAAATCTGGAGGAACTCATGTCAAACGTCATAGCAGATCAAGAGGAGGGGAAGATTAGTCAGGGGTTGTCAAGTCAAGATCTTAACAATCAGATGGAGCAACTCATCACTACCCCACCAAATGGTCCTAATTGCATGGATTCCGAAACAGAAACAGATAATTCAAAGCTGAGGGAATGTTGGCTCAAGTTCATAGCAGACATAGAGGAGAGGAGGATTAATCAAGAGAGTTCAATTCGAGATCAAGAGTTATCAACTAAAAATCTTAATAATAAGATAGAGCAAATGGACAATGCCTCAAACAACCTTCCTCCAAATACTTGGCTTTATGACATGGATGACGAAATTGACGGAGAACCCGAACCAAATCTGCAACTAGATGAGCCACAAGATATAGAAAGTGTGGAGACAATTGGGGATAATGAAATAGAGGTTGACGAAGATCTAAATGGGTCTCCACCAAAGATCAAAGAGTCAGTCAGATTTGCAAAATCATGCCCGATTGGTAGTCATGTCGTCGGCGAAGCTCTTTATAACATAAGAACGAGTACAATTTTAAAGTTATGGTGGGACGAGAAAGAGAAAATAGACGAAGAGCCCCTTGTGTGTGACAAGCTTCCAAGCCCCAAAGTGATCACATACACAATGGAGAAAACACCTAGCTGTTGGACCTTCTTCATGGAGATAATACCGAATAAGAGAATGCTAGGTGACTTTAATGCACTGGGCATCGCGTGTGGGAACTTCTCAAAAGATTATTTTTTACTGATGGATGGAGGGTTCCTCAACTTTCGAAGAGGACTTGGATAGCGTTGATCGGACAAAGTCCGGCTGAAGGACTATAAATCAAGCACTTATTGGGAGGCAACCCAAATTTAATTTTTAGTTTTAGTTTTTTCAGGTTTTATATTAGTTTTTAGATTTTTCATTTTTTTAGGGATTTAATAAGCTTGCTTCTATTGTGTTCACAGGTGAGTCAAGTCCAACTCGATTGTGGTGCCCGATTCATTCTAATATGCCTAGCCTATTCTTCAGACTTAGCAGACAAGGAGGGACATTGCTATTTTTTCAGGGAAGTCCTCTTTTAATTCTTCCTATCTTAGCCATTGAGGACAATGTCTGTTTTAAGTTTGGGGGTATTTATCATGTTTAGTATTCACTTGGGCAATGTTTTGATGGAATTTGATGGCCAATGATAAGTGGGTGATTAATGTATTAATGATAAGTGGGTGATTAATGTTTTTAACTCTTGGAAAATTGATGAGTATGCTGAGTCTATATTTCAACTCATTAGTTGGTTTCACACTACTTGCGAAATATTTAAAAAATTTTACACATCCATTTGTTTAGCCAGTTGGGATTAAATTTTTTTTAGCTAAATGCTTATGAAAGATATCATTGCAACTTGAGAAACCTTATTTGAGCATCATTCGAAGTGAAAATCAGGCACTCACATAAGTTTGGGGGAAATCTTGGGGTATTTTTGAAAAAAAAAGAGAAAAATTTGAACCTTCCCGAGTTGAATAATTGAAGCATGTGGTGGGTCGAGATGAAGCGTAAAACGCACTCCCCATAAACACAGGCAAGAGATGGAGCGTAAAACGCACTCGTTTAATGGAAGTGGAAAGTGAGATGGAGCGTAAAACGCACTCACTAAAAAGAAAAAAAAACAAAAGAGAAAAAAAGTAACTTTGAAGTACTTGGGAAGGGTTCATATGTGCTTAAATATTTAAATATCCGGTTGATCCTCAAGAAAAATTGTGTTTTGTCTTTATTAGCAGAGATTGATGTGATAAGAAGTTTTGAGAGTTATTTTTGAAAAATTTTATGAGTATTGGTTGATTTTATCTAAATCATGACTGGTTTGAACAATTTGAATGCACACACGCACTAAAAGGATCATGAGTAGATGTGGAACTGATGAAAATTATTGAAATTCTTAAACATGACATTGTTTTGAAATTTTCTATGGGTTATCATTTGATATAACCTTTGAGGCCACTTTCAAATTCATGTTGACTAATTGCCTAGGAGATCATTGGTAGGGAATGAATATATCTAATTTGTGTGTTTGCTTGAGGACAAGCAAAAACTCAAGTTTGGGGTTATTTGATGAGTGGGTTTAACGCCCACGAATTGGTATTCTTTAGAGCTTGATTCTTGTTGTGTTCAAGTGTTTTTGATATCATTTTATCTCGATTTTAAATGATTATGTGCAGGAATGAAATGGATGCAAAAGTATTGGGTTTTGGAACTTTTAAGCCATTCACCCAATTAAATGGGTCAAGGTTAATATTGCCCAGCCTTTTAATAGGATTCCCAAGTGAAGCATCACGAATTGGGCAGCCTTGAAATCAGCAAGTAATATAAATCAATCAGCTCATGGGCAGTACCCACCCCCGCTGGGGTGGGTTATTTGGCAAGAGAACCCCCCGCTGGGGCGGGGAGGCGGTAGTACAGCCAGATCACGTGGACGCAAGGCAGCAGCTGCTTATTACTGTCCTACTTCTAATTGACCGGATACAAGCTAGAGAGATAAGGGGCCATGTCATGTGCATAAGGAAATAAAAGTGGGCTTAATCTGATGCAAAAAAGGGCTTAATGGAGATATTATAATATATATTATATAGTTAGTAGGCTGCTAGTGGACGGGATTATCAAGTGGGCTATCAATTGCCAGCAGCTGCTGATCTCTTTTTCTATTTCGAGTGGACTTGGACACGGATGCTGCATGAAACAAGTGGGTTACTCATTTATTATATATATTCAGCTGGTGGGCCACGAGTGTTGGACTTGTGGCAAGAAGGGAGGATAAAGGCTGATTAGTGGACTAAAATGGGGACTTGAACGGAGGACAAACGCAAGCAAGTGGGTCGGCCATCCTTTTTCCTTTGCTGATTACTTGGGCTTTCAATGCTGCTGACTTCTTCCTATGCCGAATTGGAATTGGAGGAGAGATAGTGGGCTATTCATATATTACATGATTAAAGGAGGGCACGTGACCTGTGAAGGGGAGAGCAGCTTAGGATGCAACGGAGCATATATATATAAGGCACGTAACCGAGAGAAAAGGAATGCTGGAGGGATATAATGTATAATAGTGATTATGTAATTAGTATAGGACTCTTTTTCTTATGGGAAGTTGGTGCTCCACGTGACCTGCTACAAAGGAGGACTTGGACGAATTGTGGGCTTGCAGGATGATTATAAAAGTGACGGATAGCAGCTATATATAGAGAGAGTAGATAGTTTAGTAAGTGGCAGCATATATTATTATTAGCTTTATTACTATTAGTTTAGATTAGTTTAGTTTTTCAATTAAATAATAAACCCTAGTTGAAAGGGGATTTGGAGATTAAAGCACTTGGAGACCATTGGAGATCCAGATCAAGAGCAAGAAGGAGAACGAATTTGCCGGCAACATATTTAATTCTTTTCCTTAATCTTTTTCTTATCTTTTAATGTGTATTAAATTGTGGATTCTTAGTTTTAATTCAATAACAATGAACTAATTCTTTGTTTAAGATTGCAATGGATCTTATTGTGTAATTTATTTTATTATGCTTCTCTATTAATTATTGTGATCTATTATTGTGAATTGTCTATTATGATTTGGAATAATTGTTTAATTGATAGGCCATCAATTACCGTGATAATCTATATGAAATCGAAATGAGTATAGATTTAGATCTGATCATGATAGCATGTGTTTGTGATTTCTGCATAGATAGAAATTATGATTCGTGTTTAGGATAAAGCTATTCCTTTACGCCATATGTAATCTAATAGAGAACTTGTGATTAAATCCTTTTTAATTGTAATTCACATAGCAATATAGTGGATTAGTTAATTAGGGTATCTTGCTCAATTCTATCATATGTGGATTTGAGTGAGTATGGTATGATGCATCGAGAGGTGGTTATATTTACTTTCGTGTTCTTGATTAACAATTCAGGATAGAGAATAATTGATGAGAAGTGTGTTAACTTAGATGAAGCAATAAGTGAAGTTGTGATCTTAAATCTTCGTTATCTGAATTTAACTAGTGGTAACTAGTGGTAATTAGAATTAGTTTATTTATATATTGAAATTCATTCGTTTAAATAAGATTGAGTTGGTTACGGGTTAGTACTTGGTGATTTTTGTTAAATAATTCCTCGTGGGAACGATACTCTACTTTCACTTTATTACTTGTTGACCACGTATACTTGCGTGTTATGCGTAACTAGATTTTACCCACCACTTGCCAAATCAAATCCTCCCCTTCTAGGGAGATACCTTCAGAAAAACAAAGCTTCCCACTTCAAACTCTCGATTCTGACAATGATAATCAACATATTTCTTCTGTCTGTCCTGAGCAGCAACCAATCTTGTTCTGATCATCTTGACGTTCTCAGCAGTTTGTTGTACTAGTTTCGGTCCTAATAGTTGTCGTTCACCAACCTCGTCCTAGCAAAATGGAGTCCTGCATTTCCTGTCGTACAAGGCTTCGTAAGGCGACATGGTAACTGTTGTTGTAGGCGAATTCCACCAATGGTAGATGATCATCCCAACTTCCCTTGTAGTCTATAACACAAGCTCTCAGTATATCCTCTAAAGTCTAAATCGTTCTCTCGCACTGGCCATCAGTCTGAGGATGGTACGCCGTACTCATTCGCAATTGCGTTCCCAAGCATTCTTGTAATCGCTTCCAGAAATTCGACGTGAAACGCGGATCTCTGTTTGATACAATTGACACTGGAACACCGTGTATGGAAATAATTTCCTTCACGTACAACTTCACCAACTGATCCAAATTGAATCTAATCTTGATAGGTAAGAAATGTGTTGACTTTGTTAGTCGATCCACGATAACCCATACCGTATCAAAACCCTTTTGAGTCGTTGGAAGACCAACCACGAAATCCATCGTGATATGCCCCCACTTCCATTCCGGAATCTCCAGCGGTTGTAGCAATCCACTTGGTCTCTGATGTTCTTCTTTGACTTTCAGACATGTTTGGCACTTCGCAACACATTCAACAATATCTCTCTTCAGATTCGGCCACCAGAAATGCTGTCTGAGATCCTGGTACATCTTCGTACTCCCAGGGTGAATCGAATACCTTGAACTGTGAGCTTCACTCAAAATTTCCTCTTTGACTTCTGGTACTGGCGGTACCCAAATTCTCCCTTCAAATCGTAGCAGTCCATCATTATCAATCTTGCACTTTATTTCTTTACCATCAGTTATTCTCTTCCGGATCTTCTCACACTCCTCATCATGTAGTTGTGCTTTTTTCACCTTGTCCACCAAGGTTGAGCCGGTAGTTACTTGAAACAATTTTTCATCCGACTCCTTCGGACATTTAACTTCCAGCTCCAACTTAGCCATCTCATTTACCAACTGTTCCTGAGCAGTTAACAACATTAACTTCTCCTGACCCTTTCTACTTAAGGCGTTGGCAATGACATTTGGTTTACCCAGATGGTAAAGAATCTCGCAATCGTAATCCTTTATAAGCTCCAACCATCTTCTTTGGCGCATATTCAAATCTTTCTGTGTAAATATATACTTCAGACTCTTATGATTCGTATATATCTCACACTTCTCTCCATATAGGTAGTGTCTCCATATCTTCAGAGAAAACACTACTGCTGCCAATTCCAAGTCATGGGTCGGATACCCTTTCTCATAGTCCTTCAACTGACGTGATGCATAAGCAATGACATTGCCATTCTGCATCAGCACACAGCCTAATCCTTTATGTGAAGCATCACTATATACCACAAAATTTCCTGTACTATCCGACACAGGCGTAGTACTCAATCGCTTCTTCATTTCCTGAAAACTCTCGTCACACTTTTCCGTCCAAAAGAACTTAACCGTTTTTTGAGTCAAATTCGTCAACTGAGTTGCGATTTTGGAAAATTCTTGTATGAATCTTCTATAGTAACCTGCCAATCCCAAGAAACTCCTCACTTTTGACGGTGTCTTTGCCCGATCCCAATTCATTACAGCTTCAACCTTCGACGGATCTATTGAAATCCCATCTTTGTCAATCACGTCACCAAGAAATTGCACACGTTCTAACTAGAATTTGCATTTCGAGAATTTTGCATACAACTTCTCCCGTCTTAGCAATTCCAATATCAGCCTCAAATGTTCAGTGTGGTCCTCCTTAGTTTTGGAATACACCAAAATGTCATCTATGAACACCACTACAAACTTGTCTAGAAATGGCTTAAACACCCTATTCATTAAGTCTATAAATGCCGCAGGTGCATTTGTTAGACCAAATGACATCACCAAGAACTCGTAATGCCCATACCGAGTTCTAAATACTGTCTTTGGTACATCCTCTCTCCTTACCTTCAACTGATGAAATTCGTTTCTCAAATCTATTTTCTAGAAGTACCTAGCTCCCTTCACTTGATCAAACAAGTCATCGATCCTTGGTAAAGGATACTTATTCTTGATCGTGGCTTTGTTCAACTCCCTATAATCAATGCATAGCCACATTGATCCATCCTTCTTCTTGACGAACAATACCGGCGCTCCCCACGGCGATACGCTCGGCTGGATATACTTATTGTCCAACAATTTATGCAGTTGAACCATCAAATCTTTCATCTCTACTGGAGCCATTCTGTACGGGGCCTTTGTTATCGGAGCAGTCCTCGGTGCCTTTTTCAATCACGAACTCTATTTCTCTATCCGGCGGAAGTCCTGGAATATCGCCCAGAAAGACATCCACAAATTCCTTAACGACTGATATCTCTTCCAACTTTGGACTCTCCTTCCGAGTATCCACTATGTAGGCTAAGTATCCTACACTACCTTGTTTCAATAGCTTCTTGGCCTGCATAATCGTCAGACAACTCGCTTGTCTAGGTGATTTGTTGCCATAAAACACTACATTCGACGGAGTCATAAGGTTTATAGACTTCTTCTGGCAATCTATTACCTCCCCATGGTTGAACAACCAATCCATTCCCAATATAACATAAAATTTCCCAAGTTTTATCGAAATCAAATCTACCATCAACTCTTGACCCTTAATGTTCAATCTACAGTTCTTGTGTACAAACCTAACATGAATAACCTCCCTATTTGCAATCTCTATGTTCAAGGGGTAAATTAATTCCTCTCTAGGTAAGTCTAAATTCTTAGCAAAGTCATCGAATATAAATGAACAAGTAGCACCCGAATCAAATAATACATAAACATTAATACTATTGATCGGAATGATACCTGACACCACATCCTTTGACTGCACAGTATCCTGCACGGTCATGTTGAATGTTCTGGCGGTGGGTCGGCTCGTCTGCGGTGGTCTAGCGATTGTCAGAGTGCTGTTGCTGTTGGTTCCTCTTCCTCTATTCGACCCTCCATCTGGCTTCTTCGAGCAATTACAAGCCATATGATCTTTAGACCCCCATGTGAAGCAAGCTCCCTTCTTCGGGTTAGGACAATTTGGCGCAACGTGGCCTTCCTGACCAAAGTTAAAATATACCCGCCTTCCTCTCAAGAACACTCCAGTGTGATTCTTCCCGTATGTAGCACATGTTCCGCAAGCTTTAAACCTTTTCTTCTGCTGACCTCCCTGTTGACTCCCAGCAGAAACACTGCCATTCCACCTCCTCTTCTGGTTGGTACCACTACCACTAGCCTTATTCTCAGTCTCATTCTTCTTCTTCTTCTTCCAATCTTAATTATACTTGGTCAAGGCATCGCTTCCACCTTCCAAGATAATCGACTTTTCCAACACTGCATCAAACGTATATAGCTGGAACATAGAGACCTTACTATACAACCAGGGCTTCAATCCCTGGTCGAACCTTCTTGCCTTCCTCTCATTAGTACTGACCTAGTACGTCGCAAACCTCGCCAGCTCATTGAATTTTGCAGCGTACTCTGGCATCGACATCGCTCCCTTCTTTAGCTCTAGAAACTGAACCCCCATTTGGTTTTGCGAGCTTACCGGAAAGAACATTTCAAAGAACATCTCTTTGAATCTGTCCCATGCTATCACGCCTTCTCCTCCTCGAGTCTTGTTAGGTTGCCACAAGTAGGTAACTTCTGACTTCAGCATAAACGTCGCGAAAGCTGTCTTCTAGTCGTCGTTGATTCTGGCCACATCAAAGACCTTCTCTATTTCCATCACCCACGTCTGGGCCTCTATTTGGTTTACATATCCCTTGAATTCTGGCTGTCGTACCGCTTTGAATTCCTTAAACTTCGCAGCTTGTACTTACAGCTGATTCGCAAGCGCTCCTATCAATAAATTCACCTATTGCTGACCTGGATTGGCGTTAGCTTTATCATTATTATTTGTAGAACCCTCTTGTTGTTAACGTACTAGTCTTCTTCTAGGAGGCATCTTACTGCTATGACATACTCTTATTAGATCCCTACTCATCTCTTAAATATTTAAGTTCATCTTAAACAATTAAAATAAATAAATTCACACTTGAATATATAACACTTCAATAAACTTTGATATTTTATTCATTCATAGTTTTAAAACATAGAATAGATAACATCCATGCTATTTCCATCAACTTTCCTGAACTGAAACAAGTTGCAGGATTACATCATTATCTCATCTCATTATTATTATGACACCCCCAAATTCGGGTACTTCATTTCCATAGAATTTGGTGTTCACTATCTAAATAAAACATAACTAACTGCCCATAAATAAGTAATGCAAAATAAATTATGACCTTAGTAAATAAAAAATTTCTTTAAAAGGATTACATCCTTGTCAAAACGTTCCCAGGTTTCTAACCTTAAACATCGTCAAATGCAAAAAATAAAACATCATATAACAGTTTAAAGTCTTATTACACAATCACATAATAAATATGAACAAGTCTTCTCTTGTTCATCTTGCCTTTTCCTTTGCTAGTTGACGGCTCGTCAACTTTCTCAACTTTGGCTGCAAGGGTTATATATATGTAACAGTGAGCAAACAAAAGCTCACTTGAAATAGCAATTAATAATGATGTCATATCACTGAATAAGTTCAATTGAATTGAATAAGATTTCTATCATCGATAATCAATAATTGAATATAGAATTTAGAATCCATCTGAGGGTCATAAGACCTTGAACTATGTCCCAGGTTGTAAGTATCTCTACTTAGACCTTTAACAGTGGTTAGACTATATGGACTCCAACTCGTACTTAGGGGGATCAACCCTTCGCACCATGTATTGTGTGACGCCCCCATAATAGGTCCACACAACCCATTCTGAGTCGCCAAATACATGGTACAGAATCCAAATACAAATCTTATTACATAAAACTGTCGTGAAAAATACGACCACACATATTGTGAGCTTCAATACAGATATTATGTCGTATATAACACAAAAATATCAATGCTCAAATTAAGTCCTCATTACAATTATTATCACACTAATTTGCAAAATAGTGAGGACTACTATAGCACTATCTTGGACCATCACTCCATTCCCCGACTAGTCCCAACTATATTTTTATTTCATGAAGAGAACAATAAAAGAAAAGGGTGAGCTCAACTAGCCTAGTAAAGAATATTATGACTAAGATTATGTAGAACAAATTATCCTTAGCCCTCAACAGGGAAAAATCTGATAGAATACAATAGACAACAAGTTTTAGATCAACAACTGCAGCAGAAATAACAATCCATTAGAAGAGTCAAGAAGAGAATGATGTCTACTATCTTCTCTGATTTAAAAGTCCATCATTAATATTTTATCCCTGTGACACCAATCAATAAATATTTCCAATCAACGAATTATCTATGCACTACGGGCCAAAAATATTCATTTGTATCACCAGTGGTCATGATCATGCCAAACACCTGTCCATCTTTGCACTACGGGCCAAAAGATATTCATCAATTAAATGTTCATCTTTGCACTACAGGCCGAAGATATTCATCAATCAACAGTTCATCTTTACACTACGGGCCAAAGATAACTTTCACCATAATTTAAGAATGAGGATGATGAAAAATGATATAAAGAACGAATCAAGTGAGATTAAGGATAAATATTAAAGATTTATAATTTAATTTATCCAAGTTCAAGAATGTTCAAATTGTCAACATAATAGTCAATTGTGGAGCAAAATTCAAGAATGATATTCATATATCAAAAATAATTTGGACAGAAAAAGAAACCAATTTTTGTCGTGAATAGTACCCGAATGAATAGTACCCCGATATGAAAAGATTAAAATTTCAATAAGAAGTTCAGACCAATATTCCAGTGAAATAATATTAGATGAAGTGAAAACCTTAAGAAATTTCTAATCATTTCAGGAATTATAGAAGCAATACTTACCATAGTAAGTTTAGATTTAGGAATCTGAAATGAAATAATATACGAAATTGTAAATGGATTTTCACCCGTCATGCGGTAGTCCGCATAGACAGATCATTTTCACAATTTAATAAAGAATGAATACGAAGGGTTATTCACCAGGCATGCAGTAGTCTGCGTAGACAAGTTATTCCCATATATTAATAAAAAATGAATACGAAGGGTTATTCACCATGCATGTGGTAATCCGCGTAGATAAGTTATTCTCACAGCTTAATAAGGAATAAAATGACAACCCTTACGAGTATTGAAAGAAAATAACATCCTTTACCTTAGTAGGAGGTTGAATACTGAAATAGTGTAGTAGCAGAATACTCTTCTTCTTTCTCTCTTAGTCTCTCTTTATAGTTTCTCTCAATATAGCTTGTGATTATAACTTTGCTCTTCAAAATGGTAGGAAATAATGAATGGATGGAGGAGTATTTATAGGCTAGAAAAAGGTGGCAAATTACAAGATTAATTACACTTTAGTACCTTCATCTTTACTTCTATTTTTAATTTAGTCCCTCAAATATTATCAATCTTGCACCACATCCCCTAATAGTACCTGAATGTGAACTAATAGTTTCTTGCATGTGAACCAATAGTTCATTGCATGTAAACCAATAACAATTAAATGGTCATTTATCTGATTAATTGCCCGTTTGGTCAATTTAATATCCATAAATCAACTATTATCAAAATAAATGTCGATTTTCACTATTATTAATATTTCCAACACAATAAAAATATTTATATCAACAATTCATCATTAATATTATAACTCACAATATTGACAACCAGATCGTTCCCAGGAAAGAGGGGCCTTTCCGATAAGGATTTCTCCTTACTAGCGCGCAATTAAATAACCTAACCCCTTTCCTTGACAGAACTTTCTAGACATTGTTAATAATGCTAATAATAACAATAATATGAGTAACTATGTCGTGTCAATTATTGATTTAATAATATAAAGTATTGTGCAGATGATATTGTGACAATAATTGAATCAATAATATGAGATACTATGCAGTAACTACTGTGGCAATTATTGAATGAAATACTGAGTGACTTCTTACGTAAGAATCAATAATCAGATATACTGTGCAATACCGTGTGCTACTGTGCAACAACGCGTATTACTGTACCTTTATCACCGGAAATTTCAACAGTTTAACGGTAAAAGTCTTGCCGTTATTTTTATAAAAAAGGTTATTTCTATTGCTTTCTATATCCGACGGTTATTCTGTTATGGGGTCCACCAATGATTGCACTGTCGTACGAATATTCTCTGACAAAAAGAATATTTCCCGACACAACGAATATTTTATGCCCACTTGCTCATTTTGTAAAATTTGCACAAATCACCCATAACTATAACATTATAACAAATCAACACCTTACTATTTAGAATAATATGTAGAGAAAATTTAATCTTTATTCATAAAAGTTGGGGCTTACAACCTCTTCTCCTTATGAAATTTCATCCTCGAAATTGATGTACGTACCTGGTATTTCGAAGAGGTGAGGATACCTTGCTTTCATTTCAGATTCTAACTCCCAGGTCATTTCCTCAATATCATGGTTTCTCCATAAAACTTTGACTTGACGTATAACCTTTGAGAGTAGAATATGTTCCTTCTTATCTTTTGTCCACACAAAAATACATGTATTCCATAAACAAAAATAATTTTTTAGGAATTTTTCAATTTCCTTTAGTATTTTTCAAAAATCCATTTCTAGTTAATTCCTAAAGAAATTAGCTACCTCACTCTTAACTCCAAAAATTCCCAACTCTTGGTGGGATCTTACACATGTTAACGTGAGCCTCCAGTTTAAATTTCGTGGCCATCAGAGTTATACAACTCCGATTATAGCAATTTTTGTCAGAAAAATGTAAACATTGAAATAGTCATAACTTGCTCATTTTAAGTCGGAATGAGCTCATTTTTGGACACAAGCTACTTTATCTCATATATTTTCATGTCTCAAAAGATTGTAATTTATTACATTAATTAAGTTGCCATAATTTCCCTTGAAAAATCCGAACAGCCTACTTTTGTCATTTTTCAGATTTTACATCCTTTACTAAAATCAGTCAGCATGAAAATCTAGAACATATTTTTCAATGATTCCACTTGGATCTATTAGAAGTCTTATATATCTAAGACCAGAAATTGACCACACTCAAAAGATCAAAATATATTGAGAGATATGCTTGTTTTAATTTCATGTATCGTTTTCTCAAAAATCTGATTTCTTAACCTTTGCGATTTCTAAGAAATCTTTCTTGATCTCTCATATTAACCAACATTAAATATCATAAACCATCTTAATACATACTAATACTCCTTAAGACCAAGGATCTACCATGATCCATTATCTATTTCATTAAAACTTCACCAAAACCCAAACAAAACATAATCAATGCCAAGAAATACAAACTAGGTTCTTCTAGTTTTCATTTTCTCACTTTAGATCTAACCTTTGACACTCAAAAGGGTTAGATCTAAACAAAATAGACCCATAAACTTGTAGATCTAGAGTTTTAGATCTCAAGATCATAACTTCGAAAATCAAAACAAACGAAAAGGAATTAAACTATATTAAATAGAAACCTTTTATACCTTAGCTTGTTCTTCCTTCTTCTTCCCAAGTTTTTGTTAAGAAACTTAGAACTGTAACGACCATGAATTTTAAATGTAATTATTAATTAAATATGTGATTTAAATTTTTAATGAGTTAGTTTGTGAGCTTATTTAAACCTTAACTGATTATGTGATTATGTGAGATAGAGCCTATGCAATAAATTGCTAGGATTATTTAAACGAAGTCACTAATGATTTATTTAAATTAGTGGACTAGCCCTGAGACTTTAATATCAGAGAATTGATAAGATTATTAAAAAACTAAATATTCAACTTATTTGAGTATCGTGGAAGGATTTGAACGTGTTTGATTAACTGTGCAGACTTTTTGATAATATTCTATGAGCCTAGGAATAATGGGATCTACGATTAATCACATGGATCTAGATTCGGTTCCCACGATGGACAACTTTGCACTGTAAATATCGCCTGCCTGTCTTTTTGTAAATGTAAATCAGAGGGACCTTAAAATGGTTATTCGGATTTAAGGTCTCAACATAATAAATTATGGTTTGGGGTGCTCGGGTCACTTCGATGACTTTCATGCCCATAAGGAGCCCGACACTTGTATATATATTATTTGGTCGAGGATGCTTCGCATCTCGACAACAAAATCAAAGTCAGCCGAAGGCAGAATAAAATGGAAGTATCAAAAGGCTTCAATTCCTATGTTAGTGAAAGGTTTGAAAACCATCTTCCAAAACATCACTTTCATATCTTGTCTAAAAATGGACTTTTTCAATAAATCAAACCCTTTGTATATAGGTCCACTAAAGCACAACACTACTTTCAAATAAAGCACTTAGGCCCAATTACTGCAAGCACACACACACACACACACTACAAATAAATTAGGGAATTGAAAAGACGAGTAACCGTGTTTCACGGAAGTTGGGGGGTGCCTAAAACCTCCCCCCCCCCCCCCGCTTAATCAAGCCTTTGAACTCTATAAATCTCAGTTTCCAAGGCCAACTTAAACGGAGTCCAGTAATTGGGCCTACTTGCAAAACTTTTCAAACAAAACTCGGTTGAGTTTGTACAACCATTTCAAACATACCAACTGGCGACTCTGTAAAATCAAACTTTTCAAATCATCGACATTATATGTCGGTCTTTTCCTAAAAATTCACCCTTCAGATCAAACAAATGAAAAACAAACAAGGGTAGAAACACATTGGGAAAGGGGGATCGCCAAAGATTTTTCCCAACGTTGACAGGTGGCGACCCTGCTGGGGACAGTAGAGGGCTTAAGCCGCATTTCAATCTTTTCAAGAATTCCCTTTTTATCTTCATATGTGTGGATGCTGTGTTTACATTTAATGGATGTAAATAAATATTTTACTGCTTTAAATGTTAGTGCTTTGCACAATGTCATCATTTCATACGGTGAGACACATTGTATGTGAATGTATATTGTGTGATTCCTCCACTAGGAGGTGAACCCGTTGGCGTTTGATTACTGGACTCAAAGAAGACTAATCCTGCGACGCTCAGGAAAGGCGCCACTAAGATCCGCTCTAATTGAAAGAACAGATTAATTTCCCATCTAGTAAATTGCGATGATCTGGGGACCTTCATGCCGAAAAGCCGCGAGAGTAGCCTAAGATAGGTCAGCCTTTGATAAACCAAATCTGAAGGGGAGTCTCTTTATGCCTTCCCCTTTTAATTCAATGTAAATTTTAAATTCCATGTAATTATCAAATAAATGTAAATATACCTTTCATTTCCTGTCAAATACTGTCATACTATCTTGTCATCAAAACAACTGACCTTTGTTTTATAGGAAACGATTAAAAAACTTCAAAAAATCATAACATATTGTATAGCATGCATCCTGTTAATATATACATCAAAATTAACATACCTACTTTTATTATAGGAAAAAATTGGCCACGTTACCAAATCAAAGTCTAAAAAGGCACTAAGCCCATCCCCAGGCATGGCTTCAAGTGCCTAACCTGAATCCACTCATGTCTCTCAGGAAGAGTTCGAAGGACTAAAAACCCAGATAGTTGAATTGGCTATTTTCCTAAAAGAACAAAGCAAAAGTCTTCAAGGTAAAAAAATACCTGTTCAAACAGAATCGTCCACACAAGGTGGCAATCAGGATACCAACAAAAAGAAAGATACTCAGAAACCTGAGCCTCAAAACAAGGATTTGATGAAATCACCAATCTCAGAAATGATCAGAAAACTGGTGATATTAGGAAAAAAGGTCCAAAAAATGGAAGAAACAATTCGGTCCATCAAAGGAACTGGGACATTTAGAAGCGTAAACTACTCAGATTGTGTATATTCCCAGGGGCTCGATATCTAGAAAAATTTCAAGTCCCATATTTTGAAAAGAATGACGGATTAGGAGATCCTTATACTCATTTAAAAGTGTTCATTTGAGAACTCAGATCCTATACTGAAGATGAGAAACTCAGAATGTAGTTATTCCAAAAGAGTCTGATTGGGGAAGCCTGAGCTTGGTATGCCTGACTCGATAATTCCAAGATCCATAGTTGGGAGGAGCTAGCCCATGAATTTTTAAATCAATATAGCTTCCAGTCTCAGATGGCTCCAGATCAATATCAAGGGACTAAGGTCAAAAAGCAAAGCAATGAGTCTTTCCGTGAGTATGCCCAAAGATGGAGACGAATTACTGCACAAGTCACCCCACCTATGATAGAGACTGAGATAGTAATGACTTTCATAGACATCCAAGAAGCTCCATATTATGAGAGGGTCCTAGTAGCTATAGGAAAACCATTCTAAAAAATGATTAAACATAGAGAAATGGCCGAAATGGGAATGAAGTCGTAGAAGATCAAAGACCTTACCGCTTTGGAGGCAGTGGCCGAGCATATTCAAGCTAAAAGCTATGGGAGTAATCCTCAGAGAGTCCACAAAAAGAAGGAGAAGGATGTGTCCTTGATACTTCAGGGATAGAATCAGAGAGGCAATTCAAGTTTGCCCATTCAAAGGAGAAATTATTTCCTTTTTCAAACTCCTGTACAACCTTCGAATCCTCCCTTTCAAAAGACTGGAGAAGTTAAACATCGAAGAACGTTCACACCCTTAGGGGACTCACTGGAAAATATGCTAAAACTTCTGACAACACAAAAGAAGATTGTCCAACTCCTTCCGCTGGCCAATTTAAGCGAACAAAATTTTGACCCGAGTAAGAAGTGTGCTTATCATTATGGAGCACCGGGCTACGATACCCAAGATTGTTGGTCTCTCAAACATAAAATTCAAGACCTGATAGATAATGGTGAGATTGCAATGACAACACAAGAACAACCACATATTCAAGACAATCCTCTACCTCAACACAATGAGGAGAGCGTCAATATGATCAGCATGGGAAACGGAGAAGGATCCAAATACCTCCAGTATGTCAGAGAGTCATCCCAAGTAAACAAAGATAGCCCGGACAATTGGGAATATTCAGAAAGACAGTTTTTGATAGAACAAGAAATCAAATCTATCAAGGAACAAGTTGGACAATTGGCAGAACTGGTAGTTTATCAACATCAGATAACGAGGCAATTGATAAATCAAACCAATCAATAGAAAGCAAATCTTCCTACTCATGAAATTAGTCCCATTGCCAGGAGGGATCATTACCGGTTCCACGAGTATGAACTTTGGGCAGACAAGATTGCTAAGGAAAAGAAGTTCTAAGCTAACATGGAGTTACCCTTTAAAAGGAATTTCACTCATTTGAATCAGCCTATAAAAGAAATTCACCAAATATTGATCATCGAGGGGAAAGTTATAGAATTGTTACCCCCAGTGGACCCTTGATTTAGGAGGTTAAAACCTGATAGGATCTGTCAATATCATTCCAACACGCCTGGTCAAGACACAGAGGATTGTTGGGGACTTTGTCACTTGATTAAAAACCTAATTAAAAGCGGTGAGCTGCTGAAGACAAACCAAGATTATGGCTACCTTGGTGAGGAAGCAATCTTTCTACGCATGGCATGGAATCTGAAAGAAGTAGTGGCTATCATTTCCTGTGAAAAGGATATAGCCATAACGCCCCTGATACTTCAAGGAAAAGGGGCCCAAGAAGGAAAGAATCATGTGAAATTGGTTGCGCCCGAGCCTTTAATATTGCCATTTAGACCGTAATATCCTATAGTCAGCCTGAAGAGAGTCCCATGGAATTATGGGAAAGATGAAGGATCAACATCAAATCACATTGCTATTATATCAAAGGAAAACCCGCTGTATCTGTGACGCCCCCAAATCCACGTTGCTTTGAAACCTCGGATTCGGTGCAGCCACGATACTACTATCGCCAAACTATTACATCTTTTAATCATTAGTAAAAGAATACAACTTTGCTTATTACAATTTAGAATATAAATTCTATTCATGTCCAAATCTCGTCTTTACATCATATTCGATGTTACTAAAATATGGAATAATTTAAACTTTTCAATATCCTTTGAATAAATTCTTTTATTGATTTCACAACTTTGATACCAATTACAAATCTTGAATCAACTATATAATATGATTCCTTCTTATCTGAGTTATCGTATAAACATTTACAACTCAACTCGATATCCTCTATGTATTAATTAATACATTCTTACAATACAACAAGTATTAAACAGTGTAAGCAACTATCGAGTACATCATCTAGAATCTAAACATGGTCCAGACAATAATCTAAGTAATATTCTTCAATGCGATACTATCTATCTTTATCAATCAAGAAGCACGAAATCTTTACCGTGAATCCTTAACCTGCAAAAGTGGTTATTTGCAAGAGTGAGCTCGACAGCTCAGCAATTCTAACAGTTTTCATGCATCACATAGCATACAACATCATACTCAGTTCATGCATTTATAAACAGTTTATATTTACTACGCATGTTACTTTTCACATAACAAGTATATCATCAAAGATCAACTTTCAATCTCATTTATATCTCATATACAGTTCATATATAAGTTCACATTATCACAGCATAATATAGTTCAACTAACAGTTATTGAATTCATATATCAAATAGGAACTAAAAGACTTGCCTGATTCGTAGTTTAACAACTACGACTTAACTGCTTAAGAATCTCTACACTTTGTGTAATCCTACACAGTTATATTAATCATAGAGATCACACCCATCAGTTACACACTTCCATACATTCTCAATATAATAATAAGTATTACATTGTTGTCTAGCTTGGTTCTTAGAACCTTCATCTTACTTTCTTATCATATTCTTAGAATAACTATGTATGTATAAGTATACTTTAACCATACGTACTTACTACCATTCTTCACATACACATGCCCGTCTACCACTAATCTATTTACATATAGCTAGTGTAGTCCATCTTTTGAACTAATCCTTCTCATATATCATTACTAACACATAAGACCATATCAAAGCAAATATACGTTATTAACCGTCGAAGTCGGATTCAAGTATTAACATATGGTCCTACATAGCATGTATACATATTAAAGGATACTTTCATGCTCGATTAACCTTTTCACGTTCAATTTACATTATATAGGTTCTAAGTCAACATTCCAACAATTTAAGGCCACTCAAGGTCATGAACATCACAAAGTTTATCATGCTAGTTCTTTAAACACATAAAGTATTTATATAACTCATATTGGGCATGTTCATGAATATTCATACTTCATGCATGTAACTATCACGATTATTAGTTTGAAAACATGCTTCGTTTATGCTAAACTTGGTTTCATGATATGTAGTCATGGTATGTATATACATGTATGATACATGAGAGAGTCCAAGTGTGCTATCACATATGTCAATAAACATCAAAATCCCAAATCTTAAGGTAACGTGTTAACGTCCACGTTCAAAGCTCGCATTTTCATTAGTGAAGCTCACTAACAAAACCTAACATGTTCATGCTATCTATATATAGGTTGACATGTCCGATATGCATTTCTAAGTCATCTAAACAAGCTCACAAAATTAGAATATATACATGGTATGTATACGTCCAAGTTCAAATCTAAAACTAGAAGTTTTATTTTAAAATCATACGTTTTCCTTCCATAGTACATACTAACATGGCCATGCATGTACATGTAGTATCAAGAACACGTACTATAAGTTAATACCAACTTTCATGCATGTCTAGACCGTACAAATGCGCTTACAAGGTCAGAACACACATGTTTATACAAATATCAAAGTTCATATCGAAAACTATAAGTTTCATTTGAAAATTATGAGTTCGCAAGATTTCTGAGTTTAAGGAAGAGTAGGCTAGCCTTAGGCCATTCACGTGAGATGAAATGGGTCACTCAATTAGGGACAAGAAATGATTCTCAGCAACAAAGTAACTAGCAAGTGTATAAATACTTGGGTTATCTATATATACATTATATATACACTTAGGTTATAAGCTTATCTAGAGTCACAATGTCATTTCTAATGAGCAAACCATAATACAATATATCAAGTGGAGGTACATATATATCACCATATAATCCATATATATCTCATTCTACCGGATATAATTCTTTTGGGTACCATCACAGTGTATTGTCTCTTTTATTATTAAATTTCATTAATTTAATAATTGTTTACTATATATTCATGATATATTACTTTATTGTATACTTAATATACACATTGTCACACCCACATTTCATGTAACTCACATAGTTTAACTAGTCTTGATACATGGTTCCTATATATAGTATAGTCACATAATTGTTGCACCACACTATATAATATAGTTGCACTACACTTCACACTTCATATAATATATAGCTAGTTACTATACGCTATATATTTTATTCGCATGCTTGCATATAGAAGTAAATAATTTACTTATCTTATTAATTAATAATAATATTAATTAATCTATTTCTCATAAATCAATGGAATTATAATTTCCATAACAATTAATTAATATTTATATAGTTAATTATCACAATAAATAAATATAAATCTTATTATATTTATAACAAATATACTTATTATCATGCTATCACTCGCAATAATAATAATGTTAACATATTATTATAATAACAATTAATATAGATTAATTATTTAATTAATAATTCTTCTATCTTCGAATTAATCAATTCATTACCGAATCTATTATCGTGCCACACAAGGCATTTCTCACAAGCTTAATCTCAAGCTTATTATCATTCCCATCACTTACTACTTATAACATGTTCAATATAATTAGAACTATTAAGTCACAAGGTTCACATATATAAATATATCGTGAATGGAAATACTCCAATATTCTATATAACCTTTACGGTAATATAATAACTCAAGTTATTAAATTAACGTAGTTTCCTTCTATAAATTAAACTCCCTTGAAAAATACATTAGAAATTATGTATTTAGCCCTAACATAAAATATTATGTTTTCTCCAAATAAAGATATTCATTATTAGAAAATACTTTATTTATTAACTCAAGATATTATAATATAATATAATATCAAATAATTACATGTACAACACATGTACATATATTATATATAGAAAATAGATAGTGAGTTTATTTTCTATTATAATAAATTATTTCTATCAATTTATTTACATATAGCAAATATGTTTGAATATATTTACCATATTAAATAATCATACCTATTACCTCATACAAAAACATATAAAGAAATATTATTATTCAAAAATAACATTCCCTCTTTTTATTAAAATAATACAATATTAGAAATTATTCTAATATCCTTTATTAGAAATATATAATAATTATTTCTCTTTCTTTTCTATAAATTATTCCCAAAATAATTTCTTCAAATATTCATTTAAAGATATAATGATTTCTATTTCTCTTTAATAACGTATATATTTTTATTAACGCTATTCGCACATTTGACTTTCTCACATATTACCACTCTAAGTAATATATATAAAAAGTATCAACTATAGTTACATATTCAACACACATATTAATTCACTCCTTTACTTAAGTAAATTAAACACTGTACTATATCATCATAGTTAGTTAAGGTTCAATATTCTCATTATATTATTCCCTAATATAGCTCCCAACTTAAATTAACTAATATTTATTCTTATTAGTTAACTCCTTAACTAACTCATGTTTCACTATCCAAACCTATTCACGGATAGCTTAAGTGCTATTAATAACCTATATTATAAACATACTAGTTATTAATACACATACACAAGAATATGGCGATTATACATTAAGGTTATTTAATGTCACCAACTTATTATGATAAAATAATTATATAAATTATTTAATATCGATAGGAATTTATCCACTTCCTCTATCTCCACTGAATCGTCTCTACGCTAAATAACAAATATATATTAATAATATATTTATAAATCACAAAAACACATATTACATAGTCCATATTACCCTATGTAATATAATACCACATAACTCATATCACATATATATATTTTTATTCGAACCCATCTCACGGTTTAAGAATTTTATTTATTAAATCCTTATTTAATAATATCTGAAAATTTGGGTTTTTACAGTATCTGCCTCAGCGTGTAATCAACTCAGTCATTAAAGCCAAGGGGAGAGTGTCTGAGGAGAAAATTGAAGAATTCCTCAGCAAGATGGGGTATGATGAAGTCAAAGTGGTGCAAAGATTAAAAGAGGCACCCCAACAGGTATCCATTCTGGATTTGGTCTTATCTTTAGAAGTTCATCGCAAGACTCTAGTGAGAGTACTGGAAGAAGCACATCTGCCAAAGACGGTAGATACTAAGAAATTTCATCACGTGATAGAGCACATTTTCAACAGTAATGTGATATCTTTCACTGATGATGATATACCCGTAGAAGAGACGGGTCATTACAAGTCATTGCACATAGCTGTGATGTCCTTAGGATATGTGATCGGAGGTGTGTTGATAGATGGAGGATCATCCCTGAACATCTATTCCTACGACACATTGGAGAGAATGAAGATTAATCCAAATCGAATCCGGACTAGTAATGTTGTCATCCAAGCTTTTTATAGATCTCGCCAAGAGGCTGTGGGAGAAATTGAGCTTTCATTGGAGATTGGTACCCAAACTTTCTATATATCCTTCCAGGTACTAAACATTACCACAAAATATAATTTACTGTTGGGACGACCGTGGATACATATGGCAGGAGTAGTTCCGTCCACCCTTCGTCAATAACTCAAATACATCAGTGATGACAATTTGATAACTGTAAATATCGAGCCAGAATATCTTGTCTGTCTACAAAGTGATATGCCCATGATCAGTCCCGACGAGGGGGATGAGCCTGTCAGTTTTTAAGCTCTTGAAGTGAGCAAAACTCAATACCTACCTATTGGGGCACCAGCCTTAAAGCCAAGAGTCTCCACCGAAGTAATGACGATCGGTCAAGAAATGATATCCTTGGGTTTCTACTCTGGAAAAGGGTTAGGGAAAAGTCAGCAAGGAATCAGAAGTCAAGTTGAAATCCCTAGCCAGATATGGAAAGCTAGATTAGGCTATTCCCTTGGATCAAACCACCAGAACCCTCACAAGCACCCACCGGTTCCTGCCTCCACCATCCTGCTACCAAACCTCACTGATGCAGGGTTTGTGAAACTGAGGAAGATTCTTGCTACTGTGTCAGGTATGTTGATTCCTCAGGTCAAGCTGGCTAGTGGAAAAGAAGTCCCAAAGCCTGATAAGGAAAGCAAAAAAAGGAAGGAAAAGTTCCTGCAGGGAGGGCGACACCCGTTTGCAAAAATATATTTTCTAGTGCACACTGAGGGTATGAACGATAATATCTCAGATGATGACTAATTAGAAGATCAAGTCCTAATCCCTTCCATCAACAGGGATAAGGAGAGTAGTTCAAAGAAAAGCACTGGCCCTGATATGAATGTTGTCTTAGTCATCATCAAAAAGGAGACTAACAACATCAACTTCTTTATCCTCCCTGTTCATGAGGACTTGACTCTAGACAATTGGAGCAGCACTCCATGCCTCAGTTAAAAAGGGTAAAAGGGTAAAAAGTCCATCTGCCCTAAAGCGTGGTTTTATTTCCTGTTTATTTTTGTTGCATAGCAATAACAGTTACTTTTGTCATACTTTTTGCTAAATGCTTTGTGTGATAAAAAAGTTTCATATATTAAAGTGAAAGCATTTTGTTTTCAGGACTCAAGAGTTGGATTTGTTTGGCCCTGCTGATGAGATGCCAAATTTTTACTATGACTACAACTTTGATGTAGAACTGGACTTCGACTTGATGGAGATTGATCAAGAGGAGATGGATGACTATGAGGTGCTTGAGGAGATCAAAGAATGGGTCCAAGACAAACCCAAACCAAACCTCGATCAAACCATCACTGTCAATATCGAAACCTCATAAAACCCTAGAGAAATTCAGATCGGCATGAACCTTACCCAAAACCAAAGAACAAACCTGATTGAACTCTTAACTCAGTTCCAGGATGTGTTTGGATGGTCACATAAAGATATGATTGGTTTGTCTACTGACATTGTCATTCATCGGCTGCCCATTAAAGATGGATTCAAGCCAGTCAAGTAGAAGCTCAGACGATTAAAACCTGAGTGGAGTCTGAAAGTCAAAGACGCAATTCAAAGCCATCATCATCATGGTGTCAACTTACCCTGAGTGGTTATCCAACATAGTTCCCGTGCCTAAGCCTGGAGGGAAGGTATGAGTATGCGTGGATTACCGGGATTTGAATAAGGCTTGTCTCAAGGAAAACTTCCCAGTACCTTTTATTCACATACTGATAGACAACATAACAGAGTATGGCATGTATTCTTTTGTTGACTGTTTTGTCGGATACCATCAAGTCATGGTTGCTAAAGAGGACAGGGAGAAAACAACCTTCATCACTCCCTGGGGAACCTTTTGTTATAGATGTTTATCTTTCGGCCTTATCAATACCAGTGCCACTTATCAGCAAGCCATGATGGCCCTTTTTTATGATATGATGCATAAAGAAATAGAGGTTTATGTGGATGACATCATCGTTAAATCCTGAAAAGAGGATGACCACATCATCCATGTCAAAAAGCTTTTCAATAGGTTGTGCAAGCACAACTTAAAGCTGAATCAGGCCAAATGTGCTTTTGGTGTCAAATCAGGTAAATTATTGGGATTTCTAGTGAGCAACAGAGGCATTGAACTAGATCCCACCAAAATTAAAGCAATCACCGAGATTCCCGTGCCCCGAACAAAAAAAGAAATACAGGGATTTCTGGGTAGAATCAATTTTATAAGCAGATTCATCTCTCAACGCACGACAAGTTGTGAACCCACCTTTAAGCTACCAAGGAAAAATTCCTCCATAAAATGGAATGAAGATTGTCAAAAAGCCTTCCTTTCCATCAAGAAGCAGTTAATTGAAGCACCTGTCTTGGTACCCCCAAGGGATGAGGTTCCCCTATTTATGTACCTGTTAGTTAATGCTAATGCAATGGGTTATATGCTAGGGCAGAAGGATGATAGAAGCAAGGAGAGAGCTAATTATTACCTCAACAAAAGATTTAGTAGCGACGAGCAAAAGTACAGTTTGATTGAAAAGACCTGCTGTGCATTAGCATGGGCCGCCATGAGGTTACAACGTTATCTGCATGGGCACACGACCTATTTTATATCCCTCATGGATCCACTGAAGTACGTATTCAAAAAACCTATATTGAATTGCTGATTGTCCTAATGGTAGTTGATCCTACAACAGTTCGACATTATCTACATGACTCAGAAGTCTGTCAAAGGTCAGAGAATTGCGGATCAATTGGCTGAAGCACCATTAGGGGATTTTGAACCCTTGGAAACTTATTTCCAGGATGATGGGATAATGATAATTCAACAAATCCCTTAAGAAAATATAGTCCAATATTGGAAAATATATTTTGATGGAGCCGTGAACATTGAAGGTGCCAGAGCAGGGGCAGTTCTTGTTTCTTTTAAAGGAGAACAGTATCCTGTGGCCATCAAGTTAAAGTTTGTCAACACCAACAAAACAACTGAGTATGAGGGCTGTATAATGGGGTTGAAACTGGCCCAATCCATGGCATTTACTAGTCTTTGGGGATTCTGAGTTGGTTATCAAACAAACCATCGTGGCGTATTACACTAAAGAATTGCATTTGCTGCCATATCATTGGTAAGTTATCAACATATCCATGGAGTTTGAAGAAATAACCTTCATCCACATCCCTCTAGGTAGGAATGACTTTGCTGATGCATTGGCAACATTGGCTTCCTTGATTCACATATCTGATAGGATGGGAATGCCTGACATCAAATTTGTAAGCCAAAAGTCCCCGACATATGGGAATTACATTAAAGAAATATTAGATGAACTACCTCCTATCAAACAGCCTTGGTACCAAGATCTAAAAGAATATCTGCGAGATAGATCTACGCCTACCGGAGCAAGTCAAGCTGAAAGAAAGCAAAATCATAAGATGGCTACGAAATTCTATTTGAGCGGAGATGCACTCTATAAAAGGGAAGCTGGAATAGACCTTTTAAGATGTCTGGATAAAGATCAATCCCAACGACTAATGAATGAAGTCCACGGTGGAGTCTGTGGTCCACACATGAGCGGTCCTTTACTTTTTCTAGGAAGATATTGAGAACAGGGCATTACTGGATCTCTCTCAAAGCTAACTGTGATGATTATGTCAGAAGATGCTACCAATGCCAAGTCCATGGAAATGCTATCCAAGCTCCCCCAAATGAACTGCACAACATGAGTTCACCATGACCCTTTTTCACGTGGGAATGGACGTGATTGAGCCAATAGAACCCCAAGCCAACAATTGTCATCGATTCATCTTCACCATGATTGATTACTTCACCAAATGGGTTGAGGCTGCCTCTTTTTCCAAAGTCACCAAAGAGGTAATCATTGGTTTCATCCTAAACAATGTAATTTGTTGATATGGACAATCGGAGGTGATCATATCAAACAATGCCAATAATTTAAACAACCAGATTATGAGAGAATTATGCAGCAAGTTTCAAATCAAACATCTTAATTCCGTCATCTATCATCCTAAGATGAATGGTGCTATTGAAGCGGCCAACAAAAATATTAAGGAGATCATAAAAAAAAATATCCGCCAATCATAAAGGATGGCCTAACCTATTGCCTCTGACTCTGCTAGCCTACAGAACGTCAATACGTACATCTACTGGGGCTACCCCACACTTATTAGTCTATGGCATGGAAGCAGTACTCCCCATATAAGTAGAAATAGAGTCATTGAGGGTGTTAATAGATGCTCAGATGGAAGAAGACCAGTGGTTGCAAGAGCGATACCAAAAATTATCCCTGATAGATGAAAAAAGGTCTACAGCCATATTTCATGGGTAATTATATCAACAAAGAATTGCTTGGTCAAACAACAAGAAAGTTCGACTCTGGGAATTCAAATAAAATGACCTAGTACTGAAGAAAGTCCTTGCCAATCAAGATGAAGCCAAAGGAAAGTTTGCCCCAAATTGGGAAGGCCCTTTCATTGTCAAAGAAGTGTTAATAGGAGGAGGCATCAGATTGCAAAAAATGGATGGGAAAGAATTTCCCCAGCTCATCAATTCAGACACCTTGAAAAGGTACTATGTCTGAAGCACCTGCAAGCCATCATCATAATCCTGTGAAAAAAAAATCAATCAAATCAATTTAGGTTTTCACTAGAAGTCTGAACTACGAATGACCTAATCTCCCTCAACCCGGGAGTACGTAGGCAGCCATTTCTGTGCGGCCAAACCAAACAAAAAATCCAAAACCCCCTCAAACCAAGCTCAAACCCAAATAAACACTTCTCAAACCTTTCAGGCCAAGCCCGAACTACGAATGACCTGATCTCTCTCAACTCGAGAGTACGTACGCAGCCATTTATGGTGCAGTTTAACCTTCAAGAAAAAACACAAACCCTATTAAAAACTAGTCCCAAGACACCCTTATAAAACCGAAATACTATCAAGCCTCTCTGATCAACATGCCCTTCTGAGGTACTCTCTGACATCTCAATGTCAATCAATCAAGGAAAAGTTCATGATACATCAAGACAGCAAGTAATGAAAAAAGTGGTAATCACTCAACAGTGACAATATATATCCAAAAGGGAAGTGAATTAAAATATATTTTTTTGCTATATAATACTGTTTAATATATACAATGTATCATGTACATGACAAAAATAGTTGACCTAGTTTATGCAGGAAAATAAAAGCTAGTCTATAAACCTGCTGATAAATGGGATAGCAAGTCCAACATGGCATCCTTCTCAGAAGATAGAGGTGCATCTGTAAGCTCCTTCCCTAAGGTCTCCATGAAAGCTAGAAGATCTACAGCCATCTGCATAGTGTTACTATGATCATCTATGAAGGCACTCATATCTACAATAATGCTATGCGTGTAAGATCTAAGTGCAGTACTATCAGCGATTAAAACATCCCGGGTAGCTAAAGCCTCATCCCGCTCAATAAAAGCAACGTCCCGGGCAACTAGAGCCTTCTCTATCTCAATAAAAGTTGCGTCCCGAGTAGCTCGAGCATCGTGCCTATTGATAAAAGATGCATCCCTGCCAGAAAGGGCTGTCAACATCAGTGCTCTCGCCTGATCCCTCTTAAAGGTCATCTGAGCTAGCGAGTCTATAAGAGATGGATCTGCCGTAGTAGAAATGCTAGGGGTGTCACTGACCAAAGCTGCTGTCAAACCAGTAAATAACTCGTCCTCGATAGGAGAATCAGGGTCCTCCATAGGCTCCTTCTCATCAGAGTCAATACTCGGAGCTGAGTGAACAACTGTAGCAGATGCAATGTCTGCCTCCGACCATGCAGAATACTCTAGAGAATGAACCGGATGACTAGTCAAAAAATTAGCCCTCTCACGACGAGTCCAACAATCATAAATCTGGGTCAAGTCAGCTGATGACAAAGACAAAGCTGATAGTCACTGATCCAAAGCCCCCTCAAAGTGGTGAATATCCTGAAACTGATCAAACTGTCCCATGATGACCAATAGATGATAGGCGGTCACCCTTTTCAAACTCGCCAGGGGTAGATAATCCATGCTAATTGCATGAGTAATAAAGCTATAAGGAGAGCAGAACCCTGAACATGGCAAGATCGCAAATGAATGATCGATCATAGTCAGGAAGGCCAACCACGATGTCGCATCTGTACACTCAGCTGGCTGAAAGGAGTAGGACATGGCTATCTCATGAGTAAAATAGTACCCATGATGTCTAAAAGTGCCAATGGGTCTCAAGTGTGTCATAAACTACACGTACAATAAAACGGTACTACCTCTGAAGAACCCCACAGGATGGGTATGACAGAATGTAGCCGACCTTAAGGTCTTTGCTAGTATCATGTGCAGGATGGTATAACCCTGTCTAAGAGCGCGAACTATGGTGATCAGGCCGATATCCAAGTGATCCATATACATCGGCATATACAGGTAAGCTGTGACGCACATCAACAAAATATCTACGCATGCAGTCTGCCAATCCCCCGTCGAGATAGTAAAATCTCATAAATATTGTGCATAGCTATCCAGCCGGCCAAATCGATCAATCAGGAAGTCCAGGGACACCACATGCCCCGAAGTAAACTCATCTATGATGAATCTGCGACTCAAGCCAGTCAAGGTCATGAACTATCGTCTCATATAACTAAGGACCATCCTAGCACAAGGCCGATCTAATGGTAAACTAGTGATGCGCTCATATTCCTCCAACGTAGGAGTCAGCTCATGGATGCCATATCTGAAAACCTGTCGCTCAGATATCCAACAAGATAACATACTATCCACGAAGCCCAGTGGGACCTGGAAAGCCAAGATGGCCATAGAATTCCCCAACAACTGATCAACTGTCGCCCTGTCTATGAGAGATAAACTGTCATACCAGGAGCTCAAAGAAGATGCTATCAATGAAGGTGGCATGTGCTCAATACGGCTGACGGTAGATGAAGACATCTAAACTCACCTAGCTGAATGCATATCTATGATATAATGCATGCATCATGATAGATGATAATGATAAATGACAATAGGATGCAATAGAAAGGAAATATTATGCATTTTTAAACATACTGTCTAATGAATCATCATCTCTGTCTGCTATTAAAATGCAAAATAAAAAGTATAGGGAAATGGGGCACAACCGCCCAATAACTAACAGAGGCCTATCATAAGAGATAACGAGAAATGGGGCACAACCGCCCAATATCTAACAAAGGCCTATCAAAAGATATAATAAGAAATCTATCAAAAAAAGTCTATGATATCTGCATCTAGACGATCAACCTGCTGTAACTCTTCTTGAGTCACTGAATCTCTGCCAGAAGGAATGTCTGGTCGATAGATGGGAGGATTTGCACCAGTATAATTGCCAGAATATGGACCTCCTGAGGGGCCAGCTCCGGAGCTGGAAGGATCAAAAGAATCTGCCTATGAAGGATCCCTGCCAAGGTGCTTGATGAAAAACTGTGCCCACTCCAATCGTTGGATTACACTAGAAATATGCTCCAAATGAGTAGGCTCTCGAAGGCAAGCTATCCAGTCTGTCATCACAACAGACCCAAGAACCATGTCTGCCATGAACTGAGTGGCACGAGTCTGAGCCCCTATAGTGTGAGGACTCCACCAGCGATAAAATGCCTTCTGACTTTGAGGACCCTCTGATAGGGTGAATCCATCTAAGCCCACCAAGGGAATGTCTGTAACTGGCTGAGATAAGAGCCAATGATGCCTAGCAGGAGGAGGGAATGGAATATAGATCTCTCCTGTGACGCTCCTGATAGCTCGCTCTCCCAAGTAGAGCTCCCAGCCTCCATCAGTTGAAACTGGAATCCGATGAGTGGACAATATAAACTCTAATTCGATTCGGAATCCATCCTCAAAACCGACTGTCAGATAATCTGGGGTGTAAGGAACCCACGTGATGGAATCGATGGTTAATAGCTCTAACTGCAAGCGGGAATGGGTGAACCCCTCTGCTACAGGGACCTCTATAAAGGTGGAATAATGCCATCATCATCGCTGAGGATATATATCTAGACCTAGAGTAGTAGCCTGGCGCAGGCAATGGAGCCTCTCATATGCCCAAAACTGGCAGTGCAAAAAATCAAATGTCCTTAGTGATAAAGATTGATAAACATAAAATGAGGGAGATTGAGAGGTGAAAGAGAAATTACTCACCAGCAGAAAGGGATAAAAACCCAGCCAATCCTCCGTCACACCCTCAGAGCGTAAGCGCAACCCACAAAGAAAATAGGCGAAGGTGCCCCAGTTAAAATCCCTGATGCGCTACACATCTTGAGTATCGCTCACCAGAGCAAAAAAGATCGTCGAGGAGTTATCTGCTATGAAACAACCCCTGATGATGACCAATAACAATCGCCGAAGAATGCGATCTCTAACCCTCTGATCATCAGGAAAAGGTTCAGTCAAAGCCCAACTCTGGACATCCACACTCAAGGGCCTTGAACGAACTGTCTGACCCTTGATGGCCATCGCAGGAACTCACAAAACGGATAGAACAATAGCAGGTGAAATGTCAGCCACCAAAGGCACTGGCTCCCCAGTAAACTATAACCCTGTGATGAACCGCCAATCCATCGGTGTCATCATAATCTTGCAGTCCAACAAGTGGAGAGACTGGGTCTGGTGGAACCAACGCTCAGATAAAGCCCACAGATAACCCCAAGGGCAACAACGGGGAGGAATAGAGAAGAAGGCCTCAAAAATCTAAGTGTTGACGATGACCTGATACTCCAAATGCAGAGTATGATACAGGGAGTGGACGCTAAACCAGTTCCCCCTGGGCTGAGTAAAGCAGGGAACTTGCATCAAATTGCAAATCCAGATTAAAACCTTTGTCCTAAAATGGTATAAGGAAGAAGATTCTAGAATAAAAACTTCAGTCATCTCATTGGCATGAAGATAAATCGAAGGATGGCGTCTCAAATCTTCCAAAAGCTCCAGAATCATCACAACGATGGCTGGAAGCTCCCGACGCGAGGTAGTCAAAGTTGGAGCGGGAGCCACAAAGGGGACATCCTCCTCGTCATCCACATCATCCGGCCTCTCAGCCTGGATCAGAAGAATCACTGACTCAGCCAACCGGCGAGGTTGTCGATTTGGACGAGCCTGAGGGACATCAGAAGCTCTCCTCCTCCTCACACCTATAGAGACCCCTGCTAGAGCTGCCATGTATATCTGAATCCATAATCTGAACAAAACCTCTAAATCACCTCAAAAAGGTTGAGGTAAGCCTTAAACTTAATGCCTATTAAAATTAAATCATTGATTTATGCATATTCTAAGTCCTAGATTATGCATTAGTTAACATACATCTCCAGTAGAGTTAAAATTACATGTTCATTAAATGCTCAGTCTTTTGAATTTTTTTTGCTAGTGTTTCCTTTGTAAAATGGATTATCCGCATGCACATAAGTATGACTAGGTGGCCATTCAGCAGCACACCTATCCAAAATCATGAGCATTTTCATATATATGAAAAATATCAAAATCAAACTCCCCATAACAGCTAAATTACCATATATATTTTTAGTTAAAAATCCAGGCTCATTTGTCCTCAAATAGGATGAGTAAACTGGCCAAAAAGGGTGCCAAATGACTGTCTTAGAAATTAATTTTTTCATATCAAAACATTCAGCATAGTAAAACATACACATAAGTAAGTCTGAAAGTTTTTATCAAGTCATATAAGCATGCATATTCACTATATTGTGTTTAGAAGCATTCTATATGAAATCTAATGTTCTAACGGTCAAAGCTTGAAAAGAAAGGATGTAAATGTTACCGGAGTTGTGCAGAACGATTGTACGGTGATGGATTTTGAAAAAAGTAGCCTGAACTAAGTAGATCTGAATAGGAATTTTTGGATTTTCTATATAGTTCAACTTGAAAATGACTTGTGAAAGCCACGTGGGGACCAAAATATACCCATAGGGAGCCGCAACTCTACCTGCGACAGTCGCAGGTAGACCTGCGGCACCCTAGGGTGGGTCCCACCCCCTCCGATTTGATCTAAATGAGGTTATAGCGATGTTCCCAGAAGTTAAAAAGTCAAATTAGGGAATGCGCGATTGAGCAGAACAGGCCCGAAACCCTGAATACGAGTGTCAAACTCCTGATGAAAAAAAATCTTCATGTAAGCCAATGGTATGGACCCTGATGTGGTATTTGGAATGCCAATGACGAAAATTGCTAAAAACTGTCTCTGTCAAAGCATCAGGAAGGTTTGGCATTGTAAACAGTGTATTTTTGAATGCGTCAAATTATCAAGAATTGTCTGAGGGTATAACTTATTAGAAAGATACCCCCAACATTGAGATTAGATTATCTAACATTACAAACTGTTGGCGATAACTCCATCGTAGCGTCGGGGAAGATCCAGTGATGAAAGCCGTTAAGAACTACTTCAACGAAGATTAGAGTGTTTGATATTGTGAAATCGTTGGCAATAACTCCAGCGTAGCATCGGGAAAGATCCGGTGATGAAAGCTGTTGAGAACTGCTTTAACGAAGATTAGAGTATCTGACATTGCAAACCATTGGCGACAACTCCAGCGTAGTATCGGGAGAAGTCTGGTGATGAATACCGTTAAAAACTACTTCAATGAGGGTCAAATTATTTGGTATTGTGAAACCGTTGGCGACAACTCTAGTGTAGCATTAGGAAATTTTTGATGATGAAAATCGTGGAAAACTATCCTTCTCGGGGAGAACCGATGATGGAATCTGTTATTCAAATCCCCAGCCGAGGCTTCAAGTCAGTTAAACCGATCGTTGTAAACTACCGTTCGAGTAGGCACCGAGGAGGTTCGGTGATGGTCAAACTCTATAAACTACCGTTTGAGTAGGCACCGAGAAGGTTCGATGATGGTCAAACTCTACAAACTACCGTTTGAGTAGAAATTAAATCAGTTCAACCGATCGTTGTAAACTATAGTTCAAGTAGACACCGAGGAGGTTTGGTGATGGTCTAACGCTGCAAACTACCATTCGAGTAGGCATCAAATCAGTTCAACCGACCGTTGTAAACTTCCATTGAGGTAGGCATCGAGGTTGTTCGATGATGGTCAAATCATTGTCAACTATTGTTCGAGTAGATAGTGAGATTTCTATCCCCGACAGAAATGTCGGCATCAATCGAACAACAATCCAAACCGTTGGCGACAACCACAACGTAGCATCGGGAAAAAGTCAATGATGTAAACCTGTGTAAGCTATCATCAGGATAGGCATCAGGAATCCCCAATGAGGTCACTTATCATAAGAGGAACATCCCCAGCAGAGGAAAGGTTAGAAAGCGTATCTGAAGATAGAAAATGTTAGTGACAACCCCAACATTGAATTCAAAAAGGTTCATGGGTATCAACCATAGAAATCTTCCCCACAGAGATCTTGAAGACATATCTACAATAATTCATCTAATCAGTCTCCATAGCACTGATGGATATCTTAAATTATTGGCTTCAACCTAATGTAGCATCGGGAAAGATCTGGTGATGAAACCTTTGCAAACTACTGTTCGAGTAGGCATCAAAAGAGTTCAGTGAAAACCATCATGAATAACTCCATCACAAGAAAAAATGGCAGAAGCAGTCAGTGATAGAATACACGTGGCAACTAACCCCACTAGAGCATATAACATGCATGACATAGCATATTATGCATTGCATTACAATTGCATGTATCATATTTCCAGTGTCTAGCAGTCTTTATCTTGTTCATTTCATTGCATTTCATAAACATGATAAAGATGGGCATCTATAGACACTCGAAATTTTGCATTCATGTTATTAACCCCGCAGGAGGGAAAAACTGTCTTTTACCTTCTAGAGACAACCTTGGAAGTCCGAAGCATCAAATCAACCCCGGCGACAACACCAGGATATCAAATCAAACCCTGGCGACAACCACGGGAGACCAAGCCAACCTTGGTGGCAACCCCAGGAGATACAATCAACTCCAACGACAACACCTGGAGATCAAATCAAACCCCGACGACAACCCCGGGAGACCAAGCCAACCTTTAGAGACGACTCCGAAGCATCAAATCAAACCCCGGTGATAACTCCGGGAGATATAATCAACCCCGACAAAAACCCCAGGAGATACAATCAACCCCAGCGACAAACCCGGGAGACCAAGACAACCCCGACGACAACCCCGGGAGACACAGTCAACCCCGATGACAACCCTAGGAGACCAAGCCAACCTTCAGAGACTACCCTACAACATTAAATCAAACCCCGACGACAACCCCGGGAGATCAAGTCAACCCCGACGACAACACCGGGAGATCAAGTCAACCCCGACGACAACATTGGGAGATCAAATCAAACCCCAGCGACAACCCCAGGAGATATAGTCAACCCTGACGACAACCCCGGGAGATCAAATCAACCTTCGTAGACGACCCTAAAGCATCAAATCAAACCCAAGAGATAACCCTGGGATATCAAACCAATCCTTGGAGGCAACCCTGGAGAAGAACAGAGTCGACTGGGATCAAACCTCGAAAACAACCCCGAGAAACAGTCAAAAACCCTGTCAATCCTAGAGACAACCCCCGGAAGGGCAAAATGACTATTTTAACAACTTAACATCAAATTAAGTCAAAATCAAGCCAAATCAATGCCATGAAGGTCATGCAAAACCATAACATCAATCCCGAGTGAAAACAACACAAGACAGCTCAACGGACGGACTGTGAAGACTCGAAGATCTGGTCACGGACCCATCTTTTCAGATTCAAAAAAAGGTCAAATCCCATGTCATTGTGTAGCTCTCGAAAAGGGCTTTCCGAAAAGGTATAACACGCCTTAATCGGACTCTCGGAGTGAAAGTTATGAAGGTTTGAAGAAGACAGCGCGTTAGTCGGGGTGCACTTACTTCGAGATGGGGCCTGTAATAAACGAGATTTTTGTATTTTAACTTTAAATATTTATTGAATTAAATTAATATTTTAGTTAATTTATTTATTGAGTTGAATAAATAATTGATGTGATTATGTGGTGGAGTAATTTAATTAAGTGTAATATATTAATTAAATTGATATTTAATAATTTTGTGGTTGAAGTTTTAATTTAATTGAGATAATTAAATTAGATCAATTATTATGTGGTAATTTGATAGTGATGATTTAATGAATTGATGAATAATTGTAGTGGTATCTAATTTAATTTAATAATTAAATTAGAGATTTACTAATTTGTTATATGAAATTATGATTAATAAATAAATTATAATTGTGTGACAATTTGATTTATGTGGCAATTTGATTTAATAAGTTGATGTTAACTTTAATTTAATGGAATTTGAATATTGAAATTTAATTGAATAAAGCGTGACATTTAAACTATGTATTAAATGAGTTATTAAAATAAATTAAAAGGAGTTTAATTTAGTTTTACCAAACAAGGCTTAAGACTTTTAAAATTCTTATTTTAATCTAGTTTTGCCAAACAAGCCTTAGTGGCTTTTGATTTTCAAAAATAAGTAACTTACATGTGTTTAATAAGGGATATTATATTTGTCATTTTTTATTATATGTAATTATACGTATTATATTATATACATCAGTTTTATATTACGTAAGTTAGAGTTAGAAGAAAGAACAGAGAAAGCTAGAGAGAAAAGAGAGAAGGAAGAAAAGAAGATAGAAGGAGTTCTCTATGAAAACAAGAGGAATTCATCATCTTTTTCTTAGCTAACAAGCAAATCAAAGGTAGTAATCTAACTCTAGAATTGTTAATTATTGTTCTTCACTGTTCTTCATAAAAAAATATATTTTCACTTCTCTGTAATTTGATTTTCATGATGTTTTGTGAGAATATGATTTCTATATGTTAAATTGTATATATAAAATGTTTATATATGATTTTTATGAGAATTTAAGTTGTTTAATTCATGTAAATATGATGAATATGGAGAAATCATGTTCATAATAATTATAGTGAAGTATTTTGAAAAATGGCTTATTTGATATAAAAAAAATTGTTGTCTAATTCAAGTTATTATATGTAAATTGATTGTAGATTGTGATAATGTGTTAAGAAATGAAAACAACATGATTTAAAACAAAGTAATTTGGCTTAAAAACAAAGTCACAGTGTTTGTTTTTGTCAAAAACGGTTAACAATAGAGTTTTTTTCAAAAACATGGAATTAAAAGGTTTTTAGTTGATTGTTGTGTTGTTTATATGAGTAAAATCATGTTAGAAACATTAGTTTATGTTTCTGTTAAGTTTTGTATAATTATGTGAGTTAAAAATTGTTGTTTGAGCAAAGTTAATAAGCCAAATCGGCTTTTCCTATGATTTTCGTGAAGCTGTCTGCGTCCCACTGTGTCGTGGCGCCACAACGCCTGTTCTGTGAGTAAACAAAGCGCTGCAGCACCACAGCAGTATCTGGTGACGTGTCACGGCACCTTAGCGCCGGTTATGTGTGTTAATTGCAGTGCTGCAGCACCGAGACAGGACTACAGAGCTTGATGACGTGGTATGGCGCAGCAGCGTCGGTTCCATGCCATTTCACTCGCGCTGCAGTGCCGAGGCTGCGCCGCAGCGCCGTTTATAGTTCATTATGTGGCGCTGCAACGCTATTTGAGTAGTTTAGCCAGAGATGGTTATTTAAGTGTATAATTCTTTGAGAATGTTAATTTAATGATTATAAAAGCATGTTAATGAAATTATATGTGATTAAACATTATGTAATATGAGATTGATGATTTTAAATTATAACTTGATTAATTATTAACAAGTTTAAGTTTGACATGGATAATAATAGCAAGTGTGGTTTGATCATGTTATGTATTAACCAATGATTAAACCTAATGACTAAGAGTTATATGTTAACTTAGATTGGTTAACTAACTATGTGGCCTAGCTATGTGAGAACTAATTTGTGTTGCTATTGTTAATAACATGTGCGTAGGATAATTGTGGAACAAATTATTATTTGCTAGCTTACGCACGAGGTAAGTTTTCTATTCCTGACTTGTTATCGATTACGTAAGTTCTTTAATTCCATATTGGACAAGTATCTTGTTTAATTTCCTTATTGAAAAGAGATTGCAACCTTGGCTTATTATTATTGTTCAAGCAAGGTTTATTGTATCTTTCGAATGCTTTTAAGTTTACTTCTAAAAGTAGACTTCTAAGTATAATGTCTATTCGGTTGTGACTCATAATTATTTCATAACTCTTTTGTTATCGAACTCTTAAGTTAGTGTTAACTTGATTCAACTACTCCTTAGTTGATGATTGTTGAACTCTAAATTACCCATTGAGCTAATCCAAACCAAACTTTCTTTGGTGCGGACTCGTAAGTTAAAACTGAGATGAACAACCCTATTATAGGGGATTACTATGAGAAAGCGTTAAGATGTTTGTGAACAATACATGGTACGAAGGGCTGATCCCCCTAAGTAAGAGTTAGAATAGTCTAACGACTGTTAAAGGTTTAAGTAGAAATACCTATAACTTGGGACATAGTTCAAGGTCTTGTGACCCTTAGATGAATTCTAAATCTTATTTTCAATTCTTGATTATCGATGATAGAGAATGTTATTCAATTCAATTGAACCTATTCAGTGACAGTATTATGTTATCCTTATTGATTATTATTTCAAGTGAGCTTTTATTTGCTCACTCTTGCATATATAACCATTGCAGCCAAAGTTGAGAAAGTTGACAAGCTATCAAATAGTAAGGGTAATGGCAAGATAAACAAGTAGCGAAGACTTGTTTAAGTTTATTATGTGGTTTTGTACTAAGACTTAATTTGTTATATGATGTTTTATTTCCGCACTTTGTGATGATTGTTTAAGGTTAGAAACCTGGGAACGTTTTATGACTATGTAATCCTTTTATAAGGAAGATTTTGAATAAAGGTTGTAATTTATTTTGCATTCTTTTATTTATAGGAAGCTAGTTATGTTTTATTTAGATAGCGAGCACCAAATCCTGTGGAAATGAAGTACCCGAATTTGGGGGTGTCACAAGTTGGTATCAAAGCTTTAGGTTATGAACCTTAGGTGGGGAAACCTTAGGTAGTAGCCTTATAGGAGATCCAAAAGATAGCGGTGATAGTAAAGATAATAAACTACCTTGTGTGCTCTGTACTTATGTATGATAAGTTTATGTACTCGCGAGTATCGAACGATATCACGTAATAATTAAACCTTAAAATTTTATTGTTAGGATGATGATTGTTGGAGAGTCCAGTCAGGCTAGGGAGGAGTTACGTCAGATGCCTAGAGATGAGGAGCCCCGAAACATCCATACTGTTTGGGAGCAGTTGGTTTAGAGAGAGCCATCTCCACTGATCACAGTAGTGGGTCAGAAGCATGAGCATGTCTTTGACCAAGAGGATGAGGATGAGTTAGAGGAAGAGGAGGAAGATCCCGAGGAGTTTCCACCTAACTCTATCAGAGCTATAATGTACGGGTAGGTTTATGACTGCAACATTGAGCTGCAGGGTAGAGTCGGGGAGCTGAATGAGTTGGTTTTATACCTACGAATTGATGGCCTTTATAGCTTGATTCGTTGCTATCTCAAGTAGTTTTAGTGTTATTTTACTCTATTTTGCTTTGTTGATTGCAGGAAGTAGAGTGGACAGAATTTGAGACTTAAATGAAGAATTTGTAGCTTGACACAGATTGGACACCCGCTGGGGCTGGCCTTCATAGGGAAGAATCCCGTCGGGGCGGGGGTGCAGAAAGAGTTAAGTGAAAGTGGACACCTGCCGGGGCGGGCGTGTTCAAGGCAAAATACCCCGCCGGGGCGGGGGTACTCGGCCAAGATGGAGGTTTCCTTGTTTGATCGAGATTCTGCAAAAGAAAAGATTGTGTGTTTGGCTCGCAATTAGGGGATTATATGAGGCTATCAGAGAGGCTTATATGAGGGATATACTTAGACAGAAAGAAGCCCTAGTTCGTGGGAGTTGACACGTGAGGAGGATTGAAGCAAAGCGAAGCACGAAGAACGCAAGGTGAGCGTGTAGACGAGTAACAATACGATTTCAGATTCTATTATCTCTCTTCATCTTTCTCTTGTATTAAGAATGTTATTCACTTTGTGGATTATGGTTTTTACTTCATTGATGATGAACTAATTCTATTTAAGTCTACAACGGATCTTATTATGTAACTACGGATTGATTTGCTTTCAATTTAGTTTATGAAGATTATTTCTAGGTTATTTGCTATGGTTTGTGCATAACTTATGTATTTGCTTGATCACTAATTACCTGGTATCCCATATGAACTCGAGAGATGACATATGGGATTGGAACTAGCTATAGTGACGTATGTTTGTGATTTCTACTGTTAGTTGGAATTCATAATTCATGTGTAGGATAGAGATATCTATGCATCATGCGTAATCTGAAGAGAACTTGATATTAAACCTTTTTCAATTATAATTCACATAGAGATATAGTGAGTTAGTTAATTAAGGTGTCTTGCTTAATTCTATCAATTGTGGATTTAAGTGAGTATGAATGTAATGCATTGAGAGATGGTTATATCTACTTCCGTGTTCTTGGTTAATAATATGGAATAATTGATATAAACTGAAGGAAAAGTTGTTCGAAGTGAACTAATAAGTGAAGTTGTAGGATTAATTCTTCGAAAACTTGTTAAACCCCTGAAATAGTGTTAATTATAATCTGAGTAGTAGTTTTTTTATAAAAATCATCATTTAATCATTAGTTTAATAAAATTGAAATAATATAAAATTGGTAATTGTTTGGATAAAGTTTGATTATTGTCTCTATGGGTACGATACTTGATCTTATCATTATATTACTTGTTGACCATGTACACTTACGTGTAGCGCGTATAGATTTTGCCCAATAAATTTTTTTCGCCGTTACCGGGAACAGTAATTGCGTTTATTACTTACAATATCAGTTTAAGTTAAACATGTCTATATATATATATATATATATATATATATATATATATTCTTATTTTTATTTTTATTGGCTATTTCAGGTAATATCGAGTAGTCCATGCAAACTCCATCAAAGAAGCCAGATTTGTTGCCTTTCGAGGACGACATCGACAAACGGTTTCAGCGGTTAAGTAAGTGGATACAGAAAACTCGAGAAGAACTTGAAACATCCAACGACAACATGGCTGAAGAGGAAGAGCAAGCACTGCGGGATTATGCTACACCACATATTTTAGAAATTCAGTCAAGCATTACCAGGCTGGCGATTAATGCTAATAACTTTGAGATCAAGCCTAGAACGATACATATGGTGCAGAATAATTTCCAGTTTGGGGGTCTTCTGGGAGCTGTCGTTTACACTCCTAAATTAACCTCACTTTCACTTCACGAATTTAACTAATTAGCACAGTAGTAAGCAAGGATCGATCCCATAGAGAGTGATTTATTTTATATTTATCCTATGATTTCTAATTAAAGGGGATTTTGAATTGATTAACTAAATTAACAAGAATAAACTAATAAGAATTAACAACGAATAAAAAGCTTCAGTTCTTCAGTTCAGTATCACCTTTTCACAACAATAGATTAATCAAGTATAATATTATTTACCCTTCAATGAAACTAATAGCCCTAGGTAACAACAAGCTCTGCTACCCGAAACTCCCCTTAGATTGTCACTCAATGAAACAAGTTTTTCACAAGATTTTAACCATTATATAACCTAGAACAAGCTCTCTAGATTTAATATAACAGCAACATTAAGTGTTGGGTTTGCTAGAAACATAAGCATGCAATCAAATTACATTAACGCAGCGGAAGGGATGAAAAATCAGATTTTAAAATTTTATTACAAACCCTTAACCATGATCTTTCTTGTGCATCAATTATCAGTCAATACATAGAAGGAGAAGATAGAATTATACCTTTGAAGATCCAAGCTTCCTCAGGTACAAGTTCTACTCATTTGATTCCTTTGATTCCTCTGTAGTGGCTCCTTCCCTTGATCAATGCCAGCCACCCAAATGTTTGGCCTCTAACGGTGATCCACCAAGGAAGATGAAGAACTCAGGAAGATGGGTTATTGGCTTAACCCTTGTTTCTATCTCTATAGAATATGTGTACTCCCAACCCTTGGAAAAATTCACGTACCTTATTTCTGATATAAGACTCTCTTATATAGATATTAGGTTAACCCTCCTAATCCAATTAGAATAGGGTTTTAATTAATTAATTAATTAATTACTTTTAATTAATTTATATCCTAATCTTATTAGGATTGAGAGAGAGTACTGATATTATATTAATTTCTAAACTCCTTTAGAATTAAAATAATAATAATAATATTAATAAGACTCCACTTATTAATTTATATTTAATATTTCTAAAATATTAAATAATAAACATTAACCTATTTAATTTATTCTATCACCATAGATTAAATTAATTACACTTAATGGATTATTACTATCATGCCATTTTCTTCTTAAATAATTCTTCTTTCTTTTATGGTGTGACCATTTAGGTTCTCCATATTAAACCGGTTGTAAATAAATCAATTAGAACAATTCTAATCTTATTTAAATAAATAAATTAAACTAGTAATCTATTTAAATAAATAACATTTATTCTACAATAGGGATAAGCCTCCCTAGCGATCAACGACTTTCTAGATAATATAGATTTCAACATTAATCATAAAAGAACCTGTGAGTTAATAGTTAACGTACAATTCAATCATTCCACCATAAAATGTCTCAATTAAATATAAGATATGGAATTACTGTCAAGTCTTAATTTATTTAATCATATGTATTTCGATTAGAAAACGCACAACTCCAAATAATGCAAATTAGAAACCTCTTTCTAATTTCATTCCACATTGGCCAAGGATTCCTGGGTTGTCATTTAACGAATCACATAGGACATATCTCCCCTTTTACTAGAGGTGATAGATTCTTTATTGATCATACATTATCTCCATATGTAACTCATTATACCCAAGTATACCCTATATATATCTTAAAAGGCCTTAAGAAATAAGTCAAAGTATAATTTGTAACATACAAGATACTATGATGATCTCAAGTCCAAGGATCACTTGTACTACTATCACATTAAGAATTTCTATTGACAGACGAGTAAAACTCCATTACGTATTTCATAGCGAGTCACGTTCAGTGAACTTACATACTTGCTTTAGTGTTTCCACACAAATGACCATGAGATCAGTCATCCTCATCCAATGAGCAAGTAACATATGTACCAATCTATCCGGATTTACTAATCCCCATTTTAGTAATCCCATGATTGGGAACTATTTTAGTTTTTAAGCTTTATAAGAATTTAGATCTCATTAGCATGATCTCATCATGATTCTAAAAACATTGCTTTAAACTATGAGTTATTTACATATTATAAAAAATAGCACCATGTAGATAATTAAATGCCTTATATGAATATTTTATTAATAAATAAATAAGATTATTTATAAAGTATGTGCTTTATCATCATATATGATTGGCTTGTATACATACTACTATTAATCTCGCACTTGCACTAAAGCCAATCGTCATAGTATCTCATACCCATCTTCTCTAAGTGACGATCAAACTGCTGTTGTGTTAGATCTTTAGTAAATGGATCTGTAATGTTATCTTGAGAGTCCACACGCTCCAAGGTGACGTCTCCTCTTTCAATGATCTCCCTGATCAAGTGAAATCGCCGCAACACGTGTTTGGATTTTTGATGAAACCTGGGTTCCTTAGCCTGTGCAACCGCTCCGGTGTTGTCACGGTATACGAGAACTGCTTCTCCAATGCTAGGAACCACACCAAGTTCAGTTATGAACTTCTTCATCCAAACAGCTTCCTTTGTAGCTTCACTTGCATCTATATACTCTGCCTCTGTTACTGAATTAGCAACTGTTTGTTGCTTGGAACTCTTCCAACTCACTGCGCCTCCGTTCAAGGTAAACACATACCCTGAAACAGATTTACTGTCATCTTGGTCTATTTGAAAACTTGAGTCCGTGAATCCCACGAGTTTTAATCACCCACCGTAGACAAGAAAAATATCTTTAGTCCTTCTCAAAACTTTAGGATATTCTTCACTGCCTTCTAGTGCTCTTCTCCAGGATTCGACTGGTATCTGCTCGTTACACTAAGTGCATGAGCAACGTCCAGTCTAGTACATATCATACCGTACATGATAGATCCTATTGCAAAAGCATAAGGGATCTTACTCATACGGTCTCTCTCCTCAGGTGTCTTTGGGGCCTGTTTCTTGGAGAGATGTATTCCATGGCTCATCGACATGAGACCTCTATTGGAATCTTCCATGCTAAACCTCTTTAGCATCATATCAATGTACGTTCCCTGGGATAAGCCGAGCATCCTTTTAGATCTATCTCTATAGATCTTTATCCCCAAAATATAGGATGCTTCACCCAAGTCCTTCATGGAGAAGTTTTTAGATAACCAGATTTTAATTGATTGTAACATAGGAATGTCATTCCCTATCAGTAATATATCATCAACATATAATACAAGAAATGATACTGCGCTCCCACTAACCTTCTTGTATACACATAGTTCATCCTCGTTTTTGATAAAATCAAACTCTTTAATTGTCTCATCAAAATGAATGTTCCATCTAAATGGATCGTTGTAGCTTACAGACTTGATTTGTTCCAACCTTTGAAACAAATTCATCTGGCTATGTCATATACACATCCTCCTCAAGTTTCCCATTGAGGAAGGACGTTTTCACGTCCAATTGCCAGATTTCATAGTCATTATAAGCTGTAATCGCAAGCAAAATCCTAATGGAGTTGAGCATAGCTACTGGTGAGAAGGTTTCATTATAGTCAACTCCTTGTCTTTGTTTGAAACCTTTTGCAACCAGTCACGCTTTATAGGTCTCTACCTTCCCGTCTGCTCCAGTCTTTCTTTTAAAGACCCATTTATACCCAATAGGCTTAATGCCTTTAGGTGGTGAAACCAAAGTCCATACTTTGTTTTCATACATGGAGTCCATTTCGAATTTCATGGCTTCAAGCCATTTTCCTGAGTCTTTATTACTCATAGCCTATTCATAATTCAATGGATCATCATCATTCATGATGTCTACCTCATCGTCATCCTCTATAACGAATCCATGCCTCTCAGGTATCTTCGGTACTCTTCCAGATTTACGAACAGGGTGTGGTACAGTAGTTTCTTCTACTTGGTCAGATACCTGACTTTGATCCGTGGTAATTTTTGGTTCTTGAACTTCTTCAAGATACATCTTACTCCCACTGACCCTTTCATGGATAAACTCCTTTTCCAAGAAGGTAGCATGTTTCGCAACAAACACCTTTTGATCAGTTAGATGATAGAAATAATACCCTAAAGTTTTTTTAGGGTATCCCACAAATCAACACTTATCGAATTTAGTCTGTAGCTTATCATTTTCAAACTTTTTGACATAAGCTGGACAACCCCAAGTCTTAACATGCTTAAGATTTGGTTTCCTCCCCTTTCACATCTCATATGGAGTCATTGGGGCGGATTTGCTAGGTACCTTGTTAAGTAGGTATGCAGCCGTTTCTAGGGCATATCCCTAGAAGGAAATTGGAAGATTGGTAAAACTCATCATGGATCGAACCATGTCCAACAGTGTTCGATTTCTCCTTTCAGATACTCCATTTAACTGTGGTGTACCTGGAGGAGTCCATTGTGAGATTATACCATTTTCTTTGAGACAATTGAGAAACTCACCGCTTAAGTATTCTCCACCTCGATCTGATCGAAGTATCTTAATATTCTTTCCCGTTTGTTTCTCTACTTCACTTCTAAACTCTTTGAACTTTTCAAATGATTCTGACTTGTATTTCATTAAATACACATATCCAAATCTTGAGTGATCATCAGTGAAAGTAATAAAATAAGAATACCCACCTCGTGCACTTGTTGTCATAGGTCCACAAACATCTGTGTGAATCAATGCCAACAACTCTGTAACTATTTCTCATTTTCCACTAAAAGGAGATTTAGTCATTTTACCCATGAGACAAGATTCACAAGTTGGATATGATTCATAATCGGATAGCTCTAGGAGCACATCCTTATGCAACTTGGATAATCTTGTTTCATTGATATGACCGAGTCTACAGTGCCACATGTAGGTATAATTAATATCATCTCTTTTTCTTTTCTTAGTTTGTTCAATTTGAAATATATTTTCTTGCAAGTCAAGTATATAAAGCCCATTTCGCAAATTTCCAATACCATATAAAGCATCGTCTTTATAAATAGAACAACCATTGTTCTTTATAATAACGTCAAAATTTTCCATATCCAATACAGAAATTGAAATAATATTTTTAATAATATTCGGAACATAATAACAGTTATTAAGATAAATGGACTTGCCCGAAGGCATTGCTAAACAATAAGTTCCTATAGCTAATGCAGCAACCTTTGCTCCATTCCCCACTCGTAAGATCACTCATCATTGTTCAGCTTTCTACTTCTGACCAGTCCCTGCACAGTGTTACATATGTGAGACCCACAGCCGGTATCTAATACCCAAGTAGAATTATGACTTTCAGAAAAATTAATTTCAATCACAAACAAACCTTGATTGGAAGTCGAAGCATCTCCAAGCTTTTTTTCTGCTAGAAACTTCTTGTAGTTCCTCTTCCACTGTCCTGGCTCGTTGCAATGAAAGCACATTCCTTTAGCTGGTTCAGGTTTCTTTTTTTCCTTTTCTTTCCCCTTTCCCTTAGCCTTCTTGGATTTATTCTTTTCAGAAGATACCTTGGGCCTCTTCCTTTTATTGGAAGAATCCACCATCAAGACATGGTTCTTCTTGGATGACAAGTGACCTTCTACAGTTTTTAGCATGTTAAGCAGCTCAGGTAAGCTGACATCTAGCTTATTCATGTGAAAATAACCACAAACTGCGAGAAGGTCTTAGGGAGTGACTGCAAGACCAAGTCTTGACTCAACTCCCCATCTATGACGAACCCAAGCTGTCCAAGGCGTTCAATCAAATTGATCACTTTCAGGACATGAGTCTCGACGGCAGTACCCTCGGTCATCCGAGATAGGAAGAGCTCCTTAGATATCTCATATCTAGCAGTCCTACTCTGTTCAACATACAACTCCTTGAGGTGAAGCAGCATAGCAGGAGCATCCATTTTTTCGTGCTGACGCTGAAGCTCGTTATTCATGGATGCGAGCATGATGCATTGAGCCACAGATGCAACATCTTGCCACTTATTAAAAGTGGCAATCTCTTCCTCAGAGGCTATTTCCGAAACAGATTCAGGGACAGTTGAATTTAGGACATAAGAAATCTTTTCAACAGTGAGAACAATTCTCAGATTTCTTAGCCAGTCCTCATAATTCGGCCCGGTAAGCTTATTTGCATCAAGTATGCTTCATAGTGAGATTAGTGATTTAGACATTTTAAAAATTCTACATGTGAAAAAGATAGCATTTTAGCAAACATTCATTTTATTAACTTTGCATACCAAAATAAATTTTGGTCTTTATTTTAAATTGGTATCTCCACTATTTTCATCAAACTATATTATCCTCACTTATATAGTTCGGCAACATCTAATTAAAGATTTGCTAGTGAGAATAAGGATCCCATTTCAAATGTATATAACCTTGTAGATAGCACAATAAGCGATATACAAATAAATAGGTAGACAACTCTTGTCATTTACATCACCATGTAACTCCTTTTATTTTGCCTCTTAAATCATAATGGTCAAGTGTGTGCACATCCGAAATAAGATGATTTAAGTTAAGTCCAGCCTAGCACTTCCATAAATTCAAAAAAGAAAAATGTTCGTCCTTGTGGATAGCACAACAAGACTAGATTGTTCAATTTTCTTGATAAACATCAAATGTGATTAATTAACATCTTAAATACTCAATACTCACCTTGTGGATAGCACAACAAGCTCATATTAAATATTTAATACTATATTAATTTATCATGCTAGAAGGCGACGTTCGATATTCCAAATATCTTTGAACGCTTCGGACTTAATCTTGTTTCTTTGAGGGGTTTGTTATTATTTGTCTTATCTTGTTTAGCGCGCATGCACACACACACACACACACACACACACACACACACACACATATATATATATATATATATATATATATAATACGTGTCATTTTATTAAACATGCTAAGCATGTTTGCATAAAATACAATATATATAATATTTAGCATGCAATATAGAATACTATATTCTACCTGGATTAATTATGGGCTTTTATTCTAGTTTGGTTCACTAAAGCCACCAAGTGAACCAAAAGGTCAAACTTAGGAGTGCAAGAGCTTAAATTTAAACCTAACGATTACATTTAAACCCGGGCTCCATACAAATGGGTCTTTAAGCGCTCCTTGCTCCTTGATCTCCAGTTCTTCAAAAATTCTAACTAATCCTACTACATAAACTATTTCATTTAAATAGAAACCTTGATCAACAGTCAAGGGGACGTACATAGGAGAGAGATAGAATTTACAATAAGAAGAAAACCAGAAAAGACGAGGTACGCAGACCCCATTTTATAAAACCCATACATTCAAGCATTCATCCAAAATAAAATCCAATCACAATGGTCATAGTCCATAATCAGTCCCTTTTATTAACATACATATCATCATACGTATTAATAAAACATCATTCATCTTATGAAATTAAAATCATTCCATATATGTATTAATATCAGTTAATGGGCAAAAGTTTGCTAAACTTTGTTTTTAAAAAATAAACTCTTTTATTTTAATCAAAAACAAATCCAAATCAAACTCTTTAATTTTAGCAATTCTGAAATCTCATTTCATAAAATAAACATCTTTATTTTAAACCTTTATTAATTAAATAAATCATTCATTTAATTAAATAAAACAAAAAAAATTCAAATTCTGCCAGTGGTGCAGCTGCGCCAGAAATGTATAGGAACACGGCGCAGCTGCGCAGCGCGCCAGTCAAAACTAGACCTAGGCACCGGTGCAGCTGTGTAGTAAATAGAACCGGAACCGGTGCAGCTGCGCCTCATCGCAAGAAATAGAAACTTTTTTTTGTTTGCCCAGAACTCGATCAAATTGCATATCATACATGTATGGAATTACATAGACTGATAATTAGCACAAAATTGGCTCTGATACCACTGTTGGGTTTGCTAGAAACATAAGCATGCAATCAAATTACATTAACGCAGCGGAAGGGATGAAAAATTAGATTTTAAAATTTTCTTACAAACCCTTAACCATGATCTTTCTTGTGCATCAATTATCAGTCAATACATAGAAGGAGAAGACATAATTATACATTTGAAGATCCAAGCTTCTTCAGGTACAAGTTTTACTCCTTTGATTCCTTTGATTCATCTGTAGTGGCTCCTTCCCTTGATCAATGTCAGCCACCCAAATGTTTGGCCTCTAACGGTGATCCACCAAGGAAGATGAAGAACTCAGGATGATGGGTTATTGGCTTAACCTTTGTTTCTATCTCTATAGAATATGTGTACTCCCAACCCTTGAAAAAAATCACGTACCTTATTTTTGATATAAGACTCTCTTATATAGATATTAGGTTAACCCTCATAATCCAATTAAAATAGGGTTTTAATTAATTAATTACTTTTAATTAATTTATATCCTAATCTTATTAGGATTGAAAGAGAGTACTGATATTATATTAATTCTTAAACTCCTTTAGAATTAAAATAATAATAATATTAATAAGACTCCTCTTATTAATTTATATTTAATATTTCTAAAATATTAAATAATAAATATTAAGCTATTTAATTTATTCTATCACCATAGATTAAATTAATTACACTTAATGCATTATTACTATCATGCCATTTTCTTCTTAAATAATTCTTCTTCCTTTTATGGTGTGACCCTTTAGGTTCTCCATATTAAACCGGTTGTGAATAAATCAATTAGAACAATTCTAATCTTATTAAAATAAATAAATAAAACTAATAATCTATTTAAATAAATAACATTTATTCTACAATAGGGATAAGCCTCCCTAGCGATCAACGACTTTCTAGATAATATAGATTTCAACATTAATCATAAAAGAACCTGTGGGTTAATAGTTACCGTACAATTCAATCCTTCCACCATACAATGTCCCTATTAAATATAAGACATGGATTAACTGTCAAGTCTTAATTTATTTAATCATATGTATTTTGATTAGAAAACGCACAACTCCAAATAATGCAAATTAGAAACCTCTTTCTAATTTCATTCCACCTTGGCCAAGGATTCCTGGGTTGTCATTTAACGAATCACATAGGACATATCTCCTCTTTTACTAGAGGTGGTAGATTCTTTATTGATCATACATTATCTCCATATGTAACTCATTATACCCAAGTGATAGTAGTGTGCATACAAGCCAATCATGTATGATGATAAAGCACGTACTTTGTAAACAATCTTATTTATTTATTAATAAAATATTCATTTATTAAAGGCATTTAATAATCTACATGTTGCTGTTTTATAATATGTAAATAACCCATAGTTTTAAGCAATGCTTTTAGAATCATGATGATGATCATGCTAATGAGATCTAAATTCTTAGAAAGTTTTAAAACTAAAATAGTTCTCAATCGTGGGATTACTAAAAAGGGGATTAGTAAATCCGGATAGATTGGTACATATGTTGCTTGCTCATTGGATGAGGATGATTGATCTCATGATCATTTGTGTGGAGACAATAAAGCAAGTATGTAGGTGCTTATTGGAGAATAAGTTCACTGAACGTGATTCGCTATGGAATACCTAATGGAGATTTACTCGCCTGTCAATAGGAATTCCTAATGTGATAGTAGTACAAGTGATCCTTGGACTTGAGATCATCATAGTACCTTGTATGTAACAAATTATACTTTGACTTATTCCTGAAGACCTTTTAAGGCATATATAGGGTATGCTTGGGTATAATGAGTTATATATGGAGATAATGAATGATCAATAAAGAATCTACCACCTCTAGTAAAAGAGGAGATATGTCCTATGTGATTCATTAAATGACAACCCAGGAATCCTTGGCCAAGGTGAAATAAAATTAGAAAGGAGTTTCTAATTTGCAATATTTGGAGTTGTGCATTTTCTAATCGAAATACATATAATTAAATAAAATAAGACTTGACAGTAAATCCATGTCTTATATTTAATTGGGACATTGTACGATGGAAGGATTGAATTGTATGGTAACTATTAACTCACAGGTTCTTTTATGATTAATGTTGAAATCTATATTATCTGGAAAGTCGTTGATCGCTAGGGAGACTTATCCCTATTGTAGAATAAATGTTATTTATTTAAATAGATTATTAGTTTTATTTATTTATTTAAATAAGATTAAAATTGTTCTAATTGATTTATTCACAACCGGTTTAATATGGAGAACCTAAAGGGTCACACCATAAAAGGAAAAATAATTATTTAAGAAGGTAATGGCATAATCGTAATAATGCATTAAGTGTAATTAATTTAATCTATAGTGATAGAATAAATTAAATAGCTTAATGTTTATTATTTAATATTTTATAAATATTAAATATAAATTAATAAGAGGAGTCTTATTAATATTATTACAATTATTATTATTTTAATTTCTAAAAGAGTTTAGTAATTAATTTAATATTAGTACTCTCATTTATTCCTAATAAGATTTGGAGAAAAATTAATTAAATGAATTTAATTAATTATTCCCCATGTGGTGGGAAGCCTAAATTAATTAAAGGAGTTTAATTAATTAAAAGAAATCCCTTGTCTAATAGGATTAGAAGGGTTGACCAATATCTATATAAGAGGAGTCTTATAATAGATATCAGTTAATGCAATTTCAATTGTTGGAGAGTACTCCTTTTCTATAGTGGATAGAAAACTAAGCCAACCACCCTCCTTGATAATTCATCTTCCTTGGTGGATCACCTCTAGAGGCCAAACACTTGGGTGGCTAACGTTGATCAAAGGAAGGAATCTAACTCGGAAATTCAAGGAGATCACGAAGAACAAGGAGTTGAACTAGTACCTGTGGAAGCTTCGTTCTACAAGGGTATGCTTCCATAACTTCTTATTTATCGTTTTAAATTAATAATTTGCATAAAGGATGATCCGGGTAATGGTTTTGTAGAAATTTTTTAAACTCTGATATACCATGCTTCCGCTAATTTTTGCAATTTGATTGCGTCACGATTTCGTACAAACCCAACAGTGGCATCAGAGCCAAACCTTTATGCAATTATTAATTATTTTGATTCCATATTATATGAGTATGTATTTAGAATAATTTATTTGGCATAATTAATTGTATAAAATTATTATTTATTAAATTAAAAAAAAGAAGGCGAAAACCCATTCTTTTTCCTTACGCTGCGAATTGTTCGCTGGTGGATGAATTTTATTTTTTTTATTCCATGGATCAATTGATTTGGTTTGCCCAAAAGGTGATTCACGTTTTCCACAAAAGGTGACCTGCAGGAGCTCCAGACTTCTTATTAAAAAAGGGACATGATTATAGTAATATTATATATATATATATATATATATATAGTGACCACGTTTTTTAAAAAAAGGAAGTTAAGATGTTAACATGTTAATAGTTTTAAGGATAGTCCTTTATCATATTATATATATATATATATATATATATATTATATTTTTAATAATTTTATAATTAAAATAAAGAGTTTATTTTAATATTGAAATTGGATTTCATGCAATTTAAAATTGCCCATTAAATGATACTCATATATATATGGAATGTTTTAATTCATGAGATGGATATTTATTTATTGATATATATATGGTGATATGTATGATAATAAATAGGGATTGATTATGGACTATTTGACCAATGTGATTGAATTTTATTTTAGTTGAATGCTTGAATGGATGAGTTTTATTAAATGAGGTCTGCGTACCTCGTCTTCTCTAGTTTTTTTTCTTGATGTAAAATTCTATCTCCCTCCTATGTACTTCCCCTTGACTGCTGATCAAGGTTTCTATTTAATTTAAATAGTTTATGTAATAGAGATATTAAGAATTGTCTTGAAGAAATTGGAGACCAAGGAGCAAGGAGCGCGTGAAAACCCAATTTTATGGAGCCTGGGATTTAAATATAAAAGTTATATTTAAATTTAATTCTTGCACTCCTAGGTTTGACCTCTTGGTTCACTTGGTGGCTCTAGTGAACCAAACTAGAATAAAAGCCCATAATCAATCCGGGTAGAATATAGTATTTTATATTGCATGCTAAATATTATATATATTATATTTATGCAAACATGCTTCGCATGTTAAATAAAATGACGCGTATTTTATATATATATTTGCATGCGCGCTAAACAAGATGAGACAAATAATAACAAACCCCTCAAAGAAATAATATTAAGTCTGAAACGTTCAAATGATATTTGGAATATCGAACGTCGCCTTCTAGCATGATTAATTAATAGAGTATTAAATATTTAATATGAGTTTGTTGTGCTATCCACAAGGCGAGTATTGAGTATTTAAGATGTTAATTAATCACATTTGATGCTTATCAAGAAAATTGAACGATCTAGTCTTGTTGTGCTATCCACAAGGACGAACATTTTTCTTTTTTGAATTTATGGAAGTGCTAGGCTGGACTTAACTTAAATTATTTTAGTTCGGATTTGCACACACTTGACCATTATGATTTAAGAGGCAAAATAAAAGGAATTACATGGTGATGTAATTGACAAGAGTTGTCTACCTATTTATTTGTATATCGCTTGTTGTGCTATCCACAAGGTTATATACATTTGAAATGGGATCCTTATTCTCACTAGCAAATCTTTAATTAGATGTTGCCGAACTATATAAGTGAGGGTAATATAGTTTGATGAAAATAGTGGGAGATACCAATTTAAAATAAAGACCTAAATTTATTTTGGTATGCAAAGTTAATAAAATGAATGTTTGCTAAAATGTTGTTTTCTTTCACATGCAGAATTTTAAAAATGTCTAAATCACTAATCTCACTACGAAGCATACTTGATGCAAAGAAGCTTACCGGGCCGAATTATGAGAACTGGCTAAGAAATCTGAGAATTGTTCTCACTGCTGAAAAGATTTCTTATGTCCTAAATTCAACTGTCCCTGAATCTATTTCAGAAACAGCCTCTGAGGAAGAGATTGCCACTTTCAATAAGTGGCAAGATGATGCATCTGTGGCTCAATGCATCATGCTCGCGTCCATGAATAACGAGCTTTAGCGTCAGCACGAAAAAATAGATGCTCCTGCTATGCTGCTTCACCTCAAGGAGTTGAATGGTGAACAGAGTAGGACTGCTAGATATGAGATATCTAAGGACCTCTTCCGATCTCGGATGACCGAGGGTACTGCCGTCGAGACTCATGTCCTAAAAGTGATCAATTTGATTGAACGCCTTGGACAGCTTGGATTCGTCATGGATGGGGAGTTGAGTCAAGACTTGGTCTTGCAGTCACTCCCTGAGACCTTCTCGCAGTTTGTGGTTAATTTTCACATGAATAAGCTAGATGTCAGCTTACCTGAGCTGCTTAACATGCTGAAAACTGCAGAAGGTCACTTCCCATCCAAGAAGAACCATGTCTTGATGGTGGATTCTTCCAATAAAAGGAAGAGACCTAAGGTATCTTCTGAAAAGAAGAAATCCAAGAAGGCTAAGGGAAAGGGGAAAGAAAAGGAACAAAAGAAACCTGAACCAGCTAAAAGAATGTGCTTTCATTGCAACATGCCGGGACATTGGAAAAGGAACTGCAAAAAGTATCTAGCAGAGAAGAAGCTTCGAGAAGCTTCGACTTCCAATCAAGGTTTGTTTATGATTGAAATTAATTTTTCTGAAAGTTATAATTCTACTTGGGTATTGGATACCAGCTGTGGTTCTCACATATGTAATACTGTGCAGGGATTGGTCAGAAGTAGAAAGCTGAACAATGATGAGGTGATCCTACGAGTGGGGAATGGAGCAAAGGTTGCTGCATTAGCTGTAGGAACTTATTATTTAGCAATGCCTTCGGGCAAGTCCATTTATCTTAATAATTGTTATTATGTTCCAAATATTATTAAAAACATTATTTCAATTTCTGTATTGGATATGGAAGGATTTAACATTGTTATAAAGAACAATAGTTGTTCTATTTATAAAGACGATGTTTTATATGGTATTGGAAATTTGCGAAATGGACTTTATACACTTGACTTACAAGAAAATATATTTCAAATTGAACAAACTAAGAAAAGGAAAAGAAATGATATTAATTATACCTACATGTGGCACTGTAGACTCGGTCACATCAATGAAACAAGATTATCCAAGTTGCATAAAGATGGGCTCCTCGAGCTATCCGATTATGAATCATATCCAACTTGTGAATCTTGTCTCATGGGTAAAATGACTAAATCTCCTTTTAGTGAAAAAGGAGAAAGAGTTACAGAGTTGTTGGCATTGATTCACACAGACGTTTGTGGGCCTATGACAACAAGTGCACGGGGTGGGTATTCTTATTTTATTACTTTCACTGATGATCACTCAAGATTTGGATATGTGTATTTGATGAAATACAAGTCAGAATCATTTGAAAAGTTCAAAGAGTTCAGAAGTGAAGTAGAGAAACAAACGGGCAAGAGAATAAAGATACTTCGATCAGATCGAGGTGGAGAATACTTAAGCGGTGAGTTTCTCAATTGTCTCAAAGAAAATGGTATAATCTCACAATGGACTCCTCCAGGTACACCACAGTTAAATGGAGTATCTGAAAGGAGAAATCGAACACTGTTAGACATGGTTCGATCCATGATGAGTTTTACCGACCTTCCAATTTCCTTCTGGGGATATGCCCTAGAAATGGCTGCATACCTACTTAACAAGGTACCTACCAAATCCGCCCCAAAGACTCCATATGAGATGTGGAAGGGGAGGAAACCAAATCTTAAGCATGTTAAGACTTGGGGTTGTCCAGCTTATGTCAAAAAGTTTAAATATGATAAGCTACAAACTAAATCCGAAAAGTGTAGATTTGTGGGATACCCTAAAGAAACTGTAGTGTATTATTTCTATCATCCAACTGATCAAAAGGTGTTTGTTGCAAAACATGCTGCCTTCTTGGAAAAGGAGTTTATCCATGAAGGGGTCAGTGGGAGTAAGATATATCTTGAAGAAGTTCAAGAACCACAAATTACCACGGATCAAAGTCAGGTACCTGACCAAGTAGAAGAACCTACTATACCGCACCCTGTTCGTAAAATTGGAAGAGTACCGAAGATACCTGAGAGGTATGGATTCGTTTTAGAGGATGACGATGAGGTACGCATCATGAATGATGATGATCCATTGAATTATGAACAGGCCATGAGTAATAAAGACTCAGGGAAATGGCTTGAAGCCATGAAATCCGCAATGGACTCCATGTATGAAAACAAAGTTTGGACTTTGGTTTCACCACCTGAAGGCATTAAGCCTATTGGGTGTAAATGGGTCTTTAAAAGAAAGACTGGAGCGGACGGCAAGGTGGAGACCTATAAGGCCCAACTGGTTGCAAAAGGTTTCAAACAAAGACAAGGAGTTGACTTTGATAAAACCTTTTCACCAGTAGCAATGCTCAAGTCCATTCAGATTTTGCTTGCGATTGCAGCTCATAACGACTATGAGATCTGACAGATGGACGTGAAAACGGCCTTCCTCAATGGAAAACTTGAGGAGGATGTGTATATGACACAGCCAGAGGGATTTGTTTCAAAGGTTGGAATAAATCAAGTCTGTAAGCTGCAACGATCCATTTATGGATTGAAGCAAGCTTCTCGTAGATGGAACATTTGTTTTGATGAGACAATCAAAGAGTTTGATTTTATCAAAAATGACGATGAACCATGTGTGTACAAGAAGGTTAATGGGAGCGCAGTTTCATTCCTTGTATTATATGTTGATGATATATTACTGATAGGGAATGACATTCCTATGCTACAATCGATTAAAATCTGGTTATCCAAACACTTCTCCATGAAGGACTTGGGAGAAGCATCCTATATTTTGGGGATAAAGATCTATAGAGATAGATCTAAAAGGATGCTTGGATTATCCCAAGGAATGTACATTGATGCAATGCTAAAGAGATTTAGCATGGAAGATTCCAAAAGAGGTCTCATGCCGATAAGCCATGGAATACATCTCTCCAAGAAACAGGCCCCAAAGACACCTGAGGAGAGAGACCGTATGAGTAAGATCCCTTATGCTTCTGCAATATGATCTATCATGTACGGTATGATATGTACTAGACCGGATGTTGCTCATGCACTTAGTGTAACGAGCAGATATCAGTCGAATCCAGGAGAAGAGCACTAGAAGGCAGTGAAGAATATCCTAAAATACTTGAGAAGGACTAAGGATATTTTTCTTGTCTACGGTGTGTCTGAATTAAAACTCGAGGGCTTCACAGACTCAAGTTTTCAAACTAACCAAGATGACAGTAAATCTGTTTCGGGGTATATTTTTACCTTGAACGGAGGCGCAGTGAGTTGGAAGAGTTCCAAGCAGCAAACATTTGCTGATTCAGTGACAGAGGCAGAGCATATAGCTGCAAGTGAAGCTGCAAAGGAAGCTGTTTGGATGAAGAAGTTCATAACTGAACTTGGTGTGGTTCCTAGCATTGGAGAAGCAATTCCCGTTTACTGTGACAACACAGGAGCAGTTGCACAGGCTAAGGAACCGAGGTCTCATCAGAAATCTAAACACGTGTTGCGGCGATTTCATTTGATCAGGGAGATCATTGAAAGAGGAGACGTCACCTTGGAGCGTGTAGACTCTCAAGACAACATTGCAGATCCATTTACTAAAGCTTTAACACAACAGCAGTTTGATCGTCACTTAGAGAAGATGGGTATAAGATACCATGGCGATTGGCTTTAGTGCAAGTGGGAAATTGATAGTAGTGTGCATACAAGCCAATCATGTATGATGATAAAGCACGTACTTTGTAAACAATATTATTTATTTATTAATAAAATATTCATTTATTAAAGGCATTTAATTATCTACATGTTGCTGTTTTATAATATGTAAATAACCCATAGTTTTAAGCAATGTTTTTAGAATCATGATGATGATCATGCTAATGAGATCTAAATTCTTAGAAAGTTTTAAAACTAAAATAGTTCCCAATCGTGGGATTACTAAAAAGGGGATTAGTAAATCCGGATAGATTGGTACATATGTTGCTTGCTCATTGGATGAGGATGATTGATCTCATGATCATTTGTGTGGAGACACTAAAGCAAGTATGTAGGTGCTTATTGGAGAATAAGTTCACTGAACGTGATTCGCTATGGAATACCTAATGGAGATTTACTCGCCTGTCAATAGGAATTCCTAATGTGATAGTAGTACAAGTGATCCTTGGACTTGAGATCATCATAGTACCTTGTATGTAACAAATTATACTTTGACTTATTCCTTAAGACCTTTTAAGGCATATATAGGGTATGCTTGGGTATAATGAGTTACATATGGAGATAATAAATGATCAATAAAGAATCTACCACCTCTAGTAAAAGAGGAGATATGTCCTATGTGATTCGTTAAATGACAACCCAGGAATCCTTGGCCAAGGTGAAATGAAATTAGAAAGGAGTTTCTAATTTGCATTATTTGGAGTTGTGCATTTTCTAATCGAAATACATATAATTAAATAAAATAAGACTTGACAGTAAATCCATGTCTTATATTTAATTGGGACATTGTATGGTGGAAGGATTGAATTGTATGGTAACTATTAACTCACAGGTTCTTTTATGATTAATGTTAAAATCTATATTATCTGGAAAGTCGTTGATTGCTAGGGAGGCTTATCCCTATTGTAGAATAAATGTTATTTATTTAAATAAATTTTTAGTTTAATTTATTTATTTAAATAAGATTAAAATTGTTCTAATTGATTTATTCACAACCGGTTTAATATGGAGAACCTAAAGGATCACACCATAAAAGGAAAAATAATTATTTAAGAAGGTAATGGCATAATCGTAATAATGCATTAAGTGTAATTAATTTAATCTATAGTGATAGAATAAATTAAATAGCTTAATATTTATTATTTAATATTTTAGAAATATTAAATATAAATTAATAAGAGGAGTCTTATTAATATTATTACAATTATTATTATTTTAATTTCTAAAAGAGTTTAATAATTAATTTAATATTAGTACTCTCATTTATTCTTAATAAGATTAGGAGACAAATTAATTAAATGAATTTAATTAATTATTCCCCATGTGGTGGGAAGCCTAAATTAATTAAAGGAGGTTAATTAATTAAAAGAAATCCCTTATCTAATAGGATTAGAAGGGTTGACCAATATCTATATAAGAGGAGTCTTATAATAGATATCAGTTAATGCAATTTCAATTGTTGGAGAGTACTCCTTTTCTATAGTGGATAGAAAACTAAGCCAACCACCCTCCTTGATAATTCATCTTCCTTGGTGGATCACCTCTAGAGGCCAAACACTTGGGTGGCTAACGTTGATCAAAGGAAGGAATCTAACTCGGAAATTCAAGGAGATCACGAAGAACAAGGAGTTGAAATAGTACCTGTGGAAGCTTCGTTCTACAAGGGTATGATTCCATAACTTCTTATTTATCGTTTTAAATTAATAATTTGCATAAAGGATGATCCGGGTAATGGTTTTGTAGAAATTTTTTAAACTCTGATATACCATGCTTCCGCTAATTTTTGCAATTTGATTGCGTCACGATTTCGTACAAACCCAACACCAAGTATACCCTATATATATATCTTAAAAGGCCTTAAGAAATAAGTCAATGTATAATTTGTTACATACAAGATACTATGATGATCTCAAGTCCAAGGATCACTTGTACTACTATCACATTAGGAATTTCTATTGACAGGAGAGTAAAACTCCATTAGGAATTCCATAACGAGTCATGTTCAGTGAACTTATTCTCCAATAAGCACCTACATACTTGCTTTAGTGTTTCCACACAAATGACCATGAGATCAGTCATCCTCATCTAATGAGCAAGCAACATATATACCAATCTATCCGGATTTACTAATCCCCATTTTAGTAATCTCATGATTGGAAACTATTTTAGTTTTTAAGCTTTTTAAGAATATCAATTACACGTAATACTATTCCTTGATCTATGACACCAATTCACTAATTTAATCCTGCAGAATCACGTTAGTAAATTGATAAGCATATAAGAAGTTGAAGTAGATTATTAGAATAAATCTCATGTAAGAAGGAATAAATAAAATAAACTTGATTAAACCATTAATTATGAATAAGGTTCAACATCCATTTCGAATTGAATTGAAATAATTAGTTCATGACTCTAAGCAAACCTAAATGTAATATGAAAGAGATAAGAAGATGAAAAATACAAGAGAATGGATTCCCTAAACTAAGAGAATAAATCCCTTTTATAACCTAAGAAAGCAACCCTAATTATCCTTAATTACTATGCCAATCCGTTTCGCAAAAGGACAAGCTTGTGGACCTTTTTCCTGCCTCCCCGCTAGGGCGGGAGTCACCAATTGTAAAGCCCCGCTGGGGCGGGTTATGTTACTGTCCAGCCATATATGATCCTGCTGCAACCGTGGAAAGCTCCAATTTGTGAGCTGCATATTTCGTGGCCCACAATTCACTTTCCCCGGCCCACTTGCATGGTTTATATAATGTTGATTGTATACAAATCTTTTGCAAGCTTGTTGATTTGTGGGATTCTTTTAATTGCTGGCTCCATTCCCTTTGCATGCGTGTGAACCGTGGCCCACATATGAGTTGGTGAATAATAATGATTGCATGTACTCTACCCAATTGATTATTCTATGAGATGCTGGACTTCCTTAAGCTGCTAGGACTCCTTGTTGACTTAATGAATAAGTGTGACCTGCTTCTCAATCTTGGCCCATGTGATCATACATTGCCCATTTCGTGAGCTGCTACAACTTGGAACAGGAATGCATGCATGATGCAAGCTTCAATTCGTGAGTCCACTTAATTGCTTTATATAATGTTGATTTCATGGCCATGTAACACTCATTTGCAAGATTCTAATTTCATGAGCCCATATGGCATTCCTTTAGAAGCTGCTAGGAATTTGTGAAATTAAATAAGCCATGCAAATAACCCAAAGTAGAAACTAATTCGAATTTGCATGGACCAAGTGATTTGCATAAATCCTCTCCTTCCCAAGCTACTGACTAAATGAATTGCAAGAATCCTTGTTGCCGAATTGGGTTAACCCAATTGGTCCCAAATTGAGCTCTAATTTGTCCCGTTTTGATATTCTAGCTCCAAATAATCCTAAAATCAATAAACACACTAATAAGCTCATATTCACATGAAACATGTAATAAAATTAAACATAAAGGAATAATAATCATAGAATATTATATACTTATCAAATTTCCCCACACTTAGCCTTTTACACGTCCTCGTGTAAACCAAAGATTTGATTTCTAGAACAATTCTATTCAACTATTATGTCAAAAGATTTCAAGATCAAATCATGATTATCAACACTAAACCCACAAAAACATAATCAACGATTCATTAATCAACTCAAGATAACCACCTTGCCACTTTACCAATGACTTTCATTAAGTCAAATTGTAACCACATAAGCCCTCTTCTATGATCCACCCACTTACTCAACTTAGTTACCATGAAGCAAAAACCGTGCATACCACTCAAAAGCTCAAAACATACTTTTTTTACTTTATTTTTTACCAGAACCTTTTCATTTTCTTATTTATTTTTGGTGAATACATTTTAATGCTCTGTTTCACCTTCTGCGATCTTTCTTTTGTTAGTGAGTGCATTTTATGCTCTATCTCACTTATTCGCATGTGTTTATGGGAGAGTGCATTTTACGCTCCATCTCATCCCACCACATGATTTCTCTTTTTGCTTCTTTTTCTCTTTTTCAACAATTTTTTTTTGTTTTTCAACTTTTTTTTTTTTTTCATATGGTCCTGCAAAAAGCATAAGCAGTTCAATAGTTCTAAAGCATGAGATTAGTGCACATAGGCAACTTCACAGATAACTAAACCAACTAAGCATATATCACATGTTCAAGTACTCATGAGACACAATTTCAAATCAAATCAATTACTATGGATCATGACTTAGTTTTTCTCAATCATTAACCAATTCGGCATCAAACAGATTTTGAATTTTTAGCATTGATTTCCAATTGTTGACTTTAACCTTCATACACATAGGCAAATAGAATCATGGAATCCAAATTTTTCAAAAATTTTCAAAGGCATCAAATTTTCCTATTTTCTATCAAAATCGGCAGATCAAATATCTCTAAAAATAAAATAAAAACCTAAGTCTTTCCCCCCACACTCAAAGCTGACATTGTCCCCAATGTAAGAAAATTATGCAAAGAAGAAAGAACTACAACTAACAAATTAAAAAGAAAAAGGATAGAAAGATCTAATCTAAATTCTTGGGTTGCCTCCCAAGAAGCTGCCCTTGTTTATCGTCTTTGGCTTGACATCTTTCCTCTCATTCTATGTAATTGGACTTGTGAACTTTAAGTGGACCGATTAAAGTTTCATCCTTAAATGAGGAACATTGTGTATTTCCTGATCCTGCTCCTTTCCAACCACCAAATCCTCCTTGTATAATTGTATTCGATCAAAAGATTCCTGCACTGAATAATCCACAACATCAATAGCAAAAATAGATTTAACATTACCAAGATACCTTTTAGCCTCATATGCATTGAACTGGAACTTTGCATTGTCCAATTCCATGGTAAAGGTACGATGGTGTGTAGCACTCCTTGTTTCTGTTAGTTGTATTGATGGAGATGAATCCACATCATTCTTGTCGAGATCTGCAGAATTTATCAAACTATTTTCCTCTTCCTCTTGTTCCTTCTCTTCATCAAATTCCATATTATAGTCCGTTCCTGGAGTAAGCACTGAATCCTCCTGCTCCTCTTCGTCAAATCCCATTGTACTGAAGTTCTCAACAAACGAATGAGGTAACTCCCCGAAGCCTTGAGATTCCAACCTCCCTATTGTGGTTGCAAGCTGACCAACTTGATCCCTCAGATCTTGAACAAAAGTTCTTGTCTCCTGCTGGAATTGCTGTGTCTGACTCATGAACTGTAGTGTTCGGCTCATGACTGCCTTGAACATATCCTCCATAGATGTCCCAGAATTGGCAGGTACTTCTTGGTTTTCTGTGTGGTACTGAGGTTGAGCTTGCTGAAAACCTTGCGTATTCCTTGCAAAGACAGGTTGCATTGGTGGCATAGTACCTTCATAGCTCAAGTCAGGATGATCTCTCCATCCGAAATTATGAGTGTCTGCCCAAGGATAACATGGATTTTGTTTGGAGAATGTCCCCACAGCATTAACTTGATGAACAATTGTATCCTCTTGCACTATGGGACAATCATTTGTCGCATGCCCTAATTTTAATTATTGCACCACAGCAGTTAAGTTAGAAATCTATTGTACCAATTCACTCGTGCTTACCTCACTTACCCTTTGTGATGTATGAGTCATCCTAGCACCATACTGCTGTAAGTTAGCTACCATGTTTGCAATTAAATTCCTTGCAGCTTCTAGAGTCTTGTCTAGCAGTGCTCCTCCACTTGCTGCATCAATCATGCTTCTATCCATTGGTAGCAACCCCTCATAGAAGTACTGGATCAAGTGATGATCATCAATCCCGTGAGGTGGACAGCTGGAACATAACTTCTTAAACCTTTCCCAATACTCGTAGAGAGTTTCTCCATTGAACTGTCTGATTCCACGTATCTCTTTCCTTGTATCGACAACTCTTGATGCAGGAAAATACTTCTCCAAGAATAGCATTTGCATATCAGTCCATGATCGTATTGATCCTGAAGGAAGATAGTATAACCAGTCTTTCGCCAAATCTGCTAAGGAGAATGGAAAAAGTCTAAGCTTGATTTGCTCCTCTGTCACTCCTTGTGATTTCATTGTGGAACACACCACATGGAACTCCTTTAGATGCGTATATAGTTTGGTTTAACCTTGCACAATGTACCCATAACATGAATTCATATGGGTCCATTTATGTAATTCATGTGACTTACTCCCTTTTTACTATATAGTTCCTATATTACATAGTTATATCACAATGTCACACTATACTTTATATTATATAGATGTAGTTATTATATAATATATGATTACATGTCGTTACACTTATCAATTAATCGAACAAGCATTGATCTATTATATAAATTATTTATTTATTCATTAATCTACTATTACTCATAATAATCATCAATTAATAATATATTAGTAATTGATCATCCACTTATTAATTCCTTCTTTAATTAATTAAATCATAATAATTCTTATCACCGTGCCACACAAGGCATTTTACGAGCTTATCATAAACTCCACATATTTCTCCATTATCATTAATTCAATTTAAAAGTGAATTGAGTTACTCAATTCACGCCACATAAATATTTATATTACAATAAATATTCGCATTCTTATTATTATCAATATTAATATTATTCATAAAATTCACGGTTCTTACATTCTCCCCCCTTATAAAAATTTCATCCTCGAAATTGGTACAAAGTTACACAAATAGATGGGGATAGTCCCTCATCATCCTATCTTCTAATTCTAACGTAGCCTCCTCGATATCGTGGTTACTCCAAAGCACTTTTACAAATGAAATAACTTTATTTCTTAAGATCTGTTCTTTCCTATCTAGTATTTGGACAGGAACTTCTTCATACGCTAGGTTGTTTTCCACTTGAATGGGTTCATAAGAAATCACGTGCTTGTAGTCGGCCTTGTACGGATGTAACACGGAGATGTGAAACACGTTGTGGATGTGCTCCAACTCAGGTGGTAATGCAACTTTGTATGCCACTTCGCCCACTCGCTTTAATACCTTAACGGTCCTATGAATCTTGGACTCAACTTTCCTTTCTTGTCGAATCGTATTTTTCCCTTCCAAGGAGATACCTTCAAGAATACGAAACTGCCAACTTTAAAGTCTCAATCTTTTTGGTGTAGGTTTGTATACTTTTTATGGCGATCTTGAGCTGCTACCAGTCTGGCTCTAATCACTGTCACCACGTCTGTAGTCTGTTGCACCAATTTTGGTCCTAGAATTCGTGGTTCTCCGACTTCGTCTCAACATAATGACATTTTGCACTTTCTTCCGTAAAGAGCTTCGTACGATGGCATGACGATACTCGCATGGTAACTATTGTTATATGCAAACTCTACTAAGGGTAGGTGGTCATCCCAATTTCTCTTAAAGTCCATCACGCAAGTCCTAAGAATGTCCTCCAGCGTTTATATAGTTCGCTCACTCTGTCCGTCTGCCTGAGGATGATGAGCAGTACTCAACCTCAACTGTGTTCCCATCCTCTCTTGCAAGCTTTTCCAGAAGTTTGACGAGAAGCGCGGATCTCGATCAGAGACAATTGACACCAGCACTCTATGTGGTTAAACAATCTCATTTACATATAGGCATGCTAACTGATTCAAACTATAGAACATCTTGATCGATAGAAAATGTGCGTTCTTCGTTAGTCGATCCACGATAACCCAAATGACATCATAACCTTTCTGCGTGACCGAAAGTCCCACCACGAAGTCCATCGTGATGTGCTCCCATTTCCACTCTGTTATTTCCAATGGTTGTAGTAAATCACTCGGCATTTGATGCTCTGCTTTGACGCGTTGGGAAGTAAGACATCTATTAACGCACTCTACGACTTCCCGTTTTAGATTGGGCCACCAAAAATGTTGCCTCAAATCTCGGTACATCTTCGTGCCTCCCGGATGAACGAAATATGTCGTATTGTGTGCCTCGTATAAAATTTCTTCCCTCAATTTGGTTACCGCTGGCACCCACACTCTCCCTTCGAATCTCAAGATACCTTCTTTATCTATTCTGAATCTTTTTTCATCATTTTCTGCTATCCTCTTTCTGATTTTCTCGAACTCCTCATCTTTCTCTTGTGATTTCTTTACTCTATCCAACAAGGTTGGACGAGCTTCAATTACGAACAACTTTTCTTCAGACCTCTCTGGTCCCTTTACCTCTATTTCCATTTTCTCCATCTCTCTTATCAACTCCTCTTGAGTCGTCAAGTGAAACAGTTTCTCCCTTCATTTTCTACTCAGAGTGTCGGCAACTACGTTTGCCTTACCTTGGTGATAAAGAATATCGCAGTCATAATCCTTGATTAATTCTAACCACCTTCTCTGATGCATATTCAACTCCTTCTGTGTGAAGATTTATTTTAAACTTTTATGGTCCGTGTATATCTCACATTTCACTCCGTATAAATAGTGCATCCAAATCTTTAACGCAAAAACTACTGCCGCTAACTCTAAGTCATGAGTAGGGTATCATTTTTCGTAGTCCTTTAATTGTCAGGATGCATATGCAATAACCTTGCCATGTTGTATAAGCACACAGCCTAGTCCCTTGTGCAATGCATCACTATACACCACAAAACCTCTCGCATCATCTGGTAATGACAACAAAAGCACTTCGCTTAATCTTTTCTTCAACAGTAGAAAACTCTCCTCGCATTTTTTCGTCCATACAAACTTCACCGTCTACCTCGTCAGATTGTACAACGGGGTCGCTATCTTAGAAAAATCCTAGATAAATCTTTGATAATACCCAGTTAACCCTAAGAAACTTCTCACCTCCGTTGGTGTCTTTGGTTGTTCCCAATTACTTACTGCTTCAACCTTTGCAGGGTCTACTGAGATTCCATTCTTTTCCACCACGTGCCCTAAGAATTGAACCTTCTCCATCCAAAATTCACACTAAGAAAACTTCGCATACATCCTCTCTCTTCTTAGCGCTTCCAAAATAATTTTCAGATGTCGGCGTGCTCTTCTTCCGTCTTCGAGTAGATCAAGATGCCGTCGATGAAAACTACCACAAACTTGTCCAAGTATGGCTTGAAAACTCAATTCATCAAGTCCATGAATGCTTCCGGAGCATTAGTCAATCCAAATGACATTACCAAAAACTCGTAGTGTCCATAACGGGTTTGAAACGCAGTCTTTGGTATGTCTTCCTCTCGTACTTTCAATTGGTGATAACCCGTCCGTAGGTCTATCTTTGAGAAACACTTTACTCCTTTCAGTTGATCGAAAAGGTCGTCTATCCTTGATAACGGATATCTGTTCTTGATCGTTACTCTGTTCAATTCTCGATAATCGATACAGAGCATCATCGACCTGTCCTTCTTTTTAACAAACAACACTGGTGCTCCCCAAAGAGACACACTCGGTCGTACGTAACCCTTATCTAATAACTCTTGCAGTTGTATCATCAGTTCCTTCATTTCTACTAGTGCCATACGATATGGAGCTTTCAAAATCGGTGTCGTTCCCGGTGCTAAATCTATTACGAATTCGATTTCTCTGTCTGGCGGAAGACCAGGCAGATCGTCCAGAAATACATCTTGGAATTCATTCAATAAGGATATGTCCTTAATTTCTACTCCCTTTTTTCGAGTATATGCAATGTAAGCTAAGTAACCTACACATCCTTTCCTTAACAATTTCTTAGCCTGCATCATCGTAAGACAACACGATTTCTTAAGCGACGAGCTACCATAAAATACTACCTTAGACTTACTCGGAGTCTGAAGGTTTACACTTTTATTCTGATAGTCAATTATTGCAACATAGTTATACAACCAATCCATTCCAGTATTACGTCAAATTCTCCCAATCTAATTGGAATCAAGTCTATGCTCAGTTCATGATTTCTAATGTTTGCGCGATAATTTCAATAAACGTATTCTACAGGGATTACTTCCTTATTCACAACTTCTATATCTAATGGATTTCCTAATCGTTCTCAGGGTGAATTAATTCTACTAGCAAATTCTTCAGATACAAAAGAACAGGTGGCACACGAATCAAATAATACATATGCATTTATATCATTGATTGGGATTATACCTGACACCACATCCTTTGCAGCTACTGCATCATGGACGGTCATGTTAAAGGTCCTAGCGGTTGGGCGGTTGGATTGTGTCTATCCGCCGATCATCAGTTTGTTACCTCCCCCTTGTTGGCTGCTACCTCCGCCACTTCCATTCTTCGGGCAGTCCTTGATCCGGTGCTCCGTTGAGCCGCAAGCGAAACACCCTTGTATCTGATAGTAGTGTGCATACAAGCCAATCATATATGATGATAAAGCACATACTTTGTAAACAATCTTATTTATTTATTAATAAAATATTCATTTATTAAAGGCATTTAATTATCTACATGATGCTGTTTTTATAATATGTAAATAAACCATAGTTTTAAGCAATGCTTTTAGAATTATGATGTTGATCATGCTAATGAGATCTAAATTCTTAGAAAGCTTAAAAACTAAAATAGTTCCTAATCATGGGATTACTGAAAAGGGAATTAGTAAATCCGGATAGATTAGTACATATGTTGCTTGCTCATTGGATAAGGATGATTGATCTCATAATCATTTGTGTGGAGACACTAAAGCAAGTATGTAGGTGCTTATTGGAGAATAAGTTCACTGAACGTGACTCGCAATGGAATACCTAATGGAGTTTTACTCGCCGGTCAATAGGAATTCCTAATGTGATAGTAGTACAAGTGATCATTGGACTTGAGATCATCATAGTATCTTGTATGTAACAAATTATACTTTGACTTATTTCTTAAGACCTTTTAAGACATATATAGGGTATGCTTGGGTATAATGAGTTACATATGGAGATAATTAATGATCAATAAAGAATCTACCACCTCTAGTAAAAGAGGAGATATGTCCTATGTGATTCGTTAAATGACAACCCAAGAATCCTTGGCCAATGTGGAATAAAATTAGAAAGGAGTTTCTAATTTGCATTATTTGGAGTTGTGCATTTTCTAATCGAAATAAATATAATTGAATAAAATAAGACTTGACAGTAAATCCATGTCTTACATTTAATTGGGACATTGTATGGTAGAAGGATTGAATTGTACGATAACTATTTACTCACAGGTTCTTTTATGATTAATGTTGAAATCTATATTATCTGGAAAGTCGTTGATCGCTAGGGAGGCTTATCCCTATTGTAGAATAAATATTATTTATTTAAATAGATTATTAGTTTAATTTATTTATTTAAATAAGATTAGAATTGTTCTAATTGATTTATTCACAACCGATTTAATATGGAGAACCTAAAGGGTCACACCATAAAAGGAATAATAATTATTTAAGTAGGTAATGGCATAATCGTAATAATGTATTAAGTGAAATTAATTTAATCTATGGTGATAGAATAAATTAAATAGCTTAATATTTATTATTTAATATTTTAGAAATATTAAATATAAATTAACAATAGGAGTCTTCTTAATATTATTACAATTATTATTATTTTAATTTTTAAAGGAGTTTAGTAATTAATTTAATATTAGTACTCTCATTTATTCCTAATAAGATTAGGAGACAAATTAATTAAATGAATTTAATTAATTATTCCCCATGTGGAGGGAAGCCTAAATTAATTAAAGGAGTTTAATTAATTAAAAGAAATCTCATGTCTAATAGGATTAGAAGGGTTGACCAATATCTATATAAGAGGAGTCTTATAATAGATATTACTTGATGCAATTCCAATTGTTGGAGAGTACTCCTTTCTTATAGAGGATAGAAAACTAAGCCAAACACCCTCATTCTTGATAATTCATCTTCCTTGGTGGATCACCTCTAGAGGCCAAACACTTGAGTGGCTAACGTTGATCAAAAGAAGGAATCTAACCCGGAAATTCAAGGAGATCACGAAGAACAAGGAGTTGAACTAGTACATGTGGAAGCTTCGTTCTACAAGGGTATGATTCCATAACTTCTTATTTATTGTTTTAAATTAATAATTTTCATAAAGGATGATCCAGGTAATGGTTTTGTAAAAAATTTTAAACTCTGATATACCATGCTTCCGCTAATTTTTGTAATTTAATTGCGTCGCGATTTCGTACGAACCCAACAGTGGCATCAGAGCCAAACCTTTATGCAATTATTAATTATTTTAATTTCATATACATATGAGTATGTATTTAGTATAATTTATTGGGCATAATTTTATTGTATAAAATTATTTTTATAAATATAAAAAAAAAGTGGCGAAATTGCAAAAAAAAAAAATTACGATTTTAGGCCAGTCACGTTTTCCTTCTTTTTTCTCGCTGCACGCGGACTTTGATTGTCTTAAACAAAATAAAGGGAATTCGTGGGAAACCTGTTATTTCGTGAAATTGCTTCCTGCATGCTTCCTGCATATTCAGGTTACTTAATATATAAAGTAACTATATATATAATATATAAAGTAACTTCTATTCAGGTTACTTATATATATATATATATATATATATATATATATATATATATATATATATATATATATATATATATATAAAGTACCTATATATATAATATATATTTTAAAAGGTATCCGAAGTTTTTTTTTAAGAAGGACGGTTACAATATATATAATATATAAAACAGTTATATATTTATATATTATATTCTTAATAATTTTATAATTAAAATAAAGAGTTTATTTTAATCTTGAAATTGGATTTCATGCAATTTAAAATTGCCCATTAAATGATACTCATATATATATGGAATGTTTTAATTCATGAGATGAATATTTATTTATTGATACATATGGTGATATGTATGAAAATAAAAGGGGTTGATTATGGACTATTGACCAATGTGATTGGATTTTATTTTAGCTGAATGCTTGAATGAATGAATTTTATTAAATGGGGTCTGCGTACCTTGTCTTCTCTAATTTTTTTTTTCTCGATGTAAATTCTATCTCCCTTCTATGTACTTTCCCTTGACTGCTGATCAAGGTTTCTATTTAAATTAAATAGTTTAATGTAATAGAAATAGTTAGAATTATCTTTTAAAAAAATTGAAAACCAAGGAGCAAGGAGCGCGTGAAGACCCGTTTGTATGGAGCCCGGGTTTAAATGTAATAGTTACGTTTAAATTTAAATTCTTGCACTCCTAGGTTTGACCTTTTGGTTCACTTGGTGGCTCTAGTGAACCAAACTAGAATAAAAGTCCATAATCAATCCAGATAGAATATAGTATTCTATATAGCATGCTAAATATTATATATATTATATTTTATACAAACATGCTTCGCATGTTTAATAAAATGACGTGTATTTTATATATATATGTGCATGCGCGCTAAACAAGATGAGACAAATAATAACAAATCCCTCAAAGAAATAATATTAAGTCCGAAGCGTTCAAATGATATTTGGAATATCGAACGTCGCCTTCTAGCATAATAAATTAATAGAGTATTAAATATTTAATATGAGCTTGTTGTGCTATTCACAAGGAGAGTATTGCGTATTTAAGATATTAATTAATCACATTTGATGCTTATCAAGAAAATTGAACGATCTAGTCTTGTTGTGCTATCCACAAGGACGAATATTTTTCTTTTTTGAATTTATGGAAGTGCTAGGCTAGACTTAACTTAAATCATTTTAGTTTGGATGTGCACACACTTGACCATTATGATTTAAGAGGCAAAATAAAAGGAATTATATGGTGATGTAATTGACAAGAGTTGTCTACCTATTTATTTGTATATCGCTTGTTATGCTATCCACAAGGTTATATACATTTGAAATGGGATCCTTATTCTTACTAGCAAATCTTTAATTAGATGTTGCCAAACTATATAAGTGAGGGTAATATAGTTTGATGAAAATAGTGGGAGATACTAATTTAAAATAAAGACCTAAATTTATTTTGGTATGCAAAGTTAATAAAATGAATGTTTGCTAAAATATTATTTTCTTTCACATGCAGAATTTTAAAAATGTCTAAATCACTAATCTCACTACGAAGCATACTTGATGCAAATAAGCTTACCGGACCGAATTATGAGGACTAGCTAAGAAATCTGAGAATTGTTCTCACTGCTAAAAAGATTTCTTATGTCCAAAATTCAACTGTCCCTGAATCTATTTCGGAAACAGCCTCTGAGGAAGAGATTGCCACTTTCAATAAGTGGCAAGATGATGCATCTGTGGCTCAATGCATCATGCTCGCATCCATGAATAACGAGCTTCAGCGTCAGCATGTAAACATGGATGCTCCTGCTATGCTGCTTCACCTCAAGGAGTTGTATGGTGAACAGAGTAGGACTGCTAGATATGAGATATCTAAGGAGCTCTTCTGATCTCGGATAACCGAGGGTACTGCTGTCGAGACTCATATCCTAAAGGTGATCAATTTGATTGAACGCCTTGGACAGCTGGGGTTCGTCATGGATGGGGAGCTGAGTCAAGACTTGGTCTTGCAGTCACTCCCTGAGACCTTCTCGCAGTTTGTGGTTAATTTTCACATGAATAAGCTAGATGTCAGCTTGCCTGAGCTGCTTAACATGCTGAAAACTGCAGAAGGTCACTTCCCATCCAAGAAGAACCATGTCTTGATGGTGGATTCTTCCAATAAAAGGAAGAGGCCCAAGGTATCTTCTGAAAAGAAGATATCCAAGAAGGCTAAGGGAAAGGAGAAAGAAAAGGAACAAAAGAAACCTGAACCAGCTAAAGGAATGTGCTTTCATTGCAACAAGCCGGGACATTGGAAAAGGAACTGCAAGAAGTATCTAGTAGAGAAGAAGCTTGGAAAAGCTTCGACTTCCAATCAAGGTTTGTTTATGATTGAAATTAATTTTTTTGAAAGTCATAATTCTACTTGGGTATTGGATACCGGCTGTGGTTCTCACATATGTAATACTGTGCAGGGACTGGTCAGAAGTAGAAAGCTGAACAATGATGAGGTGATCCTACGAGTGGGGAATGGAGCAAAGGTTGCTGCATTAGCTGTAGGAACTTATTGTTTAACAATGCCTTCGGGTAAGTTCATTTATCTTAATAATTGTTATTATGTTTCGAATATTATTAAAAATATTATTTCAATTTCTGTATTGGATATGGAAGGATTTAACGTTGTTATAAAGAACAATAGTTATTCTATTTATAAAGATGATGTTTTATATGGTATTGAAAATTTGCAAAATGGACTTTATACACTTGACTTACAAGAAAATATATTTCAAATTGAACAAACTAAGAAAAAGAAAAGAGATGATATTAATTATACCTACATGTGGCACTGTAGACCCGGTCATATCAATGAAACAAGATTATCCGAGTTGCATAAAGATGGGCTCCTCGAGTTATCCGATTATGAATCATATCCAACTTGTAAATCTTGTCTCATGGGTAAAATGACTAAATCTCCTTTCAGTGGAAAAGGAGAAAGAGTTACAGAGTTGTTGGCATTGATTCACACAGACGTTTGTGGACCTATGACAACAAGTGCACAGGGTGGGTATTCTTATTTTATTACTTTCACTGATGATCACTCAAGATTTGGATATGTGTATTTAATAAAATACAAGTCAGAATCATTTGAAAAGTTCAAAGAGTTCAGAAGTGAAGTAGAGAAACAAACGGGCAAGAGTATAAAGATACTTCGATTAGATCGAGGTGGAGAATACTTAAGCGGTAAGTTTCTCAATTGTCTCAAAGAAAATGGTATAATCTCATAATGGACTGCTCCAGGTACACCACAGTTAAATGGAGTATCTGAAAGGAGAAATCGAACACTGTTGGACATGGTTCGATCCTTGATGAGTTTTACCGACCTTCCAATTTCCTTTTGGGGATATGCCCTAGAAACGGCTGCATACCTACTTAACAAGGTACCTACCAAATCCGCCCCAAAGACTCCATAAGAGATGTGGAAGGCGAGGAAACCAAATTTTAAGCATGTTAAGACTTGGGGTTGCCCAGCTTATGTCAAAAAGTTTGAAAATGATAAGCTACAGACTAAATCCGATAAGTGTAGATTTGTGGGATACCCTAAAGAAACTTTAGGGTATTATTTCTATCATCCAACTGATCAAAAAGTGTTTGTTGCGAAACATGCTGCCTTCTTGGAAAAGGAGTTTATCCATGAAGAAGTTCAAGAACCACAAATTACCACGGATCAAAGTCAGGTACCTGACCAAGTAGAAGAACCTACTATACCACACCCTGTTCGTAAATCTGGAAGAGTACCGAAGATACCTGAGAGGTATGGATTCGTTTTAGAGGATGACAATGAGGTACGCATCATGAATGATGATGATCCATTGAATTACGAACAGGCCATGAGTAATAAAGACTCAGGGAAATGGCTTGAAGCCATGAAATCCGAAATGGACTCCATGTATGAAAATAAAGTTTGGACTTTGGTTTCACCACCTGAAGGCATTAAGCCTATTGGGTGTAAATGGGTCTTTAAAAGAAAGACTGGAGAGGACGGCAAGGTGGAGACCTATAAGGCCCGACTGGTTGCAAAAGGTTTCAAACAAAGACAAGGAGTTGACTTTGATAAAACCTTTTCACCAGTAGCAATGCTCAAGTCCATTCGGATTTTGCTTGCGATTGCAGCTCATAACGACTATGAGATCTGGCAGATGGACGTGAAAACGGCCTTCCTCAATGGAAAACTTGAGGAGGATGTGTATATGACACAGCCAGAGGGATTTGTTTCAAAGGTTGGAATAAATCAAGTCTGTAAGCTGCAATGATCCATTTATAGATTGAAGCAAGCTTTTCGTAGATGGAACATTCGTTTTGATGAGACAATCAAAGAGTTTGATTTTATCAAAAATGACGATGAACCATGTGTGTACAAGAAGGTTAATGGGAGCGCAGTTTCATTCCTTGTATTATATGTTGATGATATATTACTGATAGGGAATGACATTCCTATGCTATAATCGATTAAAATCTGGTTATCTAAACACTTCTCCAAGAAGGACTTAGGAGAAGCATCCTATATTTTGGGGATAAAGATCTATAGAGATAGATCTAAAAGGATGCTTGGTTTATCCCAAGGAACGTACATTGATGCGATGCTAAAGAGGTTTAGCATGGAAGATTCCAAAAGAGGTCTCATGCCGATGAGCCATGGAATACATCTCTCCAAGAAACAGGCTCCAAAGACACCTGAGGAGAGAGACCGTATGAGTAAGATCCCTTATGCTTCTGCAATAGGATCTATCATGTATGGTATAATATGTACTAGACCGGATGTTGCTCATGCACTTAGTGTAACGAGCAGATACCAGTCGAATCCAGGAGAAGAGCACTGGAAGGCAGTGAAGAATATCCTAAAATACTTGAGAAGGACTAAGGATATATTTCTTGTCTACGGTGGGTCTGAATTAAAACTCGAGGGCTTCACAGACTTAAGTTTTCAAACAGACCAAGATGACAGTAAATCTATTTTGGGGTATATTTTTACCTTGAACGGAGGCGCAGTGAGTTGGAAGAGTTCCAAGAAGCAAACAGTTGCTGATTCAGTGACAGAGGCAGAGTATATAGCTGCAAGTGAAGCTGCAAAGGAAGCTATTTGGATGAAGAAGTTCATAACTGAACTTGGTGTGGTTCCTAGCATTGGAGAAGCAGTTCCCGTTTACTATGACAACACAGGAGCAGTTGCACAGGCTAAGGAACCGAGGTCTCATCAGAAATCTAAACATGTGTTGCGGCGATTTCACTTTATCAGGGAGATCATTGAAAGAGGAGACGTCACCTTGGAGCGTGTAGACTCTCAAGACAACATTGCAGATCTATTTACTAAAGCTTTAACACAACAGCAGTTTGATCGTCACTTAGAGAAGTTGGGTATGAGATACCATGGCGATTGGCTTTAGTGTAAGTGGGAGATTGATAGTAGTGTGCATACAAGCCAATCATGTATGATGATAATGCACATACTTTGTAAACAATCTTATTTATTTATTAAAAAAATATTCATTTATTAAAGGTATTTAATTATCTACATGGTGCTGTTTTTATAATATGTAAATAACCCATAGTTTTAAGCAATGCTTTTAGAATCATGATGTTGATCATGCTAATGAGATCTAAATTCTTAGAAAGCTTAAAAACTTAAATAGTTCCTAATCATGGGATTACTGAAAAGGGAATTAGTAAATCCGGATAGATTAGTACATATGTTGCTTGCTCATTGGATAAGGATGATTGATCTCATAATCATTTGTGTGGAGACACTAAAGCAAGTATGTAGGTGCTTATTGGAGAATAAGTTCACTGAACGTGACTCGCAATGGAATACCTAATAGAGTTTTACTCGCCTGTCAATAGAAATTCCTAATGTGATAGTAGTACAAGTGATCCTTGGACTTGAGATCATCATAGTATCTTGTATGTAACAAATTATACTTTGACTTATTCCTTAAGACCTTTTAAGGCATATATAGGGTATGCTTGGGTATAATGAGTTACATATGAAAATAATGAATGATCAATAAAGAATCTACCACCTCTATTAAAAGAGGAGATATGTCCTATGTGATTCGTTAAATGACAACCCAAGAATCCTTGGCCAAGGTGGAATGAAATTAGAAAGGAGTTTCTAATTTGCATTATTTGGAGTTGTGCATTTTCTAATCGAAATACATATAATTGAATAAAATAAGACTTGACAGTAAATCCATGTCTTACATTTAATTGGGACATTGTATGGGAGAAGGATTGAATTGTACGATAACTATTTACTCACAGGTTCTTTTATGATTAATGTTGAAATCTATATTATCTAGAAAGTCGTTGATCGCTAGGGAGGCTTATCCCTATTGTAGAATAAATATTATTTATTTAAATAGATTATTAGTTTAATTTATTTATTTAAATAAGATTATAATTGTTCTAATTGATTTATTCACAACCGGTTTAATATGGAGAACCTAAATGGTCACACCATAAAAGAAAGAATAATTATTTAAGTAGGTAATGGCATAATCGTAATAATGTATTAAGTGAAATTAATTTAATCTATGGTGATAGAATAAATTAAATAGCTTAATGTTTATTATTTAATATTTTAGAAATATTAAATATAAATTAATAAGAGGAGTCTTATTAATATTATTACAATTATTATTATTTTAATTTCTAAAAGAGTTTAGTAATTAATTTAATATTAGTACTCTCATTTATTCCTAATAAGATTAGGAGACAAATTAATTAAATGAATTTAATTAATTATTCCCCATGTGAAGGGAAGCCTAAATTAATTAAAGGAGTTTAATTAATTAAAAGAAATCCCATGTCTAATAGGATTAGAAAGGTTGACCAATATCTATATAAGAAGAGTCTTATAATAGATATTACTTGATGCAATTCCAATTGTTGGAGAGTACTCCTTTTCTATAGAGGATAGAAAACTAAGCCAAACACCCTCCTTCTTGATAATTCATCTTCCTTGGTGGATCACCTCTAGAGGCCAAACACTTGGGTGGCTAACGTTGATCAAAGGAAGGAATCTAACCCGAAAATTCAAGGAGATCACGAAGAACAAGGAGTTGAACTAGTACCTGTGGAAGCTTCGTTCTACAAGGGTATGATTCCATAACTTCTTATTTATCGTTTTAAATTAATAATTTGCATAAAGGATGATCCAGGTAATGGTTTTGTAGAAATTTTTAAACTCTGATATACCATGCTTCCGCTAATTTTTGCAATTTAATTACGTCAAGATTTCGTACAAACCCAACAGTATCTACTTTGGCTTTGGGCAGTTGGGTGAAATGTGCCCCTCCTGACCGCAGTTGTAGCAAGTGTCGTGTCCCTTCTAGCACTCTCCCTGATGATTCTTTCCACATTTTGGGCATCCCTCAGCCCTCTTCTTAAAACCTCCACGAAAATTCCCTGACTGATTGTTGTTGTTGTTTTTGTTGTTGTTGTTGTTATTCTCCCATTTTATCTTTCCTAAGTTACTTCCTCCACTGCTGCTTCTTCCTCCATGGTTTTCTCCTCCCGTGTTCTTACCCTTCTTTTCCTTGTTATAAAGACTTAAGGCTTCATTGCCACCTTCCGCAATGATCGCCTTCTCCAGCAATGTCGCAAAGAAATCAATTTGAAGAACTGATACCTTATTAAACAGCCAAGGCTTCAGTCCTTGTTCAAAACGTCTCGCCTTCCTCTCTTGGCCTCCTACTTGGTGTTCTGCAAACCGCGCTAGTTCATTGAACCTAGCCGCGTACTGCACCACCATAATATCACCCTGCTTCAGTTCTAAAAACTTAATCTCCATTCTATTCTTCATGCTCTTCGGGAAGTAGTTCTTAAAGAACAGAGTCTTGAATCTTTCCCATGCTATTATCCCTTCTCCCGCTCTTTGTTAATTAGCCTCCCACCAGTATTTGGCTTTGCCCCTCATCATGTACGTAGCAAATACAGTCTTTTGGTCTTCACCCACACGAGCGGTAGTGAAGGCCTTCTCAATATCCTTAACCCATATCTGAGCTATGATTGGATCGGTAGTACCTTCAAATTATGGAGGTCCTACGCTCCTAAAGTCTTTGAAATTTGTGACTAGGGCTGCTTGAGGATTGGGGCGAACGGGTTAGCTGTTCCTTCCCCTAAGAGCTTCTCCTAACAGATCTATTGGCTTCTGGATCGGGTCTACTTGTTCTCTCTCATTGTTCACTGATTAATCAGGTGCAGTAAATCTACGTCTGGGAGGCATTTTCTGCATCACAAAATTTCCACTTTTATTATTCAAATATATTACTCAAGTATTTCATTAATGCTAAGAAGAATAGAATTTACAACTGTGACACCCCCAAATCCGGATACTTTTTTCCCACAAGATTTGGTGTTCACTATCTATATAAAATATACATCTACCCAATAATAAAGAATTGCAAAGTGAAATACAACCTTAATAAATACTTAATAAAATCTTCCTTGAAAAAGGATTACAACTTGTCCAAAATAAAATCTTAGGGTTATCTAAACCTTGACATCAATCAAATAAGTGCGGAAATAAAACATCATCAACTAAGTCTTATTACAATTAAAATTGCAGACAACAAGTCTTCACTTGCTCATCTTTCCTTTCCCTTTACTTGTTGACGGTATGTCAACATTCTCGGTTTTAACTCCAAGGGGTTATAAAATACGCAAGAGTGGGCAAACAAAAGCTCACTTGAAATGTACAATGATATGCCATGATTGAATAACTTCAAAAGAATTTGAATAACTTTTCTTTCGTCAAAATAAAGAGTTGAATAATAATTCTTTCATCATATTTAGAATTCGAATAGAATTTATCTGAGGGTCATACGACCTTGAACTATGTCCTAGGTTATAAATATTTATATTTAAACCTTTAATAGTCGTTGAGACTATGGACCTTTAACTCGTACTTTGGGGGATCAACCCTTCGTATCATGTATTGTGCACAAACATTCAACGCTTTCACGTAGTAACCTCCCCTAATAAATAGGGTTGTTCATCTCAGTATTTGAATATAAGTCCGCACCAAAGAAAGTTTGGTTTGGATAGATTAAGGAACTTTGGAGTTTTAACTATCATCAACTAAGGAGTAGTTGAATCGACTCACAATACTTTAACAGTTCGATAATATAAGAATTATGAATCAAATGTAAGATACAACAATAGATTTTATGATAACTAGGCATGCTTTAGAAATAACTTAAAGCAATCGATAGATCAAGTAGATCTTGCTTGAACAACTAAGTCAAGATCACATTACTTAAATAATACTTCAATACTTATGCTTTACGGATATTTGAATACAATATAACTCATACAATACATAACGAGTTAAGAATCTGATATAGACTTGCATGATATAATGAGCAAGGGTTAGAGAACTTGCACAATGAAAAGTAACAAGTTTAGAGATAGGAAACTTGCCTAATGTAAAAGAATAAGGATTAGAAAACTTGCCTCAAGCGCAAGCTACACTTTAATAATTACAATCACTTCCACAATTACCCTACACATTACATTAGGTTTAAAACATCTATTAGTATCCAACTATAACGTTTAAACCGACGAACTTCATACTTAAGTCCAACTCACAATGTTGTTTAAAACATAGGTAGCTAACTAGCCACATACGTGAGTCTATACTCACGACATACATTTCACAAGCTTATAACGCTTTAAATCATTATGTGTATCTTATGAAAGTAATACACCCATACACATATAATACATTCATATAAGACATTAAGTTATCTTAAACACATCAAAAGTAGGTTATCTCATTACCTATTACACTTAACAAGTCATGAAAATAAGTTAGCTAAACAAACGAGGCATAAAAACTCAACGAAGCAAAACCACATTTCTCGGACAGCATGGTCCCCCGCTGGGGCGGGTCCTCTATGGGTTAAACTCCCGCTGGGGCGGGGCCCACTGCTGTGAGAACCCCCCAGCTCGCGAACGGCAGAGAAATAATAAAATCCTTACAACACATAATCAAAATCAAGTTTTCATAATTTTTGAAGAAAACTACAATATCAAGCGTTCTTGACAAAAATTGCTACTACGAATTTGTTTTTCAATCAATTCATATAATTTCAATTGTAATAATTCTAATTCTTAACATATGAACATAACCCATGATCAATTTAAATAATAGTCCATTATCAAACACCAATTTGATAGTTTCAAAGGCTATTCTTTCAAAATTAGTTTACAGTAAATCATTATGAGCATAATTTCTTCTTGTTTATCGAAATTACATGGATTGAATTGTTAAAACAACCATATAACTCATATAATAACATCAATATATATATATATATACATCACATATATACATCATGATCACATAATTTACACAAAAGGCTTTTACAGAGAAGTTCTTTTATGAGGAAACATAGAATATGTAAAACACAAAATAGAGAAGATTTAAGCATGGAGATTATACCTTTTTCTAGCTTGGATAGGAGAAGAGATGGAGATGATGATGGTGTATTGTTCTTCTCTTGCTTTCTCAAAGCTTCTTCTTCTTCTCTCTTCTTCCTCTCTGAGTACTCTCTAAATTTCTCTGTTTTCTTTCTTTCATTCATTGTTTTCTAAAACTAACGTAACTTTTATCTAACGTATACTATATAATATACATATACATATAATATATATGTAACTTATATTATTAATATAGCTAATAAGTATAATATTAATTACTATATTAACTACTACTAATTATATAAGTTGCAAAACCTTGAATTTGAAAAGTCTAAGGCCATGTTTGATAAACCACATTTTTTTAAAAAACAAATTCTTTTATTAACTAAGGCCATGTTTGGTAAAACAAGTTAAAAATTATTTTCAATTCTTTTAATAAATTCTTTAATCCATAGATTAAATGCTACACTTATTTAATTAAATTGCAACCTTCTAATTTAATTAAATATAAACTAACATTCATTAATTAATTAAAAATGCACATAATACTCAATTGTCACACTTGCAATTCTCTTATTAAACATAATTCATGTAACAATTAGTAAATTACTATACACACTTAGCACATTATATTATTCTAATTTAATTATTCTTATTTAAATTAGAATTATGAAACACCATTTCATTCATATCAATTTAATAAATTCTATTGCACTTAATTAATTATCCACAACAATCACACACTTTATAAATTACATAATTTATTTATTTAGCTCAATAAATAAATTCAATAAAATATTTATTTAATTCAATAAATATTTACGATTAATATATGAAAATCTCATTCGTTACAAACTTCCCTCCTTAAAAGGATTCTGTCCCCAGAATCACCACATAAAAAAAATCTCATCTATTACAACAACACGTTTCTAAAATAAGCTTCATTTATATTCATATGCCAAATTATTTCATTACATGATTATCCCTAGCATACTGCTATAAATGTCATCACATATATCCCCTAATATCACAAAAGACGGGAAAAACTCTAACATACTACCCCTTCTAACAAAAGCCTACTCGTAGTTTACATCACTATCCCATATCTTACACAAAAGATTGGGATTACATCAATATATACATTACAAAAGAAAACTACTAAAGCTACTGCTAGTATAGCTAAGGGTCTCATCCCATCATCCCACGCTCCACAATGCTCTTGTATTCGATCTGCGCTATGTACGCCATCAGTTCTCTGCTCATAGTATGTAGGGTTTGTCCTTGCTCTGCTGGGTAGTGGTATACACCATCCATCACCCTCTCAATAGCTGAATGGAACACATACCCCATCTTGTTCACCTTCCTCTTCTTGCATCTGACTTCATCCTCTAAGTCGTCTGCCCTTTCATTAGCTGCTTCCCACTTCTCCTCGAAGTGAATCCTATCCATCACCTCCAACTCTAGCTGAGTACGGAGTGCCTCTTTCTCAGTCTTCTCACTCAATTCCCTCAGCTCCACCTCTTCTAGCTTTCCTGCCAGATCCACATTCCTAGCCACCGACCTATGTAACAAGGTCCCCATCTGGATCCCTGCCTCCCTGCGGTAAGCAATCTCTACCTCCATCTCCTACATCACTAGCTTCCTTTGGTGGTCCTTATCCCTCAGCTTCTGGAACTCGAACTCCCTCTCTTAGGCCTCAGCCTCCAGCTCCTGGACTCTGCACTCCAGCTCTAGGATCCTCTCCTCATACTCGCCTAACATCTGCTCCTCGACAGTAGCCTCGTCAGAGTCCTCTATGGGCTCATCCTCCATCGGTTCATCCTCCATAGGCTCCTCCTCTGGATCAAACTCTACCTCAATCTCGTCCTCGTCGTCAGACTCAGACGGTGCAACTGCTTGCACAGGCACAACCTCTAGAGGTGCCTCATATACCACATGTATATCTTTGGGCTCCTCCTCTGTCACTGTACTAGGTACTCCCATGTCTATCATCCTACAATCACAAATATAAGACAAACAAACAACAACTCCATTAGAATGTTAAATAAAACATAAGTTCATTGTATAGAATGAAGTTACATTTCATAACACACTAAGTCTCTCTGGGAAAACTCCACGTGAGTTCTATCTCCTTTCTATCTTCTAAGTTCTCCTAAGTTATAATCTAAGGACACTCGCTCCTAAGATTTCTAACTACAGCTTTGATACCAACCTGTAACGCCCCCAAATTCAGACCGTCATTGATCTCGAATTCGGTTCATCACGTTCTACAGTCTAAGATAATAATATGACTAAATGTCATATCGCACAGCGGAATAACTCATAACATACGAATAGATTACATTTATTTAATATAATCATTCACGTCCCAAGGTCTCGTAACTTAAACATCAATTACATAGCTGAAACATATCTTAAGCATATATAAACTTAACTAATACATAAGATAATAAGATCTTATTACAACGTCATAGAGTTCTACATAATATAAAGCTACTCCGTAGCTTTGCCTTTGCCCTTGTCGGTGCCCGAGGGTCCACCCTGTTCTGCCTTAACTGAAATGTTTTTAGGGAAAAAAAAGAATGAGCAACAAGTTTGCTCAGCAAGTAATATAGCAATAAGGGTCAATATAGTTTTCAATTCTCAAAGGTATAACAATATATGATAGTTCGAGGATAACAAGAGGTATCAAGATTTTTCACCAATAGTCGCTAAGGACCGAAAGATATCAATAAGATTCAAGGTTTAACCTTTTCACAGTTCAAGAATAATAAATATTGAGCAGTCACTAACGACTATGAACTTCTACTAGAATTAATAGAAATATACTGATAATCCAATAAAACAAGTACAACAGGTGATCAGCCTAAAGTACCCTACATTATGCATAATATTTAATCGTACTCAAGTGCGCACGTCAGTCTCCTGACAAATATTGTTTCCCCTTCAAAAGGGTTGTTCATCTCAGTTAATATAAGACTTTGCACCAATCAATTGGTTTAGATCGCTTTTTAAATTTATAATATAGGTCTATCCGAATAAAATGGCATAGACCGCTCTTTCAATGTATATAAGAACAATCATAAGTTCAAAGCTCAAGATTTAAATTTTGAAGAATATAAATCGACTTTATCTTATCCACGAAGTATTTAAGTCATAAAATATGAATTATAATTCCAATAGCTTACTTGTATAACAATAATAGCACAAGTTCAATAAATGTTCAATAAGAATAGAGTTCGAGTACATGCTTACAATATCCGTTGAATAAAGTAATGCAAGGGTTAGGATACTTGCCTTAAGCGTAGATTATCAACCTTTAGCTTACTGATACTTCGAATTCCTATCGTAATATATTCACTTGTATAGGATGTTCATTAGCTAAGTATATTCGGTACACAAGCTCGATATGTAAGTTAAATATACACATATGATTATACTTTAGTCATATAACTCTATACGTATGTCATTGCGTACTTTACGTATGCTTATCACATAATCGGTATATAAGACATTGCGAAATCAAGTAACATGGTTATATCACGTATGGTATCGTAACACTTAATCGATATGTCATTATCATCTATGGAGTTTCTTTTATAAGTTAAACATCATCATGTTACATTACCATCTCATATAACATATATCAGTAGTGTTCAGACCCTGTTTAATAGTTTAGGAATCATTTATAAGTTAACTTTCAAAATTGGATTTAAGCAAACTGTCCAGACCTGAAAGTAGCCTGGCGCAGCTGCGCCCTTGTTAAGCCTAGGGACGGCGTAGCTGCGCTGTCCCTTGGCCAGACCAGGGTTGAGCTTTTGCACTTCTGTTTCTGTCCAAAACATAACCATACTTTATTACATAGTATATACACATGTTAAAGATTCTTTCATGCTTGTAAAGTCCATCTAAGTCCAACCTTTCATGTTATAGTCCTAGATTAACATCTTTAATGGCTTAAGGTTATACAAAGTCATACAATCATATAGGCTATCATGCTTGTCATTTATACACATAAAGTGGTCACATAATCTGTGTTAGGCATGCTTATATGTGTTCATATCATTTATGCATGGCTAACATTGTTATTAGCTTTAAACAAGCCTAAATCATGCTTGTCTAACTCTCATAGTGTTTGACAAGGTGTGTGCATATAAAGGTCGTCTAGGTGATGTTAATAAGCACCTTTATGTATGCTCAAAAAAATCAGAATGCTATTTCATCATGTTCATTCAACTTGGTTTGCAAAAAGTCTGAACTTTGCTTTTGAAATCGTTATGACTTAACCCATGTATGCTAGTGTAAACCTAACATCTTTAGACTTACATTTTATGCCTTTCTAGACCACACAATCATACTCAAAAGTCAGAACATAAATATGATACATACATGTCAAAGTTCACTTCAAGAACTATAAGTTCATTTTCAAACTATAAGTTTTCTATCAATAATGTATACTAACATAGTCCAACATGTTCATGCTATGTCAAGGTACCCATATATACACGCCATACCTGTTATCATGCTTGTCTAAACAATATCGACTCGTTAACACCTAACAGATTTTAGCAGAAACAGAAAATAAAACTCAGAGCCTGGCGCAGCTACGCTGCACCCTAGTACAAACAGGGCACAGCTGCGCCGTTGCTCGGCCAGAACTGAAATGGTTTCTGTTCTGCAGAAAGCAAGGCCAAATACAGAATTTCTCTATGAATTTCATTCCAAAACAGCCACATTGTATACTAACATGATCACTAACTTATATAACAACTAACAAACGTTTCCCAATCAATTTATCATATAATTCATGCTTAATTCAAGAAATTAGAAGTTCAGGAAATGAAGAAAAGGAAATGGGAATTATACCTCTGCAAATGCTTAACTATGTTTGCTGCTATATCACTCTCCCTCAACTCAATAGAAAATCTCAGTACACTAGCTCTACTTAACAATATCTCAGCAAATTGAAATGAAGAAGGAGATAGTCTTATTTATAGAGTTTTGAATGTCCAGACAATGCTATTCCACTCAATTCCAAGCCATTGGTATGAGCAAGAACATGAAGGTTAAAAAGGAGTTGTTGATCAATTGGTGAATTCCATTATGATGCCCACTCCCCATTGAATCATTGGTTATTATCTTTGTTGAGTTTGAGAAGGAATAGGCTTAGACTAGCCTTTGCCATTACACGTGAAGAGAAATTAGGGGTGACTTTCATTATGGGACATGGCAATAAATCTCAGCAACTGGGCAACATGAATTACATACCGCACTTATGTTATTATACACATACTATATACTTAAGTTATATTCATATTCATATAATATATACTTAGGTTATAATTTCAATTAGACTCACAATGTATGTCCAATGAAGAAACAACATTACAATGTAGTAAGTTGGGGTACATATATATACATCCATGTACATTTTATCATACCGAATATAATTTAAATTGAGTTGGAATATAATTAGTTGGGTATTAACAATCCATTATTTCCACACAATTTTATTATCCCAATTGCACTTACTTATTGGAATATTAATTTGCAAATCATTGATTCATTCTAATTTAATATTACATATAGTACATCTTTAATGTCCTCACACATACAAGTTATCACATAAGCAATTCCTTCAATTTTTACTATATAGTTTCATATATTATATAGTCACATTAAAGTGTCACACTACACTTTATAATATATTTTTGTTCAACCTTGCACAATGTACAGATAACATGAATTCATATGGGTCCATTTATGTAATTCATGTGACTTACTCCCTTTTACCATATAGTTCCTATATTAAAGAGTTATATCACAAAGTCACACTATACTTTATATTATATAGATGTAGTTACTATATAATATGTGATTACATATCGTTACACTTATCAATTAATCGAACAAGCATTGATCTATTATATAAATTAATTATTTATTCATTAATCTACTATTACTCATAATAATCATCAATTAATAATATATTAGTAATTGATCATCCACTTATTAATTCCTTCTTTAATTAATTAAATCATTAGAATTCTTATCACTGTGTCACACAAGGCATTCTACGAGCTTATCATAAACTCTCCATTATCATTAATTCAATTTAAAAGTGATTTGAGTTACTCAATTCACGTCACATAAATATTTATATTATAATAAATATTCGCATTCTTATTAATATCAATATTAATATTATTCATGAAATTTACGGTTCTTACAGTAAATGCTGGTCAAACCAGTCAGGCGCGGCCGCGCTGCCCCTCAGTACAACTGGGGCGCTGGCGCGTTGCCTGCTGGCCAAATCTCCTCCTGGCGCGGGCACTCTTCGTTTACTCTATTCCAGGGCGCGGGCGCGCTGCATGAAAAACCTGTAGAATGCTGCGTTGTTGGTTTCTTCTGCTGCTGCACCTATTGGACTTTTGTTGCTGCTCCATATTTCTTCTCCTTTTGTTAATTCACATGCCAACCTTCTTTGCACTCCACCATATAACAATTGCTCGCCATCAAGCCGGTTTCTTGCCCAATCCACCCACGATGCCGCCGAAATAGTTTCCATTATGTAATCTACAAAACAAAGATAAAAAGCATTAAAAGTAACTAAAATATATGAGAATAAGCTATAGAAGTTGATAGCCAATAGGTAGGTATAAAACCTACTTATCAGCCTTAACTCCTCAGTGGGTGCGCCTCGATGATTGGTTGGTGTTGCTGTTCAATTTGTTGAGTCTGATAGCGATGCCGTCTTGTAGGAGGTCGTCTTCTAGGAGCACTCCTTGAAGATTCTGCAATTTGTTTCCCTTTGCCTTTGCCTTTGCCTTTTCCTTTCTCCCCTTCCTCTTTATTCTCCCCCTTTATGTCAGCATTTAGGGTCGAATGTCTTCGGACAGACGATTGACTCCTTGCACCAGCTCGTGCATTTAAAAGCATGTGTGGGCAATGTCATTACGATTCTCCTCAACTATGGCTTCAGTATTTGCTCTCTGTTGATGCATCATGGCCATGGCAGTGTCAGTCTATATTGCTTGAGTCATAAAATACTCTTTAAATTCGTGTAGGGAGATACTCAGCTGGTGAATCTTATCAGCAATAATAGCATTTTGTGATTCTTAAGTTTTTTGGAGAAGTTGAACTGCTTCCTTATGCTTGTTGGAAGCTTGATAGTGGATTGCATCCCTTTGGCTTAGACTGTCGCTCATCTCCCTTATGATCTCCTTCAGTATTTTTGAGAGCTCAGTTGCTAAATTACCAGGAAAAGTGTTGACAGATTCAATCATATGATTGAAGCATTGATGAATTTCCAGGAAGTGAGCTGCAAGGTTCTCCTCTGTCTCTAGGACCACTTGGCTGGTGACATCGTCGAGCTCCTCTTTGGTGGGGAGGAGAGAGTGATGATTAAAGATTTTTTGAAATTCGGGAGGGGAGGTCATAGAGTGCTCCCTTGGCCTTGGCATGCTTGTGAGAGGAAGTTCCATATCGAAATATTCATTGTGGGTGGATGAGGGAATATCTGATTGTGTAAAAGGTGCTTGGGTTTGGTGTATGAGAGAGGAGGCTGGTTCAGTATATGGGATAGTGGTCTCGACAATTAGGTTTGGTGGCTCTATGGTCGTGGTGTCGTGTAGTTGTTCAATGATTATGAATCGTTGCTCGACGACCAGAGGTTGTTGTTCGACGAGCGTTAATCATTACTGGACTACCAGAGGTTGTTGCTCGACGAGCGTGAATTGTTGCTCGATGACCATGGAGTCACTAACAGTTAGCTTGATAATAATGGAAAGTTGGTTATTTGGTCCATCAGTTACAAAGTTTTGGGACTCTGTAACTGGAAATTGGTTCAGTGGGTTAAGAACCACTTCCATCCACCTTAGCAGTTCATTAAAATGATAGAAGTTGTGTAGAGGAAAGTGGTTAACCTTGAAAGAGATAGGAATAGAGTGTACCTCATGCTCAGTCCTTGTAGACGAATGATTAGTGATCAGTTTTTGAGCAAAGTTGAGGTTAATTGGGAATCCCTGGGCTAGCACCGAAATTACTGGATAAGCATTGTATGCCCAGAACATGTGATCCCAAGAGTTGAGAATCAAGGCTCTGTGGTAGGACATCATGGGGAAGTAGGAGAACAATTGATTGCAGTTGGCTCTCCTTTCTCCACTCCAGCCTACTCCAATAATCTCAACTTCTTCTTCCTCTTCTTCTTCCCTATCTTCATCACCTTCATTTGAAATCTCCACCATAATTATCATCTCAGCATCTCTCTTTTGTTCTTCAGCATTCTCCATTTCTACACCTTCCAATTCTGCAGCTTTAGAGACTTCAATTTCTTGAGGGGCAGAGGGGGCTTCATGAGCAGCTTCTGATTGCTCCCCCTCAGGTGGAGCACTTCCTTGTTCAGGTTCTTTGAGAAACTCCCCCTCAATATGAGCTGTTCTCTCCTCAATAGCTTAGGGCAGCTGCTCCTCAGCATGAACGATAGCTTGATCAGATACATTAGGGGTTACTGCACTGTTGATGTTGGCTATCACATCAGCAATGATCCTGGTCTTATCCAAGGACTCATTATGAGAACAAGATGCTTGAGGCTCAGTTCTTTGTTCAGCTTGCTCAACAGCAGTTCTTCTTTCCTCCTCCTTTAAAGCTTCCTCATTGACAAGGACATACTTCTTGACAAGCTTTCTCTTTGTTCTCCTGGGCTCAGCCACAGCCTCAACAGATTCTATTAGTTTCCAAATACACGTTAGTTATCTAGAAGGGGGTTGAATAAATATTTTAAAATTTCTTTCTTTAAAATACTTTGTCAGTATTGATTATATTGACAGCAGCGAAATATATGTTTTGTTCCCCTTCAAGATATTGCAGTTAAGGTTTGATAAGCAGTTATGGAAGTTATAGCAGATATAACAGTTATAGCAGTTAATGAGAGACAATGAGACACATGGTTTTAAGTGGTTCAGAGCACAGAAGGCTCCTAATCCACTTTTCTACTCCACGAGTAGGAAATCCACTAAGGATGTCTCGTACTACTGAATCACTTAGATTCCTTCAAGGCCAGCAACCCTAGAACTTCTCTTAGTTTACTTAGAACTCTTCAAGTCCTCTAACTTGGTACTTCTCTTAGTTCACTTTTGAACTCTTCAAGCCCTCTGACTTGGATCTACTCTTAGTTCACTTTTGAACTCTTCAAGTCCTCTGACATGGTTCCTCACTTGGATTGACAAGTGTTGTTTAGGAGTGCTACTCAGTTGTAATTAAGCATAAGTTCTGAAGAACTGAGTAGCTATGACGCCCCCAAATTCCAGGACCGTCACGGGGTCGCTCGAATTCGGTTCGTCACGTGCTCATGGTAATACATCACAATAATAATACGACTAAATGTCGCATCGCACAGCGGAATAATTCACAACTAATACCGAATATATTACATTTAAATAATATAATTTATTCACGTCCCAAGGTCTCGTAACTTAAAAAGTGATTACATAGCTTAGACATATCTTAAGCATAAATGACCTTAACTAGTATATAATATCATAAGTTCTTTATTATAATCATAAGTCCTACATAATTTAAGCTACTCAGTAGCCTTTCCATTGCCCTTATCTGTGCCCGAAGGTCTGCACTGCTCTTCCTTAACTGAAATATTTTAGAGAAAGCAAGAATGAGCACAAATTGCCCAACAAGTAATATACAATAAGGGTGAGTAATATAATTCTCAATTCTCGAAAGGGTATAGCAAGGTTTGATAGTTCAAGGATAACAACAATATCAACAGTTCTCAATAACAGTCGCTAAGGACAGAATAATATCAATGTGATTCAATAATAAATTAATTCAAGATTTCAAGATAACTGAATACTGAGCAGTCACTAAGGACTATGAACTTCTACTAGAATTAACAGTATTAAATTGAAAATCCAACAAAAATAGGCACAACAGGTGATTAGCCTAAAGAACCATACGTTATGCATAACAATCAATCATACTCAAGTGCGCGCGTCGGTTCTCCGATAAATATATTTTGTTCTTCTCAGTCAAATACAAGATCCCGCACCAATCAATTGGTTTGGGTCGCTTTTCAATAATATAAGTCTAGCCGAATCAAATGGCATAGACACTTTAACAATATTCAAGAACAATACCAAGTTCAACATGAATAATAGCTTTAATGAAATTAGAGTTCAAGTATGCTAATTCAATTCAAACGATTAAGTAAAGAAACTAGTTCGCAATATACAAGGATAGAATACTTGTACCGTAAAAGAGTGTAAGTTAGGAAACTTGCATCCAAAGAGATAAGGTTTAGATACTTGCCTTATGCGTAGTTTACTCACGTAAAGCTAGCCAACACTTTCGAATCCTATTTATAAAGTATTACATGTATAGGATTTTCATTAGTTAACACATTCGGTACATAAGCTTGTTACTCAAATTAAATATACACACATTGTATTACCTTAGTCACACGTCATTACATACTTATACACATTCGATATGAAATCAAATTATAAGTAACCATGAATTCAAATAGCATTCGTATAGCATTATGTCATTTTTAATCGATTAGGCTTTCATTAGCTATGGAATTACTTTTCTCAATTAAAACATCTTCATGGTATGTTACTATCAAATATCAGTAACAATTAGTCTTGTTTAGCAACTATAGCATTGAGGTGAGTTATCTGCCAAAAGTCAGATCAACAAAACTACCCAGATTTCATTTTGGCCTGGCGCAGCTGCGCCCTAGTTAGGCCTAGGGGCGGCGCAGCTGCGCTTCCCCCTAGCCAGACCAGGGTTGGGCTGTTGCTGTTTCTGTCTAACACATAAGCATACTAAGGCAATTACACTTAACATATATTCATGCTAGAGGACTTTTCATAAGCTTATGACCATCTTAAGTTCACTTTTACATGTCATGGTCTAGTTTAGGATCGCCACGGGAATTAAGGCCAAATAGGGTCATATAATTACAATGCATACAATTTAATCATAGATTCTTGCGAGAAGGTCATATCAATTGTAATATACATGTTTGCGATTGTCCACATCATTTATTCTTAACTAGCATTGTTTATTACTTTAAAACATACCTATACTTACACTTGGTTTACTACCATTATATCAAACATATAAGAGTCATGCTTAGAGACATAATGAATGTAAACATGTCATTTTACATTCTAAGAACTTAACTACTCATACTTAATGCACTTGGTTCGGAAGCATATCCAAGTTTGCTTTTGAATCCATTTTAAACTTGAACAACGTAATTTAACACATACAAGGCAACTTCAAAGCTCTTATCGTATATAGTCAAGTCATATTGTGGTTCTTTGGTCTTTGAACTAATCTCCATACTTTGCTTCTTTCAAATTGATTCAGTTCCTCTTGCATGGCTTCAATCCATCTTTCATCTTGCATTGCATCTTCAATCTTCTTGGGCTTTATTTGAGACAAAAAACTCAAATAGAAACATTTATTCTGAGTTGCAGATCTTGTTCTGATTCTAGCTGTTGGATCACCAATGATCAGATCTTGAGTGTGATTCCTTGCCCATCTGTTCCCTGTTAGAACATCAGTTCTAGGGCCTTCTTGTTTGAACTCCTCAAGATTGATTTCTGGTTCTTGTTGGTCAGAATCGTTGTCTGGTTCAGCCATCTCTACGATTTCTTCTTCAGACACTACGATTCTTTCTTCAGGAATTACTGTCGTAGTGTTAAACTAGACCACTTCATTCGTAGTGTCGGTATCTTCAATCGTAGTGTCTTATGGTGCAGACTTGTTCGAGTTTGTTTCATCAAAGATGATGTGGATTGAGACTTCAACACTTAGTGTCTTCTTGTTGAACACTCTATAAGCTTTGTTGTCTGTGGCATATCTAAGGAAGATTCCTTCATCTGACTTGGGTTGGAACTTAGTTAGATATTACTTCCCATTGTTGAGAATGTAGCATATACAGCCGAATACATGGAAGTATCTGACATTTGGCTTTCTTCCTTTCCACAGCTCGTATGGAGTCTTCTTCAACGTAGAGTGTACAAGAGATCTATTCTGTGTATAGCATGCAGTGTTGATGGCTTTTGCCCAGAAGTATTCAGGCAGATGAGCTGCTGTTAGTAGAGTTCTTCCAGCTTCTATCCGTGTTCTGTTCTTCCTTCCAGCTACTCCATTTTACTGAGGAGTTCATGCTGCTGAGAAGTTGTGGCTGATGACGTTGTCTGCGCAGAACTGATCTATTTCTGAAAAGTTAAACTCTCTGCCATGATCACTCCTTATTGCCTTAATAGTCTCTCCTTTTTCATTCATCACCAGCTTGAACATCTTTATCAGTTAGGAGCTTGTCTCATCTTTTGAGTTAAGAAAGAACACCCATGTATATCTAGTGTAGTCATCCACTACGACCAGTGAGTATCTCTTTCCTCCTAGGCTCAAAGTTGGAATTGGCCCAAAGAGATCCATATGCAGTAATTGTAGGGGCCTGTCAATTGAGTTGACTAATTTGCCTTTGAATGAGCTCCTTGTTTTCTTTCCAAGTTGGCATGCGTTACATGGTTTTCTTTGATGAAGCTGAACTTGGGTAAACCTGCTACCAGATCTTTGGAGGCCAGCTTAGACATACTCTTAAAATTGAGCTGAGATAATCTTCTATGCTAAAGACAACTTATTTCTTTAGATGCTTTAGCAAGAAAGCATACTGTCTCATCAGAACTGAGCTAAGCAAGGTTAACAGTGTATATATTTCCTTCTCTTGTTCCTGTCAGCTTGATAGAGGATATCTCCAGATCTCTGACTTGACACTGATTGTTGAGAAAGGTGACTTGATGGCCTTTATCTCATATTTGGCTGATGCTAAGAAGATTGTGCTTTAGTCCATCAACATAAGACACTTTGCTGAAGGACACCGCACCATTCCCAGCTGATCCATAGCCTCTTGTCTTGCCAGACCTGTTATCTCCAAAGATAACTGTTGGTCCGTCCTTCTCTGTATAGTTCGACAAGAAGGCTTTGTTCCCGGTCATATGCCTTGAGCAACCACTATCCAGATACCATGTTGTAGTCGTGGTGTTCATTTCTTGTAGACAGATTCAGCTTTCATGTTGGTACCCAGACTTGCATGGGTCCTGCAATGTTAGTACCCTTAGGAACCCAAATCTGCTTGACTTTGGGTCTCCCATATACAATATTATGAAAGCATGATGCGGCTTTATGACCAAATCTTCCACATACAAAGCATCCAATATAATTTTTGTGTGTGTATAGATTCTTTCTCCATTTGGACTTGTGTGGGTATTTGTTGGCCTTACCCTTATATTGCATCTTCCTTTTCCATGCAACCTTAGAGTTCAGGTTTTGTGCTGAGTAAACCGCATCACCATGATTCCTTCCAAGTTAATATATGGAGTCAGTTTTACTTGACTCTACGATTCGTTGAGGTCGGGCAGTGGTGACTGAGTCACTCTTCACCTTTCTGAATCCTAGTCCAGCATGAAATCCATAGTGTTTAGGAACATGTCTTGGATCAGAAGAACAAGGTTGCACTGGTTCATCCTTCTGTGTGGACTTTACAAATGTGATACTTCTATTTAAATTAGAAGCACTACTCATGTTAGTTTCCTTTATCTTTTTCACACTGGGTTCTGAGGTAGATTCCCCAAACCCTAAGCCTGTTCTATCAGAGACACTTCTCTGATTGGATATCTGGGAGTCCATGGATGAAGAAGATCTATTCTATGTGGAGATAGTTTTTTCTAGCTCCTTAATTTTAGAGGTTAGATTTGACTCTCTTTGCATACTCAGTTCATTGGTCTCTATCAAGATTTTATTCTCAGCTTCAAGCTTAGAGAGAGTCATAACTTAGTAGAGCTGCTTCCAGCTCTTTTTGAACTTTCTCTTTCTCCTTTTGAAGATCAGTATAATCTTTAGTTAGAACTCTTAACCATCTCATATTTTGATATAGGTCAGTTGACATGTCAAGAATGCCAATTCTTAAATCATTAATGTCTATATCAGGAGAGTTGAAATCAAATACCTCATCTATGACTGCTTCAGCATCTTTCCTGCTGAGTGTATCTTTGGCCATCAGACATATGTTAGCTTTCTGAGGTGCTTCATCATCTTCAGACTCAACATTGGTGTCGTTGTCTGAATCACTCCAAGAGCTTACAGCTACAAGCCCTTTGTCTTTCTTCTTATTCTTCTTATAGCCTTTAAGCTCCTTCTTTGGATTTGACTTTCTTTTTAGCTCCTCTCTGATAGGCTTATTGCAGTTGGCAATGAAATGACCAGACTTCTTGCAGTTATAGCATAGGTCACTGATCTGCTCCTTACTGCTGTTCTTGTTAAATCTTTTTTGGTTTGTTGCTTCTTCCTTTGAGTATGAGCCTTCTAAATCTTCTGGCCAGCATTGCAGCTTCATCATCATCATTATCATTATCCTCATCATCTTCCTCAGAGTCAGATTCATCTTCAATATGTGCTCTAAAGATTTCTTCCTTAGCTTTAAGAGCAACTCCTTTATCCTTCTTTCTTCCTTCTGACAGAGTTTCTGCACGTTGAGTTAGTTCTAGCTCATAAGTAAGAAGGTTTTCATAGAGTTGTTGAACTATCATCGCATGCAGATTCTTTGACTCTCTAATTGCAGTGGTCTTAGCATCCCATCTACTTGGCAGGGATCTCATGAACTTGATGACTAGATGTTTATTTGGATAGGTCTTTCCATAAGCTCTTAGAGAGTTGAGCAGCATTGTGAATCTTTCATAGGTTGAAGTGACATTTTCTCCAGGAACATGGGCAAACATCTCATACTGTTGAGTCTGTAGAGATTTCTTATTTTCTCTAACTTCTTCAATTCCTTCATGCATGATGAGCAATGCCTCCCAGACTTCTTTGGCAGTTTTACAGTTGACCACGTTTTCAAATAAATCATCTTCTAAGGATTGGAACAAAATATTCTTAGCCTTCTTGTCAAGCTGAACATTTTTCTTCTCATTTTCAGTCCATTCAGATTTGACTTTGATAACCAATTTGTTTGGATCTTCTGAAGTTGGTGCAAGCCTTGCTGGAACATAGGACCCATTTAGAACTGTTTCAAATAGATCATCATCTATTGAATCCATATAAGCCTGCATCCGAACTTTCCAGTTGGTAAATTTATCTTTGTTGCACATAGGTGGGTTGCTTCCTCCACCTGCTCTGATACCAATTGTTAGTTTCCAAATGCACGTTAGTTATCTAGAAGGGGGGTTGAAGAGATATTTTAAAATTTCTTTCTTTAAAATACTTTGTCAGTATTGATTATACTGACAGCAGCGGAATATATGTTTTGTTCCCCTTAAAGATATTGCAGTTAAGGTTTAATAAGCAGTTATGGCAATAATAGCAGATATAACAGTTATAGTAGTTAATGAGAGACAATGAGACACAAGGTTTTAAGTGGTTCAGAGCACACAAGGCTCCTAATCCACTCTTCTACTCCACGAGTAGGAAATCCACTAAGGATGTCACTTACAACTGAATCACTTAGATTCCTGCAAGGCCAGCAACCCTGGAACTTCTCTTAATTCACTTAGAATCTTCAAGTCCTCTGACTTAGTACTTCTCTTAGTTCACTTTTGAACTCTTCAAGCCCTCTAACTTGGATCTGCTCTTATTTCACTTTTGAATTCTTCAAGTCCTCTGACATGGTTCCTCACTTGGATTGACAGTTGTTGTTGAGGAGTGCTAGTCAGTTGCAATTAAGCATAAGTTTTGAAGAACTGAGTAGCGAAGCAAGCTTTCGTCTTTCAGGATCGTAGAGTTGATCGTTGAGTGTTCTTGAACTTTTCTCAATGTATTCTTTCTTTTCACTTCTTCCTTGCTTAGTCTGAATCCTTGTCTGATTTCTTTATAAAAGAGCCATTCAAAATATGTCCGTTTGAATGCTCCCGTTGCTGCATTTAATGCTTTAGACGTTTCTGTGCAGTTGATGTTGACATCCTGTTTTCCTGCTGCACTGCCGACTAGCCCACTGACATAGCAGACTGCAACTTCACCTAACACCTGAAAAGGTATTTTCTGCAGGCAGTTTAATCCTTTCCTTAGCTTCTTCAATACGGTTCTTCGATTTGAACTAAGGATGAATATGGAATCACTGGGACTATTAAATTGTCAACGGCTATTAGCATTTCTTCATTTGTTGCTCTTCCTCCCTTCATTAGAACTATGATCTTTGATGATGACTGGTGGAGCACTACGATTATGATCATTGTACCATAATCGTTATGTGTTGGCTTGCACAGCTTGACTCAGACTTGATCGTAAAGAACACTATGATTTCTCTCAAGCTCTTTGGAAAACTACAATTCCTTCGTGCTTGTCTTTCAGACTCCACACCTTCGAAAGCACTCGGCGATTATAAACTTGGCTCGCCAGATGCTCAGATCTTCTTCATGATTCTTAGTGTGGCTTTCAAGGCAGACTACGCTTATGATGTGGTCAGTCAAGCTCCACGAGTCTTGCCTTGACCTCTGCAAACTTGATTCATTTGGCAAACTACGATTCTGAGTATCTTCGTTTAAACTCCACGATTCTACCTTGTCTTTGTGACACCCCCGAATCCGGGTCCTCTGACCCTGGTTCGGTCGCCACGAAACAATACTAATATCCACCTTTAAGTAACATACGATAACTAAACTGCGGAATATAATAAATGTACGTCGTTCATTCAAAAGGTGTTACTAGTCCCAAGATTCGATAACCTTAATACATCAATACAAATATACCCTAGAATAAACATTAGGGTTCATATTACATTAACAGTAATTAAATAAATCATAAAGACAAAGTCTGCTCCTTGCAAACCATCCTATATCTTTCCTTTACCCTTGTCCTTCCCTGAGGGCTCTGCCTCAACTGCAATATAAGTCATGATATAGCAAGAATAAGCAACAAGTTTGCTCAGCAAGTTTAAATACAACAATAAAGGATATATCATGATGAATGGAAAAATATCTGACAATGATTTCAACAAAATGAATATCTTAAAGATTCAACAATATAAATGTTAGAATGATTCAACAATCTGTATGATTCAATACTATGAATATCTGTATAATTCAATGATATGAATATCTGTAAGATTTAATAATATGACTATTAAAAGTAAAGATAATAATTGCCTTTAGAATGACTGATAGTCGAGTAGACTCTGAACTATAACTTTCCAATGGGTTCAATAGCTAATTGACCCTTTTAGAATTACTGGCTTCTGGCTCCAGAAACTAAGTACCTCGAGGAGATCAGCCTCGGGCACAACGTGAATATGCATAACACTTATATCTGCTTACTCGTATCATATATATTAGATACCTGGGAACATTCCTACATATGAGGGGTGTTCTGTTCCGTATAAGAATCCTTACCATCAATTGGTTTGGATAGCTTCAAAGAAAACTTCATACACTAGTCTGACCGAGCAAAGGTTCAGACTCTGACTGACATAGTTCAAGAAATTTAGAACCTTGAATAATGTACAAGTCCAAGACTGTACGAGCTCAAATGCACTAGGTGCGGACATCAATAATATCAATCTGGAATAATTGATAAGTAATTAAACCACTAAATAACATGCTTGGAAATAAAGTTCAAGCAATTAAGTAAACAACTTTCGATTCAACAATAACCTACTCAATACAATATGAGAAGGATAGAGAACTTGCACAAAGTGAAGTTTAGAATTTGCACAATATATGAATTTGTGTAAGTTCGGGGAACTTGCACAATACTCAATGTGTGAAGTTCGAGAAACTTGCACAATACTCAACATGTGAAGTTCGGGGAACTTGCACAATACTCAACGTGTGAAGTTCGGGGAACTTGCACGATAATAGATTCCTTGCATAAAATAAATGCATAGGCTTAGACACTTACAACATCAAAGAGTGAAATTCGGGGAATTTCACCATAATACATCCCTTGCATAAAGTAAATGCATAGGTTAGGACATTTGCTTACAACATTCTTTGAGTAAAGTAAACATAAAGATAAGATACTTGCACAATATACGAGTTTGTATAAGTTTGGAGAACTTGCATATTAAAGAAATGAAGTTCGGGAATTTGCAAAATAACCAAAGTGTGAAGTTCGGGGAACTTTCACAATACAATAATAACCAGCTCAATACAATATGAGAAGGATAGGAAACTTTCACCAAAAACAAGTGAAGTTTAGAAACTCGCTTACACGGTTCATTAAATAAGGTAGTACAAGAATTTAAAATACTTGCACAATAAAAGTAGGGTTCAAAAAAACTTGCAATACAATAATAACCTGCTCAATACAATATGAGAAGGATAGGAACTTGCACAACAAAGGTGAAGTTTAGAATCTCGCTTACTCGAGTCATTGAATAAAGTAATACAAGGGTCTAGAATACTTACCTGATTGCTCAGCTACAATTAATTCTAGCTTTAATAAAACTGCATTGGAACGACCTAACATTAACAAGTCGATCTCTCCAATTAGTATATATAAACTAATATAAGTTCACACATACAAGGATCTAGTCATTATATAATTCTATCACATAGTTCACGTAAGTCAATCTAATCCTGCCTTTAGATTTACTAACTTTAGATTACTTAGTTTCTATGCGTCAATATAGGCTTGAACATATAGCACTTCCAGTTACTGATATAAATCAACACGCATGCTTATCAAGTTTATCTAATTCAAGTTCGTAAGCTAACATGTTCTTTTTATGTTCTCTTCAAGACCACATGTTTTTATGTCGGACATTCATATACTTTAAACTAATACAAGTTCATGCTTCAAAGGTTCGCTACTCCGGTTATACTATCTCATAACAAGGCTAAACAATACCTAATATGTATGCTTGAGTATACTACACAAATATACTTCAAATCACATAGTTCATATTTGAAGTTCATTTTCTATGATTAAGCATGCATATGTGAAATCTGTGCATAAATAAACGAGGTTCATGTCAATACGTCTATAGGCATAATGACATCCTAATAAACATGCTTGCATGTTCATAATATAATTCGCATGGTAATCATTGCTAGTTAGTTTCCACATTCTAAGTTTCCTATTTGCAAAGTACACTAAGTCAAAAAGACAACACGGTACATGTAAAGCATCTCGTAACCGTTATTCTCATGTATTAGAACGCATACATAAGTCACATACATGTATCTAAGTGGTCACAATCTAAAAGACACAAGTCTTGGTTATGATTACTTTGAAAGTCCTTAAGTTTCGCTTGAAAAACCTCTTAAAGCTTTCAATCAAGTATGCTAACGTGTTTAACATTTTAAACATGCAATTCAAGTTAATATAACCCATGCTATTATGCTCATAATATCAGAAATTGTACATGTTATGTCCATGATAAAGTTCACTTTTGAATTTGCAAGTTTCCCTTTTTAAAACATTTATTTTCATTTCAACAAACATGTGGCCAAGACATATACGTGTGGCCTGATGGAATACTTACTTATATTATGTCTACGCACCTATATATATATATTAATCATGTATACATATTTGCTAAAATCAGAACACTGGCATGCTTCATATATGTTACGTTCGTTCACGAAATCTTAAGTTTATTTCATAACTATATGTTGTTTCATAAACCTTGTATGCAAACATAGCAAAACACGTTTACACAATGTTCATATACTCATATAAGTATATTAAGCTAGTTCACATGTCTGTCCTAATAAGGTATTACATGATGACATGGCAGGCTTGTAGCAGAAAAACAAAATCTATTTTCTAAGGCCTGCGCAGCTGCGCTGCAACCAGGCATAAACCCGGCGCAGCTGCGCCGGCGTCTGGTCCAACCAGAGAATGGATTGCTTCGGCAGTTCCTTCAGCCCATCTTAGAAAACAATTTCGAATCCTATCTAGGCATGCTATAATACATTTTTATCATGCTTATGATCTTATATAATACATAACAACATATCCCAATCCATTAATTACTCAATCCATGAACAATTTAATAATCAAGAACTTTGAAAATTTTACAGAAAATGAGAATGGGAAGTGATATACCTCTGTTAAAGGAACTTGCTGATATCTCTCACCCTCTCAATTCACAGACTCTCACTATAATGTATACTCACTCTAGCTTGCTTGGTAGGATTCTTAGCAATTGCAATATAGAAGAAGAGAAGAACTCTTATATAGGAAATTCATTACACAGACATTTCAATTCTCCATTAGAACAAATCAAAGGAATAATTATTTGTACAGTGGTTAAGGAATGGTAGGTGAGTAGTTGGTGAGTTCATCATGAACTCCACACCTCTTGAAATCATTAGCTAGCATTGATAAATTTGAGAAGAAGATAGGCATGTGTAGGCTTGTGGTTGTTCACGTGAAGGAGAGAAAATTGAGGATGGGACTCTAATTATGGGACAACCACTAATCTCAGCAATCTTGCAATGTGTGGATAATATATGGCCATACTTAGGCTATATAATATAATACACTTATGTTATATGATATATATACACATAGTATATACTTAAGCTACATGTATCCATTCCATATATATTTAAATGGGAGCTACAATGTTATTTCTAATGAACAAATAATGATATAATGCATCAAGTAAGGTATATACATATAATCCATGTACATTTTTTATTAACACCGAATATAAAGCAATTGGGTATTATCATTGTTTATTATTATAACAGTTATTATTACAATTATAATAACTTTATAGAATTCAATATTAATTAACAATTGAACTTACTATATGTCAATAGGGTATACATTAAGGTTACGTCATGTTACATAAGCAAAATATTATGTAACTTACACAATGAAATTAATCTTACTATATAGTCTATATGTATAATACATAGCCACATTAATGTGCCCATTGCACTTTATATAATATATAAAGGTAGCTACCTTATACCAAAGGTTTAATATAACATATACTTGCATATAACAATTAATCAATTAACCAAGTAAATATAATATTATTATATTTATTAATCTCTTACTTATTAATTATTATTTATTCATAATAATAATTAATCAACACAAAATCAATTAATTACTCCCAATTCATTAATTATTATTTATTCATAATAATTATAAATCAACAACAATAATAATTTCATACGTTATCAATTAATTACTTAAATAAAAATAATTAATCACAATTAACTCTCTACACTATATTCAAGTAAATTTGAATATATAATTTACTAACACTTTTTATCAATTCTCTGATATAAAAGTCTCAGGGTTAATCTACTAAGTTAAATAACCATTAGTGATTCCCTTTAATAAAAATCCTAGCATTTATTCGCATAAATTAAATCACATAAGCACATAACCATATAAGGTTTAAATAAGTTTGAAAAATTAACTCCTAAATATTTTAAATCACATATAAAATTAATAAGGAGCCTAAAATTCCAGGTCGTTACAGTCTTCTGCAGACTATAATACTCTTGGCAAACTACGATTCTGGATATCTTCGTTTAAGCTCCACGATTCTTCCTTGTCTTCTGAATGCTACCTTTGACAGAATACGATTCTGTCAAGGCCTTACCTTTTATAGCTCAAATAGATCAACCTAACAAATTTGATCTTTTCTTCTATATATTTATTTATATAAATGATAAACATTAAAGCTCAGATCAACCTAACATTTTTGATCTATCATCTAAGTCCTTGAACATATGATCATTCAAGGACTGTACACTCAAACATTTATATTTACTTTCAATATCAAATTTGAATATGCAATTCCCAACAGATTCTTCAGCTTCAGCCATGACAGTGTGTTCAGGCTGAGAAGTTATTGCAGCACCTCCCTCTTGAATGATAGTAAGTCTGGACTCAACGATTGGTGAAGACTCCACGATCTTGGTGAGTGTAGACTTCTTTACTCGATGGTTGCGCTTCTTTTTCTGAGGCTTAGAACTTCCTTCAGCCTTATCCTCACTATTCTTCTTCTTCTTCTTCTTCTTCTTCTTCTCCTTCAGAACTTCTTCTGGTGATTCAGTCACTTCCAGGGTGAGTTCCCTTTGTGAGAAGAAACCTAGAAACTTAGTGCCAGAACCCCCTTGAGATGTATCAGTGGTTGAGCCTTGAGGCTCTTCTATCATCTGAACATTTTCCTTCAATTTCCTCTTACCCTTACTCTTTCTAACCAGAGCAGAGGGTTCCTCTTGATTGACTTCTTCTTCTTCCTCAACTTCCTTCACAGTTGACATATTTCCCTGCTGAACAGATTTCTTCACTTCACCAGTCCTTCCACTGGACTCAGACATCATCTTCACGTTCTCTGTAGGGTTCCTCTTCCAATTTTCAAAGAGCTGTTAGGTCATTCTTTTGTTGGCGTTGATGGGTGCTCCTTCCTTGTCTCCAATTTTGTCTCCCAGAGCAGATTGGAGAATAATGCTTATGAATCTCCCATAGAGCATTTTTCTTGAGCTCTTTTCCTTCTTCAAACTGAGAATCCACTTCCCAATCCATCCCATGAGTAAGGCTCCATAGTTGATTTGGGATTTGAAGCAGATGGCTATTATGATCTTCAGTTGGTTCTCATTCACAGAGTCATGCCCAGAGCTCTTGCAACATATGCATTTTCGAACAATATCAGCCAGAAACACGTACTTCTGGGGAAATTCTTTCTTCTTGTAACCCTTGATGCCTTGAACCTTCTTGTGGTGCATCCTCTTTAGACCTTCATGAAAGTCGATGACGCTCAGAGACAAAAAGCCCTTTTATTTAAACCCTAGGGCCAGGTTTATATCTTCAGCTCCTAGCCTAATCTGCACACCCTTGACCTTTATAGTGATGATGTCATTCTCAAAGACTCCATTGTAGTAGAACTCTTTCACCAACTTTGGGTAAATCCTTGTGCTAATGCTCAGAGCTTCTTCCAGACCTGCCTTCTTCAGAAGGGAAAGAATCTTGTGAAACTGTGGGTCAGCGGTCTTAAACTCATCGAAGCATAATTTGTAGCCCGATTCAACATTGGAAGCAGCCATTGATTACTTAGATTTTTCTGAGACGAACAAGGTTAGCTGAGCATTCTGAAAGCAAGGGTTTCTGTGAGAGACAAAGAGAGAGAGAGATAAACTTTTGAAGTTCAAAGGTGAACTAACAAAAGATATTTCAAAATGTATTTATAACTTCCCTCTTCTCGTTCTGCAGAGTGGGGCACGTGTTGTGTTCTGCAGGACTCCACGATTTTAAATCGTATAAAAAGTACTGATTTTCCCTTAGCTCCCCTTGAGCTAGTGTATCCTTCAGGATGACTACGATCATCTGGGCTGCTCCACGATCGTTGTCTCTACTCATGCTTCTACACTGGTCCTTGTAATGCATTCTGAATCAGCATCCCTTCTGAGTTAAGGTTGCTCAGGAAGAGCCAACCTCTTAGTCTAAAACTAAGGGTCAGGTTTGTCCCTGAGGAGATTATCAGAAGAGCTGCTTAGACTTGGTAGAAATGCTGTCATCACAGTGGGTTTCTGTTGGGTAAAATCTAGTTACGCACAACACGAAAGTATACGTGGTCAACAAGTAATAAAGTGAAAGTAAAGTATCGTTCCCACGAGAAATTATTTAATAAGAATCATCAAGTACTAACCCGTAACCAACTCAATCTTATTTTTAAACGAATGAATTTCAATATATAATTAAACTACTTCTAACTACCACTAATTACCACTAGTTAAATTCAGATTACGGAGATTTAAGATCACAACTTCACTTATTGCTTCATTTAATCTAACACACTTCTCATCAATCATTCTCCCTATTCTGAATTGTTAATCAAGAACACGAAAGCAAATATAACCACCTCACAATGCATCATACCATACTCACTCAAATCCACAGATGATAGAATTAAGAAAGACACCCTAATTAACTAATTCACTATATTTCTATGTGAATTACAATTAAAAAGGATTTAATCACAAGTTCTCTATTAGATTACATATGGCGTAAAGGAATATCTCTATCCTAAACACGAATCATAATTTCCATCTATGTAGAAATTACAAACACATGCTATCATGATCAGATCTGAATCTATACTCCTCAATCAATTTCATATAGATTATCACGGTAATTGTTAGCTAGGCAATTAAGCAATTAATTCCAAATCATAATAGATAATTCACAACAATAGATCACAATAATTAATAGAGAAGCATAATAAAATAAATTACACAATAATATCCATTGCAATCTTAAACAAAGAATTAGTTCATTGAATTAAAACTAAGAATCCACAATTGAATACACATTAAAAGATAAGAAAAAGATTAAGGAAAAGAATTGAATCTGTTGCCGGCAAATTTGTCCTCCTTCTTGCTCTTGATCTGGATCTCCAATAGCCTCCAAGTGCTTCAATCTCCAAATCCCCTTTCAACTAGGGTTTATTATTATAATGGAAAACTAAAATAAAACTATTTATAATCTAAATAAAACTAAACTAATAATAGTCCTTAAGTTAATATCTAATATCCTATATATCTAAGATTCCAGACTGCTCCGCCCAATTCCTAATTAAATAAGATATAATATACTAAATTACACTCCTGTTGCAAATAGGTCAAGTCCCCCCTTTTTTCGCACAAGGCTAAGTCCCATATATATATATATATATATATATATATATATATATATATATATATATATATATATATATATATATATATATATATATATATATATGTATATTATAATCGTAGCCCACTTATCAATTGAAACCCCACAATCCACGTCATCGGTCAAGTCCCTTATTATAGCCTTCATGCTGCTTGTGTCACCTTTAATATCCCAGCAATAGCCGCCTTAGACCTTTTAATTCCTTATTGTAGGATATCCGCATAGGACAAGGAATTATATGTGTAGCAGCCTTGGAAGTAGGAAAGGATTTTGAGCTGCTTCCGTGCGTGGCTCTTCTTTCCGATTTATATCATGCTTTCCTTCAGAATCCCTTATACACTATCCGAATAAGAAAAAGACTCAACATATTTTCTGCCGCCTCCCCGCCCTAGTGGGGAGTCTTCAAGCGACACACCCCGCCCCAGCGGGGGTCGGTACTGCCCAGCCGGCTCAAAAGTTCCAAGACCCATAATATTTTATTCATGCTGATTCCATGAGCTACTTCCGTATGTTTCACGGCTTTTGCCATATATATATGCTGCTAATCTCTTTGCAAGCTGCTGCAATGATGGGCCCATGATACTTATCCTACTTGCATGATTTCGTGGCTATTGTCCATCCTTTGCCAGCTGCATTTTAATGTGACAAATAGGATCCCTCCTCAAGCATGAAAGCCTTTACATGTGCAAATTGAATTGAATCCGTGGCCCACTTACTATTGCTTGTATTTGGCTGCTGATCTCTGGCCCACATACATATACGCCGCCGAATTGAATTGAATTGAATTATTTGCGGCCCATATTAATTGAGAATGACGTGAATTAATTGTTCAATTGGGTCACTCCAATAGGCTTTACATCTGCGTTTGTCCTGTTTCCACATTTTGGCTCTAATTCTGTTGGTCCACTAAATGAATGCAAATTTATCCTTTAAAGCTCCTTTTTTAATTCCTGCACATAAAAGTATAAACCGAGGTAAAATGATAGTAAAATCACTTGAAAACCTTAAGACTCAAGCTATTAAGACTATAGATTAGTGGGTATTAAATCCACTCATCAAATACCCCCAAACTTAAGACTTTGCTTGTCCTCAAGCAAAACACTATTTAGAATCCTCTAGCAATGATCCCCTCAGGAAATTAGTTAATATGAATTTGAACAGTTGCCTCAAAGGTTGCAACAAATGATAACCCACATAAAATTTCAAAACAATGTCATGTCTAAAATTTCAACAGCTTTCATCAGTTCCACATCTACTCATGATCTTTTAAGTGTGTGTGTGCATCCACATGTTTAAACTAGTCATAATTTAGATAAGATCAACCAATACTCATAAAAGATTTTCAAAAACAACTCTCAAAACTTCTTATCACATTAATAGCCGCTAATCAAGATAAATCACAATTTTTTTTCTTGAGGATCAACCGGATATTTAGACATTTAAGCACATATGAACCCTTCCCAAGTACTTCAAAAATATTTTTTTCTTTTTAATGAGTGCGTTTTACGCTCCATCTCACTTTCTAGTTCCATTTAAACGAGTGCGTTTTACGCTCTATCTCGTGCATGTGTTTATGGGGAGTGCATTTTACGCTCCGTCTCGACCCACCACATGATTCAATTATTCAACTCGGGAAGGTTCTAATTTTTTTTCAAAAATTCTCTAAGGTTTCCCCCAAACTTATGTGAGTGCCTAATTTTCACTTGGAATGATGCTCAAATAAGATTTCTCAAGTTGCAATGGTACCTTTCATAAGCATTTAGCCAAAAAATTTCAATCTCAACTGGCTAAACAAATGGATATATGTAATTTTTTAAAAAATTCGCAAGTAGTGTGAAACCAACTAATGAGTTGAAATATAGACTAAGCATGCTCATCAATTCTCCAAGAGCTAACAACATTAACCACCCACTTATCATTGGCCAAAATTAAATTCCATCAAAACATTGCCCAAGTGAATGCTAAACATGATAAATACCCCCAAACTTAAAACAGACATTGTCCTCAATGGCTAAGATAGGGAAAATTAAAAGAGAGGACTTCCCTGAAAATATAACAATTTTCCTCCTTGTTTACTAAGTCTGAAGAATAGGTTAGGCACATTGGAATGAATCGGGCACCACACTCGAGTTGGACTTGACTAACCTGTGAACATGATAGAAGCAAGTTTATTAAATCATAAAAAAAAATTAAATAATCTATTAAATAATATAAAATCTAAAAAAACTAAAAATAAAAATTAAACTTGAACTTGGGTTGCCTCCCAATAAGCGCTTGATTTATAGTCCTTCAGCCGGACTTTTTATGGTCAACGCTATCCAATTCCTCTTCGAAAGTTGAGGAACCCTCCATCCATCAGTAGAAAATAATCCTTTGGGAAGTTCCCACACGCGATGGTCAGTGCATCAAACTCACCTAGCATTCTCTTATTCGGTATGATCTTCATGAATAAGGTCCAACAGCTAGGTGTTGTCTCCATTGTGTATGTGATCACTTTGGGGCTTGGAAGCTTGTCACACACAATGAGCTCTTCGTCTATTTTCTCTTTCTCGTCCCACCATGACTTCAAAATTGTACTCGCTCTAATGTCATCAAGAGCTTTGCCGACGACATGACTACCCATCGGGCATGGTTTTGCAAATCTGACTGACTCTTTGATCTTTGGTGGAGGCCCATTTAGATCTTTGTCGACCTCTATTTCATTATTCCCAATTGTCTCCACACTTTCTATATCTTGTGGCTTTTTCAGTGGCAGATTTGGTTCGGATTCTCCGTCAGTTTCGTCATCCATGTCATAAAGCCAAGTATTTGGAGGACAGTTGTTTGAGGCGTTGGTAAGTTGTTCCATCTGATTATTAAGATTTTGAGTTGATAACTCTTGATCTTGAATTGAACTCTCTTGATTAATCCTCCTCTCCTCTATGTCTGCTACGAACTTGAGCCACCATTCCCTCAGCGCTAAATTATCTGTTTCTGTTTCAGAATCCATGTAATTAGGACCATTTGGTGGGGTAGTGATGAGTTGCTCTATCTGATTATTAAGATTTTGACTTGATAACCCCTGACTAATCTTCCCCTCCTCTTGATCTGCTGTGACGTTTGATATGAGTTCCTCCAGATTTGACTTTTCTTCTTGTGGCTCATCCAATAACAGATTTGATTCTGGCTCTCCATCAGTTTCGAAATCCATGTAATTAGGACCAGTGTTTGGAGGAATGTTGTTCACGGCTTTGGTCATTTGCTCCAGCTGAATTGCTAGATTCTTCATTTTCGTCCGTAGAGATTTCCTCGCCGCATCATTTTCTGTTTGGATTATGGCCAAAGCCTCTTCCCAACCTAGCTTTTCTTCTTGTGGCAATGGAGGTGGACATGAAAATTCCGGTGTGTATGATGGATTTGGAGCATAGTATTGGTCATCATAATTGTAGCTCCATGAAGAATCCAAGTGATACCCCCAATCTTGATGATAGTTAGGCTCAGCATAGTTGTTGAGGTAATCACCACTATACGGTGCTGGTTCAAAACTGACGGTGCATTGATGACTCGAATGATTGCCAGCACAATAGTCACACGTAACTGCCATCCTTCGACTCCGTTGGGCTGCGATAACCTCCAACGTCTTCGAAAGCTTTTCAATCTGTGCTAATATAAGTTCATCAATCTCTGTTTTCCTTGGTTGAGTCATGTTCGTATATGGCCATTGATAATTGAATTCAGCCATGGTACCTGAAAAAAAAATAGGAAGAGAATTAAATAAATAAATAAAATGTTTAAATTAAGACTAATTTGATTGAAATTAATATTGGTAAATAATTATTAAATTAATTCCCCAGCAACGGCGCCAAAAACTTGTTGGGTAAAATTTAGTTACACACAACACGGAAGTATACGTGGTCAACAAGTAATAAAGTGAAAGTAAAGTATCGTTCCCACGAGAAATTATTTAATAAGAATCACCAAGTTCTAACCCGTAACCAACTCAATCTTATTTAAACGAATGAATTTCAATATATAATTAAACTACTTCTAACTACCACTAATTACCACTAGTTAAATTCAGATTACGAAGATTTAAGATCACAACTTCACTTATTGCTTCATTTAATCTAACACACTTCTCATCAATCATTCTCTCTATTCTGAATTGTTAATCAAGAACACGAAAGCAAATATAACCACCTCACGATGCATCATACCATACTCACTCAAATTCACAGATGATAGAATTAAGCAAGACACCCTAATTAACTAATTCACTATATTTCTATGTGAATTACAATTAAAAAGGATTTAATCACAAGTTCTCTATTAGATTACATATGGCGTAAAGGAATATCTCTATCCTAAACACGAATCATAATTTCCATCTATGCAGAAATCACAAACACATGCTATCATGATCAGATCTAAATCTATACTCCTCAATCAATTTCATATAGATTATCACGGTAATTGTTAGCTAGGCAATTAAGCAATTAATTCCAAATCATAATAGATAATTCACAACAATAGATCACAATAATTAATAGAGAATCATAATAAAATAAATTACACAATAAGATCCATTGCAATCATAAACAAAGAATTAGTTCATTGAATTAAAACTAAGAATCCACAATTGAATACACATTAAAAGATAAGACAAAGATTAAGGAAAAGAATTGAATCTGTTGCCGGCAAATTCGTCCTCCTTCTTGCTCTTGATTTGGATCTCCAATGGCCTCCAAGTGCTTCAATCTCCAAATTCTCTTTCAACTAGGGTTTATTATTATAATGGAAAACTAAAATAAGACTAATCATAATCTAAATAAAACTAAACTAATAATAGTCCTTAAGTTAATATCTAATATCCTATATATCTAAGATTCCAGACTGCTCCGCCCACTTCCTAATTAAATAAGATATAATATGCATTATATACATAAATTACACTCTTGTTGCAAACAGGTCAAGTCCCCCCTTTTTTTTCCGCACAAGGCTCAGTCCCATATATATATATATATATATATATATATATATGTGTGTGTGTGTGTGTGTGTGTGTGTGTGTGTATATATATATTATAATCGTAGCCCACTTATCAATTGAAACCCCACAATCCACGTCATCGGTCAAGTCCCTTATTATAGCCTTCATGCTGCTTGTGTCACCTTTAATATCCCAGCAATAGCCGTCTTAGACCTTTTAATTCCTTATTGTAGTATATCCGCATAGGACAAGGGATTATATGTGTAGCAGCCTTGGAAGTAGGAAAGGATTTTGAGCTGCTTCCGTGCGTGGCTCTTCTTTCTGATTTATATCATGCTTTCCTTCAGACTCCCTTATACACTATCCGAATAAGAAAAAGACTCAGCATATTTTTTGTCGCCTCCCCGCCCTAGCGGGGAGTCTTCAAGCCACACACCCCGCCCCAACGGGGGTAGGTACTGCCTAGCCGGCTCAAAAGTTCCAAGACCAATGATATTTTATTCATGCTAATTCCATGAGATACTTTCGTATGTTGCATGGCTTTTGCCATATATATATGCTGCTAATCTCTTTGCAAGCTGCTGCAATGATGGGCCCATGATACTTATCCTACTTGTATGATTTCGTGGCTATTGTCCATCCTTTGCCAGCTGTATTTTAACGTGACAAATAGAATCCCTCCTCAAGCATAAAAGCCTTTACATGTGCGAATTGAATTGAATCTGTGACCCACTTACTATTGCTTGTATTTGGCTGCTAATATCTGGCCCACATACATATACGCTGCCGAATTAAATTGAATTGAATTGTTTGCGGCCCATATTAATTGAGAATGACGTGAATTAATTGTTCAATTGGGTTACTCCAATAGGCTTTGCATGTGCGTTTGTCCTGTTTCCACATTTTAGCTCTAATTCTGTTGGTCCACTAAATGAATGCAGATTTATCCTTTAAAGCTCCTTTTTCAATTCCTGCATATAAAAGTATAAACCGAGGTAAAATGATAGTAAAATCACTTGAAAACCTTAAGACTCAAGCTATTAAAACTATAGATTAGTGGGTATTAAACCCACTCATCAGTTTCTTTGCCATGTTGAAACTACTCCACGATCGTGGTTTCTCTCAGTCAGCTCCACGATTTTGACATAGCCTTTTTATCTGCATGGTTAGCACCAACTAGAGCATAGAATTTATGGTTGTGGATTTAGCATACCTAACTCACTTATTAATTTATTAAAATTTGGATTCATCTAACGGTTTTGTAAAGACATCAGCAAGTTGATTTTCAGTAGGGATTTATTGTAAAGATATAGTTCCATTTTGAACATGATCCCTAATAAAATAATATCTTATTTCTATATGCTTAGTCCTAGAATGCATGATAGGATTATGTGTAATTGCTATGGCACTTGTGTTATCACAATGAACAGGTATAGACTTGAAATCAAACCCATAGTCTGCTAGCTGGTTCTTCATCCATAGGATTTGAGCACAGCAGCTGCCTGCAGCAATATATTTAGCTTATGCTATTGAAGTCGATACTGAGTTTTGCTTCTTTCTAAACCGGGACACAAGTCTATTTCCTAGCAGTTGACAAGTGCCATTGGTATTTTTTTTATCAAATTTACAGCTTGCAAAATCAGCATCTGAATATCCTGTCAGTTCAAAGGATGACTCCTTGGGATACTAAAGTCCCAAGTAAGGTGTGCCTTTGAGATACCTGAAAATTCTTTTGATAGCAGTTAAGTGTGATTCCTTAGGATTTGCTTGAAATCTAGCACATATATATAGCAAACATAATATATGGCCTACTGGCAGTTATGTATAGAAGAAAGCCAATCATACCTCTGTATTGAGTAATGTCAATACATTTACCTTTCTCATCTTTGCCAAGCTTAGTTGCTGGAGCAATTGGTGTTTTCATGGGAGAGGTTGATTCCATGCCATACTTCTTAAGTAAGTCTTTGATGTACTTAGCTTGGTTAATGAAGATACCTTCATCAGTGTGCTTCACTTACAGTCCAAGAAAGAAATTCAGCTCACCCATCATGCTCATTTCGAACTTGCTCTGCATAAGCTTGGCAAATCTCTTGCTCAGATTTTCATCAGTAGAACCAAAGATAATATCTTCTACATATATTTGAACTAGTAAAACTTTATCTTTGTGCTTCCTAAGGAATAATGTGGTATCTACTCTACCTCTAGTGAATCCTTTTTCAATAAGAAAGTTTGTTATTGTTTTATACCATGCTCTAGGTGTTTGCTTAAGTCTATATAAGGCTTTGTCAAATCTATAGACATAATTAGAGAGAGTTGGATTGATGAAACCTAGAGGTTGCTCCACATATACTTCTTCTTGAAGTTCTCCATTCAAAAATGCACTTTTGACATCCATTTGGAATACTTTAAACTTCATGTGGGCAGCAAAGACAAGAAATATCCTGATGGCTTCCAGTTTGGCAACAGGTACAAAGGTCTCGTCGTAGTCGATGCGTTCTTCTTGAGAGTAACCTTTAGCCACCGATCTTTCCTCGTTTCTTATGATCACCCCATTTTCATCCATGTTGTTTCTGAAGACCCATTTGGTGCCAATAACTGGGCAATTGCTTGGTCTAGGAACTAGTCTCCAGACTTTGCTTCTTTCAAACTGATTCAGCTCCTCTTACATGGCTTCTATCCAACTCGAATCATCCATGGCATCTTCTATCTTTTTGGGTTCCATTTGGGACAGAAAGCTTAGATAGAAACACTCATTCTGGGTGGTAGATCTTATCTTGATTCTTGTATTTGGATCTCTTGCCCATCTAATCCCTGTTGGGACATCTGTTCTGGTGCCTTCTTATCTGAATTCTTCAAGATTAACTTAAGTCTCTTGTTGCAGAGGTTCGTCGTCTGGTGTAGCTCTCTCCATAATCTCTTCTTCAGGCTCGACGATTCCATCTTCTGGGGCTGAGATCGTGGTGTTGGGATCGACCACCTCATTCGTAGTGTCTGGATCGTCTATCGCAGTGTCTTGTGGTACAGACTTGTCTGAGTCTATTTTATCAAAGATGATGTGAATCGAGACTTCAACACTTAGCGTCTTCTTGTTGAACACTCTATAGGCCTTGCTGTCTGTGGCATATCCAAGAAAGATTCTTTCATCTGACTTTGGTTGGAACTTAGTCAAATATTGTTTTCCATTGTTGAGAATGTAGCATGCACATCCGAACATATAGAAATAGCTGACGTTTGGCTTTCTACCTCTCCACAACTCGTAGGGAGTCTTCTTCAGTGTAGAGTGAACAAGAGACATGTTCTGAGTGTAACACGCAATGTTGATAGCTTCTGCCCAAAAGTATTCAGTTCGATCAAGGTTCTGTTCTTCCTTTCAGCTATTCCGTTTTGCTGTGGAGTTCATGAAGCTGAGAAGTTATGACCGATGCCGTTATCTATATAGAACTGATCCATCTCAGAGAAGTCGAACTCTCGTCCATGATCACTCCTTGTGGCCTTGATCTTCTCTCCTTTTTTGTTCATCACCAGCTTGAACATCTTGATAAGTTGGGAGCTCGTTTCATCTTTAGAATTTAGAAAGAACACCCATAAGAATCTGGTGTAGTCATCCTCTACGATCAGTGAGTATCTCTTTCCTCCAAGACTTACAGTTGGAATTGGCCCAAAGAGATCCATATGAAGTAACTATAGGGGCTTATCAATTGAGTTAACTGTTTTTCCTTTGAATGAGCTCCTTATTTATTTTCCAAGCTGACAGGCATTGCATGGCCTTTCTATGATGAAGCTGAGTTTGGGTAGGCCTGCCACTAGATCTTTGGAGGCCAGTTTTGACATACTCTTGAAGTTGATATGAGATAACCTTCTATACCATAGCCAGCTCATTTCTTCAGAGGCTTTAGCAAGAAAGCATATTGTCTCATCAGAACTCAGTTGAGCAAGATTAACAGTGTAGACGTTCCCTTCTCTGGTTCCGATCAGCTTTATAGATAATGTCTTCAGGTCTCTGACTTGACATTGATTATTGAGGAAGGTGACTTGATGACCCTTGTCGCAGAGTTGGCTGATGCTCAGAAGATTGTGATTTAGTCCTTCCAAATAGGCCACTTTGCTGAAGGACACTGTACCATTCCCAGCTGAGCCATATCCTCTTGTCTTGCCAGAGTCTTTGTCTCCAAAGATGACTGTTAGACCCTCCTTCTCTGTGAAGTTAGACAGGAGGGCTTTATTCTAGGTCATGTGCCATGAGCATCCACTATCCAGATACCAGGTTATGATCGTGGAGCTCTGTTCCTACAGTAAGGTTAAGCTTTCGTTTTGGTACCCAGACTTGCATGGCTCATACTTTGTTAGTACCCTTGGGGACCCAGATTTGCTTAACTTTGGGTCTATTATGTAGAGGTTTATAATAGCATACTGCACCTTATGACCATATCTATAACATACAAAGCATCTAGTATGATGCATACTTGTGTGTGTGTGTGGATTCTTTCTCTATTTGGACTTGTGAGGATACTTGCTAGCCTTTTCCTTATACTGATTCTTCTTTTTCCATGCACCCATGTGATTCAGAGTTTGTGATGAGTGAATCTCAACTCTACGATTCCTTCCTGGTTGGTTCATGGAGCCAATTTTACTTGACTCCACGGCCCTTCGAGGTTTCAGAGTAGTGACTGAGTTACTCTTCACTTTTATGAATCCTAGGCCAGCATGGGATCCATTATATCTTGGGACATGACTTGGATCAGAAGAACAAGGATGCATTAGTTCTTCCTTCTGTGTGGACTTCACAAATGTAATGCCTCTATTAAAATTTGAAGCACTACTAATGTTAATTTCCTTGAGCTTTTCCACACATGGTTCTGAGGTAGATTCCCCAAAACCTAAACCTGTTCTGCCTGATGCACTTCTCTGACTAGAGATCAGGGGGTCCATGGATGAAAAAGACCTATTCCACATTAAGATTGTCTTTTCTAGCTCCTCAATCTTCGAGGTTAGATTTAACTCTCTTTGTGTGATGATTTCATTGGTTTATCTTAAGAGTTTATTCTCAGCCTCAAGTTTAGAGAGAGAGGTAGTACTGAGTAGAGTTGTGACACCCCCAAATCCTGGTACTTCAATTTCCACGAAATTTGGTGTTCACTGTACAAATATCATATATCTATCTACCCATAATAAATGAAAACCATTAAATAGATAGAAATAAATCCTCCCCCTTATGGGGTTACAACATCTGAGTATAAATACATCAATCCCAGGCCAAACTAACCTTAAACATCTGTGCGAAAACATAAACAATTAAATAAACAACAAGTCTTCATCACTTGTTGACCTTGCCCTTGCCTTTGCTAGTAGAAGGCTCGTCGGACCTTTCGTTCTTAACTACAATGTTATTATTACGTAAGAGTGAGCACGATTGCCCACAAGTATAACAATATAACAACAATATAATAACATGCGAGTGAATCAAAGACTTCTGAATAGAAAACTCGACTTTTGACTCAAGAATGAATAACAAGAATCAAAAGAACTTCTGAGGATCATAAGACCTTGAAATATGTCCTAGGTTGTCAAGTGTTTATACTTGAAACCTTTAATAGTTATAAGACTATGGACTCTACTTCTCTTACTTAGGGGGATCAGCCCTTAGACGTACCATATTGTGCACAATATCTTAACGCTAAAGCATTATAAATCCTTTTTATAGGGTTGTTCATCTCAGTTTGACATCAGAGTCCGCAACAAAGGAAGTTTGGTTTGGATAAGCTCAATAATAGTTCTGGAATTTAGAACGCTCGTCAACTATGGACTAGTCGAATCAATAAGGGTTCTCTAGTCTTACAAGATTCAACAATAAATGATATTTAATTTGAATAATAAATCTCAAGGGTATACAATTTAATAAATATTGTATAACTGAAGTAATATTTAAAAAGGGTTATAATATCTCATATGGAATCTTGAACTTGAATAGTAAGAACAAGAACTTGATTGACATAGAATTATAAGTATCGAACTTGCTCACGAATAACTTTGAAGTTAGAAAGTTTGCTCAATTAAAGACTATGAATAAGAACTTGTTTAACAATAATAAGTTAGGAATAGAATACTTGCTCAATGTAAAAGTAAGGTTTAGAAACTTGCCTGGCGCGCAAGCTACAAATCTAGTTACAATTCAATTCCTCAATGTCCTACACATTACATTATGCATACGATGTCGATTAGTTCATAACCATTACGTTTTAACCTTTGAACTTCTTTCTTAAGTTAACTTAACAACGTGGTCATAATTTAACTTACTAACTAACCACATACATGAGTTTAAACTCACAACATGCATCTCACACGTGTATAACACTTAAACTATAAAAATTATACTGTATGATATAATATCTATGTACACACATAACATATTGATATGCGACTTCAAATCATCTTAAACATGTCAACAATATATTATCTTATTGTTTAATACACTTATCAAGTCATCACATCAAATTAGCTAAACATGCACTGCCTAAAAATTTCTTAGAAGCCAAGCCAACTGCCCCGACAGCACCCACCGCCGCTGGGGCGGGGCTTTTTGCCTATGAGGACCCGCTGGGGCGGGGCCCCCTGTTGGTACGTTTTCTAGTTCGCGATTTTGACAGTTCGTTGGCCCAATTAATTCCAATTAAATGCAAATTAAACTAGTACCGTGATTTCTATGCAGTATAAACTTCATAGAAACATCATACAATATTACTAACATGTTTTTAACATTTTAAATCATGCAATCACTCGAATCAAATCACGTAATTTCACTATTCTTGGTGTTCTTGAAAGTTTTGTAGAAAAACATGAAATTGACGTCACGAATTCGTTATAACTCTGAATCTGTCCGTTCAAAGTTTGTTTTCTTTGTTTTAACATTTATTATCATAATCTATTGTCAAATTTAAGTTAAACAAACAATTCATGGCATACAATTGTTCGTAAGGGCCATAAGGCCATATATATACAACTTTATACTCTGTAACTTCAAAAAAAACCAATTGAAACATAATTACATGGTGTTGGTCACTGTAATTCATATATGCATGATATAAAACATGTTATTAACATATAATAGCATACATGTGATCATATCTTAAGTAAATCATGAAAATCGTTCTTCACATAAAACTTTTAAAACATGTTAATGGAAAATTCTAAAAACTTTTGAAAAACTTAATTAAAATATATTCACATGGATTTGATTATTTTACAACATGTATAGATGGTAGAAATCATGTTATAATCATTTAGAATCACGTACTTCATCAATCCACGGCTTAATCACAAAATAGACTTTTTACAAAGAACTTGAAAGAGAAAACATAGTACGTGAAATAGAAATTAAGATGAAGAATATACCCTTGCTAACTCTGTTTGATGATATAATTTGAACTTTCTCACTTCTCTTTCAAATCTCTCAAGTTTTCTATTCAATCTCTCTCTAAGTTCTCTGAACTTTTCTCACAGATAGGATATAGAATATAGAACGTATGAATATACATATAAGATATAAACTACGTATATCATATATAACGGATGAGTCAATGGTCAGTTAATCTGATAATGGATTAACTACCCAACTCCCCTTAGGGCCTTGTTTGGCTAATCACTTATATCTTCTTTCCCTTTAATTTAATTAATCTCTTATAATATAGTTAAATAATGTCACACCCAATTAATCATATAATCTTATTTAAATCCATTTAATAAAATAGAACAATTCCACATTAAATCACATAATCACATAATTACAATTTTGATTTATTAATTATGTCAAATCATTAAATCTCTGATGAGTGGGTTTTATACCCATGATTCGGTATTCATTTTAGCTTGAGTTTTGGGTTTTTTCAAGTATTTATCTTAGCGTTTTACTCAGATTTATGCTATATTGGCAGATAATGAAATGGAGGCGAAGGTAGCGTTAAAGGACAAATTTGCATGTTATATGTCTATTCCTTAATGCTTTTTTTTTTTTTTGTGTGCCTAAATATACTCATTATTCTTATATTGTTATTTTAGGTAAAATTGAAGGGATGTCAAAGACTAAATCATGTGTGGGCCGGAGATTGGATAGCAGCTCACTCCAAAGCAACATTAAGGCAATTGATTCAATATTACAAGTGGGCCAAGTTAATATTTTTGTATTCATGTGTCCAGGCTCCAGTTCTTACGAAAGGTGCAAGTTAATATTGCTTGGATCAACATGCAATTGGCAACTCATACACGCTGGGCTATGCTGAATGAAGAACCCCGCTGGGCAGGGAGGAGGCCGAGTATTTTCTTTTTCCGTCTCAGAGTTTCGGGTGTAACATAAGAACAAGGAGTGGCTAGTATGTGGGAAGACAAGTTGGCGTGCAAGCTGATTGGGCTGTGGATTGTGGGTTAGCATTGGACACGGCTGGTCAGGGAATGGAAAAAGGACCTAGCATGCAGGCATATATGTGCATGGGTTGTGAAATAGCAGGCCACGGTTTGTCATGCAAGGTTGCAGTTCATGAATTATTAATCAAGTCAAAGTCGATTAAGCAACAAAAGAATATGCATGTGGGCCAGAGCAAGTAGCAACCATACACAAACGAATTCAGTAATTATGCAAGCTTCATTAGTGGGCCACAAAAATCAGTAAAAAAAATAATAATATATAAGTGGCTGGGCAGTATGATGTTCCGCCGGGGCGGGGCTTCATTAGGGAGGCCTCCCGCTGGGGCGGGGAGGCGCGAAGCAGCATGGCTGTTTCCTACTGCAGCTTGGATTTGTGTGCAATATGGCATGCAAAATGGCTAGTATATATACACAAGTGTTAGAGAGAGAAAGGGACACGTAATGCATGTTATGGAGAGAGAAGGATTAATATTACAAGTAAGCAAGTTGGACTGCATAATAAAAAGAAGGCTGGCTAATATATAGAGAGGGGCCATGAGATGTTGAAGGGGGGAGTTAGTTTAGCTTTAGGGGACTGAGCCTGGGGCGAAAAACAAGAGAGGGGAAAGCAGCTTGGATATTAGGGGGGATTCTAATATATAGCTTATGATATATATATATATATATATATATAATATTAGTATAGTAGTGTAAGGAGGAGTCTATTAAATAATATATTAGGGGGATCTGAATAAAAAAAGACCGAGCCATTGTAAAAGGATAAAGTGTGGATCTGAACTGGAAAAAAAGATTTGAAGCGGAGCATGATCGGATGAACACGGAGCAATTTGGAGACAGTAACGACAGGAGTTTTATATTCTTATTTTTCTCAATCCATATTATATTTGTATTCGTTATGATTAATACTCTGTGGATTATGGATTTTATTTCATTCGTTATGAACTAATTATTTATTTAAGCCTATGACAGATCTTATTATGTAATGGAGGATTAATTATTTTTAAATCCAATTTATGGAGGTTATTCCCAGGTTATTCACTATGTGTGTGATTAATTTATATAATTGCCTGATCAACGATTATTTTGTTATTTCTTATGAACTTGTGAAGGAACATAGGAGATTAGAACTGGCTATAGTGACATATGATCGTGAATTCTGCATAGATGGAATTTGTGGTTTGTGTTTAGGATAGATATATTCTTTTACGCCATATGTAATCTGAAAGAGAACTTGGTAATAAATTCTGGTTAATTGTAATTCACATAGAAATATAGTGAGTTAGTTAATTGGGATGTCTTATTTGAATCTATCATATGTGGATACAAATAAGTACGGATATTATGCATCGTGAGGTGGTTTTATCTACATTAGTGTTTTCGATTAATAACCTGAGGGTAATTAAAATAAACTGGGGACAAAAGATATTATCTGAAGTGAAATAATAAATGAAGTTGTAGGCTTAATTCTCTCAATTCTGTTAAGATCTCGATTTAGTGTGTGGTTATTCTCATTATTAATTTAGTCATAGAAGAACATATCTTTTTGCTGATAGTTTGATAAAGTTGAAATACTCTAAAATTGGTACTTGTTCGATTAAATAGTAATTATTGTCTCTGTGGGTACGATCTTCGATTTATCACTGTATTACTTGTTGACCACGTACACTTGCGTGTTGCGCGTAGAAAATACCCAACAATCTCTAATTAATTATTACATTAATTAGAATAGCATTATGCTTATTAAATAATTCATTTAATCAAATAAACTCAGTTAAATACATACTTTGAATAATAAAATTCTCCACATTAATTTAATCAATGTAACACATATAATTAAATTAATCTACCATAATTCCATCACATAATTATTTAATTCAATAATTAAATCATCGAATAATATTTATTTAATTCAATAAATAATCAAATTAAATTATAAAAATCTTGTTCGTCACAAGAGTTGTCTCCAGTTCTACTTGAACTTTCTCTTTCTCTTTTTGAAGAAGAGAATAATCTTTAGATAGAACTCTGAACCACTTCATGTATTGATCCAGATCAGATGTTATGCCATGTAGTGCAGTTCTTAGATCATCAATGTCTACATCAGGAGAGTTAAAGTCGAATACCTCATCGATACTTACTTCATGATAGTCAGTGCTCTTCTTGTCTTTTGCATCTTTGGCCATCAGACATAGATTGGCCACTTCAGGTTCTTCATCATCTCCTGACTCAGGGTTTGTGTTGTTGTCTGAGTCACTCCACTATACTCCGGCTACAAGACCTTTGTCTTTCTTTTGAAGCTTTTTGTAGCATTTAAACTCCTTCTTTCGATTTGTTTTCCACTTCAGCTCCTCTCTAAGAGGTTTGTTGCAATTTGCAATGAAATGGTCAGGCTTCTTACAGTTGTAGCATAAGTCGTTGATCTGCTCCTGACTGTTGTTGTTGTTGAATCTCTTAGGTCTGCTACTTCTGCCTTTGCGCATGATCCTTTTGAGTCTTCTGACCATCATTGCAATGTCCTCATCATCATCTTCCTCAGAGTCAGATTCATTTTCAGCATAAGCTTTGGAGGTGGCTTCTGTTGCCTTGAGAGAAACTCCTTTGTCCTTTTTTCTTCCTTCAGATAGAGTTTATGCTCGTTGAGTCATCTCTAGTTCGTAGGTAAGAAGGTTGCCATAAAGTTGTTGAACTGTCATTTCATGGAGGTTCTTTGATTCTCTGATGGCAGTGGTTTTGGCATCCCACTTGCTTGGTAAGGACCTCATGAACTTGATGATAAGATCTTTGTTTGGATAGATCTTTCCAAAAGCTCGAAGAGAGTTGAGCAGCACATTGAATCTTTCGTAAGTGGACGTGACGTTTTCTCCTGGAACATGGGTGAACATTTCATACTATTGAGTCAGAAGAGATTGCTTGTTTTCTCTTACTTCTTATGTTCCTTCGTGCATGATGAGCAATGCTTCCTAGACTTCCTTAGCAGTTTTGCTGTTGACCACATTTTCGAACAGATCATGCTCTAAAGACTGGAACAAAATGTTCTTGGCCTTTTTGTCTAGCTAGACAGTTTTCTTATCATTGTCAGTTCATTCTGATTTGATCTTGATCTAAATTATATTCGGTTTTTTGGAGTTGGTGCAAGCTTTGTTGGAATGTAAGGCCCATTCATAATGGTTTCAAATTGCTCGTCATCTATTGAATCCATGTAGGCTTGCATACGAATTTCCAGTTGGCAAATTTATCTTTGTTGCACATTGGTGGCTTGCTGCCTCCACCGGTCTTGGACTCGCTTAACAGGTGTGCCATCAAATCTACTCAAGCTTTATAGGCTAGTTGAGAGAACCTGCTCTGATACCAATTGTTAGTTCCTAGAGGCACAATAGTTATCTAGAAGGGGGGTTGAATAGATATTTTAAAACTTTTTTCTTTTCAAAATATTTATTAGATTTGTTAATAAATTTGTTGGATTTGTACGAAATCATGGCGCAATCAAATTGCAAAAATTAGCGGAAGCATGGTATATCAGAGTTTAAAAAATTTCTACAAAACCATTACCAGATCATCCTTTATGCAAATTATTAATTTAAAACGATAAATAAGAAGTTATGGAATTCATACCCTTGTTGAACAAAGCTTCCACATGTACAAGTTCAACTCTTGTTCTTCGTGATCTGCTTGAATTTTCGAGTTAGATTCCTTCCTTTGATCAACGTTAGCCACCCAAGTGTTTGGCATCTAGAGGTGATCCACCAAGGAAGAGGAATTATCAAGAAGGAGAATAGTTGGCTAAACCCTAATTTTCTATCCTCTATAGAAAAGGAGTACTTTCTAACAATTAGAATTGCATCAACTGATATCTATTGTAAGACAACTCTTATATAGATATTAGTCATGTGACGCCCCCAAATTCCAGGACCGCCACTTGGTCTCTCGAATTCGGTTCATCACGTGCTCATGGTAATACATCACGATAATAATAACTAAATATCACACGATCACAGCGGAAAATCTATTCTAGAATAATTTACAATGATTTATTATAATTATTCCCCCAAGTCTCGCAACCTACAGTACTTAATAGATTACATAATAATATCAATTAACGACTTATTACATAACCTAACTTAAGCTTAAACATAATCAAAATCAGTCTTACTACATCATCTTAATACAACATTAAAATATTTAAAACATATAAGAGACAAGCTAATTGGTAGCCTTGCCCTTGCCCTTATCAACGCCCGAAGATTCGCCATGCTCTGCCTTAACTGAAATGTTTTAGGGAAAGCAAGAATGAGCACAAATTGCCCAGCAAGTAATATATAATAAGGGTAAGTGATATAATTCTTAATTCTCGAAAGGGTATAACAAGGTTTGATAGTTCAAGGATAACAAGAATATCAACAGTCTTCAATAATAGTCGCTATGGACAGAATAATATCAATATGATTCAATAATAAGTCAATTCAAGATTTCAAATAACTGAATACTGAGCAGTCACTAAGGACTATGAACTTCTACTAGAATTGACAGTAATAAACTGAAAATCCAATAAAAACAGGTACAACAGGTGATCAGCCTAAAGTACCATCGTTATGCATAACAATCAATCATACTCAAGTGCGCGCGTCGGTTCTCCGACAGTTATAGTTTGTTCTTCTCAGTCAAATACAAGATCCCGCACCAATCAATTGGTTTGGGTCGCTTTTCAATAATATAAGTCTAGCCGAATCAAATGGCATAGACACTTTCACAATATTCAAGAACAATACTAAGTTCAACATGTATAATAGCTTTAATGAATTAAGAGTTCAAGTATGCTAATTCAATTCAATAATTTAGTAAGAAACTAGTTCACAATATACAAGGATAGAATACTTAAACCGTAAAAGAGTGTAAGTTAGGAAACTTGCCTTTAGCGTAGTTTATCCACGTAAAGTAATTCAACACTTTTGAATCCTATTTATAGTGTATTATAAGTATAGGATTTTCATTAGTCATTTATGCTCACATATGATATGTAATTTTAAACGCACCCATAAACGTTTAACTTAGTTGCATACTATACACATACTTCATCATATACTTTTGCGTACATATAGCACATTTCAGTTTACAAGACATTATGAAGTCATCACATAGTTTTTAATCGTTGCTTTATAGTCCCCAAACACCTTTTGGACTTATCCTTGGGAAGTTTATAATCAAACATTCAATTTTATCACTTTGCATGCCTCTTAACACATTTCTTAGCATACTGGTCATATATTACAAGTTAAAGTAATCGCATAAGCTAACTGTCAAAAAAATCAGATCAACAACTGGCTTAATTCTGATTCTAGACTGGCGCAGCTGCGCCATGGCTAAGCCTAGGGCCGGCGCAGCTGCGCAGACCTCTGGCTAAGCCAAGGCTGATATGTGCCTTGTGGTTTCTGTCCGGTCATGCAAGCTAACATTCACACCAGGTATACTGACATGTTAAAAGTCCTTTCGTGTTTTCCCAAGGCAATCTAGGTTCCACTTTCCATAACATGATTCTAGACTTACATTTTAAACAATTCAAGTCCTTACAACATCATAAAATCATGTAAGCTATCATGCTCGTTAATTTTAAATATACGAGGTGATCATATAACTTGATTTAGGCATTCTCACAAGTAGTTATATCATACACGTATTCAAATCTAAATTTATCTTTACATATTAGGGTCTTAGTTTAGGATTTCTAAGAGCTTAAGGCCAAATGTGGCCATGCAATCACAACGTATACAATTAAACCATAGATACATGCGAGAAGGTCATACAAATTATAATATACATGCTTGCGATTGTCCATATCATTTATTCATAACTAGCATTGTTTGTTACTTTAGAAACATGCGTAAACCCGTGCTTGGTTAACTTCTTATTGAATTTTAACAAGTGAGTACACACGTATGGTATACTAGTGATGTTATATTCATTATTAAGCATGTTAAAAATATCAGAATATGGATTCTAATACAACATGTTAAGTCCATGTTCAAAGTCCATGTTTCGTTAGTAAGTTCTATTAACGAAGTCTAACATGTTCATGTTACCTTAAGATACATATATACACAAGTTATCACCTCCTTCATGAATCTCTAAACCATAAGAACATGTATCGAAAGTCAGAATATAAATATAACATATTCAAGTCTCTCTTTATAACTTTAAGTTCCTCTTTAAACATATACGTCGTTTCGTCAAAAAGGTATACCATCTTGGTTTAAACATGCTTACGTTAGGCCTATGTACTCATACATATGTTCTACTCGTGTTCACGTGCTTGCCTTATCTATACAAGTAACTACCACATAGCAGTTTCAGGAACAAAATTAGATTCTAGTTCCAGAGGCTGGCGCACCTGCGCTGCGCCTCAGTAGTAAACCGGCGCAGCTGCGCCGTGCTTCGGCCAGCACCAGTGAGCTCCCTGCTTCGGCAGTTCCCAGCCCAAACACAAATTTACTTCACGAACTTGATTGTGATCAGTCACATTGGTTTATTAACACATGTATAAGACTATATAACAACTAAACAATTGTTCTATACCCCAATTATAATCCAACTTGGCATAATCAAGAATTGAAATTGTTGACAGAAAATGAAAATGAAGAACATGAATCATGTAATTATACCTTTGCTACGAATTAAGCTTGCTGCTATCTCACAATGCTATTATACTGATATATGTATATGCTCTCAACTTATCAACTCAAACAAAATCTCAACAAGGTGAAATGAGAAGGAAGGAAGCCATATTTATAGAGAAAACAAAATACAGACAATGCAATTGCCTACCATTTCAAACTAACGGAAATTTGAATTGCATACTAGATAGAAGTTGGTAGATAGTTGGTGGAATGCATCATGAGAGCCACTCCTCATATAATTATGAGCTAGGATTGCTTGGGAGAAGAATGAGGAAGTAGACTAGCCTTTGAGGTTTTCACGTGTATGAGAGGAAGGAGGAATGGACAAGCCATATATCTCAGCATTTTATTAGTACACAATACTTAAATTATTATACACACATAACATACTTCCTACTCTTATGTTATATTATATATACCTATTGTCCATACATAGGTTATAACTTAATGTCACAATATAAATTTGCATAAGGAATACTTCAATATAGTGAAGGTAACTTGTACGCATATAATCCATGTACATTCTGTTAATACCGGATATAATTTAATCAGATACTATCACATTATTAAATTCTACAATCAATAATTGATTACAATATATTCATGATATATTATTTTACTGTATACACACTCACCTTGTCACATAGGCATTATCATGTATTCCTATATAGTTTTAACATAATCACATTATGCTTCATGTAATATATGGTTTTTATGTGTAATATATTCGTATTGCATTACATAACATAGTTTATGTATATACATGCATGGTCACACTTAAGTGTCTCTCTATAATATAGTTGTATTCCATATACTTTATATATTAAAGTATTGCACTTTTGCACATATTAATTAATATAATCTTATTATATTAATCACTCACTTATTTGTTTTATTATTCATAAGGTCAAATAAATAGACTATTTATCTCGTTGATTAACAATAATATTAATTAATTTTTTCCTCATTGATTATTAATTACACCAAATTAATAATCATAGGATTAATTATCACATTAACAAATATAAATCTCAGCACAATTATAAACAAGTGGTTTATTATTATTATATTTCTTGCAATAATAATAATCACATATTATTAATCAACCATAGTTAATATCCCACAACAATCAATTAATATTCTCTAAGAACAATTAACAATTAATTAATTGTTCACTTAAAAATTCTTCGTCAATTAATATAATTATTAATATTTCCCATCACTGTGCCACACTAGGCTCTCAACGTAAACTCCACATTTTTCTCAATTGTCATAGATATTCAATTTAATATAATTGAATTAATCATTCTCATAACACAAAATCATTTATATTCAAATAAATTCTCATTTCCATTAATATATTTATTTAATAATATTAGGAAATTCTCGGGTATTACAAGTCAACCCTTCTAATCCTATTAGACATGGGATTTTATTTAATTAATTAAACTCCTTTAATTAATTTAGGCTTCCCACCACATTGGGAATAATTAATTAAATTCATTTAATTAATTTGCCTCCTAATCTTATTAGGAATAAATGAGAGTACTAATATTAAATTAATTCCTAAGCTCCTTTAAAAATTAAAATAATAATAATTGTAATAATATTAATAAGACTCCTATTATTAATTTATATTTAATATTTCTAAAATATTAAATAATAAACATTAAGCTATTTAATTTATTATATCACCATAGATTAAATTAATTACACTTAATGCATTATCACAATTATGCCATTACCTTCTTAAATAATTATTCTTCCTTTTATGGTGTGACCCTTTAGGTTCTCCATATTAAACTGGTTGTAAATAAATCAATTAGAACAATTCTAATCTTATTTAAATAAATAAATTAAACTAATAATCTATTTAAATAAATAATATTTATTCTACAATAGGGATAACCCTCCCTAGCGATCAACGACATTCCAGATAATATATATTTCAACATTAATCATAAAAGAACATGTGAGTAAATAGTTACTGTACAATTCAATCCTTCCACCATACAATGTCCCAATTAAATATAAGACATGAAATTACTGTCAATTCTTATTTTATTTAATCATATGTATTTCGATTGGAAAATGCACAACTCTAAATTATGCAAATTAGAAATTCCTTTCTAATTTCATTCTGCCTTGGCCAAGGACTATTGGGTTGTCATTTAACGAATCACATAGGACATATCTCTTCTTTTACTAGAAGTGATAGATTCTTTATTGATCATTCATTATCTCCATATGTAACTCATTATACCCAAGCATACCCTTTGATATACCCTAATGGGTTTTTAAGGAATAAGTCAAAGTATAATTCATTACATACAGGATATTATGATGTTCTCAAGTCCAAGGATCACTTGTACTGCTATCACATTAGGAATTCCTATTGACAGACAAGTAAAACTCCATTAAGTATTCCATAGCGAGTCACGTTTAGTGAACTTATTCTCCAATAAGTACCGATATACTTGCTTTGGTGTCTCCACACAAATAATCATGAGATCAATCATTCTCATCCAATGAGCAAGCAACATATGTACCACACTATCCGGATTTAATAATCCCCTATTTAGTAATCCAACGATTGGGAACTATTTTAGTTTTAAGCTTTCTAAGAATTTAGATCTCATTAACATGATCAACATCATGATTCTAAAAGCATTGCTTAAAACTATGGGTTATTTACATATTATAAAAACATCATCGTGTAAATAATTAAATGCCTTTAAAAAATGAATACTTTTATTAATAAATAAATAAGATTGTTTACAAAGTATGTGCTTTATCATCATACATGATTGGCTTGTATGCACACTACTATCAATCTCCCACTTGCACTAAAGTCAATCGCCATAGTATCTCATACCCATCTTCTCAAAGTGATGATCAAACTGCTGTTGTGTTAAAGCTTTAGTAAATGAATCTGCAATGTTATCTTGAGAGTCTACACGCTCCAAGGTGATGTCTCTTCTTTCAATAATCTCTTTAATCAAAGTGCCGCAACACATGTTTAGATTCAAGATGAGACTTAGGAACTATTCCTAGTTCATTAATGAACTTTTCATCTGAAACATCAACTTGCAACTTCACTTACAGTTATATACTTTGTCTTTGTCACTAAACCAGCAACCTTTTGTTGTTTGGAACCTTTCCAATTCAACCTTTTGCTATTTGGAACCTTTTCAATTCACTGCACCACCTTTCAATGGAAACGACTTACCCTAAAGTGGATTTGATGTTGTCTTGGTCAGTCTGAAAACTTGAGTCTGTTTAGTCCTCTAGTTTAATTCAGACCCATTATGTGTCATGATGACATCTTTAGTATCAGTTAAGTACTTTAAGATGTTTATCATTGTCTTATAGTGATCTTCTCCAGAATATGACTGATCAACATCAAGTCTCATATATTTCATTGCATACATGATAGTAGCTCATGCGATCTCTCTTTTATTGAGGACAATTTTAGAGAGATGCACTCCATGGCTCATCATCATGAGACAACTTTTGGAGTTTGCCATGCTAAACGCCTTTAGCATCTAATGAATATACGTTCCTTGGGTTAAGCCGAACATTCTTTTAAATCTATCTATATAGATTTATATCCCCAATGTAGGATGTTCTACCCAAATCATTCATGGAAGAATGTTTAGACAACTTTATTTTGATCTATTGTAGCATAGGAATGTCATTCTCTATCAGTAATATATCATCAACATATAATACAAGGAATGAAACAGCGCTTCCACTAACCCATTTTTTACACACAGGGTTCATTCTCAATTTTGATAAAATCAAACTCTTTTGATTATCTCATCAAAATGAATGTTTCATCTTTGAGAAGCTTGCTACAACCCATAAATGGATTGTTGTAGCTCATATATATGATTTGCTTCAACCATTGAAATAAATCCATCTGCTGTATCATACATGCATTCTCCTCTAATATTGTATATTTGAGGAAGGACGTCTCCACGTCAATTTTGCCAGATCTAGTAATAATAAGCTGCAATCGTAAGTAAAATCGAAATGGTCTTGTGCATTGCTTCAAAGATCCATTTTAGATTTTATGGCCATCTACCATTTCTTTGAGTTTTAATTACTCATAGTCTGTTCGTAATTCAATGGATCACATCATTCATGAGATGTACCTCATCGTCATCTTCTATAACGAATTCATACCTTTCAGTGATCTTCTGTGACATCCCGAATTTTTAAGACAATATAAATGAGAATTTTATAAATAAAATTCTTATTTTAAGATCTTTAAGTACGAGTATGGGTATATGTGTCATATATTATGAAATATGTGAATTGATGTGAAGAGAATTGTATATATTAATTTTAATATTTATTGAAGTAAATAAATATTTTAATTGAATTATTTATTTAATTAAATAAATAATTATGTGATTATGGTGAAGTGATTTAATTAAGTGTAACATATTAATTAAATGGATATTTAATATTTAATTTAATTGATGTGATAATTTTATGTTATAGTTATAATTTAATTGGGATAATTAAATTAGATGAAGTTATGTGATAATTGTTACATGAAATTATAATTAGCGAGTAATTATAATTATATGATAATTTTATGTGATTAATTGATGTTAGACTTTTAATTAATTAAATTAGAATGTTAAGATTTGATTAATTAAAGGATAACGTTAAAAGATGTGTTAAAGGATTTATTAAAAGAATAAAAAGGACTTTTAAATTAGCTTTACCCAAACAAGGCCCTTAAAACTATTTTTAAAAAGGTTTTACCAAACAAGACCCTTACTTTTGTTTTAATCATGTTTTACCCAACAAGGCCTTAACTATTAAATAATCTGTTTTTAAAATTAAAGGGATTTTTTCAAACAAAGCCTTATTGCTTTTGGTTTTTCAAAAAGTTGTAACATATGTCTTTATTGTGGGAGTTATTATATACATAAATATATTATAAGTTAAATATTATGTATATATGTTATATGTATATTATATCTATAGAATTATAATATACGTTAGTTAGAAGAGTTAGAGTGTTAGTCAGTTAGAAAAAAAGAGAAAATACAGAGTAAACTAGAGAGAAAAGAAGGAAGAAGAGAGAAGAGAGAAGAAGAAGAGGAAAGGAGGAAGGCCTTGAGAAAGTCATTGCTAAACCTTTCCATCTTCTTCCTCACTAAGTATCAAGGGTATGATTTTAACCCATGTATTTTAAAGATTATGTTTTATGTTCTTCATTGTTAGTTCTCTGTTAATTGAACTTTTATGAAAATTGGTATATACATGATTATATATACATAACGTGTTCATAAGTTGTTTACGAATGAATTGTATGATGATGTTAGTTGTCTAATTCATGAAGATATGATGAACATGAAGAATTCATATTCATCAAAAAGTCACAGTGAAAGTATTTTTGAAAAATATATATATATATAGTTTTCTTTGAAAACCAAAATTTCATGGTTGATTGTTAGTTGTTGCTTAAATTGATGTTAGATTATGTTAATATAGTTATAAACGAATTCAATATACTGTAAATTTTGTATTTTGAATTAGAAAATAAATTACAGTGTTCAATTTCATCAAGAACACTTATCAATGGTTTTTCTTCAAAAATCATGAAATCTGGGAGTTTTGATTATTTGAATTGATGGTTGTATATGTTTGAACTTGTTAGAAACTTAAAATTTATGTTTTCTATAAAGTTATATGAATTATGTTGACTGAAAGTGGAATTTGGTGTGGAGAAATAAGTCAAATTAGCTTTTTCTCTGCACAGTTCACGAGCAAAACTTGAACCGCTAGAGGGGGCTTGCCCCGGCAGGCCTTGCTAAGTCTAGAACCCCCGCCCCGGCGGGGAGTATGTAGAAAAGAAAGCTTTGTTTTTTTGTGTATTTTAAAAAGCTAAGTTTATGTGATAATTGATGACATGTTAGCATACCTTAAAATGTTAAATAGTAGTAATGAGTTATATTAATAATATAATGTGTAATTATAATTTGAATAATTATAATTATAGTAAATGTATAATTTAAATTATAATTGTTAAATTATAATAATATAGTTTGATTAATCAAAGTAAATATTTAACGTGAAGTATAATTTGTTTAATTATAACCTAATATGATATGTGATTATAATTTGAAATAATTATAATTAAGGTAAAAGTGTAATTTAAAATATAATCTATTTAATTATAATTTAATGAGTGAATGAATTGAAATGGATTATTTATAATCTAAGTAATTGTTTAATTTAAATTATAATTAGTTTAATTATAATTTGATTAAAGTGGATGTTTAAATTATAATTCGTTTAATTATAATTTAATATGAGTATGTAATTATTAGTTGATTAATTATGTGAAAAGTTATATGATTACGTAATGTGATTATGTGATATGATTAATTATTAACTTAGTAGTTAAAGAGGAATGAGTTAACCTAAAGTGGTTAACTAACTATGATGATTAGCTATGTGATAATTAACTTATATCGTTAATTATACATAAAATTTAACAGTGTGTTAAATGAATGGGAAAGAATTAGGAAGTATAAAGTAGAAATTATTTAGACGTTTGCTAAGCGTTGATAGGTGACTAATAATTGATACGTATGGTAATACGTTATATAGGATTCATGAAGTGCATATTATATTAAGCTTTTTTCGGTAATTGGTAATCTACGAGCCAGGCAAGTCTTTCTGTTCCTATTTTTTATGTGAACTTGATGAACTATTTTAAATTGTATTGCAAAGAGCATGATATGTTATATATGTTGTAAGCATGAATGTTAAAGTCAATTTATGTCTACATGGATTGATTAAAGAATGTTGATTGAGTAAGGAACTCAATCTTTATATTTATTATGTGAATTAAAGTATGTATGCCATGTTACTTTAATTATTATGATATCTGTATGTTGAGCATGTTATTATGTGCTATGTGATGCATGAAAACTGTTAGAACTTGCTGAGCTGTCGAGCTCACTATTGCAAATAATCATTTTTGCAGATCAAGGATGCAAGGTAATGATACGTGCTAGTTAAACTTTAATTGAGATCAATAACGATGCAAGAAATTATTTATTCTAGATGAGTAATGTAATTGTTTTAAATGTAGCATGATTGTTAAATTGTAAGTTGAGCTATCCGATGTATATGGATATTGCTTTATGATGTAAGACTTGTATAGTCATTTTGTTGTAACGATTCATGATATAGATTTGAATCAAAGAGATGTAATGTAAAAGTTGCGATTCAGGGCAATAAAGAAAGATTTTATAAACGTTTTAAATATTCTGCATTTTTAGTGATTTTAATATCGAATAATGATGTAAAGATAGATTAAAGTTGTATTGTTAACGATTGAGAAGGAGAATATTATTGTATGAATTTTGGGGTCGTTACAGTTGGTATCAAAGCTGTAGGTTATACACCTTAGGTAAGAGTACCTTAGGCTATGACCTTAGAGAATAAGAAGTTAAGTTTAAGTTACGTATAATGAAAAAGTGATTCTTTTCACATACGTAGATGTATAGGATGAGTTAAGTCCTAGAAATGTTATAAGAAGAAGATGATAATGACGAGGAATAAAACTCGAATAAAATATTAAATTATATGAATGGAATTAGAAATTCTTAAAGGAAGAGTTATTTAATAAACAAGAAGATTCAAAGAAGAATCTTGAAGAGATATAAAGATAAGAATTAGGAGTTGCCTAACTCCAATAATCGAGATGACGGATAACGATGAAAAGACAAAGTCTATAAGATTTAAAAGTATAATGAAATCATAATATGACATGATGAAAGGTAGAGATAAGAAGTTTTCAAACAAAACGATAATGAGAGTCATAAGGGAGATGATTATAGAATAAGATCACAGCGTGATCTTTTTTAAAGTTGTAAAAGACCGATGGTCGGTAATGATTGAATAGTTACAGTTTGATGCTATAACGAGAATGTACTATGATATAGTACGAGATTAACTCACGAGGAGTTATGAATGATGAGATACAGAAGTCCGTATCGCGTATAGAGTGAGAAGTTGAGTAAGATAGAGTTAAGTGGAATTTTAATTGAGGACTCATGTGGTGGATGAGTTGTACAAATCTTGTATGGGCAGGGTTTTGTGCTTACACTTGGCTTATCATATTGATAATCGTTGGACAGTTGGTGTCGCGCTATCGATATATATATGACGAGAAGGTGATTCTTTTCTCATATTATGTTTGATAGTTAGAGTCAATAGAGATTAGATTGGATGATATTAAGATTACATTAGATGATCTTAAGGTTAGGCGAGTTCTTAAAACTCATATTTATGGTAAGTTCATAACTCATAATCGTATGTATGTTTTGAACCCCTAAGCATATGAACAGTCTCTGATCATTTCTTTGATTACGTATTGCTAGGACAAGTTCTTAAACTCATATTATTGTGGCAAATTCCTGAACTTCCAAAGTGTGGTAAGTTCGATGAACTATACTGGGTATAGAAAGCATTGATGTTGTTCAAGATTGATAGAATGTTTAAGTAATGATGGAGTAAAGATTTAATTGATGGAGAAAGTTTTTATATTCAAAATTTATTGACTTTGTGCTGATGTTGCACTTAAGTTTTTTTGAAAAATATTGGATCAAATAATGGAACTAATGAGTTTTTCAAATAGTGCTATTATTCACATGGATATGCTAATTGCTTCAGCTAGACAAAAATAATTTTAAATCTTCAAAATGTATTTTATATGCATCATTTGATATGGTATAGAAACAATAATCGAGGAAGTTATCAATGCAGTTAAACCTAGTGTTGGATGTGATCGTATGATCGTCAGCCCACTATGGTATGATGTAGTATGACGACGTCATGTAATGACGAAATCCTCAATGTACCATTACTACGGTACGGTATCAGGATATTATGAAAAGATTTATTTATTATTTTAGTTTCCTTAAACTAAAAAAAAAGAGATTTATTTACTTTTAATTTCTTTAAACCAAAAAAATATATTTTTGAGTTGGTTAAGGATATATATATATATATATATATATATATATATTTCGATTGATGTCCGAATTATTGCTAGAAGTCTATGCTACTTGATTCAGCTAGACAAATATTGATAGATGTTTATGAAATTCGAGCGTTCTTGGTCGAACTATGCCAAACCAAATTATTTTGGTCCGGATTCAGATGTTAAGAAGATGAGGTGAACAACCCTATAAAAGGGGACATGTTATCGGAGACTATAGTTCCGAGTGTAATGCATATAGTCGTTACGATGTACTACGTTTGGGCCCGACGTATAGTGTGAAGTACCGGGGGTGAATCACTATTAAACCTAAAAATAAGTTCAAGGTCTTGCGACCACTCTGCATGATTTGGAATCTTTTAAATTCCTGAGTTATTTATATCGCTTCCTAATTATTGAGTAATTGTGAAAAATTCTTATTATTCTGAAGGAGAATGTAGCGAGAAGGATATTCCTTAGAAAGAAGTAGTTGTAGAACGCTTTAATCTAGTGAATGAAAATATTAAAATTTTGAGGACGAAATTCTTAGAAGAATGGGTGAATGTGAAAACCCGAATAATTATAGATGGTGAGTTATGAAGTATATGAATTCTACGAGTAGAGTATATGGTAATGATCCTTAGAAAGGAAATGAACGAGTTAAAGAAGAATATATAATATTCAATATATAATTGAGTTAAAATTGAAGGTTATGTAATAAAACCTAAATGTTGTTGAAGAAATGAATGGAGTAGTATATATAACTGTTGTTAAGTTAACGTGTTGAAGTTATTCAACAATAAAATTACGAAATAGATTTTGGTGAAAATCGAGTAAGGGAGATTTTTGTTGATTCCGAGGACGGAATCCTTATAAGGAGGGAAGGATGTGACATCCCGAATTTTTAAGACTTTATACATGAGAATTTTATGAATAAAATTCTTATTTTAAGATGTTTAAGTACGACTATGGGTATACATGTCATATATTGTGAAATATGTGAATTGATGTGAAGAGAATTGTATATATTAATTTTAATATTTATTGAAGTAAATAAATATTTTAATTGAATTATTTATTTAGTTAAATAAATAATTATGTGATTATGGTGAAGTAATTTAATTAAGTGTAACATATTAATTAAATGGATATTTAATATTTAATTTAATTGATGTAATAATTTTATGTTATAGTTCTAATTTAATTGGGATAATTAAATTAGATGAAGTTATGTGGTAATTGTTACATGAAATTATAATTAGGTAGTAATTATAATTATATGATAATTTTATGTGATTAATTGATGTTAGACTTTTAATTAAATAAATTAGAATGTTAAGATTTGATTAATTAAAGGATAACGTTAAAAAATGTGTTAAAGGATTTATTAAAAGAATAAAAAGAGCTTTTAAATTGGTTTTACCCAAATAAGGCCCTTAAAACTATTTTTAAAAAGGTTTTACCAAACAAGGCCCTTACTTTTGTTTTAATCATGTTTTACCCAACAATGATTTAACTATTAAATAATCTGTTTTTAAAATTAAAGGAATTTTTTCGAACAAAGCCTTATGGCTTTTGGTTTTTCAAAAAGTTGTAACATATGTCTTTATTGTGGGAGTTATTATAAACATAAATATATTATAAGTTACATATTATGTATATATGTTATATGTATATTATATATATAGAATTATAATATACGTTAGTTAGAAGAGTTAGAGTGTTAGTCAGTTAGAAAAGAAGAGAAAATACAGAGTAAACTAGAGAGAAAAGAAGGAAGAATATGAGAGAAGAAGAAGAGGAAAGGAGGAAGGCCTTAAGAAAGTCATTGCTAAACCTCACCATCTTCTTCTTTACTATGCATCAAGGGTATGATTTTAACCCTTGTATTTTAAAGATTATATTTTATGTTCTTCATTGTTTGCCCTATGTTAATTGAACTTTTATGAAAATTGGTATATACATGATTATATATACATAACGTGTTCATAAGTTGTTTACGAATGAATTGTATGATGATGTTAGTTATCTAATTCATGAAGACATGATGAACATGAAGAATTCATGATCATCAAAAAGTCACAGTGAAAGTATTTTTGAAAAAAAATATATATATAGTTTTCTTTGAAAACCAAAATTTCATGGTTGATTATTAATTGTTGCTTAAATTGATGTTAGATTATGTTAATACGGTTATAAACGAATTCAATATACTTTGAATTTTGTATTTTGAATTAGAAAACAAATTACAATGTTCAATTTCATCAAGAACACTTATCAATGGTTTTTCTTCAAAAATCATAAAATTTGGGAGTTTTGATTATGTGAATTGATGATTGTATATGTTAGAACTTGATAGAAACTTAAAATTTATGTTTTCTATAAAGTTATATGAATTATGTTGACTGAAAGTGGAATTTGGTGTGGAGAAATAAGCCAAATTAACTTTTTCTCTACACAGTTCCCGAGAAAAACTTGAACCCCTTGAGTGGGCCCACCCCGGCGGGCCCTGCTAAGTCTAGAACCCCCGCCTCGGCGGGGGTTATGCAGAAAAAAAGCTTTTTTTTGTGTATTTTGAAAAGCTAAGTTTATGTGATAATTGATGACATGTTAGCATACCATAAAATGTTAAATAATAGTAATGAGTTATATTAATAATATAATGTGTAATTATAATTTGAATAATTATAATTATAGTAAATGTATAATTTAAATTATAATTGTTAAATTATAATAATATAGTTTGATTAATCAAAGTAAATGTTTAACGTGAAGTATAATTTGTTTAATTATAACTTAATATGATATGTGATTATAATTTGGAATAATTATAATTAAGGTAAAAGTGTAATTTAAATTATGATCTATTTAATTATAATTTAATGAGTACATGAATTGAAATGGATTATTTATAATCTAAGTAATTATTTAATTTAAATTATAATTTGATTAAAGTGGATGTTTAAATTATAATTCATTTAATTATAATTTAATATGAGTATGTAATTATTAGTTGATTAATTATGTGAGAAGTTATATGATTACGTAATGTGATTATGTGATATGATTAATTATTAACTTAGTAGTTAAAGAGGAATGAGTTAACCTAAAGTGGTTAACTAACTATGATGATTAGCTATGTGATAATTAACTTATATCGTTAATTATACATAAAATTTAACAGTGTGTTAAATGAATGGGAAAGAATTAGGAAGTATAAAGTAGAAATTATTTAGACGTTTGCTAAGCGTTGATAGGTGACTAATAATTGATACGTATGGTAATACGTTATATAGGATTCATGAAGTGCATATTATATTAAGCTTTTTTCGGTAATTGGTAATCTACGAGCCAGGCAAGTCTTTCTGTTCCTATTTTTTATGTGAACTTGATGAACTATTTTAAATTGTATTGCAAAGAGCATGATATGTTATATATGTTGTAAGCATGAATGTTAAAGTCAATTTATGTCTACATGGATTGATTAAAGAATGTTGATTGAGTAAGGAACTCAATCTTTATATTTATTATGTGAATTAAAGTATGTATGCCATGTTACTTTAATTATTATGATATCTGTATGTTGAGCATGTTATTATGTGCTATGTGATGCATGAAAACTGTTAGAACTTGCTGAGCTGTCGAGCTCACTATTGCAAATAATCATTTTTGCAGATCAAGGATGCAAGGTAATGATACGTGCTAGTTAAACTTTAATTGAGATCAATAACGATGCAAGAAATTATTTATTCTAGATGAGTAATGTAATTGTTTTAAATATAACATGATTGTTAAATTGTAAGTTGAGTTATTCGATGTATATGGATATTGCTTTATGATGTAAAACTTGTATAGTCATTTTGTTGTAACGATTCATGATATAGATTTGAATCGAAGAGATGTAATGTAAAGGTTGCGATTCAGGGCAATAAAGAAAGATTTTATAAAAAAATTAAATATTCTACATTTTTAGTGATTTTAATAACGAATAATGATGTAAAGATAGATTAAAGTTGTATTGTTAACGATCGAGAAGGAGAATATTATTGTATTAATTTTGGGGTCGTTACATCTTCGGTACTCTTCCAGATTTACGAATAGGGTGGTGTACAGTAGGTGTCTCTACTTGGACAGGGTTTCATTCAATTGATCTGTAGTGATTTGTGGTTCTTGAATTTCTTCATGATCTATTTTCCTTCCAATAGCCCCTTCAAGGAAAAACTCATTTTCCAAGAAGGCAGCATGTTTCGCAAGAAACACCTTTTGCTAAGTAGGATTGTAGAAATAGTATCCCAAACTTTCTTTAGGATATCCCACAAACGTGCACTTATCAGATCTTATTCCAAACTTATCATTTTGAAATCTTTTTCACATAAGCTGGACATCCCCAAATTTTAACATGTTTAAGACCAGGTTTCCTCCCTATCCACATCTCATATGGAGTCTTAGGGGGGGATTTCGTGGAGACCTTATTTAGTAGATATTTAGCCATTTCTAAGGCATGACCCCAAAATAAAATTGGAAGATCTGTAAAACTCATCATAGAATGAACCATGTCCAACAATGTTCGATTTCTCCTTTTAGATGCTCCAATTAACTGTGGTGTACTTGGTGGAGTCCATTGTGAGATTATACCATTATCTTTAAGACAATTGAGAAACTCACAACTTAAGTATTCTCTACCTCGATCTGATCGAAGAATTTTAATACTCTAGCTCGTTTGTTTCTCTATTTCACTTCTGAACTCTTTAAACTTTTCAAATAATTCAGATTTGTATTTCATTAAATACACATATCCAAATCTTGAGTGATCATCAGTGAAAGTAATAAAATAAGAATACTTTCCCCGTGCATTCGTTGTCATAGGTCCACAAACGTCTGTGTGAACCAACGCTAACAACTCTATAACTCTTTCTCCTTTTCCACTAAAAGTAGATTTAGTCATTTTACCCATGAGACAAGATTCACAAGTTGTATATGATTTATAATCAGATAGCTCTAAGAGCACATCCTTATGCAACTTGGATAATCTTGTTTCATTGATATGACCGAGTCTACAGTGCCACGTATAGGTATAATTAACATCATCTCTTTTCCTTTTCTTAGTTTGTTCAATTTGAAATATATTTTCATGCAAGTCAAATATATAAAGTCCATTTCGCAAATTACCAACATCATAAAAAATATTTTTATTATAAATAGAACAATTGTTGTTCTTTATTATAATGTCAAATCCATCCATATCTAATACGAAAATAGAAATAATGTTTCTAATGATATTCAAAAAAATAATAATTATTTAAATAAATGGACTTGCGTGTAGGCCAAACAATAAGTGCCTACAACTAATGCAGCAACATTTGCTCCATTTTTCACTCGTAGAACAACCTCATCCTTGTTTAGCTTTCGACTTCTGACCAACCCCTGCACAGTATTACATATGTGAGAACCACAGCCGGTATCCAATACCCAAGTAGAATTTTAACTTTCTAAAAAATTAATTTCAATCATGAACAAACCTTGATTGGAAGTCGAAGCTTCTCCAAGTTTATTCTCTGCTAGAAACTTCTTGCAATTCCTCTTCCAATGACCCGGCTCGTTGCAATGGAAGCACATTCATTTGCTAGTTGGATCAGGTTTCTTTTAATCCTTTCTATTCACCTTGCCCATAGCATTCTTAGACTTCTTCTTTTCAGAAGATAACATGGGCATCTTTCTTTTATTGGAAGAATCATCCACCATTAAGATGTGGTTCTTCTTGGATGGAAAGTGACCTTCTACAGTTTTCAACATGTTAAGTAATTCAGGCAAGCTGACATCTAACTTATTCATGTGGAAATTAATAACGAACTGCGAGAAGGTCTCTTGGAGTGACTGCAAGACCAAGTCTTGACTCAACTCCTCATCCATGACGAACCCAAGTTGTCCAATGCGTTTAATCAGATTGATCACTTTAAGGACATGAGTCTCAAAGGATATGCCCTCGGTCATCCGAGATCGAAAGAGCTCCTTAGATATCTCATATCTAGTAGTCCTACTTTGTTCACCATACAACTCCTTGAGGTGAAGCAACATAGTAGAAGCATCCATGTTTTCATGTTGACGCTGAAGCTCGTTATTCATGGATGCGAGCATGATGCATTGAGTCACGGATGCATCATCTTGCCACTTTGTTATGGTGGCAATATCTTCGTCAGAGGCTGAATCTGGAACAGTTCCAGGGAAAGGTAAATTTAGGACATAAAAAATCTTTTCAGCAGTAAGAACTATTCTCAGATTCCTTAACCAGTCCGTATAATTCGGTCCAGTCAGTTTGTTAGCATTAAGTATGCTACGCAGTGAAATTAGTGATTTCGACCTTTTTTAATTTCTATATGTGAAAAGACAACATTTCAGCAAATATTCATTTAATTAATTTTATATATACCAAAATAAACTATGTCTTATTTTGGATTGGTATCTCCTACTATTTTCTTCAAACTATGTTACCTTCACTTATATAGTTTGACAACATCTAATTAAAAATTTGCTTGTGAGAATAAACATCTCATTTCAAATGTATATAGCCTTGTGGATAGCACAACAAATGATTTATAAATAAATAGGTAGACAACTCTTTATCAATTACATCAGCATGCAACTCCTTTTTATTTTGCCTCTTAAATCATAATGGTTGAGTGCGTGCACATCCGAACTAAAATAATTTAAGTTAAGTCCAACCTAGCACTTCCATAAATTCAAAAAAGAAAAATATTGTCCTTGTGGATAGCACAACAAAAAAATATTATTCAATTTTTTTGATAAGCATCAAATTTGATTAAATTAATATCTTAAATACGCAATACTTGTCTTATGGATAGCACAACAAACTCGTATTAAATTTTTAATACTCTATTAGTTTATCATGCTAGAAGGCGATGTTCGATATTCTAAATATCTCTGAACGCTTTAGACTTAATATAATTTCTTTGAGAGGTTTGTTATTATTTGTCTCATCTTGTTTAGCTCGTATGCACATATATATATATATATATATATATATATATAAAATACACGTCATTTTATTAAACATGCGAAGCATGTCTGCATAAAATATAATATATATAATACTTAGCATGCACATATAAAATACTATATTCTACCCGGATTGATTATGGACTTTTATTCTAGTTTGGTTCACTAGAGCCACCAAGTGAACCAAAAGGTCAAACCTAGGAGTGCAAGAATTAAAATTTAAATATAACAATTACATTTAAACCCGGGCTCCTTTACAAACGGGTCTTCACGTGCTCCTTGCTCCTTGGTCTCCAATTTCTTCAAGATAATTCTAACTATTTCTATTACATTAAACTATTTAATTTAAATAGAAATCTTGATCAGCAGTCAAGGAAAATTACATATGAGGGAAATAAAATTTTACATCAAGAAAAAATCTGAGAAAACGAGGTACGCAGACCCCATTTAATAAAATTCATTCATTCAAGCATTCAACTAAAATAAAATTCAATCACATTGGTCAATAGTCTCATAATCAATTTTATTTATTATCATACACATCACGATATGCATCAATAAATAAATATTCATCTCAATAATTAAAACATTCCATATATATATGAGTATCATTTAATGGGTAATTTTAAATTGCATGAAATCCAATTTCAAGATTAAAATAAACTCTTTATTTTAATTATAAAATTATTAAGAATATTATATATATAATATATATTATAATAACCTTATATATATATATATATATATTATAATAACCGTATTATATATATATATATATATGTTAAACCGTATAATATATATATACTAGATCACTTTTACTTTATAATGAATCACTTGAAACTTTCCTGCAGGCTTCATATATCACCTTTTTTGAACCTTTGTTTTAAACTTTTCTAAAGTCACCTTTTTACGGATGCTTGGCAGGTTCCTTTTTTTTGAACAATCCAAGCCCAGCAGCGAGAAAAAAAAAACGTGACTGCGGGTATTTTATTTCGATTTCTGTTTTTTTTTCTTTCATAAAAAATAATTTTATACAATTGATTATGCCCAAAAACAATATTCGAAATACATACCCATACATATATGGAATCAAAACAATTAATAATTGTATAAAGGTTTGGCTCTGATGCCATTGTTGGATTTGTACAAAATCATGGCGTAATCAAGTTGCAAAAATTAGTGGAAGCATGGTATATCAGAGTTTAAAAATTTTCTACAAAACTATTACTCGGATCATCCTTTATGCAAATTATTAATTTAAAATGATAAATAAGAAGTTATGGAATTCATACCCTTGTAGAACGAAGCTTCCACAGGTACAAGTTCAACTCCTGGTTCTTCGTGATCTCCTTGAATTTCCGGGTTAGATTCCTTCCTTTGATCAACGTTAGCCACTCAAGTGTTTGGCCTCTAGAGGTGATCCACCAAGGAAGAGGAATTATCAAGAAAGAGGGTGGTTGGCTAAACCCTAATTTTCTATCATCTATAAAAAAAGAGTACTCTCCAACAATTAGAATTACATCAACTGATATCTATTGTAAGACTCCTCTTATATAAATATTGGTCAACCCTTCTAACCCTATTAGACATGAGATTTTATTTAATTAATTAAACTTCTTTAATTAAGTTAAGCTTCTCGCCACATTGGGAATAATTAATTAAAATCATTTAATTAATTTACGTCCTAATCTTATTAGGAATAAATGAGAGTACTAATATTAAATTAATTCCTAAACTCTTTTTAGAAATTAAAATAATAATAATTGTAATAATATTAATAAGACTCCTATTATTAAATTATATTTAATATTTCCAAAATATTAAATAATAAACATTAAGCTATTTAATTTATTATAGCACCATAAATTAAATTAATTACACTTAATGCATTATTATGATTATGCCAATACCTTTTTAAATAATTATTATTTCTTTTATGGTGTGACCCTTTAGGTTCTCCATATTAAACCGGTTGTGAATAAATCAATTAGAACAATTCTAATCTTATTTAAATAATAAATTAAACTAATAATCTATTTAAATAAATAATATTTATTCTACAATAGGGATAAGCCTCCCTAGCGATCAACGACTTTCTAGATAATATAGATTTCAACATTAGTCATAAAAAAATATGTGAGTAAATAGTTACCGTACAATTTAATCCTTCCACCATACAATGTCCCAATTAAATATAAGACATGGAATTACTGTCAAGTTTTATTTTATTTAATCATATGTATTTCGATTGAAAAATGCACAACTCCAAATAATGCAAATTAGAAACTCCTTTCTTATTTCATTCTGCCTTGGGCAAAGACTACTGGGTTGTCATTTAACGAATCACATAGGACATATCTCTTCTTTTACTAGAAGTGGTAGATTCTTTATTGATCATTCATTATCTCCATATGTAAGTCATTATACCCAAGCATACCCTTTGATATACCCTAAGGGTTTTTAAGAAATAAGTCAAAGTATAATTCATTACATATAAGATACTATGATGATTGTCGACGTCAAAAAAAAATCTGCCGGTCGAGTCACAACCTAGATCTTTCTCTCTTCTTAAGTTATCTCTACCCTCATTCTTTTTATTGCGAAAAAAGTTTTGAAGGGTTTTTAGGAAAAGGACAACATATATCATGTCGACGATTTGAAAGTTTTACAGAGTCACCAGTTGGTAGTTTTGAAATGGTTGTACCAACTAAACCGAGTTTTGTTTGAAAGAGGCCCAATTGTTGGACACTATCGAAACTTGATCTTTGAAAATAAAGTTTTGAGCTCGGGGGCTTGATTAAGTGTGGGGAAGGTGTTAGGCATCCCACAACTCCCGTGTAAGCACGGTACCGTATCTTTTTAATATTTTCATTTAAAAATCGAAGTGTGTGTGTGTGTGTGTATGCTGTTTGAAAATTGGGCTTATGTTTGATGGAAAACATGTCTATGCATCGTTGAACCTATATACGAAGGGTTTGATTTGATTTGCAAAAAGTCTTTGATTTGATTTGCAAAAGTGTTTGATTTGATTTGCAAAACTTCTTTTTTCGAAAATATTTAAAATGATGTTTTGAAAGCTGGTTTTCAAACCCTTACGTTAACATAGGAATTGAAGCATATTGATACTTCAATTTTATCTTTTTAGCCCTAAGGCACAATTTGAATAGTGATTGTCGGGCTGCGAAACATCCTCGACCACAACATATATACAAGTGTCGGTCTCCTCATGGGCATGATAACCATCGGAGGGACTCTAACACGACAAACCATATTTTCACTATATTGAGACCTTAAATTCGGATAACCGTTTTAAGGTCTTTTGCATGTACATTTTACAGAAAAACTGGCAGGGTACATTTGTAAAGTGGAGTTTGTCCATCGTAGGAATTAGATTCTGATCAGTTTGATCATGAATTCCACGATTCCTATGCTCACATATGAGTAGCCAATAAACCTGCACAGCTCAAATTTGTACAGAAATAGATATATATCCCAAATATTGCCAGAACCGAGGATTCATTCAGTAAATCCTAGTTCGTACCTGGCTGAAGCGTCTCGTTCCCACTAGATAGCGATCTAAGGGTCGCGAGGTTTCTTTTATAACTGAAACTAGAAAAACGCTAGATTTAAATAAATCTCAACCATTCTAGATTCCCAGTTCCATATATACCGATTTTGAACCGTTTGAAAGCTAGAATTGGCGAGATTTAAATAACTCTAGTTCGCCCGCAGATATGTTAGTGCCGATTCATATAAAATGAGTATTTAAAGAAACAGTTTAATAAAAATAAGTAAAGCAATATATACATAATTATATATATATAAGCTGTAAAGGGCGATGGGATTTCACACCAGTGCCCGAACTTGAATGTAAATGTACAGAAATGTAGTCAACCAAGACTGGGAAGAAAACCCAGTGTGGTGAAGGCTGCTTATATATGCATAAATATATATAAAAGCAGTAAAAAGGCCACAGAATAATCCAGGCCAAACTGGAATCTAAATATACAGAAAAGTAGTCAACCAAGACTAAGAAGAGAACCCAGTGGTGGTGAAAGTTGCTTATATATGCATATTTATATGTAAAAGCAGCAAAAAGGCCACAGAATAATCCAGGCCGAACTGAAATATAAATATATATATATAGAAAGAGACAGAAACGTAGTCAACCAAGACTGGGAAGAGAACCCAGTGGTGGTGAAAGTTGCTTATATATGCATTAATATATATAAAAGCAGTAAACTACCTCGGATTTGACATCCGGGCTTGACAGAATTGAAAAGTTAGTATATATATGATAAGTAGGTTTTTAACCTACTTAATAGGTATTTCTTAGCTTCTTATATTGCATTTACTTAAGTATACATTGTACTTTTCATGTGTTTTGTGTAATGAGTAGGAATGGAGGATGTTTGAACAAAAGAGGATAAAAAGGGGCAATTTTGGCATTGTTGACTGTACAGCATGGGCGCACTAAAATTACAAAGGAACCAGCGCGGGCCACACCACATAAAGATCTTGATTCCCTGTCGGACCAGTGCGGGGCGTGCCAGAGAGAGAAGAGAACCAGCGCGGGGCGCGCCGGACGGACGTGCTGATTCAGTTTTTAAATGTTTAATTGCAAAGTTGATTAGGATGAGGATTGTAGTCTTGCCTTATTAGACTAGGGTTTTGTTAGTCTATAAATATCAGTTGTTCTACACAGTTTAGATATCTGGGATAATTTAATTTCATTCTTTCATCTTGGAGGCATTCATTAAGGCATGTCAGGCTAATTCACTTATTCAATTATGAAGGGATGTTGAACCTAATTAGCAATTTATGGTTTGATTAAAGTTTATAATATTTATTCTTTCATCTGAGATTTATTCTAATTATCTACATGAACTTTCATATATGTTATCCAATTGATTGATTTGGTTTCTGCAGGATTAAATTAATAAATTGATTGCATCTGCTAGATTAAGACATATTTTAAGCAAACGAAGTGTGTCTAATCCACGTAGTGATTAACAATATTTTATTGTGGACAAGCTTTGAAATATTGTTAAGATATTCAGAAGACAAGTTAAATAATTCCTGATTGTGTAATTATTGCTTGGAATAATCTAATTCTCATGCTTAATGCTTCTATCATATTAAATCTAGGTTGATAGTTCTAGGTTGTATGTTAGATAGAATCTCTTGTTGGCGATCGTCGCATTCGATCTACACTTAAGGAGAATTTTGGGTAATTAGCGATCGAGTTATCTAGGGTTATTAATCTCAGTGGAAGTTGAATAATATATTAACTTGATTAAATCATAATTGTGAAAAGGGGATACCGAACTGAAGAATTGAACTCTTTTACTTATTGATATTTTCTTAAATTCATTTTTGTTTACTAAATTATTTTCAAACAAAAACCCCCAATTCATTGGATTCATTGGATAATAAAAATACAAATCACTCTCTGTGGGATATATCCTTGCTTATTGTTATACTGATTCTTGAATTAGTAAAACCTTAGTAAGGTAAACTTAGTAGTGCTAACGACAGATACCAAATTTTGGCGCCGTTGCCGGGGAGTGTTATTTGATTTTATTTATTCGATTATTTTCAATATTTTTATTTTATTTTATGCCTCGATCCTCTAACTCTCTTGATTTGAAATTTGATCCAGAAATAGAGAGAACCGCACGCAGGCTTAGGGCGGAAGCTCGAAAAAACCAAGGTTCACTTGCAGATTCCGAAGACGCTCCATCATCGGGCCTTAACATCGCACTTACACTACTTTCGGAGCAATCTTCTTCAAGCGAATCAGAAGAGGAAACGACAGTGCCAAATAACAGGACTTTAAAGGAGTTGTCAACTCCTAATCTTACTCAACAACCTCTTTGTATTGAATATCCTGCTTTAAATATTTTATTTGAACTAAAATCTGGACTAATTCACCTTTTGCCTACTTTTCGTTGTCTTACAGGTGACGATCCATACAAACATTTGCAGGAATTTCATATTATGTGCTCCACCATGAAGCCACACAATATCACGGAGGATCAGATTAAGCTACGTGCTTTCCCATTCTCATTGGGAGATTTGGCAAAAGACTGGTTGTTTTATCTCCCCGCAGGATCAATTCAATCATGGAACGACATGAAAAAGCTATTTTTGGAGAAGTACTTTCCTGCTTCAAGAGTTGCCAACATCCGGAAGGATATTTGCGGAGTCCGACAGTTCAATGGTGAAACACTATATGAGTACTGGGAGAGATTCAAGAAACTTTGCTCCAGCTATCCACCTCACCAGATCGACGATCAACACCTCATCATCTACTTTTATGAAGGACTCTTACCAATGGATAGGAGTGTGATCGATGCTACGAGTGGAGGTGCATTAGTGGACAAAACATCGGAGGCGGCTAAGAACTTGATTGCCAACATGGCCGCCAATGCACAACAGTATGGAACAAGGAATACTCATCCAGCCTAAAGAGTAAGTGAGGTGAGCACAAATAATGTAGAGCAACAAATTTCTGACTTAACGGCTTTGGTGAAACAATTAGCTACAGGTAAAGCACCAATTGCACAAGCTTGCCAACTCTGTTTAATGGCGGGGCACCCTACAGATATATGCTCGACATTACAAGAGGAGAACACTGAACAACAAGCAAATGCTGTGGGAAATTACCAAGCTCAACCGCAGAGAAAGTATGATCCTTTCTCCAACACATATAATCCCGGATGGAGGGATCATCCGAATTTCAATTATGGGGGTGCTAGGCCGCACGCAAAAGGGTTCTACCCAGTTAAACCACAATTTCAGCCAAAAGAGCAACAGTACCACCCCAGACAAGCAGCACCGGCCAATCCTGGAACGTCCTTGGAAGACATATTCAAGGCGTTTATGCAACAGACACAACAGTTCCAAAACAAGAAGAAGTCTTCCATCCACAGCTTGGAGAGTCAGATGAGCCAATTAGCCACTACTATAGCTCGGTTGGACTCTCAAGGTTCCGAGAAACTTCCATCACAGACGGTTGTTAATCCAAAGGAGAATGCCAGTGCTATAACCCTGCAAAGTGGAAAACAGATGGATAAACCAAAGGCAACAGTTGAGTATGAGACCGAGCAAGAAAAGGAGGCACCGGTAATACCTAAGGTACACCCTAAACCTCCTTGTCAAACAGATATTCCTCTTCCTTTTCCTCATAGAAAATCTAGAAATTCAAAGAAAAACGAACAAGAAAAGGAAATTCTAGAGACTTTTAGAAAAGTAGAGGTGAATATCCCATTACTAGATGCTATTAAACAAGTGTCACGGTATGCTAAATTTTTAAAAGAATTGTGCACTAATAAACAGAAATTGGAAAATAATGAGAGAGTCACCGTAGGGGAAAATGTATCAGCTATTTTACAAAGAAAAATGCCACCTAAATGTAAGGATCCAGGCATGTTTACGATCCCGTGTAAGATAGGAAACACTAGGTTTGAAAAGGCCATGCTAGACTTAGGAGCTTCAATAAATTTGATGCCATTATCTGTTTATAAGTCTCTGAATCTTGGACCTTTGAAACATACTAGTGTTATTATTCAATTGGCTGATCGTACTAACACCTACCCCCTAGGGGTAGTCGAAGATGTCTTGGTGCAGGTGAACGAACTAATCTTTCCTGTAGATTTTTACATCGTGGACATAGAAGATGATACATCTCCAAACCCGTCATATATCTTACTAGGAAGACCTTTCCTAAAGACAGCAAGGACTATAATCGATGTTCACAACGAGACCTTTAAAATGGAATTTGATGGCAAAAAGATCAAATTCAATATATATGATGCCATGAGGTACCCTAGTGATATCTGTCAAGCTTATACCATTGATGTGTGTGATTCGTTAATACAGGAAACTTTTGAACAGATTCAAAGAGATAGTTTGGAAGTTTCTATTTCTAGCAATTTGAACATAGATGGGATATATGAATTTGAGCATAGTCAGGATTTGAAGGAAACTATGGCTGCATTACATTCTTTACCTAAACTTACAGAGAAACATGCAATTCAATTAATTCAACTATCTGTAACTCATCAAAAGCTATTACCATATGTGGAGTAAGCTCTAACACTTGAATTAAAATAATTACCAGCACATTTAAAATATGCATATTTAGGGGCTAATGAAACTTTACCTGTGATAATTGCTAGTAATATAACCAAAGTGCAAGAGGAAAAGTTATTGAGAGTACTTAGGGACCATATAACAGTATTCGGTTGAACGATAGCAGACATCAAGGGTATTAATCCCGCTATATGCATGCACCAAATTTTGTTAGAGGAAGGAGCTAAACCAACGAGAGATGCACAGAGACGACTGAATCCACCAATGATGGAGGTAATTAAGAAAGAGGTAATAAAATTGCTTGATGCAGGGGTCATCTACCCCATCTCCGATAGTCAATGGGTAAGTCCTGTGTTGGTAGTTCCAAAAAAATCAGGTATCATGATTATCTAGAATGACAATAATGAATTAGTACCTACAAGGATGCAAACAGGTTGGAGAGTGTGTATAAATTATAGAAGATTGAATGTTGTAACTCGAAAAGATAATTTTCCTTTACCTTTTATTGATCAAATGTTAGAACGTTTAGCTGGGCATTCTCATTATTGCTTCTTAGATGGTTTTTTAGGTTACAACCAGATTGTGATCGCCCCAGAAGACCAGGAAAAGACCACATTCACACGTCCTTTCGGCACCTTTACTTATCGCCGGATGTCCTTTGGACTATGTAATGCCCCAGGTACTTTTCAAAGATGCATGGTGAGTATTTTTTTTGATATGTTAGAAGAATGTATTGAAGTCTTTATGGATGATTTCACAGTTCATAGTGACTCATTGGATGCCTATTTAGATAATTTGACATGTGTACTGGACAGATGCTTAGAAACAAATCTTGTGTTAAATTGGGAAAAATGTCATTTTATGGTTGAACAAGGGATAGTACTTGGATATGTAGTGTCAGTCAATGGTTTAGAAGTTGATAAAGCTAAGATAGATATTATATCTGTATTACCACACCCCGTCAGCGTATGGGAGATACGATCTTTTCTTGGACATGCATGCTTTTATCGCAGGTTTATCAAGGATTTCGCCAAGATAGCATTGCCCTTATGCAAGTTGTTATAGAAAGATGAGGGGTTCCAGTTCAATAATGAATGCAAGGTGGCCTTTGATACATTAAAGAAATTGTTGACGTCAGCCCCCATCATTCAACTACCAAATTGGAACATACCTTTTGAGATAATATGTGATGCAAGCAACTATGCTGTCGGCGCCGTCTTGGGTCAAAGGATTGACAAAACTGTCCATGCAGTCTACTACGCTTCAAGAACTTTGAACGAGGCTCAGATAAACTTTTCCACAACAGAAAAAGAACTAGTATCTATTGTATTTACTTTAGATAAATTCAGATCTTATCTACTCGGTACTAAAGTAATAGTTTATTCTGACCATACTGCTCTCAGGTACCTACTGACCAAGAAGGAATTCAAACCTCGAATTATAAGGTGGATCTTGCTGCTGCAAGAATTCGACCTAGAGACCACAGACAAAATAGGTGCGGACAACCTGGTGGCGGACTACTTGAGCAGGATTATTAAGGAAGAGGAAGCATTACCATTACAAGACATATTTCCAGACGAGCATCTTTTGTCCATTAAAAATACATCCCCCTTGTATTCAAACATCGTGAATTTCTTGGTAAGTGCTTATGTGCCCCGTGAGTTTTCTAGATCTCAGAAAGAAAAACTTAGGAGTGATGCCAAACATTATGTATGGGATGATCCATACTTATGGAAATTTTGTGTTGATCAGATGGTTAGACGATGTGTACCTAAAAATAAAATATAGTCAATTCTAACCTTCTGTCATTCCTATGCATGTGGAGGTAATTTTGGACATAAAAGAACATCACGTAAGGCTTTAGAGAGTGGTTTCTATTGGCCTTCTATTTTTAAACACTCTTATTTGTTTTGTAAATCATGCAAAAATTGTCAAAAGACTGGTAATCTATCTCAAATGAATCAAATGCCACGAAACCCTATACTAATCGTAGAAATCTTTGATGTTTGGGGTATTGATTTTATAAGACCGTTTCCTGTTTCTTTTGGGAATATTTACATCTTATTGGCAGTTGATTATGTATCCAAATGGGTGGAAGTAAAAGCCACTAGGACAGACGATTCTAAAGTTGTTGCAGATTTTGTCATGACTAATATTTTTGTCAGGTTTGGAGCACCATGGGCCATCATCAGTGATCGCGGAACATATTTCTGCAATAGGGTGTTAGCCGCTTTGTTAAAAAAATACAACATACTATACAGAGTATCTACATCCTACCATCTGCAAAGCAATGGCCAAGCAGAGGTCTCCAACAGAGAAATCAAATCCATTTTGGAGAAAGTCGTCAACCCCAGCAGAAAAGATTGGAATCTGAGAGTGGAAGACGCATTATGGGCCTGTAGGACAGCATACAAAACTCCGATAGGTATGTCACCTTACAGACTCGTATACGGAAAACCATGCCACTTACCTGTAAATCTCGAACACAAAGCTTTCTAGGCAATCAAGCAGTGCAATATGAACATGGATCAAGCTGGCGTCAATAGGAAGCTGCAGCTGCAAGAACTTGAGGAGTTACGCACCGAAGCATACGAGAGTTCTAAGCTGTACAAAGCTAGGACAAAAGTTTTTCATGATAAACAACTCTCACGGGAAATTTTTACTGCGGGACAGAAAGTCCTTCTGTTCAATTCAAGATTGAAGCTCTTTCTAGGAAAGTTACGCTCTCACTAGGAGGGACCATTTATCATCTTTAATGTATTTCCTCATAGTGCAGTTGATGTCTAGAATTCAAAAACAGGAAATGTATTCAAAGTAAACGGCCATAGGCTGAAGCCGTTCCTGGATACCAATCAATTAGAAGAAGTTGAGGTCGTGACGCTGATAGATCCGTCCTCCGGATAATCGAAAGGGCGTTAAGTCGAGCTAACGACGTTAAACAAGGGCAGCTAATTTGGAGGCAACCCAAATTTCTTAAATCTATAGTAGTTAACTATAGTTTATTTATGTAGATTTTATTCTTATATACCTTTTATAATTAACTCCAAACATTTACCATGATTCACTACAGCAGGTGGTAGGGAAACTGATTATAAGAAAATAAATTTCAGCAATGCCACAAGGCTGGTACGGGCCGCGCCCAAATCAAGAGGGCCACGGCATGGGGCGCTACACCACCAGCACAAAATTCAAGCCAACTCGGCGTGGGACGCGTAGCATTAGGCGCGGAGCACGCTGCCAGCGCGAGACGGGCTTCAAGAAGCGCGGGGTGCGCCACATATGCAGGGAATCAGCCTCAATAGAACTAGACGGCGCGGACCACACAGTAAAGAGAGAAGACTGGGCGCGGGGCGCACCGGTAAGCGATTTCGAACTTCAAAAAAGATTTTAGACCTCTCTTTTAAGTGCCATCTCCTAAACTAATTCTAATTTCTCTAAATCCTACACCAAATAGAAGCCACCTTTGCTCCTCCTACTCATATACAACTCTCCCAATCCAAATCAAAGTCCACCCAACCTTCCCAAATTCAATCCGACCTCTACTCTATCTCTATAACTACCTTCTTCACATAGACATTCATCATCATAATTGTCGACCATCACCCACTTCCAATTTCTCTCTGAAATTCATAGAGCTATTCTTCATCACAGATTAGAAGCAAGGTACGGAACAGAATTTGAATTCACATAAATCCAATCAAAGCAACAATTCAAAGGTATTACAAGTATATTGGTTAATATTGCATAAGGTTTTTCCAAGTTCATTATATTGCTTAATCAATTGTTTTGGAAATCCTTGGGTTACTGACGACCCAAGGTTGGATTAAATTCTTATAATTGGGAGATTTTACTATATAAACTGTACTAAGTTTGGGGGAGAGACTTTGTCTCCCACCACGTGTTCGATAATTTGCTTCAACGGGATTTTTCAAGGTTTTTTTTCTCTTTTTGACTTCCAAGTCAACGAGAATCCTTTCCAATGGCATCCAAACGGCAAAGAACTTCATCTTCAAGAGCTCCTCCCTCACATGACACCACTCGGTTTATGAGTGAGGGGACGGCGACACGCTATGCCAAAGTCATCGACAAAAAGACTTTGGTACTAGAATTGGGACTTAAGCCTGATGCGAATCTCGACAGAGCCATGTCACAGATGATAGCGGAGCATGAGTGGATACGACTGGTTGAGCATCCTAAGCCAGCCGTGATCAATATTGTGGAAGAATTCTATGCCAAAGCCATAGAGCACGTTGATCACGTGGTTTTGGTTCGGGGAACGTCGGTGTCTTTTGACGCGGAGGCGATCAATGAATATTTTGGGGTGGAGACACCACACACAGACTGCTACTAGGATGGCCTTCCAGATCTTGATGAGATAATTGAGCGGCTTTGCAAGCCCGCCACTCAGTGGGTCACCAGAGTGGGCACTGACAAGAAGATTTCTTTTCCACACTCTGTCCTGTGTAGATACGGGAAAGCTTGGTATGCCTTCATATGTGCCCGACTCATGCCAACACGTCATCAAAATGACGTCACTAAGAAACAGGCTCGACTACTAGTTGGTATTGTAACTCATGAGGAAAAGTCCAATAATGAGATAGAAATTCTGAACGTGGACATTGGACGATGCATCCAGGAGTCCATTGCTCGCTCGCTGAGGGGAGGAACCACAGGTGGATTGCTACATGGTTTCCTCATCATAGATCTATGCAGAAAGGCGGGAGTTCAATGGCATCCTTCTGAACCACTTGTCCAGCCTATGGCCATCATTGACCATCCGACTATAGAGTCCTACAGACCATGGACAGGGGCCCAGTCACATCCACGAGGGGAAGGGGTTTATCATGATATCGACATCCACACCACTTCAACCGGATGAGCCGATGTCTGATGAGGATGAAGAAGCATCGCCCCCAGAGTCACCATCCACTTTTCAGAGACACAGTCAGGAACGGAGTATTCGACTTGCCCAATGTCAAGCTTATATGCATATGTACAACGTGAGGGCATTTACTTCATTAGCCGACGCCTTCTCACGTTTCTCTCCAAATGATCAAGTCCAGATGCCAAACCCTCTAGTCTTGCCTTCCTACCCTCCACAAGAGGATGACGATTTTGACGAGTGTTAACTCGTCGCTCAGGGAAGTCCTCATTTTTTAATATTTTTATTTTATGCCAAGTAATGAGGACATTCCTTGATTTAAGTGTGGGGGGGGGGGGAAGTAAATTCAAATTTTAAATTTTATGTGTATTAGCGTATAGTTTAGGTTTGTTGGGTTTGTACGTAACGCAATCATGCAATCAAATCACATAAATGGGGCGGAAGCGCGAAACATAGGTTTTCAAAAATTTATACAAACCCATAACCATGATCATGCTTTGTGCTAGTTATCAATAACAGAAAAGAGAGAACATAGAATTATACCTTTGAAGATCCAAGCTTCCTCAGGTACAAGTTCTACTCCTTTGATTCCTCTGTAGTGGCTCCTTCCCTTGATCAATGTCAGCCACCCAAATGTTTGGCCTCTAACGGTGATCCACCAAGGAAGATGAAGAATTCAGGAAGATGGGTTATTGGTTTAACCTTTGTTTCTATCTCTATAGAATATGTGTACTCTCAACCCTTGGAAAAATTCACATACTATATTTCTGATATAAGACACTCTTATATAGATATTAGGTTAACCCTCCTAATCCAATTAGAATAGGGTTTTATTTAATTAATTAATTAAACACTTTTAATTAATTTATATCCTAATCTTATTAGGATTAAGAGAGAGTATTGATATTATATTAATTCCTAAACTCCTTTAGAATTAAAATAATAATAATAATAATAATAAGACTTCTCTTATTAATTTATATTTAATATTTTTAAAATATTAAATAATAAACATTAAGCTATTTAATTTATTTTATCACCATAGATTAAATTAATTATACTTAATTCATTATTACTATCATGCCATTTTCTTCTTAAATAATTCTTCTTTCTTTTATGGTGTGACCCTTTAGGTTCTCCATATTAAACCGGTTGTGAATAAATTAATTAGAACAATTCTAATCTTATTTAAATAAATAAATTAAACTAATAATTTATTTAAATAAATAATATTTATTCTACAATAGGGATAAGCCTGCCTAGCGATCAACGACTTTCCAGATAATATAAATTTTAGCATTAATCATAAAAGAACCTGTGAGTTAATAGTTATCCTACAATTCAATCCTTCCACCATACAATGTCCCAATTAAATATAAGACATGGATTTACTGTCAAGTCTTAATTTATTTAATCATATGTATTTCGATTAGAAAACGTACAACTCCAAATAATGCAAATTAGAAACCTCTTTCTAATTTCATTCCACCTTGGCCAAGGATTCTTGGTTGTCATTTAACGAATCACATAGGACATATCTCCTCTTTTACTAGAGATGGTAGATTCTTTATTGATCATACATTATCTCCATATGTAAGTCATTATACCCAAGCATACCCTATATATACCTTAAAAGGTCTTAAGGAATAAGTCAAAGTATAATTTGTTATATACAAGATACTATGATGATCTCAAGTCCAAGGATCACTTGTACTACTATCACATTAGGAATTCCTATTGACAGGCGAGTAAAACTCCATTAGGTATTCCATAGTGAGTCACGTTCAATGAACTTATTCTCCAATAAGCACCTACATACTTGCTTTAGTGTCTCCACACAAATAACCATGAGATCAGTCATCCTCATCCAATGAGCAAGCAACATATGTACCAATCTATCCGAATTTACTAATCCCCATTTTAGAAATCCAACGATTGAGAACTTTTTTAGTTTTTAAGCTTTCTAAGAATTTAGATCTCATTAGCATGATCTCATCATGATTCTTAAAAGCATTGCTTAAAACTATGGGTTATTTACATATTATAAAAAAATAGCACCATGTAGATAATTAATGCCTTAAATTAATATTTTATTAATAAATAAATAAAATTGTTTACAAAGTATGTGCTTTATCATCATACATGATTGGCTTGTATGCACACTACTATCAATCTCCCACTTGCACTAAAGCCAATCGCCATGGTATCTCATACCCATCTTCTCTAAGTGACGATCAAACTGCTGTTGTGTTAGAGCTTTAGTAAATGGATCTGCAATGTTGTCTTGAGAGTCCACACGCTCCAAGGTGACGTCTCCTCTTTCAATGATCTCCCTGTTCAAATGAAATCGCCGCAACACGTGTTTAGATTTTTGATGAGACCTGGGTTCCTTAGCCTGTGCAACTGCTCCTATGTTGTCACAGTAAACGAGAACTGCTTCTCCAATGCTAGGAACCACACCAAGTTCAGTTATGAACTTCTTCATCCAAACAGCTTCCTTTGCAGCTTCACTTACAGCTATATACTCTGCCTCTGTCACTGAATCAGCAACTGTTTGCTGCTTGGAACTCTTCCAACTCACTACGCCTCCATTCAAGGTAAACACATACCCTGAAACAGATTTACTATCATCTTGGTCTGTTAGAAAACTTGAGTCCGTGAATCTCCCGAGTTTTAATTCAGACCCATCGTAGACAAGAAAAATATCTTTAGTCCTTCTCAAGTACTTTAGGATATTCTTCACTGCCTTCCAGTGCTCTTCTCCAGGATTTGACTGGTATCTGCTCGTTACACTAAGTGTATGAGCAACATCCGGTCTAGTACATATTATACCGTACATGATAGATCCTATTACAGAAGCATAAGGGATCTTACGCATACGGTCTCTCTCCTCAGGTGTCTTTGGGGCCTGTTTCTTGGAGAGATGTATTCCATGGCTCATCGGCATGAGACCTCTTTTGGAATATTCCATGCTAAACCTCTTTAGCATCGCATCAATGTACGTTTCTTGGGATAAACCAAGCATCCTTTTAGATCTAGCTCTGTAGATCATTATCCCCAAAATATAGAATGCTTCTCCCAAGTCCTTCATGGAGAAGTGTTTAGATAACCAGATATTAATCGATTGTAGCATAGAAATGTCATTCCCTATTAGTAATATATCATCAACATATAATACAAGGAATGAAACTGCGCTCCCACTAACCTTCTTGTACACACATGGTTCATCGTCGTTTTTGATAAAATCAAACTCTTTGATTGTCTCATCAAAACAAATGTTTCATCTACGAGAAGCTTGCTTCAATCCATAAATGGATCATTGCAGCTTACAGACTTGATTTGTTCCAACCTTTAAAATAAATTCCTCTGGTTGTGTCATATACACATCCTCCTCAAGTTTCCTATTGAGGAAGGCCGTTTTCACGTCCATCTGCTAGATCTCATAGTCGTTATAAGCTGCAATTGCAAGCAAAATCCGAATGGACTTGAGCATAGCTACTGGTGAGAAGGTTTTATCATAGTCAACTCCTTGTCTTTGTTTGAAATCTTTTGCAACCAGTCGGGCCTTATAGGTCTCTACCTTGCCGTTCGCTCCCGTCTTTCTTTTAAAGACCATTTACACCCAATAGGCTTAATACCTTCAGGTGGTGAAACCAAAGTCCATACTTTGTTTTCATACATGGAGTCCATTTCGGATTTTATGGCTTCAAGCCATTTTCCTGAGTCTTTATTACTCATAACCTGTTCGTAATTCAATGGATCATCATCATTTATGATGTGTACCTCATCGTCATCCTCCATAATGAATCCATACCTCTCAGGTATCTTCGGTACTCTTTCAGATTTACGAACAGGGTGTGGTATAGTAGGTTCTTCTACTTGGTCAGGTACCTGACTTTGATCCGTGATAATTTGTGGTTCTTAAACTTCTTCAAGATATATCTTACTCCCACTGACCCCTTCATGGATAAACTCCTTTTGCAAGAGGGCAGCATGTTTTGCAACAAACACCTTTTGATCAGTTGGATGATAGAAATAATACCCTAAAGTTTCTTTAAGGTATCCCATAAATCTACACTTATCGGATTTAGTCTGTAGCTTATCATTTTTAAACTTTTTGACATAAGCTGGACAACCTCGAGTCTTAACATGCTTAAGATTTGGTTTCCTCCCCTTCCACATCTCATATGGAGTTTTTAGAGCGGATTTGGTAGGTACCTTGTTAAGTAGGTATGCAGCCGTTTGTAGGGCATATCCCCAGAAGGAAATTGGAAGGTCGGTAAAACTCATCATAGATCGAACCATATCCAATAGTGTTTGATTTCTCCTTTTAGATACTCCATTTAACTGTGGTGTACCTGGAGGAGTCCATTGTGAGATTATACCATTTTCTTTGAGACAATTGAGAAACTCACCGCTTAAGTATTCTCCACCTCGATCTGATCGAAGTATCTTAATACTCTTGCCCGTTTGTTTCTCTACTTCACTTCTGAACTCTTTGAACTTTTCAAATGATTTTGATTTGTATTTCATCAAATACACATATCCAAATCTTGAGTGATCATCAGTGAAAGTAATAAAATAAGAATACCCTCCCCGTGCACTTGTTGTCATAGGTCTACAAACGTCTGTGTGAATCAATGCCAACAACTCTGTAACTCTTTCTCCTTTTCTACTAAAAGGAGATTTAGTCATTTTACCCATGAGACAAGATTCACAAGTTGGATATGATTTATAATCGGATAGCTCTAGAAGCCCATCCTTATGCAACTTAGATAATCTTGTTTCATTGATATGATCGAGTCTACAGTGCCATATATAGGTATAATTAATATCATCTCTTTTCTTTTTCTTAGTTTGTTCAATTTGAAATATATTTTCTTGCAAGTCAAGTATATAAAGTCCATTTCGCAAATTTTTAATACCATATAAAACATCGTCTTTATAAATAAAACAACCATTGTTCTTTATAATAACGTCAAATCCTTCCATATCCAATACAGAAATTAAAATAATATTTTTAATAATATTCGGAACATAATAACAATTATTAAGATAAATGGTCTTGCCCGAGGGCATTGCTAAACAATAAGTTCCTACAGCTAATGCAGCAACCTTTGCTCCATTCCCCAGTCGTAGGATCACCTCACCATTGTTCAGCTTTCTACTTCTGACCAGTCACTGCACAGTATTACATATGTGAGAACCACAGCCGGTATCCTATACCCAAGTAGAATTATGACTTTCAGAAAAATCAATTTCAATCATAAACAAACCTTGATTGGAAGTCGAAGCTTCTCCAAGCTTCTTCTCTGCTAGAAACTTCTTGCAGTTCCTCTTCCAATGTCCCGGCTCATTGCAATGAAAGCACATTCCTTTAGCTGGTTCAAGTTCCTTTTGTTCCTTTTCTTTCCCATTTCCTTAGCCTTCTTGGATTTCTTCTTTTCAGAAGATACCTTGGGCCTCTTCCTTTTATTGGAAGAATCCACCCTCAAGACATAGTTCTTCTTGGATGGGAAGTGACCTTCTGCAGTTTTTAGCATGTTAAGCAACTCAGGCAAGCTGACATCTAGCTTATTCATGTGAAAATTAACCACAAACTGCGAGAAGGTCTCAGGGAGTGACTGCAAGACCAAGTCTTGACTCAACTCTCCATCCATGACGAACCCAAGTTGTCCAAGGCGTTCAATCAAATTGATTACCTTCAGAACATGAGTCTCGACGGCAGTACCCTCGGTCATCCTAGATCGGAAGAGCTCCTTAGATATCTCATATCTAGCAGTCCTACTCTGTTTACCATACAACTCCTTGAGGTGAAGCAGCATACCAGGAGCATCCATATTTACGTGCTGACGCTGAAGCTCGTTATTCATGGATGCGAGCATGATGCATTGAGCCACAGATGCATCATCTTGCCATTTATTGAAAGTGGAAATCTCTTCCTCAGAGGTTGTTTCTGAAACAGATTCAGGGATAGTTGAATTTAGGACATAAGAAATCTTTTCAGCAGTGAGAAAAATTCTCAGATTTTTTAGCCAGTCCTCATAATTCAGCCCGGTAAGCTTATTTGCATACAGTATGCTCATCTCTCACCACATTACTACTCATAACATGTTCAATTAAATTAGAACTATTAAATCCAAGGTCCACATATAAATATTTTACAAATCGAATATTCAAATATTATATATAACCTTTACGAAAATATAATAACTCAAGCTATTAAAATGTTAAATTACTTCAATTAATTATACTTATAATAAGTATAACCTTTACGCTTATAATAATTAATATATATACTCTATTAAATATTTAACTAATAATATTCACGATCAAATAATAACTTAAGTTATTTAATTAAAATAACTTAGTTTCCTTTCATTAATTGAACTCCCTTGAAAATACATTATGTATTTATCCATATCATAAAATATTATGTTTTCTCCAAATAAAGATATTCATTATTAGAAAATACTTTATTTATTAACTCAAGATATTATAATATAATATAATATCGAATAATTACATGTACAATACATGTACATATATTATATATAGAAAATAGATAATAAGTTTATTTTCTATTATAAGAAATTATTTCTATCAATTTATTTACATATAGCAAATATGTAATATATCTATCATATTAATCAATCACACCTTATACAAAATATATAAGGTAATGTTACTATTCAAAAATAACATTTTCTCGTTTTATTAAAATAATTCAATATTAAAAATTATTTTAATATCCTTTATTAAAATATATAATAACCATTTCTCTTTCTTTTCTATAAATTGTTCCCAAAATAATTTCTTCAAATATTCATTTAAAGATATAATGATTTCCATCTCCCTTTAATAACGTATATATATATATATATATATATATATATATATATATATATATATATATATATATATTTAACGTTATTCGTACATTAGACTTTCTCACATATTACTATTTTAAGTAATATATATAAAAGTACCAACTATAATTACATATTCAACACATATATTAATTCACTCCTTTACTTAAGTAAATTAAACACTGTACTATATCATCATAGTTAATTAAGGTTCAATACTCTCATTATATTATTCCGTAATATAACTTCCAACTTAAATTAACTAATATTTATTCTTATTAGTTAATTCCTTAACTAACTCATGCTTCACTATCCAAACCTATTCACGGATAGCTTAAGTGCTATTAATAACCTATATTATAAACATACTAGTTATTAATACACATACACAAGAATATGGTGATTATACATTAAGGATATTTAATGTTACCAACTTACTATGATAAAATAATTCTATAAATTATTTAATATCTATAGATAATTTTATCCACTCCCTTTATCTCAACTGAAACGTCTCTACGCTAAGTAACAAATATATATTAATAATATATTTATAAATCACAAAAACACATATTACATAGTCCATATTACCCTATGTAATATAATACCACATACCTTATATCACATAACAATACTCTTATTCGAACCCATCTCACAGTTTAAGAATTTTATTTATTAAATCCTTATTTAATAATTTCTGAAAATCCGGGTTCTTACATTATTTATAATGGAAGCTCGTCCGACTTTGTTGGGTAGAGTGAAGGAATCATAAGAGAAAGATGAGGAGTGCGAGAAAATTCAAAAGAGGATCGCAGAAAATGAAGAAGAGAGATTCAGAATGGATAAAGATGATATCTTGAGATTCGAAGGGAGAGTGTGGGTGCCAGCGGTAACCGAATTGAGGGAAGAGATTTTGCACGAGGCACACAATACGACGTATTTCGTTCATCCAGGAGGCACGAAAATGTACCGAGATTTGAGGCAACACTTTTGGTGGCCCAATCTGAAATGGAAAGTCGCAGAGTGCGTCAATAGATGTCTTACTTGCCAACGCGTCAAAGCAGAACACCAGCGACCGAGTGGGTTACTACAAACGTTGGAAATACCAGAGTGGAAATGGGAGCACATTACGATGGACTTCGTGGTGGGACTTCCAATCAGGCAGACAGGTTATGAAGCCATTTGGGTTATCGTGGATCGACTAACGAAGATCGCATATTTTCTACCGATCAAGATCCGCTATAGTCTGAATCAGTTAGCGAGTCTGTACGTAAAGGAGATTGTTTCACAGCATGGAGTGCCGGTGTCCATTGTCTCTGATCGAGATCCGCGCTTCACGTCAAACTTTTGGAAGAGCTTGCAAGAGAGAATGGGAACACAGTTGAGGTTGAGTACCGCTTACCATCCTCAGATAGACAGACAAAGTGAGAGAACGATACAAACGCTAGAAGACATGCTTAGGACTTGCATGATGGATTTTAAGGGAAATTGGGACGACCACCTACCTTTAGTTGAATTTGCATATAACAATAGTTATCATGTAAGTATCGGCATGCCACCATACGAAGCTCTTTACGGAAGGAAGTGCAGAACGCCATTATGTTGGGACGAAGTCAGAGAACGACGAATGTAGGGACCCGAGTTAGTACAACAAACCGCAGATGTGGTGACAGTAATAAGAGCCAGACTGGTAGCAACTCAAGATCGCCAGAAAAAGTACGCAGACTTGCATCGACAAGACCGGACTTTAAAGTTGGTAGTTTTGTATTCTTGAAGGTATCTCCTTGGAAGGGAAAAATACGATTCGATAAGAAAGGAAAGTTGAGTCCGGGATTCGTAAGACCATTCAAGGTATTGAAGCGAGTGGGCAAAGTGGCATACAAAGTTGCATTACCACCCGAGTTGGAACACATCGACAACGTGTTTCATATCTCCGTGTTGCATCCGTAGAAGGCCGACTACAAGCACGTGATTTCTTATTAGCCCATTCAAGTGGAGAAGAACCTAGCTTATGAAGAAATTCATGTCTAAATATTAGATAGGAAAGAGCAAGCCTTAAGAAATAAAGTTATATCTTCTGTAAAAGTACTTTGGCGTAACCACGATGTCGAGGAGGCTACGTGGAAATTAGAAGATAGGATGATGAGGGACTATCCCCATCTATTTGTGTAACCTTGTAGCAATTTTGAGGATAAAATTTTTATAAGGGGGGATGATGTAATACCCGAGAATTTTTGGATATTATTAATAAATAAATTAATGAAAATGAATATTTATTTGAATATAAATGATTATGTGTGGTGTGGTGAGTTAATTCAATTATTTCAAATCGAATTTATAATAATTGAGAAAAATATGGAGTTTATAATAAGCTCGAATAATGCCTTGTGTGGCACAGTGGTGAGAATTATGGTGATTTAATTTAATTGAAGAAGGGATTAATGAGTGGATGATTAATTAATAATATATTATTAATTAATGATTATTATGAGTAATAGCATATTAATGAATGAATAGTTAATTAATATTTTGAGATTACTTTTTGTTCAATTAATTGCTTAGTATATAGTTATGTAATTGCATATTGTATAGTAACTACATCTATATAATATAAAGTATAGTGTCACATTAGGTTATAACCATGTAATATAGAAACTATATGGTAAAAGGAAGTGAGTCACATGATTGGACCTATGAGAATACATGTTATGTGTACATTGTGCAATATGAAACCAAACTATATTATAAAGTGTAGTGTGACACTTTAGTGAGACTATGCAATATGGAAACTATATTGTAAGAGTAATAATTGTATAAGTTACATAAATGATGCTTATGTAACCATGTGATAGGTATAGTACATTAATGTATACTATATGGAATATTAAATTAAAGTATGTGAATAATTAATATTAATAATTATTTCAATAAGTAACATAATTGGAATAATGAGGTTTATAATAATGTAGTATGCCACTATTCAATTAAATCATAAATTAGTATATTAAAATGTACATGGATTATATATTGAGGTTATACATATACCCCAATTTGTTACCATGTAATATTGTAATGTCATTAAAATCCAAGTATGCACCCAATTGATTTTCAAAACCTAAGTATACATATATGTTTATTAACTTAAGTGTATATTATATGTATATGGATATAACCTAAGTGTATATAATGTAACCTAAGTATACATGGTGGGCTTATATATGTAACCTTAGTGTGTGGTATTCATGTTACTGAGCTTTGTATTGCCTTGTCCCAATATGAGAATCACTTTCTCTCCTCACGTGAATGACAAAAGGCTAAGGCCTATTCCTTCTTCTTCTCCCAAGCTCAACAACTAGCTCATCATTCTAAAGGGAGTGGCCTCAATAGTGAAGCTCAACAACTAATCACCAACTATCTAATGTCCATCGAATTCTTCTTGCTTCCAATAGTTTGATTCATGGTGCAATTACTTGGCATGGTTAACAATTCTTCTATAAATAGAGCCTCCCTCTACTCATTTGATGTTGCTAGGATTTAATTGCTAAGTTGCTATAGAGAGAGTTGAGAGCAATCTTATATTTGAGAGCAATTCTTGTGCAACTCAAAGCTTTAAGAGGTATAATCCTTATCCAACTTTGAAGTTTAGCAATTTCAATTCATAGGAATTGGCATAAATTAGTTGGAATTGATAATGTGAAATGGTATTAATGTGTTAGGATAGTCTATGTACATGTTATAAATGAAATGTGTCTATTTGTAAGCATGTTTCAAGAGATTTCTGATATGGGTTTAGAAGCTCTGCTCTAGCAGAAAACTGTCTGGGCTGGAACCGGAGTAGCGCGGCCGCGCCACTTCCTAGTACAAACAAGGCGTGGTCGCGCCCTTCTGCAGAATCAGTTGATGATTTTGTTATGCTTTCTGATATAGGGAGCATGCTAGTATAACTTTATTATAACTATTTAAGCCCCTGAGATGCTGACATAAGTGACCTTGCATAGAACCACTTACCAAAACTTGATTTTTCCAAAGAAGACTTGAAGTTTCAAAAGCAAACTTGTCGAATTAGAACACTTTGACTTCTGAAAATTCAAGCATGTTTATGTGATCTATTTATATGTATATGAAAGCATGATATAAGATGTATGGACTTATCTCACATACTTGAATGGCTTTGACAACCTTCCAAGAGGAAACGTAGAGTTTCAAATACGAACTTGATAAACTATGTGCCCTTTAAATTCTGAACTTGTGAGCATGTGTAGGTAGTATAATTGTGTATATACATGAGCATGCCATATGATATATGAAGCTACTTTGTATGATTTGTTAAACATGAGGTTTTTCGAAGAAACCTTAAGAGTTCATGAAACTAGTTGGTTGATAACCACCTTGCATGTATTTTGAAAATTTTGACTATCTTGATAGGGTCTCATATGCCTCTAGACATGATAGAAATGAATGCCTGGCTAGTCATATGCATTGTAAACTAGTTGAGCATGAATTAAAACAAGTTGAACAAACTTCATAACTTGAAATACATAACTAAAGTAACCTAAGCATATGTAGTTGAGACATATAGACCTCATTGCATGTGTATATTGAGTAAACGTGAGGAACATTGTAATCAAACACGTTAAGCCTCGTTAATTGAAAATTGTTAAGACTATGTGGAAAGCATAACATAATAATCAAACTTATCACAACATGTATGTTTTTGCATGTGTTATCATATATATATATGTGGGTGTGCAAGCTAGGCCAGGCATTATGTAGCTTAACTCTGATCTGAACTAGGAGCAGCGTGACCGCGCCACTCTTTAGTTCAAATCAGGCGCGGCCGCGCCACCTTGTAGAGAAGTCTGACTGTCCTGTTTGTAAACTGAGATTGATGTATGCTTGTATTGTTATCCTAATCTGTAATACATGTCTAGAACATTATTTAAAGTGTCAATAAGCATGATAAGATTAAACCATATAGAATTGATGAATGTTTATAAAACTTTCAAATGATAAGTCGAGTGATGATTATGAGTTATGTTAGTTGGTTTCGTAGTATGTGTGCTACGTGTATGTTAAGTGCGTAATGACGCGCATAAAGAATTATACGACTAAGTTAGAATTAAGCGTGTATGTCTAACTTACATATTAAGTTTGTGTATTCAATGTACATAACTAATAAATGTCTTATATATATAACTATGTGATACTAGGATTCGAGAAGTATTGATATGCTTTACTTTGGTAATCTACGCTTAAGGCAAGTATCCTAAACCCTTGCATTACTTTATTTAACGGATATTGTAAGCAAGTATTCTACTCATATTGAACATGTATTGAGCTTGTACTATTATTCCTTATACAAGTAAGCTATTTGAATTACGATTCATGACTTGTTTCTTCATAGCTAAGATAAGTCGATTATATTATTCAAACTTTAATATCAAGTATTGAACTTATAAAGAGGGGTCTATGCTATTTGATTCGGCTAGACTTATATTATGAATTTCAAAAGCAATGCAAATCAATTGGTTGGTGCAGAAATCTTGTATTGACTGAGAAGAACAACCTTCTTTGAAGGGAAAATATAATTGTCGGGAGACCGACGTGCGCACTTGAGTATGATTGAATGTTATGCATAATATAGGGTACTTTAGGCTGATCACCTGTTGTGCTTGTTTTTATTGGATTATCAATATATTTTTTTTAATTCTAGTAGAAGTTCATAGTCCTTAGTGACTGCTCAGTATTAAATTATCTTAAAATCTTGAATTGATTTAGCATTGAATCTTATTGATATCTTTCTGTCCTTAACGACTGTTATTGAGAACTGTTGATATTTCTTGCTATCCTCTAACTATCATATTATGTTATACCCTTTGGAATTTGAAAACTATATTACTCACCCTTATTATCATATTACTTGCTGAGCAAACTTGTTGCTTATTCTTGCTTTCCCTAAAACATTTCAGTTAAGGCAGAGCAGGGCGGACCATCGGGCATCGATAAGGGCAAGGACAAGACTACCGACTAGCTAGTCCCTTTATGGTTTAGACATTCTCTTTTTTATATTATGACAACTATGATAATGTATTAAGACTGATTTAGAACTATGTTTAAACTTAAGTAGGGTTATGTAATAAGTCTCTATTTGATATTATTACTTGCTGAGCAAACTTGTTGCTCATTCTTTCTTTTCCTAAAAACATTTCAGTTAAGGCAGAGCAGAGCGGACCTTCGGGCACAAATAAGGGCAAGGACAAAACTACCGACTAACTAGTCCCTTTATAGTTTAGACATTCTCGTGTTATATTATGACAACTATGATGATGTATTAAGATTGATTCAGAATTATGTTTAAACTTAAGTAAGGTTATGTAATAAGTGTCTATTTGATATTATTATGTAATCTATTAAGTACTGTAGGTTGCGAGACTTGGGGGAATAAATATAATAAATCATTGTATATTATTCTAGATTATCCGCTGAGATTGTATGATTCTAGTTATTATTGTTAGATAGTGACACACCGGATTCGAGGCATTGTGGCCCGAATTTGGGGGCGTCACATCACTAATGAAAGTAATTAAAATCTTAAGTAAAGGTTGAATGGAGGTTTAAAAGATGAACAACATCAATGCATGATACGTAAACGATATTCGTGAATCGTATTCGCGTCGGATGAACGTTTCGGGTTTACATATGTTGTAATACCTAGATGTTGTAGCGTCCTCAAATCTAGGGAACCTCGGACCTGGTACGTTACGATACAACATTTCTATAACTATTGCGGAAGATATAAACATAAATGGGCAAAGGTGCAAAAATGTCCATGATGTTTTTCTCGATGTCCCACTTGTACCCTATAATTTTTTTTGTCCAAAAGTATCCCTAATGTTTTAATTTTTGGGTCGATTATGCCTTTGGCGACAGACATGCCACGTAGACTAACGTGCTTACACCTACACATTTTTTGCTGACTGAACTCTTTCTCTCTCTCTCTTCATTATTATTTGTTTTTTCTTTCTCTAGATTCTCTCTCCTCCGGCCTTCACCTTCATCATCATTGTCGGTAGACCCTATACACTTTCACAGACTTTATTATCTCACCTTAATTCCCCATTTTAGATCTTCAGAAAAAACAGAGCTCAAATTAACTAATAATTAAGCCCATTACAAAATTTCCCAAATCATAATCTTTTTCTTCTTCTTCCCCAAGAATCAAAGGAAAATGGAGGTTTTAATATATCATAAGGAGCCCAAAGAGAGTGTACACCGACGTAAGCAGCTCACCCATAACCCCAAGCAACAATCTCAGATTAGACTGCTTGTGTATATTAGCAGCCATGGATGGAGCCCGAGAAAGCTGGCCCTTCATCCACTGTCCCGACTCGACCCAACTAACCTCTTAGCTTCTTCTAATTTCCCATCAACACACCACCCTTTAATAAGAACATCACATATATATTCATCTGGAAAAAACTCATTAGCCAAATTCTTAACTATTTTCTCAGCATAACTAGCAAACCCATGTTCACACAACTTAAGACACAATCAACTTTAAAGAATCAAAATTTCTAACAAACCCATAATCATTCGCCATTGTATCAAAAAATGAAACTACCTGCATGGGTCTCCCAACCCGAACCAGGCCATCAATCGAAGATTCAAGGGTTTTAGCTCCGACAACCCCACGACTATCCACAAGAACTTCATGGGTCGCCTTAAAATCTTTCTGACTGGTAAAATAATTGACAAAGTATGAAATAATTTCATCAGTGGGTTCAAAATTGGGTCTTGAAAAAACCCATTTGTGAAATCCAAGAGCAGAGCGACCAGCATCTGGGGTAAGATTGAGTGTGGAGAGAATAAGGGTAGGGGTTAGTTTGATGTGAGAGAAACTGAAATCAAGGCGTTGAGGAAGAGAAATAGACCCTTCTGAACAAAATTCTTTGAGGAGCTCAGAGGAGAGAGAACTGACAATAATTTCTTCTTCATTTTGTGGGTTTTCAGTTACAGAAGAAAATGGTTTAAGAGAGGAGGTAGAAAATGGGTTTAGGGGGGAGATTTGGGGGGAAGATTTGGAGAGAGAAAGGAATAGGGTTTAGAGAGAGAAAGTTATTGATGGAGATGGGGTGACGGAGTTGAGGAGTAGAAGGAGGAGAAACAACGGAGGCGTCGAGGCATTTTCATCGTCTGTTTTAGCTTATGAATAAAATGCACATAATAAATAAATTATAAAATATACATAAAATATTGTTTTTATACACATCAGATGCTACATTAGCAATTTTTGTTTTAATTATTTGTCACATTAGCAAAATTTGTTCAAGTGTCAATTACGTTAGTCTACGTGGCATGTCTGTTAACGCTAGGGGCACAGTCGACCCAAAAATTTTAACATTAGGGATACTTTTGGACAAAAAAAGTATAGGGTGCAAGTGGGACATCGGGCTAAACGTCAGGGGCATTTTTGCACCTTTGCCCAAACATAAATTGATTATACAATAACCTTTACATATAATTCTCAAGGTCTGTAACCTTAACTTAATACCTGTATTCAATATCCTATACGACATACAATGTCATTTGCATTCAATACTATTATAATTTAACCGTACAATAATCCAATCCTGAAACTTGCCTTTGCATTTGCCTGTGTCTGAAGTTTCGTCTTAATCTGAAATGTTTATCATGATATAGCAAGGGTGAGCAACAAGTTTGCCCAGCAAGTTTTAAATACAAAGGAAGATATATCATGATGGAAAAGAATAATAAGCTAACAAACTTTCAACAATGTGTTATTGGTGAAAGAACATGAATCAATGTACATAACTGAATGACCAAGACAATAATGATGAATGGCCAATAATGGACAAATTTAACTGAACCAAATGGTAAGGAAGGTGATTAGTCTTTCATACCTGATGAACATATGCAACATGCACAACGTGCGAATCAATAATCAAAGATGTGGTGTAATCAACAAAGATTAACCACGAACATACTTTTTAATAACAACTCGAGTTCGAGTTAAGAGACTTACTTAATAAAAGAGTTATAGGAACTTTTCTGTACCGTTGATTACTCCTACACAATCTAATTTAGCTTCAGTTGAAAGACCTATTATTGATAATATCGATCTCTCAATTAGAATAATATCATCACATTAACTTTTGTTAATTACAGTTATAAAATAACCTAAACACATTATCATATATTCCTAATAATCAATAAAACACATAAGACTCGATATCAAATCAAACTATTTCACTCTGAGTTGAGTTCGGTACTATTTCGACATCCCGATTGCTTAATCGAATATTTATCGAGCCTATTATCAATAAGACTTTACTTAAACGCTTTAGTATTACCTTAAATATTTTATTACTTAATCAAAATATTTTTCAATAGCTCATAATAATTTTTAAATAATTATTATCAGTTATAATAATTTTTCAATCGTTAATATCATTTTTAAATGATTTAAATACCAAATAATTCTATTATCATTAATATCTATTTAATTTCCAATATTAATGAAATACATGACATAATATTATAAGTTATTTATAATATTTTAAAGTATTTTTAATACTTTAATATCGCCTTTAAATGAATTTAAAATATTTAAAACTATTATTAAATAACTGCCATTATTAATATTAAAATATTAATGTAATTCATGATAAAATATTAAAAGTTATGTTTTATAACTTAAAACATTTTTTTTATAAACTTTAAATTATTTTTAAACTATTTTTATATAATTTATTTAATATAATTATTAAATAAATTTATTATTATTATATTAATCTATACCTTCATTTGATTATTATTTAATATTAATTAAATAATAATTAATTAATTACCTTTAGTTATTATTTAACATAATTAATAACTAATTAAATATACTTTAGTATTTAATGTTTAATTAAATACCAATTAATTACATCATTATATGCCTTTAATTATTATTTAAAATTAGTTAAATAATAATAAATTAATCACTTATTATAAACCTTTAATTTTTCTTTAAAGAATAGTCAATTAGTGGTCATTTATACTTATTTATTATTTAATTTTAATTAAATAATAAATAATTATTTTATAATGCTAATGTAATTAAATAATCACATTTTAATACTTAACCTTAATTAAGCATTCTTTAATTATTATATGTTCAATAATAATTAATTATTGAAAACTTTAATTAATTTTCTTAACTTTTCATTATACGTTCCAAAGTTGAGGTCCTTCACGGAAACGCTCGTTGACGGAAATCTACAAGTTTGATGTGGGCCCACTTGATATCGTTGGAAAGTTGACTTCCCGAACTACACTTTTGGCTTAAGAAACAGCCACTTTGGACAAGCATAGGCCCGGTAAAATAGGCCACTACCGACTATCTATACAAGGTTTTGAAAACATTTTTTGTTTTAAGGTCTTTTACGGAAACATTTATAAAAGGAGATCTATGACTCCGATTTGAGCCCACGTGGTCTCGTTGGAACCGTGACTTCCTGAAATATATTATAAAATTATCAAATAATTTTTCTAGAATAGTGACAAACCCAAAAAATCGCTGCTAGTCAGACTGTCCATGTTTGTTTAGCTAGTTCGAGGTGTTTTACTATTAAATTCATAGTTTGCTCATCTTAAATCAATTTTTAATCGTTCTACTTGGAGAATCTTTGTGTCTTATAGCTCTAACACCCAGAGTTGACAGATCATGAATCCGACTTATGAAACGTAAACAGTAAAATTCGGGAGCTAGCTGTTCAGTTTTAGTTTTTCAGCTTGACCCTCTTGTACTAAAACAATCATAACTTTTTCGTTTTAAAACGGTTTTGAGCGATTCTTGAGCCCACGCTAAGCTAATCCCGAATTTTCTATTTAGGGGCAGCAGTCCACTAATTTTTCTAAGTGTTAAAAATTGTTTTGCTTTTCTTTCTTTGATCAAGCTTTCTCAACACCAAAAAAAGTTAGATCCATACATAATACACTATATAACATGTAGATCTAAGATTTTTAGAGTTCAAGAAACATAACTTTATATTTTGTAAATCAACCAAAATAATAAAACAAAAGGTTAAAGGTAGGTTTTTTATACCTTGATTTCTTAGATCCACCTCTTCTCATTCTTTCAAGGTAGAATATGGAACTTGAAAATACACCAAACTTCCTTTATTCTTCTCCCTCTATGTGGCTGCCGAAGCCCTCTTATTTCCCTCTCTTTCTTATTTTCTCTCTCTAGGATTTCTTGGTGGTTTTGGTGGAGAAGATGAAGATGGTGTTGTGTAGGAGTTTCTTAAGAGCTTGCAAACTAATTTCTCTTTCTTCCTTTGGCCATTATCAGCTCTCTCTCTCTCTTTTGCTCTCCAATACCCGGGTGTGGAGTGAAAGAGATGATAAAGAGATTTACTTTTTTTTTCTTTTAGTTTGCTTACAATCTTGGTAATATCTTAAGCTAAGATCTTGGATAGATTTGGTGAGAAAAATTTACTCACATGCTAATGTACTCCCTCCTTGACTTGCGACACATTGCACCAAATATTTGCCAAATTTGATTTCTTCTCTCTCATTGACACATGCACCTTCCTTATGCCCAATTTTGTACTTTATTACATTTGCTTTATATGCTTGGTTAAATAATTAATTCAACCCTTCTTTTAGTATTTTAATTACCCAACCTTAGTAAATTAATTTAATCAAATAAGTTACTATATAAATCTCCTTAAACTATTTTATTCTCATGAAATTATATAATTTATATAACCCATCTTTGATATATAAATTATATAAAACATAATATAACATACTTAAATTACATATTTATTTTATAATTGCAAAACAAATATGTTACACATAATTTCTTATGCAAATACAATTATTTATATACCCAAGATATTATAATATAATATCCTTACCTCATTAACATAAATTCAATTAAGAATTTATTTACTTCCTTAATATATTATGATAAATATAATATCTTTTCTTTATTAAATTAATTTCAAATAAGGATTTATTCTAATACTCTTGGGTAAAGTATATATAAATATAATATACTTAAACCGCCTATTTTTGCTTCATTACGCAAATTATTCCCAACAAATTTTATTTTCTCCCGCGTAATAAATACATATATATATATATAATATATATTTATTACTCCCAATTACCAGGTACACCAACCATGCACACGTCACATATAGAAAATAATTAATAAATTTATTTTCTCACATTATAAATTGTTTATATCAATTTATTTATATATAGCAAATATAATATATTTACCATATTATGTAAACTTACATATCCTTCATAAATTATAAAATAATATATATATACTCATATATTAAACTAGACATTTAATTTAATGTCTATTAAACCTCTTAATACGGTTTGCTACATTCAATAAGCCTTCTTCATATGGTTTGCCATGTTTATTATTACATAATTTCTTTCAATTATTAAACCGTATAGATTTTTCTTAAAAATCTTAAATAAATTCTCTATTTCCACATTAGGTTTTAAACTTTAACCTTTAATTTAATCATTTAAGATTTTAGAAATTTTCGGGTTGTCACATATGTTGTATAAAGTTGGTAACATATGACATGGAAGTGTTATAAAGCCATAAGGGAAGTTAACTTATATAGTGAAATGTAAACGTAGAATGCGTAATCGATATATGGGACACTGTATTCGGATATATAGGAAACCATATTCGTGTCGAACGAACGTTTTAAGCATACATTGGTTATATGACTTAGATGTTGACGAATGTAGTAAGTAAGATATGTAATTATCAAGAAAACCGTATCGAACGATAATGAGATTAATGAAGGTCCGTGTTTGAATCGGATAAATAATGTTAGAAAGAATGTAAGAGTTAAAACACTTAAACCGACGTGAATGTTGAGTGTAAGTTAAATGTGCTTCACATACACACCGTGTATGGTTTGAACATAAGACAATGAATGGTAATGAATGATGTGTAAACGTTGGAAAGCCGAGTAAATAATAATAACTTAATGAATGTTCCGAGTTAAATTAACTAGACATTGTAATATACAAAATAGAGATAATGTAAAATGTTTAAAGGCTATGAACACATAGTCTTAACATTGAATATTGACTCTCAGCATAAAACTGACTGTATAACCTAGACGTTAATGAATAATCATGAGGTATGACATTTATTTGTCAAAAAGCCATAAGGAATAATAATTGACTTAACGAACATTACAGTTGTGATACTTCGAACAAGTTAAGCTAGAAGAAAGAAGGAAAAAAAGTAATGTAAATCTATCATAGAGATAATCGTAAGGTTGTGGCATCTCTGTATGTTATAACAACCGATGGAATGAATGTAGAGTTTGGTCGCGTAAACTTAGATTACAAGAACGTGAACCATAAGACTTAAAGTTAATGTAAACCAATGATTAAGTCAAATATATGACTAATTGGTATGTGTTATTCCTTATGTGATATATAGGAATTAATATCAATGAGTAGTTCAGCATAAATTGTAAGTTATAGCTGTGCTTAAGGCAAGTTTTATAACTTCATTTATATTTTTAAATGAATGCTAGTTTCTTAACTTTCTCAGATGTTGAACTTGAGAAAGTATAACCTATGTGTAAATGTGTGATATTTGTACAAGGTGTTAATATGTATGAGACCTTGTGCCAAATTTTTTAACACTTATGTGTTTATATAAGATAAACTATTTTGTGATTAAATTGTCAATGTGAAAGAGTTCTGTTTATACATTAAATGTAAATGTTAAGTCTGTGTTAATGATTTTAGCTAGACAGTATGTAAAGAGAAGAGTAAGAAATTGAGGTTATGTAAAAATGAATGTGATTAATATTTTAAAATGATAGGAATCAGAGTTTTTCTTATTATTCGAGCTGCTTCATAACCTTTGTTCGATTATTAAAGTTTTTAAAAGAATATGTGATTCTTGATTTTGTTGTTATACAACTGTTATGACTTGCTGAGCAATTGAATGCTCACACTTGCTTTAAATAAAAACATTTCAGCGAACGACGGTAGAATGTAAGGAAGGATATAATAAAGATCAAGTTGATGGATGCCAGTGGACGGTGCTACGGTTGCTAGTACCACGAGCCTTATTCATTATATGAATAAGTGTGAAGATCAAGCGAAGACTTGTAATATAAAGTAGAATTTAAACCTTACTGTGTTAAGGTAATAAATGACTAATGTAATTACATTATTTATAATGAATAAAAAAATTTTAAGCTAATAGAATCTGGGATTCGATGAGATATGTTGTTATATTTAATGATATAATAATGTATATAAATGAATGAGAAGTACTCGTGATGCACCAAATTCAGGTTTAGAGGTAGACCGGATTTGAGGGCGTTACAATATTGACGACGATGGATTGGCGTTATATTACCTGTATAGAGTTTTTTGGAGTTTAGGTGCCTTTAGAGCCTCATATTTCTCCCACCACTGTCTTACAATTACTGGGAATTGGACCCCGAGATTCACACTTGAAGGCTCGTAGTTTTTATTTTGGTGCTCTAGCAGTCGAGGCCATTGAGGGGGCCTTATCTGAGCAGTTCCTTGCGGATCCCATTGCTCGCGACTGACTATTGTGATGCCTCATCTTGATAATTTTGAGGGGTCATTTTTTGGTGAACAACTCCTCTACTATTTATTTCAGTATATTGGGAGCTTTGCAGGATGTGGATCACATTAGTAGTTTTGATTGGGAGTTGTTTACCTTTGCTTATTTTCTTTACTAAATGAGGCTCCGTTCGAAGGGTAAGTTCGACTCGTGGCTTGGTTTCTATCCCTTCCTCCTGGTAGGTTTTCCCTTTGTTTTTTTCATATGTTGACTTTTTATCATTTTTGCTTCTTTCTAATGCAATTAATGTTCGGATTTCAGTTCTGGGCCTATGAGCGGCTCTCTTGCCTTCGGCCTGTCACTATTTTTGGTTAGGACACATATCTGTGGGGTCGTCAGTGGCATCAGACTACTATAGAAGATATCATAGTTTTTGAGAGCTTTACTCATTACTGCCTCTTGATAGAGCTGCTCTCTGCTTCAGATGTTGTCTAGTTACTGTCGACGTCGGGAAAAATATTTGGTGATCCCCTTTTCCCTATGTGTTTCTACCCTTGTTTGTTTTCCATTTGTTTGATTTGAAGGGTGTATTTTTAGGAAAAGGCCGACATATAATGTCGGCAATTTGAAAAGTTTGATTTTACAGAGTCGCCAGTTGGTATATTTGAAATGGTTATACCAACTCAACCGAGGAAAAGTTTTGCAAGTAGGCCCAATTACTGGACTGTGTTTAACTTGGCCTTGGAAATCGAGATTCATAGAGTTCAGGGGCTTGATTAAGCGGGGGGAAGGTGTTAGGCACCCCCCAACTTTCGTGAAACATGGTTACCGCGTCTTTTCAATTTTCTTAATTTATTTGCAGTGTGTGTGTGTGCTTACAGTAATTGGGCCTAAGTGATTTATTTGGAAGTAGTGATGTGCTTCGTTGGACCTATATACAAAGGGTTTGATGAAAAGTCTATTTTTAGACAAGATATAAAAGTGATAATTTGGGAAGATGGTTTTCAAACCCTTTCGTTTGCAGATGAATTGAAGCCTTTTGATACTTCCATTTTATTCTGCATTCGGCTAATTTTGATTTTATTGTCGGGATGCGAAGCATCCTCGACCAAATAATATATATACAAGTGTCGGGCTCCTTATGGGCATGAAAGCCATCGAAGTGACCTGAGCACTACAAACCATAATTTATTATGCTGAGACCATAGATCCGGATAATCGTTTTAAGGTCCCTCTGATTTACATTTACAAGAAGATAGGCATATGATATTTACAGTGCAAAGTTGTCCATTGTGGGAACCGGATCTAGATCCATGTGATTAATCATAGATCCCGTGATTCCTAGGCTCACAGAATATTATCAAAAAGCCTGCACAACCGAGATATTGAAATAAAATGCAAATTAAAATCTAGAAGTCACAAGACAAAGGATTCATCAGTTAAATCCTTGCATGTGTGTAGCCAAAGCTTCACGTTCCCTCTAGATGCGGATCTAGGGTCGCGTAGTTGCTTTAATATTTACAAAACTAGAAAGAAAGCTAGATTTAATATATCTTAGCCATTCTAGCTTAACAGTTTCAGTTTAACAGCTTTTGAACCGGTTGAAAGTTAGAGATGGCTAGATTCAGATAAACCTAGTCCACAAACTTTACATTACAATTGGTTTACATCAAATGAAAGGTTAAAATAGATATTTAATCACATTGAATAAATAATTTATATATAATTATATATATATTAAAGCTAGAAAGAGCCACGAATTTCCAATCCAGGCGTGACTGATTAATGTAAATATATATATATGCTTATATATATATTGAAGCTGAAAAGGCCACGGATTAGCAATCTAGGCCAAACATGTTATTATAACTATATATATATATATATATATATATATATATATATATATATATTAAAATGAAGAAAAGCCACGGATTAGCAATCCAGGCTAACGAAGTTATTATAAATATAAATATATATATATATATAGTTATATATATATATGAAAGCAGAAAGAGCCACAGATTTATAATCCAGGCATGACTAAATTAATATAAATATATATATATATATAGTTATATATATTAAAGCTAAAAATGCCATAGATTAACAATCCAGGCTAAATATATATACTATATATATATTAAATCGATAAAAGCCATAGATTTGAAATCCAAGCTGCAAAAGCACTTAAAAATTTATATATATACTTATATATACATAAATGTAAGCCAGAACAGCCACATATTTGAAATCCAGGCGAAACTAAAAGTTATAAATATATATATATATATATATATATATATATATTAAAACAGTAAAAAGCTTCAGATAACAAGAAATCTTACAGTATGTAGTGCTAGAGGCTTTAAACCACTTGGAGGGCTTGAAACTCCATTTTCACTAGTTAAAATTTGATATGTTCATATATAAATGTATGTAAGTGTATTGGAAGAGAAATATTGAGGTTTGGAGCACTATAGGTAGGGTTAAAAGCTAAAATGGGCGGAATTTTCTCTCTTTTCTTCTTTTTCTCTTTCTTTTTTGGCTGGTGGGGGTCTCTATTTATAGACCAAAATAGTCGAGGGTCTACCTGTAGCTCCTCGGGTGGGCCCTATTCCCAAGGGTCCTGTTGTCTCGAAGTACGTGCACTCCGACCAACGCAATGTCTGCTTCGAACCTTCATAACTTTCAATCCGGGAGTCCGATTGAGACATGTTATACCTTTCCAGAAATCCCTTTCCGATAGCTACACAATTACATGGTATTTGACCTTTTTTGAATCCTAGAAGATGGGTCCATGACAAGATCTTTGAGTCTTTGCAGTCCGCTCGTTGAGCTGTCTTGTACTATTTTTAGTCGGGATTGACGTTATAGTTCTTCATGACCCTCATGGTAGTGATTTAGCTTGATTTTGACTTTATTTGATGTCAGGTCAGTAAAATGACCATTTTTCCTTTCTGGGGGTTGTCTATAGGATTGATAGGGTTTTTGACTGTTTCTTAGGGTTGTCTCCGAGGTTTGATCCCAGCCGACTCTGTTCTTCCTCAGGGTCGTCTCTGAGGTTGACTTGATATCCCAGGGTTATCTCTAGGGATGATTTGATGCTTCAGGGTCGTCTCCGAAGGTTTATTTGATCTCCCATGGTTGTTGCCTAGGTTGGTCTTGATCTCCCGGTGTTGTCGCCGAGGTTGACTGTATCTCCCAAGGTTATTGTCGGGGTTGACTGTATCTCCCAGAGTTGTCGTCGGGGTTTGTCTTGATCTCCCGGTATTGTTGCCTGGGTTAACTGTATCTCCCGGGGTTGTTGCTGGGGTTGGAAGATGGTTTTGCCCTCCTGCAGGGTTAGTAACAGGAATGCCAACTTTTGAGTGTCTACAGATGCCCCTCTTTATCATGTTTATGCAATGCAATGGAATAAACAGGATAAAGACTGCTAGACACTGGAAATATGACACATTCAAATGTATGCAATGCATGATATAATATGTCATGAATGCTATATGATCTTGCGGTGTTAGGTGCCACAGTATTCTATTACTAATTACTCCCATCACTTCTGTTGTGGATGACGTTGTCAATTATGGCTTTCACTGAACTCTCTTGATGCCTACTTGAACGGTAGCTGCAAAGATTTTATCATCAGATCTTTCTCGATGCCTATTATAATGGTAGTTTACAGAGCTTTTATCACAGACTTTCTCGATGCTATATTGGGTTAAAGCTAAGGGTTTACCACATTCGTCGGTGCTACAAAGACTGATTCTACGATATGTTGTAAAGATGTTTTCAAGATCTCTGTGGAGAAGATTCTTCATTGGCTGATGACATCGAACATTTCTGAAATTGACGTTGGGGTTGTCACCAACATTCTTTATCTTCAGATACGCTTATTGACTTTTCCTCCTCTGGGATGTTCCTTTTTTGACTAGTGACCTCATTGGGAATTCCGTATGCCTATCTTGATGATAGCTTACACCAATTTACATCATTGGATCTTTCCCGACGCTATGTTGGGGTTGTCGCTAACGGTTTGGATTGTTGTCTAGTTTATACAGACGTTTCTGTCTGGAATAGAATTCTGACTATCTATTAGAACAATAGCTGACAATGATTTGACCATCATCGATCCTCCTCAATGCCTACCCGAATGGTAGTTTACAACGGTTGATTGAATTGATTTGATTCTTACTCGAACGATAGTTTGCAGAGTTTGACCATCATCGAACCTCCTTGGTGCCTACTCAAACGGTAGTTTACACCAGTCAATTGAACTAATTTGATACCTACTCGAACTGTAGTTTGCAGAGTTTGACCATCACCGAACCTCCTTGGTGCCTACTCGAACGATAGTTTACAACAGTCAATTTAACTGACTTGAAGCCTCGGTTGGGGATTCGTATAACAGATTCCATCATCGGTTCTCCCCGGGAAGGATAGTTTTCAATGATTTTCGTCATCAGATCTTTTTCGATGCTATACTAGAGTTGTTGCCAACGATTTCAAAATATCAAACAATTTGACCCTCGTTAAAGTTGTTTTCAAAGGTTTTCATCACCGGACTTCTCCCGATGCTACGCTGGAGTTGTAGCAAATGGTTTACAATGTCAGATAATCTGACCCTCACTGAAGTAGTTCTCAACGGCTTTCATCACCAGATCTTTCTCGATGCTACGTTGGAGTTGTCGCCAATGGTTTGAATTGTCAGACATACTTGATCTCGATGTTGGGGTATCTTTCTGATAAGTTATATCCTCAGACAATTCTGGATACTTTGGCTCGTTCACAAATCCACTGTTTGCAACGTCAGACCTTCCCAATGCTTTGACAGAGCTAATTTTCAGTAATTTTTGTAATTAGCATTCCAAGCACCACATCAGGGTTCATACCGATGGCTTACATGAATATTTTCTTTCATCAAGAGTTTGACACTCGGATTCAGGGTTTCAGGCATGTTCTGCTTAATCGCGTAGCACTTTTTGTCCCTGATTTGACGTTTTAGCTTCTGGGAACTCTGCTTTAACCTTATTTGGACCGAATCAGAGGGGGTGGGACCCACCCTAGGGTACCGCAAGTCTACCTGTGGCACCAATAAGTAGAGTTGTGGCTCTGTACAGGTATATTTTGGACCCCCCGTGGCTTTCACAAGTCATTTTCAAGTTGAACTATATAGAAAATTTGAAAATTCCTCTTGAAATCTATTGAGTTCGGGCTGCTTTCTTAAAAATCTGTCATCGTACAATCGTTCTGCATAACCCTGGTAATGTTTACATCCTTTCTTTTCAAGTTTTGATCATTAGAACGTTAGATTTCATATACAATGCTTCTAAACACAATATAGTGAATATTCATGCTTGTATGACTTGATAACAAATTTCAGACTTAGTAAATGTGTATGTTTTAATATGTTGAACATTTTGATATGAAAAAAACTGATTTCTGAGACAGTCATTTGGCGCCCTTTTTGGCCAATTTACTCATCTTATTTGAGGACAAATGAGCCTGGATTTTCAACTAAAAATACACATGGTAATTTAGATGTCATGGGGAGTTTGATTTTGATGTTTTTCATATATATAAAATGTTTATGATTTTGGGTAGGTGTGCTACTGAATGGCCACCTAGTCATGCCTATGTGCATGCAGATAGTCCATTTTACAAAGGAGACTCTGAAGAAATTTTTTCTTAATAAACATGCAATTTTAACTCTACTGGAGATGTATGTTAACTAATGCATGCTTTAGGACTTAGAATATGCATAAAACAATGATTTAATTTTAATAGGCAATAAGTTTAAGTCTTACCTCACCCTTTCTGAGGTGATTTGGAGGTTTTGTCCAGGTTATGGATTCAGATAGACCAGGAAGTTCTAGCAGGGTCTCTGCAGGTGTGAGGAGGAGGAGAGCTTCTGATGTCCCTCAGCCTCGTCCAGTCCAGCAGCCTCGCCGGTTAGCTGAGTTAGTGATTCTTCTGATCCAGGCTGAGAGGCCGGATGATGTAGATGACAAGGAGGATTTCCCCTTTGTGGATCCCGCTCTAGCTCTGACTACCTCGTGTCGGGAGCTTCCAACCATTATTGTGACGATTCCAGAGCTTTTGGATGATTTGAGACGCCATTATTCGATTTATTTTCATCCCAATGAGGTGATCACAGTTTTTATTCTGGACTCTTCTTCCTATTGCCATTTGAGAACAAAGGTTTAATCGAGATTTGTAATTTGATGCAGGTTCCCTGCTTTACTCAGCCTAGGGGGAACTAGTTTAGCGTCCACTCCTTGTATCATACTCTGCATCCGGAGTATCAGGCCATCGTTAACACTTGGGATTTTGAGGCCTTCTTCTTTATTCCTCCCCGTCGTTGCCCTTGGGGTTATCTGTGGGCTTTATCTGAGCGATGGTTCCACCAGACCCAATCTCTCCAATTGTTGGACTGCGAGATTTTAATGACACCGATGGATTGGCAGTTCATCACATGGTTAAAGTTTATAGGTGAGGCAGTGCCTTTGGTGGCTGACATTTCTTCTGCTGCCGTTCGATCCCTTCTAGGAGTTCCTGGGGAGGCCATCAAGGGCCTTTGAGTGTTGATGCCCAGAGCGGGGATTTGACTGAGCCTCTGCCTGATGATCAAAGGGTTTCTTCAGCGATTGTTCCTGGTCATCATCAAGGGTTGTTTCATAGCAGACAACTCCTCCACGATCTTTTTTGCTCTGGTGAGCGCTATTAGAGATGTGGAGGGCATCAGGGATTTTGACTAGGCACCTTCACCTTCGCCTATTTTCTTCATGGGTTGCGCCTACGCTCTAAGGGTGTGACGGAGGCCTGGCTGGGTTTTTATCCCTTTCGTTGGTGAGTAATTTCTCTTTCACCTTTTAATCTCCCTCATTTTGTGTTTACCAAACTTTATCACTAAGGACATTTGATTTTTGCACTTCCAATTTTGGGTATATGAGAGGCTCCCTTACCTGTGCCCAGCAACTACTCTAGGTCTAGAGACTTATCCTCGAGGATGATGATGGCATTATTCCACCTTTACAGAGGTCCCTGTAGTAGAGGGGTTCACCCATTCCTGCTTGTAGTTAGAGCTATTAACAGCCGATTCCATCACGTGGGTTCCTTACACCCCGGATTATATGACAGTCGGATTCGAGGTTGGATTCACGATCGGATTTGAGTTTATATTGTCCACTCGCTGGATTCCCTTTTGACCAATGGATGCTGGGAGCTCTATTTGGGAGACCGAACTATCAAGAGCGTCACAAGAGAGATCCGCATTCCATTACCACCTCTTGCTTAGCATCATTGGCCCTTATCTCAGCCAGTCACATGCATTCCCTTAATGGGCTTAGATGACTTCACCCTATCAGAGGGTTCTCACAGTCATTAGGCATTTTACCGCTGGTGGAGTCCTCGCACTATTGAGGCTCAGACTCGTGTTACTCAATTCATGGCAGACATGGTTCCTAGGTCCGTTATTATGACAGACTGAATAGCTTGCCTTCGAGAGCCTACTCATTTGGAGCAGATTTCTAGTTTGACCCAACGGTTGGAGAGGGCACAGTTTTTTATCAGGAACCTTGGCAGGGATCCTTCAGAGGCAGATTCTTTTGATCCTTCCAGGTCTGGAGCTAGTCCCTCAGGAGGTCCATATTCTAGTAGTTATACTGGTGCAGATCCTCCCCTATATCGACCAGACATTCCTTCTCGCAGAGATTCTGTAAGACCCCAGATTTTATGAAATAAAAGTATTTAATTTTTCTATTTAGTAAATGGTTAAATTGATAAAAGTTTAAAGTTAAGGGTGAAATATGCAAAATTTTCAAAATGAGCAAGTGGTTATAAAATATTCATTGTTGCCGGGGAATATTCGTTTGGTCGTGGAATATTCTTGTTGTCGGGGAATATTCGTACAACGGCGCAACTATTTGTGGGCCCCACAACGGAATAACTGTCGGGTATAAAAAGCGACATAAATAACCTTTTTATAAAATAACGGCGTAATTGTTACCGTTAGTACTGTTGAAATACCCGGTGGTTAAAATACAGTAATACGCGGTGTTGAACAGTAGCACATGGTATTGCACAGTATTTTGAATTATTTATTCTTACGTGAGAAGGCACTTACTTAATTATTGTTACAGTAATTACTATTTAATATTTTATATTATTGATTCAATAATTGCATGATATTTTATTGATTCAATAATTGTTACGTTGATATTTTATATCAATAATTGCTACGTTGCTATTTTATATGATTGATTCAATAATTGCTACAGTTGATATTTTGTATTATTGATTCAATAATTGTCACTGCACAGTATTTCACATTATCAACTCAATAATTCATATTATTTGAATAATATTATTAAATAGCATTATTGACAATGTCTAAGGAAGTTCTGTCTAGGAGGGGTTATTTAATTGCGCAGCAGTAAGGAGAAGTCCTTATCGGAAGGCCCCCTCTTTCCTGGGAACGACCTGGTTGTCAATATTGTAGTTCTGTAATATTATTTATGAATAATTAATTATTGATTTATATGATAAGAAAATATTTATTTTGTGGATATAAAAGAAGAAATTAGTGCCGATGTGTTTTTATCAGTATTTTGGTGTGGAAAATCATCCGTTTATGGATTTCGGATAATTTATGTTTGGAATTTGGAAAAACTTCCTTCTACAAAGTTGTAGAGAATTAAATTTCCTATGAAAAGGACATAGAATTTGTATTTTTCTGACAAAAGGGCTATTTATTATGAATTATTGAAGTTTCGAGAAAAAAATATTTTTTTAATGGGAAGTGGTGGAAAATTTTTTTTAAAAAAATATTATTTTATTAAAAAAATCTACTTTGGCATCCTAAGCTTTTCCTATAAATAGGGTGCTTAGGTTAGAATTGAAAATCACACCAGAATCAGAAGTTTTCTCTCTCTATAATATCGAGCGTATTTTTGTGAGTATTTAGATACTTTGAGTGTTACTATTCAGTGCAAGTTTCCTTCGGTATTATATCCGATATTTCAGTCAGAAGTACTATTCTTTTGAGGTAAGGGATGTTATTTTTTTCGTAAATGATGTTATTGATTTCAATATCATTTCATCGAAATATTGGTATGAATTTTATTATAAAATTTTTACCTTTTTCGTCGAGGTTACTATTCATGTATACGACACTATTCACGAATACGGTACTATTCACGAGTACTATTCACGAAGTATAATTTTTCTTATGAAATTTCTATCCTTTTCATGTCGGGATTACTATTCACATATATGACACTATTCACGTATACGACACTATTCACGTATACTGTACTATTCACCGAAAAATTAAATTTTCTTCTATTTGTCCAAGTTTCCTGTTAAGGTTCCTATCTTTGATCGGATCCATATTTTGAACTTTATTCTTGAATTTTACTCCACAATTGGTTATTAAGTTGACAATTGGATCGTATTCTTATATATAACATTTTTATAATCCGGATGATGAAAATTCTCTTTGATTTGAGTGTAAAGATGAGTAGATTAATGGTATGATCATGACTATGGGTTCTCTTTGGCCAGTAGTGCAAAGATGAATTGTTGACTGGTATGATCATGATCATTAATTTTACAATTGAATATCTTTAGCTTAAGTGCAAAGGTGAATTGATCAACATGGTTATAAATGTTGTTTCTATAAATTCTGAAATAATTAGATATTTATTTGGGATGAATATCTTTGGCCTGTAGTGCAAGATGAGTTATTGATGAATATCTTTGGCCTATAGTGCAAAGATGAATAATTAATTGTTGAATATCTTTGGCCCGTAGTTCAAAGATGAATTGATTAGCATGGTTATGAACAGGAACTGTGATTTGGTATAACCATGATCTTTGGTATTTCAGGTAAAGATAGGTGATGAAAGTTATCTTCGTCCTGGGTGCGAAGAGGAATTTAGCAACACAATTATGATTATGAATTATTCACATGATTATGAACAGGAACTGTTGATTGATGTTACAGGGATAAAACATTGTTGGTGAACTTTTAACATGGAGAAGATAATAGACATTATGGTCTATTTGACTCTTCTAATGGATTGCTCGTTCCGCTGCAACTATGGTTGAAAAGTTTTATCATCTAGCATATATTATAAATCTCTGATTTATTACTGATGAAGACTATTGATAATTTAATTATCTTTAGTCATGATATTCTTTACTGGGCTATTTGTGCTCACCCTTTTGCTTCACAATTCCTTTCAGGTAATAAGAGTATAACGGGGTCGAGCAGGGATAACAAGGGAATAGAACGAGGGTCTATAACTGTTGAAGTTTTCCACCAAACAGTATGAAAATAATTTTATTGAAAATTTTAGACAAGTGTGTCGTATTTTATACGTCATTTAACTGTTGATTTTGGTGACTTGACTTAGGTGAGGTGATCCTAATTTTGGAAGGGTGTTTTGTCACTATCATACAAGATGTCTAACCACATACGACTTCATGTTATCATAAGACATGGTTGTGCACATCCACTTGCTGATTATATCTATGAGTACTACCTATATAATATTGGAGTTTGGTTGAAATATAATTCTCAATTGGAGACAATGGAGATAATTATATGGCAAGAGAAGACCCACCATTGGAAAGAACATGATAGTAATCTTCTTATTTTTCTTTGGGGTCTATTGGGTCAACCAAGGATAATTCTCAAGTCATATGATATATATTATAACTTAGACGCATGGCCTCCCATGTACGAAGGTTTCCTTGAGCATTTTCCAAAGATTTTAATTCCTAAAACAGTTATTGACTGTACCTTTCTGTAACGTATTATTGATTTGGAGTATGGGCACTGTATTTGTATTGAAACTCACAGTTTAATTGTGGTCGTATTTTGTATGATAGTTTAAAAGTTAGAATTTGAAGATTTATATTTAGAATTTTGTTGAGTGTATTTCGTGGCGACCCAGAATGGGTTGGGTGGATTGGACCTATTTTGGGGGCGTTACAGATTCAGTGACTTAGGAGGAGTTGCAGCAGGTTGATCATCTAGATGCAGATATCATAGACTTCTTTCGATAGATTTTTCGTTATATCTTTTGATAGGCCTCTATTAGATATTAAGCGGCTGTGCCCCATTTCTCGTTATCTTTTTTGATAGGCCTCTCTTAGTCATTGGGCGGTTGTGCCCCATTTCTCTGTACTTTTTATTTTGCATTTTAGTAGCAGACAGAGAAGATGCTTTTAGTAGACAGTGTATTTTGAAATGCATAATATTTTCTATTTATTGCATCCTATTGTCATTTATCATTATCAACTATCATGATGCATGCATTATGTTATAGAGGTGCATTCAGATAGGTGAGTTTAGCATTTACCCCTGGATGGTCTCATGATACAGTTCTACAGATGTCTTCATCTACCGTTAGCCGTATTGAGCACATGCCACCTTCATTGATAGCATCTTCTTTGAGATCTTAGTATGACAGTTTGCCTCCCACAGACAGGGCGACAGTTGATCAGTTGTTGGGGAATTCTATGGCCATCTTGGCTTTCCAGGTCCCACTAGGTTTTGTGGACAGCGTGTTATCTTGCTGGATACCTGATCGACAAGTTTTTAGATTCAGAATCCATGAGCTAACTCCTACGTTGGAGGAGTATGAGCACATCACCGGTTTGTCATTGGATCGGCCTTGTGCTAGGATGCCCCTCAGTGATATGAGATTATAGTTCATGACCTTGACTGGCTTGAGGCGCAGGGTTGTCATGGATGAGATTACTTCGGGGCATGTGGTGTCCCTGGACTTCCTGATTGATCAATTTGGCCGACTGGACTGCTACGCACGATATTCAGAAGATTTTACTATCCCTGTGGGGAATTGGCAGACTGCACGAGTAGATATTTTGTTGATGTGCGTCACAGCTTACCTGTATATGTCGTTATATATAGATCACTTGGATAGTCACAATGGTCCGCGCTCTTAGACAGGGTTGCCCATGATACTAGTAGAGACCTTGAGGTTGGCTATATTTTGCCATACCCATCCCGTGGGGTTCTTCAGTGGTAGTGCCGTTTTATTGTATGTGTGGTTTATGACGCACTTGAGACCCATTAGCACTTTTATACATCATGGGTATAGTTTTACTAATGAGATAGCCATGTCCTACTCCTTTCATCTGACTAAGTGTATAGATGCGGCATCGTGGTTGGCTTTTTTAACGGCGATCGAGCATCCATTTGCGATCTTGCCCTGTTCAGGACTCAGCTCCCCTTATATCTTCATTACTCATGCAGTTGGCATGGATTATCTACCCCTGGCGGGTTTGAGAGGGGTGACCACGTATCATCCACTGACTGTCATGGGATAATTTGATCAGTTTCAGCATATTCACCACTTTGAGGGGGCTTTGGATCAATGACTATAAGCTTCGTCTTTGTCATCAGTTGACTTGACCAAGATTTATTATTGTTAGACTCGTCGTGAGAGGGTTGATTTTTCGACTAGTCATTCAGGTCATTATCTAGAGTATTCTGCATGGTTGGAGGTAGACATTGCATCAGCTACGGTTGTTCACTCAGCTCTGAGTATTGACTTTGATGAGGAGGAGCTTATAGAGGACCCTGATTCTCCTACCGAGGAAGAGTTATTTGCTGGTTTGACAGCAGCTTTGGTCATTGACCCCCTAGCACTCCTACTGCGGCGAATCCATCTCTTATAGATTCGTTAGCTTGGATGACTTTGAGAGGGATCAGGCGAGAGCACTGATGTGGATAGCCCTTTCTGGCAGGGATGCAACTTTTATCGATAAGGAAGATGCTCGAGCTACTCGGGACGCAGCTTTTGTTGAGATAGAGGAGGCTCTAGTTGCCCGAGATGCTGCTTTTATTAAAAGAGACGGGCTCTAGCTACCTGGGATGTTTACATCACTGATAATACTGCACTAAGGTCCTATACATATAGCATTATTGTAAATATGAGTGCCTTCATAGATGATTATAGTAGCACTATGCAGATGACTGTGGATCTTCTAGCTTTAATGGAGACCTTAGGGCAGGAGCTTACAGATGCACCTCCATCTTCTAAGATGGATGCCATGTTGGACTTGCTATCACGTTTATCGGTGGGTTTATAGACTAGCTTTCATTTTCATGCATAGACTTGGTCAGCCATTTTTGTCATGTACATGATACATTGTATATATTAAACAATATTATATGGCAGAGAAATATTTTTTGATTCACTTCCCTTTTGGATATGTATTGTCGTTGCTAAGTGATTACCACTTTTTTCATGACTTGCTGTCTTGATGTATCATGAACTTTTCCTTGATGGATTGACATTGAGATGTCGGAGAGTACCTCAGAAGGGCATGTTGATCAGAGAGACTTGATAGTATTTGGGTTTTATAGGGGTTTTGGTGTCTTGGGACTAGTTTTTAATAGGGTTTGTGTTTTTTCTTTAAAGTTAAACCACACCATAAATGGCTGCCTACGTACTCCCAAGTTGATGGAGATCAGGTCATTCGTAGTTCGGGATTGGCCTGAAAGGTTTGAGAAATGTTTATTTGGGTTTGAGCTTGGTTTGAGAGGTTTTTAGAATTTTTGTTTGGTTTTACCGCACCGTAAATGGCTGCCTACGTACTCCCGGGTTGAGGGAGATCAGGTCATTCCTAGTTCAGGCTTCTAGTGAAAACCTGAATTGATTTGATTGATTTTTTTTTTTCATAGGACCATGATGTTGGCTTGCAAATGATTTAGACATAGTATCTCTTCACGGTGTCTGAATTGATGAGCTAGGGAAATTCTTTCCCATCTATTTCTTGCAATCTGATGGCTTCTCCTATCAACACTTCTTTGACAATGAAAGGGCCTTCCCAATTTGGGAAAAACTTTTCATTGGCTTCATCTTGATTAAAAAGGACTTTCTTCAGTACCAAGTCATTTTCTTTGAATTGTCAGAATCGAACTTTCTTGTTGTATGACCTGATAGTAGTGTGCATACAAGCCAATCATGTATGATGATAAAGCACGTACTTTGTAAACAATCTTATTTATTTATTAATGAAATATTCATTTATTACAGGCATTTAATTATCTACATGTTGCTGTTTTTATAATATGTAAATAACCCATAGTTTTAAGCAATGCTTTTAGAATCATGATGATGATCATGCTAATGAGATCTAAATTCTTAGAAAGTTTTAAAACTTAAATAGTTCCCAATCGTGGGATTACTAAAAAGGGGATTAGTAAATCCGGATAGATTGGTACATATGTTGCTTGCTCATTGGATGAGGATGATTGATCTCATGATCATTTGTGTGGAGACACTAAAGCAAGTATGTAGGTGCTTATTGAAGAATAAGTTCACTGAACGTGATTCGCTATGGAATACCTAATGGAGTTTTACTCGCATGTCAATAGGAATTCCTAATGTGATAGTAGTACAAGTGATCCTTGGACTTGAGATCATCATAGTATCTTGTATGTAACAAATTATACTTTGACTTATTCCTTAAGACCTTTTAAGGCATATATAGGGTATGCTTGGGTATAATGAGTTACATATGGAGATAATGAATGATCAATAAAGAATCTACCACCTCTAGTAAAAGAGGAGATATGTCCCATGTGATTCGTTAAATGACAACCCAGGAATCCTTGGCCAAGGTGAAATGAAATTAGAAAGGAGTTTTTAATTTGCATTATTTGGAGTTGTGCATTTTCTAATCGAAATACATATAATTAAATAAAATAAGACTTGACAGTAAATCCATGTCTTATATTTAATTGGGACATTGTATGGTGGAAGGATTGAATTGTATGGTAACTATTAACTCACAGGTTCTTTTATGATTAATGTTGAAATCTATATTATCTGGAAAGTCGTTGATCGCTAGGGAGGCTTATCCCTATTGTAGAATAAATATTATTTATTTAAATAAATTATTAGTTTAATTTATTTATTTAAATAAGATTAAAATTGTTTTAATTGATTTATTCACAACCGGTTTAATATGGAGAACCTAAAGGGTCACACCATAAAAGGAAGAATAATTATTTAAGAAGGTAATGGCATAATCGTAATAATGCATTAAGTATAATTAATTTAATCTATGGTGATAGAATAAATTAAATAGCTTAATGTTTATTATTTAATATTTTGGAAATATTAAATATAAATTAATAAGAGGAGTCTTATTAATATTATTACAATTATTATTATTTTAATTTCTAAAGGAGTTTAGTAATTAATTTAATATTTAGTACTCTCATTTATTCCTAATAAGATTAGGAGACAAATTAATTAAATGAATTTAATTAATTATTCCCATGTGGTGGGAAGCCTAAATTAATTAAAGGAGTTTAATTAATTAAAAGAAATCCCATGTCTAATAGGATTAGAAGGGTTGACCAATGTCTATATAAGAGAAGTCTTATAATAGATATTAGATTGATGCAATTCCAATTGTTGGAGAGTACTCCTTTTCTATAGAGGATAGAAAACTAAGCCAAACACCCTCCTTCTTGATAATTTCTCTTCCTTGGTGGATCACCTCTAGAGGCCAAACACTTGGGTGGCTAACGTTGATCAAAGAAAGGAATCTAACCCGGAAATTCAAGGAGATCACGAAGAACAAGGAGTTGAACTAGTACCTGTGGAAGCTTCGTTCTACAAGGGTATGATTCCATAACTTCTTATTTATCGTTTTAAATTAATAATTTGCATAAAGAATGATCCGGGTAATGGTTTTGTAGAAATTTTTTAAACTCTGATATACCATGCTTCCGCTAATTTTTGCAATTTGATTGCGTCACAATTTCGTACAAACCCAACAGTGGCATCAGAGCCAAATCTTTATGCAATTATTAATTTATTTTTGATTTCATATACATATGGGTATGTATTTAAAATAATTTATTGGGCATAATTTTATTGTATAAAATTATATTTTTTAAGGAAAAAAAAAAAGAAAAAAAAAAGACTTTTTTTGGGACGAATCACAATTTTTTTTTTGGTGCTAATATTGAATTCTGCAAAGAAAAGGTGTTGTCTCTTTCTTACTCCAAAAAGAATGTGACCCATCAGGAAAGGACTTTTTTTAATAAACCTGCAGGACTCTTTTAATAAAAGAAGGTGACTTCTTTTTAAAAAATAAATATGATATATTTATATATTATATTCTAAATAATTTTATAATTAAAATAAAGAGTTTATTTTAATCTTGAAATTGGATTTCATGCAATTTAAAATTGCCCATTAAATGATACTCATATATATATGGAATGTTTTAATTCATGAGATGAATATTTATTTATTAATATATATGGTGATATGTATGAAAATAAATGGGGATTGATTATGGACTATTTGACCAATGTGATTGGATTTTATTTTAGTTGAATGCTTGAATGAATGGGTTTTATTAAATGGGGTCTGCGTACCTCGTCTTCTCTAATTTTTTTTTTCTTGATGTAAAATTCTATCTCCCTCCTATGTACTTCCCCTTGATTGTTGATCAAGGTTTCTATTTAAATTAAATAGTTTAATGTAATAGAAATAGTTAGAATTATCTTTAAAAATTAGAGACCAAGGAGCAAGGAGCGCGTGAAGACCCGTTTGTATGGAGCCCGGGTTTAAATGTAATAGTTACGTTTAAATTTAAATTCTTGCACCCCTAGGTTTGACCTTTTGGTTCACTTGGTGGCTCTAGTGAACCAAACTAGAATAAAAGTCCATAATCAATCCGGGTAGAATATAGTATTCTATATTGCATGCTAAATATTATATATATTATATTTTATGCAAACATGTTTCGCATGTTTAATAAAATGACGCGTATTTTATATATATATATGTGCATGCGCGCTAAACAAAGATGAGACTAATAATAACAAATCCCTCAAAGAAATAATATTAAGTCCGAAGTGTTCAAATGATATTTGGAATATCAAACGTCGCCTTCTAGCATGATAAATTAATAGAGTATTAGATATTTAATATGAGCTTGTTGTGCTATCCACAAGGCGAGTATTGCGTATTTAAGATGTTAATTAATCACATTTGATGCTTATCAAGAAAATTGAACGATCTAGTCTTGTTGTGCTATCCACAAGGACGAACATTTTTCTTTTTTGAATTTATGAAAGTGCTAGGCTGGACTTAACTTAAATTATTTTAGTTCGGATGTGCACACACTTGACCATTATGATTTAAGAGGCAAAATAAAAGGAATTACATGGTGATGTAATTGACAAGAGTTGTCTACCTATTTATTTGTATATCGCTTGTTGTGCTATCCACAAGGTTATATACATTTGAAATGGGATCCTTATTCTCACTAGCAAATTTTTAATTAGATGTTGCCGAACTATATAAGTGAGGGTAATATAGTTTGATAAAAATAGTGGGAGATACCAATTTAAAATAAAGACCTAAATTTATTTTGGTATGCAAAATTAATAAAATGAATGTTTGCTAAAATGTTGTTTTTCACATGCAGAATTTTAAAAATGTCAAAATCACTAATTTCACTGCGAAGCATACTTGATGCTAATAAGCTTACCGGGCCGAATTATACGGACTGGCCAAGAAATCTGAGAATAGTTCTCACTACTGAAAAGATTTCTTATGTCCTAAACTCACATGTCCCTGGAACTGTTCCATAAACAACCTCTGAGGAAGAGATTGCCACCATTGTAAAGTGGCAAGATGATGCATCTGTAGCTCAATGCATCATGCTCGCATCCATGAATAACGAGCTTCAGCGTCAGCAAGAAAACATGGATGCTCCTACTATGTTGATTCACCTCAAGGAGTTGTATGGTGAATAAAGTAGGACTGCTAGATATGAGATATCTAAGGAGCTCTTCCGATCTCGGATGACCAAGGGCAAGGTGAACATAAAGGAACAAAAGAAATCTGATCCAGCTAGCAAAGGAATGTGCTTCCATTGCAACGAGCCGGGTCATTGGAAGAAAAACTGCAAGAAGTTTCTGGCAGACAAGAAGCTTGGAGAAGCTTCGACTTCCAATCAAGGTTTGTTCATGATTGAAATTAATTTTTCAGAAAGTCAAAATTCTACTTGGGTATTGGATACCGGCTGTGGTTCTCACATATGTAATAATGTGAAGGGACTGGTCAGAAGTAGAAAGCTGAACAATGATGAGGTGATCCTACGAGTAGGGAATGGAGCAAAGGTTGCTGCATTAGCTGTAGGAACTTATTATTTAGCAATGCCTTCGGGCAAGTCCATTTATCTTAATAATTGTTATTATGTTCCGAATATTATTAAAAACATTATTTCAATTTCTGTATTGGATATGGAAGGATTTAACGTTATTATAAAGAACAATAGTTGTTCTATTTATAAAGACGATGTTTTATATGGTATTGAAAATTTGCGAAATGGACTTTATACACTTGACTTACAAGAAAATATATTTCAAATTGAACAAACTAAGAAAAGGAAAAGAGATGATATTAATTATACCTACATGTGGCACTGTAGACTCGGTCATATCAATGAAACAAGATTATCCAAGTTGCATAAAGATGGGCTCCTCGAGCTATCCGATTATGAATCATATCCAACATGTGAATCTTGTCTCATGGGTAAAATGACTAAATCTCCTTTTAGTGGAAGAGGAGAAAGAGTTACAGAGTTGTTGACATTGATTCACACAGACGTTTGTGGGCCTATGACAACAAGTGCACGGGGTGGGTATTCTTATTTTATTACTTTCACTGATGATCACTCAAGATTTGGATATGTGTATTTAATGAAATACAAGTCAGAATCATTTGAAAAGTTCAAAGAGTTCAGAAGTGAAGTAGAGAAACAAACGGGCAAGAGTATAAAGATACTTCGATCAGATCGAGGCGGAGAATACTTAAGCGGTGAGTTTCTCAATTGTCTCAAAGAAAATGGTATAATCTCACAATGGACTCCTCCAGGTACACCACAGTTAAATGGAGTATCTGAAAGGAGAAATCGAACACTGTTAGACATAGTTCGATCCATGATGAGTTTTACCGACCTTCCAATTTCCTTCTGGGGATATGCCCTAGAAACGGCTGCATACCTACTTAACAAGGTACCTACCAAATCCGCCCCAAAGACTCCATATGAGATGTGGAAGGGGAGGAAACCAAATCTTAAGCATGTTAAGACTTGGGGTTGTCCAGCTTATGTCAAAAAGTTTGAACATGATAAGCTACAGACTAAATCCGAAAAGTGTAGATTTGTGGGATACCCTAAAGAAACTGTAGGGTATTATTTCTATCATCTAACTGATCAAAAGGTGTTTGTTGCGAAACATGCTGCCTTCTTGGAAAAGGAGTTTATCCATGAAGGGGTCAGTGGGAGTAAGATATATCTTGAAGAAGTTCAAGAACCACAAATTACCACGGATCAAAGTCAGGTACCTGACCAAGTAGAAGAACCTACTATACCACACCCTGTTCGTAAATCTTGGAGAGTACCGAAGATACCTGAGAGGTATAGATTCGTTATAGAGGATGACGATGAGGTACACATCATGAATGATGATGATCCATTGAATTACGAACAGGCCATGAGTAATAAAGACTCAGGGAAATGGCTTGAAGCCATGAAATCCGAAATGGACTCCATGTATGAAAACAAAGTATGGACTTTGGTTTCACCACCTGAAGGCATTAAGCCTATTGGGTGTAAATGGGTCTTTAAAAGAAAGACTGGAGCGGACGGCAAGGTGGAGACCTATAAGGCCCGACTGGTTGCAAAAGGTTTTAAACAAAGACAAGGAGTTGATTATGATGAAACCTTTTCACCAGTAGCTATGCTCAAGTCCATTCGGATTTTGCTTGCGATTGCAGCTTATAACGACTATGAGATCTGGCAGATGGACGTGAAAACGGCCTTCCTCAATAGGAAACTTGAGGAGGATGTGTATATGACACAGCCAAAGGGATTTGTTTCAAAGGTTGGAATAAATCAAGTCTGTAAGCTGCAACGATCCATTTATGGATTGAAGCAAGCTTCTCGTAGATGGAACATTCGTTTTGATGAGACAATCAAAGAGTTTGATTTTATCAAAAATGACGATGAACCATGTGTGTACAAGAAGGTTAGTGGGAGCGCAATTTCATTCCTTGTATTATATGTTGATGATATATTACTGATAGGGAATGACATTCCTATGCTACAATCGATTAAAATCTGGTTATCTAAACACTTCTCCATGAAGGACTTGGGAGAAGCATCCTATATTTTGGGGATAAAGATCTATAGAGATAGATCTAAAAGGATGCTTGGTTTATCCCAAGGAACGTACATTGATGCAATGCTAAAGAGATTTAGCATGGAAGATTCCAAAAGAGGTCTTATGCCGATGAGCCATGGAATACATCTCTCCAAGAAACAGGCCCCAAAGACACCTGAGGAGAGAGACCGTATGAGTAAGATCCCTTATGCTTCTGCAATAGGATCTATCATGTACGGTATGATATGTACTAGACCGGATGTTGCTCATTCACTTAGTGTAATGAGCAGATACCAGTCGAATCCAGGAGAAGAGCACTGGAAGGCAGTGAAGAATATCCTAAAATACTTGAGAAGGACTAAGGATATTTTTCTTGTCTACGGTGGGTCTGAATTAAAACTCGAGGGCTTCACAGACTCAAGTTTTCAAACGGACCAAGATGACAGTAAATCTGTTTCGGGGTATGTTTTTACCTTGAACGGAGGCGCAGTGAGTTGGAAGAGTTCCAAGCAGCAAACAGTTGCTGATTCAGTGACAAAGGCAGAGTATATAGCTGCAAGTGAAGCTGCAAAGGAAGCTGTTTGGATGAAGAAGTTCATAACTGAACTTGGTGTGGTTCCTAGCATTGGAGAAGCAGTTCCCATTTACTGTGACAACACAGGAGCAGTTGCACAGGCTAAGGAACCGAGGTCTCATCAGAAATCTAAACACGTGTTGCGGCGATTTCATTTGATCAGGGAGATCATTGAAAGAGGAGACGTCACCTTGGAGCGTGTAGACTCTCAAGACAACATTGCAGATCCATTTACTAAAGCTTTAACACAACAGCAGTTTAATCGTCACTTAGAGAAGATGGGTATGAGATACCATGGCGATTGGCTTTAGTGCAAGTGGGAGATTGATAGTAGTGTGCATACAAGCCAATCATGTATGATGATAAAGCACGTACTTTGTAAACAATCTTATTTATTTATTAATGAAATATTCATTTATTACAGGCATTTAATTATCTACATGTTGCTGTTTTTATAATATGTAAATAACCCATAGTTTTAAGCAATGCTTTTAGAATCATGATGATGATCATGCTAATGAGATCTAAATTCTTAGAAAGTTTTAAAACTTAAATAGTTCCCAATTGTGGGATTACTAAAAAGGGGATTAGTAAATCCGGATAGATTGGTACATATGTTGCTTGCTCATTGGATGAGGATGATTGATCTCATGATCATTTGTGTGGAGACACTAAAGCAAGTATGTAGGTGCTTATTGAAGAATAAGTTCACTGAACGTGATTCGCTATGGAATACCTAATGGAGTTTTACTCGCATGTCAATAGGAATTCCTAATGTGATAGTAGTACAAGTGATCCTTGGACTTGAGATCATCATAGTATCTTGTATGTAACAAATTATACTTTGACTTATTCCTTAAGACCTTTTAAGGCATATATAGGGTATGCTTGGGTATAATGAGTTACATATGGAGATAATGAATGATCAATAAAGAATCTACCACCTCTAGTAAAAGAGGAGATATGTCCCATGTGATTCGTTAAATGACAACCCAGGAATCCTTGGCCAAGGTGAAATGAAATTAGAAAGGAGTTTTTAATTTGCATTATTTGGAGTTGTGCATTTTCTAATCGAAATACATATAATTAAATAAAATAAGACTTGACAGTAAATCCATGTCTTATATTTAATTGGGACATTGTATGGTGGAAGGATTGAATTGTATGGTAACTATTAACTCACAGGTTCTTTTATGATTAATGTTGAAATCTATATTATCTGGAAAGTCGTTGATCGCTAGGGAGGCTTATCCCTATTGTAGAATAAATATTATTTATTTAAATAAATTATTAGTTTAATTTATTTATTTAAATAAGATTAAAATTGTTTTAATTGATTTATTCACAACCGGTTTAATATGGAGAACCTAAAGGGTCACACCATAAAAGGAAGAATAATTATTTAAGAAGGTAATGGCATAATCGTAATAATGCATTAAGTATAATTAATTTAATCTATGGTGATAGAATAAATTAAATAGCTTAATGTTTATTATTTAATATTTTGGAAATATTAAATATAAATTAATAAGAGGAGTCTTATTAATATTATTACAATTATTATTATTTTAATTTCTAAAGGAGTTTAGTAATTAATTTAATATTTAGTACTCTCATTTATTCCTAATAAGATTAGGAGACAAATTAATTAAATGAATTTAATTAATTATTCCCATGTGGTGGGAAGCCTAAATTAATTAAAGGAGTTTAATTAATTAAAAGAAATCCCATGTCTAATAGGATTAGAAGGGTTGACCAATGTCTATATAAGAGAAGTCTTATAATAGATATTAGATTGATGCAATTCCAATTGTTGGAGAGTACTCCTTTTCTATAGAGGATAGAAAACTAAGCCAAACACCCTCCTTCTTGATAATTTCTCTTCCTTGGTGGATCACCTCTAGAGGCCAAACACTTGGGTGGCTAACGTTGATCAAAGAAAGGAATCTAACCCGGAAATTCAAGGAGATCACGAAGAACAAGGAGTTGAACTAGTACCTGTGGAAGATTCGTTCTACAAGGGTATGATTCCATAACTTCTTATTTATCGTTTTAAATTAATAATTTGCATAAAGAATGATCCGGGTAATGGTTTTGTAGAAATTTTTTAAACTCTGATATACCATGCTTCCGCTAATTTTTGCAATTTGATTGCGTCACAATTTCGTACAAACCCAACAGTGGCATCAGAGCCAAATCTTTATGCAATTATTAATTTATTTTTGATTTCATATACATATGGGTATGTATTTAAAATAATTTATTGGGCATAATTTTATTGTATAAAATTATATTTTTTAAGGAAAAAAAAAAAGAAAAAAAAAAGACTTTTTTTGGGACGAATCACAATTTTTTTTTTGGTGCTAATATTGAATTCTGCAAAGAAAAGGTGTTGTCTCTTTCTTACTCCAAAAAGAATGTGACCCATCAGGAAAGGACTTTTTTTAATAAACCTGCAGGACTCTTTTAATAAAAGAAGGTGACTTCTTTTTAAAAAATAAATATGATATATTTATATATTATATTCTAAATAATTTTATAATTAAAATAAAGAGTTTATTTTAATCTTGAAATTGGATTTCATGCAATTTAAAATTGCCCATTAAATGATACTCATATATATATGGAATGTTTTAATTCATGAGATGAATATTTATTTATTAATATATATGGTGATATGTATGAAAATAAATGGGGATTGATTATAGACTATTTGACCAATGTGATTGGATTTTATTTTAGTTGAATGCTTGAATGAATGGGTTTTATTAAATGGGGTCTGCGTACCTCGTCTTCTCTAATTTTTTTTTTCTTGATGTAAAATTCTATCTCCCTCCTATGTACTTCCCCTTGATTGTTGATCAAGGTTTCTATTTAAATTAAATAGTTTAATGTAATAGAAATAGTTAGAATTATCTTTAAAAATTAGAGACCAAGGAGCAAGGAGCGCGTGAAGACCCGTTTGTATGGAGCCCGGGTTTAAATGTAATAGTTACGTTTAAATTTAAATTCTTGCACCCCTAGGTTTGACCTTTTGGTTCACTTGGTGGCTCTAGTGAACCAAACTAGAATAAAAGTCCATAATCAATCCGGGTAGAATATAGTATTCTATATTGCATGCTAAATATTATATATATTATATTTTATGCAAACATGTTTCGCATGTTTAATAAAATGACGCGTATTTTATATATATATATGTGCATGCGCGCTAAACAAAGATGAGACTAATAATAACAAATCCCTCAAAGAAATAATATTAAGTCCGAAGTGTTCAAATGATATTTGGAATATCAAACGTCGCCTTCTAGCATGATAAATTAATAGAGTATTAGATATTTAATATGAGCTTGTTGTGCTATCCACAAGGCGAGTATTGCGTATTTAAGATGTTAATTAATCACATTTGATGCTTATCAAGAAAATTGAACGATCTAGTCTTGTTGTGCTATCCACAAGGACGAACATTTTTCTTTTTTGAATTTATGAAAGTGCTAGGCTGGACTTAACTTAAATTATTTTAGTTCGGATGTGCACACACTTGACCATTATGATTTAAGAGGCAAAATAAAAGGAATTACATGGTGATGTAATTGACAAGAGTTGTCTACCTATTTATTTGTATATCGCTTGTTGTGCTATCCACAAGGTTATATACATTTGAAATGGGATCCTTATTCTCACTAGCAAATTTTTAATTAGATGTTGCCGAACTATATAAGTGAGGGTAATATAGTTTGATAAAAATAGTGGGAGATACCAATTTAAAATAAAGACCTAAATTTATTTTGGTATGCAAAATTAATAAAATGAATGTTTGCTAAAATGTTGTTTTTCACATGCAGAATTTTAAAAATGTCAAAATCACTAATTTCACTGCGAAGCATACTTGATGCTAATAAGCTTACCGGGCCGAATTATACGGACTGGCCAAGAAATCTGAGAATAGTTCTCACTACTGAAAAGATTTCTTATGTCCTAAACTCACATGTCCCTGGAACTGTTCCATAAACAACCTCTGAGGAAGAGATTGCCACCATTGTAAAGTGGCAAGATGATGCATCTGTAGCTCAATGCATCATGCTCGCATCCATGAATAACGAGCTTCAGCGTCAGCAAGAAAACATGGATGCTCCTACTATGTTGATTCACCTCAAGGAGTTGTATGGTGAATAAAGTAGGACTGCTAGATATGAGATATCTAAGGAGCTCTTCCGATCTCGGATGACCAAGGGCAAGGTGAACATAAAGGAACAAAAGAAATCTGATCCAGCTAGCAAAGGAATGTGCTTCCATTGCAACGAGCCGGGTCATTGGAAGAAAAACTGCAAGAAGTTTCTGGCAGACAAGAAGCTTGGAGAAGCTTCGACTTCCAATCAAGGTTTGTTCATGATTGAAATTAATTTTTCAGAAAGTCAAAATTCTACTTGGGTATTGGATACCGGCTGTGGTTCTCACATATGTAATAATGTGAAGGGACTGGTCAGAAGTAGAAAGCTGAACAATGATGAGGTGATCCTACGAGTAGGGAATGGAGCAAAGGTTGCTGCATTAGCTGTAGGAACTTATTATTTAGCAATGCCTTCGGGCAAGTCCATTTATCTTAATAATTGTTATTATGTTCCGAATATTATTAAAAACATTATTTCAATTTCTGTATTGGATATGGAAGGATTTAACGTTGTTATAAAGAACAATAGTTGTTCTATTTATAAAGACGATGTTTTATATGGTATTGAAAATTTGCGAAATGGACTTTATACACTTGACTTACAAGAAAATATATTTCAAATTGAACAAACTAAGAAAAGGAAAAGAGATGATATTAATTATACCTACATGTGGCACTGTAGACTCGGTCATATCAATGAAACAAGATTATCCAAGTTGCATAAAGATGGGCTCCTCGAGCTATCCGATTATGAATCATATCCAACATGTGAATCTTGTCTCATGGGTAAAATGACTAAATCTCCTTTTAGTGGAAGAGGAGAAAGAGTTACAGAGTTGTTGACATTGATTCACACAGACGTTTGTGGGCCTATGACAACAAGTGCACGGGGTGGGTATTCTTATTTTATTACTTTCACTGATGATCACTCAAGATTTGGATATGTGTATTTAATGAAATACAAGTCAGAATCATTTGAAAAGTTCAAAGAGTTCAGAAGTGAAGTAGAGAAACAAACGGGCAAGAGTATAAAGATACTTCGATCAGATCGAGGCGGAGAATACTTAAGCGGTGAGTTTCTCAATTGTCTCAAAGAAAATGGTATAATCTCACAATGGACTCCTCCAGGTACACCACAGTTAAATGGAGTATCTGAAAGGAGAAATCGAACACTGTTAGACATAGTTCGATCCATGATGAGTTTTACCGACCTTCCAATTTCCTTCTGGGGATATGCCCTAGAAACGGCTGCATACCTACTTAACAAGGTACCTACCAAATCCGCCCCAAAGACTCCATATGAGATGTGGAAGGGGAGGAAACCAAATCTTAAGCATGTTAAGACTTGGGGTTGTCCAGCTTATGTCAAAAAGTTTGAACATGATAAGCTACAGACTAAATCCGAAAAGTGTAGATTTGTGGGATACCCTAAAGAAACTGTAGGGTATTATTTCTATCATCTAACTGATCAAAAGGTGTTTGTTGCGAAACATGCTGCCTTCTTGGAAAAGGAGTTTATCCATGAAGGGGTCAGTGGGAGTAAGATATATCTTGAAGAAGTTCAAGAACCACAAATTACCACGGATCAAAGTCAGGTACCTGACCAAGTAGAAGAACCTACTATACCACACCCTGTTCGTAAATCTTGGAGAGTACCGAAGATACCTGAGAGGTATAGATTCGTTATAGAGGATGACGATGAGGTACACATCATGAATGATGATGATCCATTGAATTACGAACAGGCCATGAGTAATAAAGACTCAGGGAAATGGCTTGAAGCCATGAAATCCGAAATGGACTCCATGTATGAAAACAAAGTATGGACTTTGGTTTCACCACCTGAAGGCATTAAGCCTATTGGGTGTAAATGGGTCTTTAAAAGAAAGACTGGAGCGGACGGCAAGGTGGAGACCTATAAGGCCCGACTGGTTGCAAAAGGTTTTAAACAAAGACAAGGAGTTGATTATGATGAAACCTTTTCACCAGTAGCTATGCTCAAGTCCATTCGGATTTTGCTTGCGATTGCAGCTTATAACGACTATGAGATCTGGCAGATGGACGTGAAAACGGCCTTCCTCAATAGGAAACTTGAGGAGGATGTGTATATGACACAGCCAAAGGGATTTGTTTCAAAGGTTGGAATAAATCAAGTCTGTAAGCTGCAACGATCCATTTATGGATTGAAGCAAGCTTCTCGTAGATGGAACATTCGTTTTGATGAGACAATCAAAGAGTTTGATTTTATCAAAAATGACGATGAACCATGTGTGTACAAGAAGGTTAGTGGGAGCGCAATTTCATTCCTTGTATTATATGTTGATGATATATTACTGATAGGGAATGACATTCCTATGCTACAATCGATTAAAATCTGGTTATCTAAACACTTCTCCATGAAGGACTTGGGAGAAGCATCCTATATTTTGGGGATAAAGATCTATAGAGATAGATCTAAAAGGATGCTTGGTTTATCCCAAGGAATGTACATTGATGCAATGCTAAAGAGATTTAGCATGGAAGATTCCAAAAGAGGTCTTATGCCGATGAGCCATGGAATACATCTCTCCAAGAAACAGGCCCCAAAGACACCTGAGGAGAGAGACCGTATGAGTAAGATCCCTTATGCTTCTGCAATAGGATCTATCATGTACGGTATGATATGTACTAGACCGGATGTTGCTCATTCACTTAGTGTAATGAGCAGATACCAGTCGAATCCAGGAGAAGAGCACTGGAAGGCAGTGAAGAATATCCTAAAATACTTGAGAAGGACTAAGGATATTTTTCTTGTCTACGGTGGGTCTGAATTAAAACTCGAGGGCTTCACAGACTCAAGTTTTCAAACGGACCAAGATGACAGTAAATCTGTTTCGGGGTATGTTTTTACCTTGAACGGAGGCGCAGTGAGTTGGAAGAGTTCCAAGCAGCAAACAGTTGCTGATTCAGTGACAAAGGCAGAGTATATAGCTGCAAGTGAAGCTGCAAAGGAAGCTGTTTGGATGAAGAAGTTCATAACTGAACTTGGTGTGGTTCCTAGCATTGGAGAAGCAGTTCCCATTTACTGTGACAACACAGGAGCAGTTGCACAGGCTAAGGAACCGAGGTCTCATCAGAAATCTAAACACGTGTTGCGGCGATTTCATTTGATCAGGGAGATCATTGAAAGAGGAGACGTCACCTTGGAGCGTGTAGACTCTCAAGACAACATTGCAGATCCATTTACTAAAGCTTTAACACAACAGCAGTTTAATCGTCACTTAGAGAAGATGGGTATGAGATACCATGGCGATTGGCTTTAGTGCAAGTGGGAGATTGATAGTAGTGTGCATACAAGCCAATCATGTATGATGATAAAGCACGTACTTTGTAAACAATCTTATTTATTTATTAATGAAATATTCATTTATTACAGGCATTTAATTATCTACATGTTGCTGTTTTTATAATATGTAAATAACCCATAGTTTTAAGCAATGCTTTTAGAATCATGATGATGATCATGCTAATGAGATCTAAATTCTTAGAAAGTTTTAAAACTTAAATAGTTCCCAATTGTGGGATTACTAAAAAGGGGATTAGTAAATCCGGATAGATTGGTACATATGTTGCTTGCTCATTGGATGAGGATGATTGATCTCATGATCATTTGTGTGGAGACACTAAAGCAAGTATGTAGGTGCTTATTGAAGAATAAGTTCACTGAACGTGATTCGCTATGGAATACCTAATGGAGTTTTACTCGCATGTCAATAGGAATTCCTAATGTGATAGTAGTACAAGTGATCCTTGGACTTGAGATCATCATAGTATCTTGTATGTAACAAATTATACTTTGACTTATTCCTTAAGACCTTTTAAGGCATATATAGGGTATGCTTGGGTATAATGAGTTACATATGGAGATAATGAATGATCAATAAAGAATCTACCACCTCTAGTAAAAGAGGAGATATGTCCCATGTGATTCGTTAAATGACAACCCAGGAATCCTTGGCCAAGGTGAAATGAAATTAGAAAGGAGTTTTTAATTTGCATTATTTGGAGTTGTGCATTTTCTAATCGAAATACATATAATTAAATAAAATAAGACTTGACAGTAAATCCATGTCTTATATTTAATTGGGACATTGTATGGTGGAAGGATTGAATTGTATGGTAACTATTAACTCACAGGTTCTTTTATGATTAATGTTGAAATCTATATTATCTGGAAAGTCGTTGATCGCTAGGGAGGCTTATCCCTATTGTAGAATAAATATTATTTATTTAAATAAATTATTAGTTTAATTTATTTATTTAAATAAGATTAAAATTGTTTTAATTGATTTATTCACAACCGGTTTAATATGGAGAACCTAAAGGGTCACACCATAAAAGGAAGAATAATTATTTAAGAAGGTAATGGCATAATCGTAATAATGCATTAAGTATAATTAATTTAATCTATGGTGATAGAATAAATTAAATAGCTTAATGTTTATTATTTAATATTTTGAAAATATTAAATATAAATTAATAAGAGGAGTCTTATTAATATTATTACAATTATTATTATTTTAATTTCTAAAGGAGTTTAGTAATTAATTTAATATTTGGTACTCTCATTTATTCCTAACAAGATTAGGAGACAAATTAATTAAATGAATTTAATTAATTATTCCCATGTGGTGGGAAGCCTAAATTAATTAAAGGAGTTTAATTAATTAAAAGAAATCCCATGTCTAATAGGATTAGAAGGGTTGACCAATGTCTATATAAGAGAAGTCTTATAATAGATATTAGATTGATGCAATTCCAATTGTTGGAGAGTACTCCTTTTCTATAGAGGATAGAAAACTAAGCCAAACACCCTCCTTCTTGATAATTTCTCTTCCTTGGTGGATCACCTCTAGAGGCCAAACACTTGGGTGGCTAACGTTGATCAAAGAAAGGAATCTAACCCGGAAATTCAAGGAGATCACGAAGAACAAGGAGTTGAACTAGTACCTGTGGAAGCTTCGTTCTACAAGGGTATGATTCCATAACTTCTTATTTATCGTTTTAAATTAATAATTTGCATAAAGAATGATCCGGGTAATGGTTTTGTAGAAATTTTTTAAACTCTGATATACCATGCTTCCGCTAATTTTTGCAATTTGATTGCGTCACAATTTCGTACAAACCCAACATGACCGAGCAATCCTTTGCTGATATAATTTCCCGTGAAATATTGTTGTAGCCATTTTTTCATCTATCAGGGATAACTGGTGGTATCGCTCTTGCAACCACTAGTCTTATACCATCTGAGCATCTATTAACACCCTCAATGACTCCATTTCTACTTCTATGGAGAGTATTACTTCCACGCCATAGACTAATAAGTATGGGGTAGCCCAGTAGATGTACGCATTGATGTTCTGTAGGTTAGCAGAGTCAGAGGCAATAGGTCAGGCCATCTTTTGTGATTGGCGAATAGTTTTTGCATGATCTTCTTGATATTTTTGTTGGCCGCTTCGACAGTACCATTCATCTTAGGACGATAGATAACGGAATTAAGATGCTTGATTTGAAACTTGTTGCATAATTCTCTCATCATCTGGTTGTTTAGATTCTTGGCATTGTCTGATACGATCACCTCCGGTTATCTATATCGATAGATTACATTATTTCGGATGAAACCAATGATTACCTCTTTGGGAAAGGATGCAGCTTCAACCCATTTGGTGAAGTAATCAATCATTGTGAAGATGAATTGATGACCATTGTTGGCTTTGGGTTATATTAGCCCAATCACGTCCATTCCCCATATGGAAAAGAGCCATGACAAACTCATATTGTGCAATTTGTTTGGAGGAGCGTGGATTTCATTTCCATGGACTTGGCATTGGTAGCATCTTCTGACGTGAACATCACAGTCAGATTTGAGAGAGATCCAGTAATGCCATGTTCTCAATATCTTCCTGGCAAGTAAAGGACCGCTCATGTATGGACCACAGACTCCACCGTGGACTTCATCCATCAGTCGTTGGGCTTGATACTTATTCATGCATCTTAAAAAGCCTATTCCAGCATCTCTTTTATAAAGTGCATCTCCGCTTAGATAGAATTTTATAGCCATCTTATAAATTCGCTTTCTTTCATCTTGATTTACCTTGGTAGGCGTAGATCTATCTCGCAGATATTCTTTTATATCTTGGTACCAAGGCTGTTTGATAGAAGGTAGTTCATTTGATATTTCTCCAATGTAATTCCCATATTATGGGGCCTTTTGGCTTGCAAATTTGATGTCAGGAATTCCCATCCTATCAGATATATGGATCAAGGAAGCCAACGTTTCCAATGCATCAACAAAATCATTCCTACCTCGAGGGATGTGGATGAAAGTTATTTCTTCAAACTCCATAGATATCTTGATAACTTGCCGATGATATGGCAACCAATGCAATTCTTTGGTATGATACGCGCCGATGGTTTGTTTGATAACCAACTCAGAGTCCTCAAAGACTAGTAAACGTTTGATACCCATGGATTGGGCCAGTTTCAACCCCATTAAACAACCTTCATACTCAGATGTGTTGTTGGTGCTGACAAACTACAACTTGATGGCCACAGGATATGTGGATCAATGCAAGATATGAGATAGGTCGTGTGCCCATGCAGATAATGTTGTAACCTCATGGCGGCCCATTCTAATGCACAACAGGTCTTTTAAATCAAAGTGTAATTCTGCTCGCCGCTACTGAATCTTTTGTTGAGGTAGTAGATAGCTCTCTCCTTGCTTCTAACATCCTTCTGCCCAGCATACAACCCATTGTATTGGCCTTGACTGATAAGTACATAAACAGGGGAACCTCATCCCTTGGGGGTACCAAGACAGGTGCTTCAATCAACTGTTTCTTGATTGAAAGGAAGGCTTTTTGACAATCTTCATTCCATTTCATGGAGGAATTCTTCCTTAGCAGCTTAAAGATGGGTTCACAAGTTGTCGTGAGTTGAGAGATGAATCTGCTTATGAAATTAATTCTCCCCAGGAATCTGCGTATTTCCTTTTCTGTTCAGGGCACGGGCATCTCGGTGATTGCTTTAATTTTGGAGGGATCCAGTTCAATGCCTCTGTTGCTCACTAGAAATCCCAACAACTTGCCTGATTTGACACAAAAAGCATATTTGGCCGGATTCATCTTTAAGTTGTACTTGCATAACCTGTTGAAAAGCTTTTTGAGATGGCTGATGTGGTCGTCTTCCTCCCGGGATTTGACGATGATATCATCCACATAGACTTCTATTTCTTTGTGCATCATATCATAAAAAAGAGCCATCATATCTCGCTGATAGGTGGCACCGGCCTTGATAAGGCCAAAAGATAAACGTCTATAACAAAAGGTTCCCCAGTAAGTGATGAAGGCTGTTTTCTCCCTGTCCTCTTCAGCAACCATGATTTGATGATACCCGACAAAACAGTCCACTAAAGAATACCTGACATACTGTGTCATGTTGTCTATCAATATGTGGATAAAAGGTACTGTGAAGTTGTCCTTGAGACAAGCCTTGTTAAAATCCTGGTAATCCACACATACTCGTAACTTCCCTCCGGGCTTAGGCACGGGAAATATGTTGGATAGCCACTCAGGGTAAGTTGACACCATAATGATGCCGACTTTGAATTGCTTGACAATTTCTTCTTTGTCTTTCAGACTCCATTCAGGTTTCAATCGCCTTAACCACTACAAGAAAATTGGGATGTAGCGAAGGAAATTTTGTGAAGAAATTTATTCCTTCACATGAAGAGTTTTCTAGCGAAGGAACAGTGAAGAAAAAAAATATAGCGACAATATAGTTATTAGCGAAAGAAACATCGTTCGCAATTTATTTATTTTTTCCTCGCAAAACTGTGGTGATAGAAATATTTTTGGTGCCAAATTATGATGAAATTTTGCGAGAAAAAAATCTATTAGTGAAGGAATTATTACTCGCTATATATTATTGTTCTAAATAATATTTTTATAATTAATTGTGGTTAATATAAATACATTAAAATTTTTATAGTAATAAATTTACTTATAATAATTATACTTTTTAAGTAACTTACAATATTACTTGTAAAAAAGTTTTTTTTAATTAGATGTTTAACTTTTTCTGTTTTTTTTTTGAACAAATCAGTATTCTTATGTGTGTGGAACAAATCAATATTGTGGTGTTTTTATTTACAACGTTTTTTGATAAATATTATAGGTAGATATGCAAAAACGTTAGGATTTATAAGGGAAAAAATTTGATTTTAAGGTTATAACGTTTTTTAAAAAAATGTTATCCATGTTAAAAACACGGAGGTTCATAATCCACCCGAAAAACTGAATTCTTTGGCTAAGTGAGGGACGAAACACAAATATCCACGAGCAGGAAAACCCTTCATACACATCTGTTTTGCAATCCTCCGTCAAAATCTCCGATTCTCTCACCCTCCACCCCTAAACCCTTCATACACATGTGTTTAGGATTTGTAGGAAGCTATTGTTAAGGGGTTAGGGTTTCAGGCTGAGGATTTTAAGATATCTGGGTTTGATTTGAGGGATGCATTGGTTGGCCAATCTGTAGCTTATGAATTTGATGTGGAAATAGATAAGCAGGTTCTTCCGTTGAAGCTTATGGAGGACGTGAATAGGTGGGAGTATGGGGATTTGCCCATTTTTCGAATGGAGGAGAATTCGGCGAAGCCTAATGATGAGAATGAATTGGTCGAAAGGCAGGGATCTGATAATGGGTTGCCAGTCTTGTCTCATTTTCAGTTTGCAGGTCCAATGGAGCTCTGGATTCAGGATGCCAAGGACATGAGGCTCTCGTTACCGGTTAGTTTCATTTTTTTTTCATGGTCCTGTTGCAGAAAGTTATTCGCTTTGTGTTACGACAGTTGATATATCAACTTTTTCTTAAAATTATTGAGTCTGCCGTTCGAAATATGAGTTTTGAGCTGCAAAAGTCTGATTATTTCAAGGTGTGTTAGTTGTATCTAGAGGTTGAAATGCACTTTATATTTAGCCTCTGTTTGGTTCTAAGAAAGAAAATGCCATATTTTGAAATTTTCCATTTACTTTCGTTGTTCTGTTGTAGAGATGCGTTAAAAGGGAAAAGATTTACTTTGCTTTACAAGACTTAGATGAAAATGGATAGGTTATGCACATATTTGGTTGGCAATAGCTTCCTTTCCTTGAGGTCCTTCGTCCCAAACATAGTACTCTCACAGGCCGATACTCTATATATAGCGACTTAGTATTGGATGCTCAAGTGTCAAATTTATACTAATTTGTTTCTAGAACTGTCTAGTGTTCTGTGTTCTCGTATTTGTTCCATGAACCGAATTTATATGTTTTCCAGGTAACATAGCTCGAGGCATTTTCATTTCTTTTATTTTGTTAAATTCTTGCAGAATGAGAATCTCGCACACTAGGAATTAAAGCTTGCAGATTGTTAAACCATAAGATCTAGAAGCTTGGGGAATGTGTAGTGGGTGTATTCTTAGACTCTTACCCCCACTGTTTGTGAGTTTTATTTTCGGGGATGGAAAGGGATTGAAAGGGAAAGTTCCTTCTTTTCAAAACAAAAATCATCGCCCTTCCCTCCGAAACAAAACTCACAAACACAGCCTTAGGCACCAGTTAGTTTATTAAGATTGAAATAAACAATTGGACAATAGGCAGTTTACTTTGTAGTTTGGTGTTGCCTAAAATGATTAGGTGGTAGTTGACGTATAAATTGTAAGGAAAGATACGGAGACATATTTGTAAGCTTTAGAAGCAAAAGAACTTTTTGTATAAGTTAATTTTTGGAGTGATTGCTACATTTATAGCATTTCATTTTTCTCCATTGCAGCTTTTTCACCATTATTATCAGTATATACAAATTTCCAGTCTACAACAATTGGGTGATTATGAAGGCTTGTTGACTCCACCTGGACCTGTGAGTACAGTTGCAAATCAAGCTGCTGCAAAGGCAATGATGTTTCTTTCAGGTCTAACAGTTGGGAGTGGGTACGTTGATGGTGTAAGCTTGAATGACATGCCAGTGAGCTGCTGTAAGTTTTCTTCTCTCTTTCTTCTTGTGATAATATAAAGGAGGATTGATGCTTGTTTCATATAGACATTTTCAATTAAGTTCCTTCTGTTTCCTGCAGCTATCATTGTTATATTGTACCTCAATTTTTTTTCCATTTATATTTGGCTGATTTGTGTTTTTGACGTCAAGGAAGGGTATACTGTCAAGATTGTGATTCCTCTTCTTTCAGCCATTCACACGGCGAACAGGTATTTTCTTTACCTTTTACTATTTAACTAAACTATATGTAAACTTTTGGAAATGATGAATTTTCTTGTCTTATTTATTGTCTGAAACTTTGCCTATAATTTTGTTGGCCTACCCTAACTAGTTTGGAATATTAGGCGTTATGCTGAGTTGAATGGCTTTAACGTTACAACGTAGATAACTGCTCCATACTGTGCAGGCATACCTGGAGATGGAAGATGTATGTTCCATTCTATTGCTCATGGCGCTTGTGTGCGATCCGGGAAACCTGCTCCGAATGAGATGATTCAAAGAGAATTGGCAGATGAATTACGGGCCAGTGTATGTTCTTGTGCCTCTTTATTAAGAACCCAATTAAGTCAAAAAAATTCCTTACTCTCTATTGGATTAGGAAACATAGTTTGCTTTAATGTTAAAGTGGACCATGTTCTGTCTTTACCCAAAATAGCCAGATTGAACTTGGTTGTTCACCGTCACCACTTTATATAATTTATTTCAAAAGCATTAATAGCTTAGAGAGATGGACTTCAACACTTGACTTGCTTTTTTGTGATATCTTTAACAATCAAGTGGCATATGCATTAGTGTTTAATGTGCACTGGAGTATAATCTTGTTTCAAGAGATCACTTTGTAACCGAGGTCCACTTAATATGGCATCCGTTAATTTTATAGGTGGCAAACAAATTTGTCAAAAGACGGAAAGAAACAGAGTGGTGAGTTTTCCCAATCTGACAACCTTCTTTACTTATCAGTACATTTCCCAATGTTTACTATCAATCTTCCCGGGTCGGGGGCATTAAAATGCTCTTAATTGTTTAGAGAGTAGTTATGCAGATCTTCAATTGAGGTTAATTTGCAGTAAAAATGTGTTAGTTTGTCTAATCAAGATCTGGTGTAAATATGCTGAAGCAGATGTTGGGAAAGTCTAGTCCAGATCTGATAGGATTTTTTCATGATTTACCAGTTTATATCTCAAGCTTGTTTTATCCCTCTGTTCCCCTGGCCCCATCTTCTGTTTCTTCTTCATATCAATTTCAGTATGACCATATAAGTTGTGAACATGGATACTCAAATATAGAGTCACCTACTATATGTGACCCTATGGGTACAAGTTTTTCAGTTGATATGAATTGCACAGGATTCTAACACGAGTGATTTTTCAGACCGTTGAGCACATTAAGAAGAGGTCCTGCAACTTTTATACAGGTATGCAGCTAATTGCCAACCTTTTATTTATTTCTAATAACTGAAGATAAAAGCATGTCTGTTTTTTTGGTTCACTAATCGAATAGACATTTGCATCAAGTTGATGAACTGATAACTTAAGCCTGCCTTCATTTATATGATGGATCTCAAATATCAACTTTGTTTTAAAGTTTTTGAATATCTAACATTACTACTCAGAGCAAATGTAGAAAAGGAATATTAAAATTTTGGCATCAGTTAACCTTTGGATGATGATCAGTACTAGACATATCATAGTAGACACCTTCTAAGATATAGAATGCATCACCACGACTACAGGATCTTAGTAATAGGAGTGTAGTGGAAATAAATCTGTGAATTACTTGTTTGTTGCCTAAGCTTTCAATTTTTAATCTCAAAAGTATAGTTGTTCAACAAGTATTTTAGAATGTGCAGACTTCTCTTACCCTGCAAATTACAATAATCACTTATCTTTATCTTAGGCAGCAGTCCCTCGCATTCTTGAGCAAACTGAAGAGACATTCTATAAGAGAACTATTAGCATGCTGAAGCAGACTGCAGATTTATGTTGCAACAAGATAAAGGAAATTCCTTGCATAACTTGTCCACAAAAACCGCAAGGATCATTGGCTTTAATGGTAAGGAATCAAAGTTTTGAAATTTATGGTACCTAGAGGTGACATTGATCACTTGCTTAACTAATTACTAATTACTTCTCTGTTAACTTTTTGATCGCTGCAGTGATCTCTAGAATTATTCCTCCTTTATTTACTATGGAATTTTGTTACAGGGCTCCATAACTTCTGTTCCTGCCCATACGCTTGCAGTTGTCCCAGTTCAGATTGTGTGTCAAAACAGGATATTCTTTGGTGAAAAAGAATGTGAAGATCATCAGATTTTCAACTCCTTGTGGAAACATGCTTCTCATGTTGTTGAAAGTGCAAAAACTTATCATCCTAGCATGACAAAATATCAACAGAATTTTGTCCTGTTAATACAAGAGGTTTTGAGGACTAATCCTCATCTACTCACAGTTGTTAAAAAGATGTGCTTAGGTTTCTATATATTACTTGGTTTATTTACATTTATTACCTTCCTAGTTCCTAATAAACTATACTTACAGTGTTTTACCTGTTTTCTTGTCAGAAACTTTTGTATCCATTTCAGATGATAGTCAGAGGCTTTTTGTTCATCTATATACACGAAAAGGTTCCATAATATTTTATTTCTATCTTCCCCCGCGTATTTTGATGTTACTGATTAGTGATTACTAGTTAAATCACGTTCAACATTATTCCCACTTGCTCTTTCTTGATTATCATGCTTCATTCTTTTGCCTCTTGAGAGATATTACCTAAGCCGGACTGCTTTTCTATTAAAAATTCAGAATAATCTTATGCATATTTGCCTTCTGCTGCTATAACACTTTGACTAAATATCATTGTAGAATGGTTGGCGATATTATCAAATGTTTGTGATATGTATGTATTGTAGATATTCCCCTGAAATAATTTGCTCTTTGCAGTAGCAACAATATTTGTTTGGTAAGATTAAAGGAGATCTATAAAATTTTGTAAGCCTTGTATCATAAATAATTTATTTATGACCATAATAATTGCTTTAAAATATTAACAATTTTGTCACTCCCTCTCCGTTTCTTTTATCTCAAGAACCTTGGTACTTAAAATTAACAAGCACATGTATAAACATTGGATTTATATATTATAAACAAATAAAGAATTGAATTTTCCACTAAGGTAGTGTTGTGAAACGTCATCCCAATCATCAATTCTTTATTAAACACACCTTGCGTTAGGCATCATGAGTTTTGACCTAGTATTGAATAATAAGGAACATGCATGTTGATTTTCTATACCTATAGAGATGGCACCTGAGGATTTAAGTACTGTATTCCAGTGACTAATCATGATTTTTGGGTGCATCTATGGTAGACCAAGACGACCCTAGCCTCTTTTCTCTGATTAATAATTCATTCTATACGACAAGTGATACTTCCGATTCATATGATCTGGAATTACAACCATTACTGGTATAATCCCACATTTAAGGGTATACTTCATTAGATGTTAAACCATGTTGCTGCAAGTGTAATAACCTAGGTGGGAGGGCACCATTTTTTTAAGGTGATGCAGGGATTGTATCTTTCCAGATATATTTGTTTTCAATCATTTTACAATAATTTGGAGTTTGGAATCCTTCGTACTTTCAGAATATTTGGGTCACCAACACTAGCTTTTCGGAGGATCTCTTTAAATCCATGTGGATGGTTTCTATCATTTTCTCAATTTACTATTTCTTAATGTTGCTTGGACAGATGTGGTTGAAATTTTAATGCGAACTCAGATGTGGTTGAAATTTTGGTCTTCGTTATATTTTGATCTCTCTCATTTTGTTGAATTGTATTCTTAATTTAAGTTTTTGCCAGTTAATCTTTTGTTATTCATGTTTGTAAAATTGGTGTTTGATACTTTTCTTGCAGTATGATGGGGTTTTGATACTTTTCTTGCATAATGAAGTTAAAGGCTCAACCTTGACTTGCTTGAAGACGAAAATAATGAGGAGCTGACAATTACTACATCTTATAGCTTGAGATTTTCTTTCTTATGTAATATTTGTGGATATATATTGTAGGTGATATGACACTTGCTTTTGATAACAAGTCTTGTAATTTTAGTGTGTATATTAGCTATACTAACTTTGTATACATTATAAACTTTTGAAATGATATAATAATTAGTTTCTCCTTTAGTATATATAAAATTTATGTGCACTTTTTTGTTATTTATATTTTAATGATATATTATATTAAAGAAATTGATATTAATGAAGAATTATTTTCCTCACTAAAATTTTCTCTAGTTAATTAGTTAGTTATCAATGAAGGCTTATTTTTCTCACTAAATTGAAAATATATTTTCGATTTATAATTAGTGAAGGAAAATTTTTTCTCATTAAATAAATTTGTTCTTCACAATATATTATTTGTGAGGGAATAAAGTTATTCACTAATTTTTAATAGTCCTTTTTAAAATATTATTTGTGAGAAAAATCATTCTTTCACTAAATAACAATATTCCATTACCAAATATAATTTGTGAATAAAAAGTTATTCATAATTTATCATTCACAAAAAATATTTAGTCACTACTTAGCGAAGGATAGTCAATTGCGAGGAGGTCTTATGCGAGCACTCGCAATAAATCTATTGTGAGTGATATATTATGTATTGTGAAGGATTTGTCCTTCACTAGAGGCCATTTTTGGTGTAGTGAGCTTCTGCTTGACTGACTTGAATCCATCTTTAATGGGCAATCGATGAATGACAATGTCAGTAGACAAACCAATCATGTCTTCATGTTACCATGCAAACACATCCTGGAACTGAGTTAAGAGTTCAATAAGGTCTTTTCTTTGGTTTTGGGTAAGGTCCATGCCTATTTGGATTTCTTTAGGGTTTTCTGAGGTTCCGATATTGGCAGTGATGGTTTGATCGGAGTTTGGTTTGGTTTTGTCTTCGACCCATTCTTTGATCTCTCCGGGCACCTCATAGTCATTTATCTCCTCTTGATTAATCCCCATCAAGTCGAAGTCCAGTTTTACATCAAAGTTGCAGTCACTGTGAAAATTTGGCATCTCATCAGCAGGGCCAAACAAATAACTCTGGAGTCCTGAAAACAAAAGGCTTTCACTTTAATATATGAAACAGTTTTATTATACAAAGCATTTAGCAAAAAGCATGACAAAAGAAACTGCTATCATTGTGCAACAAAAATAAGCAAGAAATAAAACCACGCTTCAGGGCGGATGGACTTTCTGCCCTTCTACCCTTTTCGACTGATGCACGGAGTGCTGCTCCAATTGTCTAGAGTCAAATCCTCATGAACAGGGAGGATACATAAGTTGCTTTCGCCTGCCTCCTCTTTGATGATGACTAAGACATCATTCACATCAGGGCTAGTGCTTTTCTTTGAACTGCTCTCCTTATCCTTATTAATGCGAGGGATTAGGACTTGATCTTTCGAATAGTCATCATCTGGGATATTGTCGTTCATACCCTCAGTGTGCACCAGAAGATACATTTTTGTAAACGGGTCTTGTCCTCCCCGCAGGAACTTTTCATTCCCCTTCTTGCCATCCTTATCAAGCTTCGAGACTTCTTTTCCACTATCCGGCTTGACCTGAGGAATCAGCATACCTGACACAGCAGCAGGAATATTCCTCATTGGTTTCACAACTCCTACATCAGTGAGGTTTGGTAACATTAAGGTAGAGGCAGGAATCGGTGGATGATTGTGCTGGTTTCAGTGGTTTGATCTAGAGGAATAGCTTAATCCATCCTTCCCTGTCTGGCTAGGGATTTGAACTAGACTTCTGATTCCTTATTGACTTTTCCCTAACCCTTTTCCAGGGCAGAAACCCAAGGATATCATTTCTTGACGGACCGTCATTACTTCGGTGGAGACTCTTGGCTTTAAGGTTGGCGCCCCAATAAATAGGTATTGAGTGTTGCTCACTTCCAGAGCTTGAAAACTAGCGGGCTCAACCCCTTCATCGAGACTGATTAACGGCATATCGCTTTGTATATGGACAGGATACTCTAGCTTGGCATTTATAGTTATTTGATTGCCATCAATGATGTATTTGAGTAGTTGATGAAGGGTGGACGGAATTGCTCCTGCCATATGTATCCACGGTCTTCCCAACAGCAAATTATGTCCTGTGGTAATGTGTAGTACCTGGAAGGATATGTAGAAAGTATGGGAACCAATCTCCAATGGAAGCTCGATTTCTCCCACAGCCTCTCTGGGAGATCCATCAAAAGCCCTTATGACTACATGATTAGTCCGGATTCGGTTCAGATTAATCTTCATTCTTTCCAATGTGTCGTAGGGGCAGATGTTCAAGGATGATCCTCCATCTATCAGCACACCTCCTAACACATATCATGAGGACATCACTGCTATATGCAATGACTTGCAATGACCCATCCCTTCCACTAGTATATCATCGTTAGTGAAAGATATCACATTACTGTTGAAAGTGTGCTCTATCACGTGATGAAACTTCTTAATATCTACCGTGTTCGGTAGATGTGCTTTTTCTAGTACTTTCACTAGAATCTTGCGATGATCCTCCAAAGCTAAGACCAAATCCAAAATAGATATCTGTCGGGGTGCCTCTTATAAGATTTGCACCACTTTGACCTCATTATGCCCCCATCTTGCTGAGGAATTCTTCAATTTTCTCCTCTGACACTCTTTCCTTGGCTTTAATGACTGAGTTGATTACTCGCTAAGGCAGATACTGAAAGTAGTATGCATACAAGCCAATCATGTATGATGATAAATCATATACTTTGGAAACGATGTTGTTTATTTATTAATAAAAGTATTAATTTATTAAAGACATTTAATTATCTATATGATGCTGTTTTTATAATATGTAAATAACCCGTTGTTTTAAGCAATGCTTTTAGAATCATGATATTGATCATGCTAATGAGATCTAAATTCTTAAAAAGCTTAAAACTAAAATAGTTCCCAATCGTTGGATTACTAAAAAGGGGATTAGTAAATCTGGATAGACTGGTACATATGTTGCTTGCTTATTGGATGAGGATGATTGATCTCATGATCATTTGTGTGGAGACACTAAAGCAAGTATGTAGGTGCTTATTGGAGAATAAGTTCACTGAACGTGACTCTCTATGGAATACCTAATGGAGTTTTACTTGCCTGTCAATAGGAATTCCTAATGTGATAGTAGTGCAAGTGATCCTTAGACTTGAGATCATCATAGTATCTTGTGTGTAATGAATTATACTTTGACTTATTCCTTAAGACCCTTAGGGTATATCAAAGGGTATGCTTGAGTGTAATAAGTTACATATGGAGATAATGAATGGTCAATAAAGAATCTATCACTTCTAGTAAAAGAAGAGATATGCCCTATGTGATTCGTTAAATAACAACCCAGTAGTCCTTGACCATGGGAGAATGAAATTAGAAAGGAGTTTATAATTTGCATTATTTGGAGTTATGCATTTTCAAATCGAAATACATATAAGTAAATAAAATAAGACTTGACAGTAATTTCATGTCTTATATTTAATTGGGACATTGTATGGTGGAAGGATTGAATTATACGGTAACTATTTACTCACAGGTTCTTTTATGATTAATGTTGAAAACTATATTATCTGGAAAGTAGTTGATCGCTAGGGAGGCTTATCCCTATTGTAGAATAAATGTTATTTATATAAATAAATTATTAGTTTAATTTATTTATTTAAATAAGATTAGAATTGTTCTAATTGATTTATTCATAACCGATTTAATATGGAGAACCTAAAAGGTCACACCATAAAAGGAAGAATAATTATTTTAGAAGGTAATGACATAATTGTAATAATGCATTAAGTGTGATTAATTTAATCTATGGTGATAGAATAAATTAAATAGCTTAATATTTATTATTTAATATTTTTAAAAATATTAAATATAAATTATTAAAAGGAGATTTATTAATATTATTACAATTATTATTATTTTAATTTCTAAAAGAGTTTAGGAATTAATTTAATATAAGTACTCTCATTTATTCCTAATGAGATTAGGAGGCAAATTATTTAAAGGAGATTAATTAATTAATCCCAATATGATTGGAAAACCTATTTAATTAAATGAGTTTAATTAATTAAATAAAAACCTATTTCTAATAGGATTAGAAGAGTTGACCAATATCTATATAAGAGGAGTCTTATGTTAAATATCAGTTGATGCAATTCCAATTGTTGGAGAGTACTCCTTTTCTATAGAGGATAGAAAAACTAGGGTTTAGCCAACCACCCTCATTCTTGAAGAATTCTTCTTTCTTGGTGGATGACCTCTAGAGGCCAAACCCTTGGGTGGCTAACGTTGATCAAAGGAAGGAATCTACCCCAGATATTCAAGGAGATCGCGAAGAACAATGAATTGAACTCGTACATGTGGAAGCTTCGTTCTATAAGGGTATGAATCTAATCTCATTCTCATTCGATTTAATTAATAACTGTGCATAAAGGATGATCCGGGTATTGGTTTTGTAGAAAATTTTAAAACTCTAATATACCATGCTTCCGCTTAATTTTGCAATTTGATTGCTCACGATTTCTTACAAACCTAACAGTGGCATCAGAGACAAACCTTTATGCGAGTTATTAATTGTTATTATTTGATAGATATACTGATATGTGTTTTATATAATTTAATTGGGCATAATAGTTAGCTAGGAATTTAGTTTTTGGAGAAAAACTGCACAATTCGCGAACCAGGAAAATGCACACTGCCCAGCGGCGCTGCAGCGCCGGCCTCAAGCCTTGTAGCAGCGCTGTGACGCCCCCAAATTCGGACCGCCACAGAGTCTCGAATTCGGTTCGTCACGTTCTACAATCTAATACAATAATAATATATCGCACAGCGGAATAACACAATGCTACGAATAGATTACATTTATTTAATATAATCATTTACGTCCCAAGGTCTCGCAACTTAAACATCGATTACATAGCTTAAACATCTCTTAAGCACATATAAACTTAACTAATACATAATATAATAAGGTCTTATTACAATCATCATAAAGTTCTACATAAAATAAAGCTACTCCGTAGCTTTGCCTTTGCCCTTATCGGTGCCCGAAGGTCCACCCTGCTCTGCCTTAACTGAAATATTTTTAAGGGAAAAGCAAGAATGAGTAACAAGTTTGCTCAGCAAGTAAATAGCAATAAGGGTCGTTAAAGTTTTAGAATCCCAAAAAGGAGTATAACAGGATATGATAGTTCAAGGATAGCAAGAAATATCAACAATTTTCAATAACAATCGCTAAGGACAGAAAGATATCAACAAGATTCAGCGCTTTAATCAATTCAAGATTTCTCAACAATGAATACTGAGCAGTCACTAAGGACTATGAACTTCTACTAGAATTAACAGAAATATACTAATAATCCAATAAAACAAGTACAATAAGTGATCAGCCAAAAGTACCCTACATTATGCATAACATTTAATCGTACTCAAGTGCGCATGTCGGTCTCCCGACAAATATATTTTTCCGTTCAAAGAAGGTTGTTCATCTCAGTCAATACAAGATTTCCGCACCAATGAATTGGGTTGGATAGTTTGCTAATCATGATATAGGTCTAGCCGAATCAAATGGCATAGACCGCTCTTTCAATGTATATAAGAACTATTATAAGTTCAATACTTGATATTATAATTCAAAGAATATAATCAACTTTATCTTAGCTATGAAGCAATGAGTCATAAGACATGAATCGTAATTTCAATGGTTTACTCGTACGACAAATAATAGTACAAGTGTAAGCAATACTCAATAAGGAGTATGGTTCGAGAATTTGCTCAATAAAAGAGTATAGTTCGGATACTTGCCTTTCGTGTCGATTACCAACTTAAAGCTTATCAACACTTTTTGAATCCTATTATAACATATTTACGTATATAAGTTATTCATTAGTTATGTACATTTGATATACAAACTCAATATGTGAGTTAAACATACACATGCGATTCTTACTTAGTCATATAGTACTATACGTACGTCATTATGTACTAACATGCACATAGCACAAAAATAACATAGCTCGCAACTCTCGCTTGACTTATCATTTGAAGTTTATAAACACTTTATCAAATCTATGATTCTATGTTAGCATACACATTAACACTTTGAACACTGTATTGGACATGTATTACAGATTAAGATAACGATACAAGCATGCATCAGTTCATATTATAATTAAGCAGGCTCTAGCCATTCTGCAGGTTAGCGCGGCCGCGCTTGGTTTGCACTAAGGAGTGGCGCGGCCGTGCTGCTCCTGGTTCAAACCAAGACATGGCTGTTCCTGCAGAATCCCAGCGTATCCCGACTCTTACATATAAGAAGAATTATGCAAAACACACATGTCAGGAAGTTGATAACTAAGTTCGACCCTACATCTTATCTTTAACGTAGGTCATTATCCATTCTCATTTAATCAAGGCTTTAAGTGTTCAATTAACACAGTTTCTTACGTTTAGCCGTTATGCATATGCTATGAGGTCAATAAGTCTCAACTATACATGCTCACGTTATTTTGGTCATGTATTTCAAGTTATGAAGTTTCACCTCTTTAACACTCAGCTCAATTCATGCTCAACTAGTTTACAATGCATATGACTAGCTAGGCATACATTTCAATCATATCTAGAGGTATATAATATCCTATCAAGATGGTCATAATTTTTAGAATACATGCAAGGTGTTTATCAACCAAACTAGTTTCATGAACTCTTAAGGTTTCTTTTGAAAACCTCATGTTAACCAAGCATGCAAAACTACTTCACTTACTATACATCATGCTTTTATATACACATCACTAGACCACATACACATACTCACAAGTTCATAACTGAAAGTGTATATGGCTTATCAAGTTTGCCTTTGAACTCTAAGTTTCCATTAGAAGGCTAGCGAAATCATTTAAGCATACAAGGTAAGTCCACATATTTTATATCATGCTTTCATGCTTTCATTCTTATGTACATATGTAATCAGATCATAATAGCATGTTTTTGAGTTTAGAATTCAAAATATACATGGCTCATTGAGTTGGCACTTTGAAACTCAAGTTCCCTTTGGAAACCAAGTTATGGTAGATGTTAACATATAAGGTCTCCTCTGTCAGTATGTCATGGATCAAAATAGGCATATTAGATTTAAAGTAGCATGCTCATCATTTCAGAAGACACAAAAACTCATCATTTGTTTTTGTAGAAGGGCGCGGCCGCGCCACTCTGGTTCCAGCCCAGAAAGCTCTCTGCTGGTGCAGAACTTTAGGCCAACTCAAATTTGGTTCATGGAACAAGCTTACAAACTATTACATTACTCTTATAACATATATTCAAACTCTACTAACCTCATAACATCATCATACACAACCAATTTCAACTACATCATGCAAATTTCTATGAATTGGAAATGCTAAACTTCAAGATATGAATGAGCATTATACCTCTTGAAGTCTTGAACTTGCTAAGCTTGCTCAATTTCAGATTATACACTCAGTCCACTCTCTCTATATCAACTTAGCACAAATTCTAGCAACATCAATTGAGTAGAGGGGCTTGGTATTTATAAGAGAATTCTATACCCATGTAAAACCATTACCCCAAAGCTTGAATTAATGGAGGAAAGGAAGAACCAAAGGATTGAAGGAAGTGGGTGGAATAGTGCCCAACTACTACCTCAACCCACACCCCTTGTTATCATCACCATCATTGGCTAGCTAAGAAGAGAAATGAGAGATGAATGGGATAAGCCAATGGCCTATACACGTGAAAGAGAGGAATGAGACACTCATTTTGGGACAAGTCTCCAATTCTCAGCATTTGCAAGTTCGAAATGAAATAATATTACATAATATAGGTTTATATACATACACATATAATATACTTAGGTTTTAATTTCAATTGGGTGTATACATGGACTCTAATTGACATAATAATATTACAGAATAGTAAGTTGGGGGTATATATCTATACACATCATATAACCCACGTACATCTTTATAATACCTAATACAATTTAATTGGGTATTGTCACACCACATTATTACAACCTCTATTATTATTCCAATTATATTTAATTATTAAAATAATTATTAAATAACAATTGTTCATTTATTATAATATTTATGAGGTACACATTTAATGTAGCCACACATCACATATTGTCACTTAAGCATTATTTACATAACTCACATGATTCATTAATCTTATTATATAGTTTCCATATAATATAATCCCTTGTAGTGTCACACTAAACTATATAATATAGTTTGTTTTAATATTGTACAATGTACACATAACATGTATTCACATGGGTCCATGTAATTCATGTGATTTACTCCCTTTTACCATATAGTTCCTATATTACATAGTTATATCAAAATGTCATAGTATACTTTATGTTATATAGTTGTAGTTACTATACAATATGCGATTACATAACTTTACACTTAGCAATTATTTGAATAATCATTATATTAATTATTCATTTACTCTTAAACCATTTATTATTCACAACCACAATCAATAACATTATTATAGGATTAATTATCACATGTATTGCACACAACAAATAATTAAATAAATATAACTCTTATTATATTCATCAATTATTTACTCATGAATGTTTTATTACTCACAATAATAATTAATCAACATATTATTAATTAATCCTTCACTTATTAATTCCTTCTTTAATTTATCAAATCATCATCAATTCCATTCTTGTGCCACACAAGGCATTCTACGAGCTTATCATAAACTCCATACTTTTCTCAATTATTATATATTCAATTTGAAGTAATTGAGTTAACTCATCTCATAACACATAAATATTTATATTCAAATAAATATTCGACTTTCATTAAATTATTCATTAATAATATTCAAAAATTCTCGGGTATTACATCTTCCCCCCTTATAAAAATTCTGTCCTCGGAATAGATACAAGGTTACACAAATAGATGGGGATAGTCCCTCAAAATCCTATGTTCTAATTCCCACGTAGCCTCCTCGACATCGTGGTTACGCCAAAGTATGTTTACAGAAGATATAACTTTATTTCGTAATATCTGTTCTTTCCTATCTAATATCTGGGCAGGAATTTCTTCATACGCCAGGTTCTTCTCCATTTGAATGGGCTCATAAGAAATCACGTGCTTGTAGTCGGCCTTGTACGGACGTAACACGAAAATGTGAAACACATTGTGGATGTGTTCCAACTCCGGTGGTAATTCTACTTTGTATGCCACTTCGCCCACTCGCTTCAGTATCTCGGATGGTCCTATGAATCTCGGACTCAATTCTTTCTTCTTGTCGAATCGTATTTTTTCTTTCTAGGGAGATACCTTCAAGAAAATGAAACTACCGACTTTAAAGTCTCGGTCTTGTTGATGCAAGTCTGCGTACTTTTTCTGGCTATCTTGAGCTGCTACTAGTCTGGCTCTTATTACTGTTACCACGTCTGCGGTTTGTTGCACTAACTCTGGTCCGAGTATTCGTCGTTCTCCGACTTCGTCCCAACATAATGGCGTTCTGCACTTCCTTCATTAAAGAGCTTCGTACGGTGGCATGCCGATACTCGCATGATAACTATTGTTATACGCAAATTTTACTAAGGGTAGGTGGTCGTCCCAATTTCCCTTGAAGTCCATCACGCAAGTCCTAAGCATGTCCTCCAGCGTTTGTATTGTTCGCTCACTTTGTCCTTCTGTCTGAGGATGATAAGCAGTACTCAACCTCAACTGTGTTCCCATTCTTTCTTATAAGCTTTTCTAGAAGTTTGACGTGAAGCGCGGATCTCGATTAGAGACAATTGACACTGGCACTCCATGTCGTGAAACAATCTCCTTAACGTACAGACTCGCTAACTGATTCAAACTATAGCGGATCTTGATTGGTAGGAAATGTGTGGTCTTCGTTAGTCTATCCACGATAACCCAAATGGCATCATATCCTTTCTGTGTGACTGGAAGTCCTACCACGAAGTCCATCGTAATGTGCTCCCATTTCCACTCCAGTATTTCCAACGATTGTAGTAAATCACTCGGCCGCTGATGCTCTGCTTTAACGCGTTGGCAAGTCAGACATCTACTAACGCACTCTGCAATTTCTCATTTCAGATTGGGCCACCAAAAGTGTTGCCTCATATCTCGGTCTATCTTTGTGCCTTCCGGATGAACAGAATACATCGTATTGTGTGCCTCGTGCAAAATTTCTTCTCTCAACTCGATTACCGCTGCCACCCACACTCTTCCTTCGAATCTCAAGATACCGTCTTTATCCATTCTAAATCTTTCCTCATCATTCTCTGCGATCCTCTTTCGAATGTTCTCGCACTCATCTTTTTCTTGTGCTTCCTTTACTCTATCCAACAAGGATAGACGAGCTTCTATTACAAATAACTTTTCGTCAGACCTCTCCGGTCCTTTTACCTCTATTTCCAACTTCTTCATTTCTCGTATTAACTCCTCCTGAGTTGTCAAGTGAAACAATTTCTCCCTTCCTTTTCTGCTCAGAGCATCGACAACTACGTTTGCCTTTCTCGGGTGATAGAGAATATCACAGTCATAATCTTTGATCAATTCTAACCACATCCTCTGACGCAAATTCAACTCCTTTTGTGTGAAGATATATTTCAGACTTTTGTGGTCTGTGTATATCTCACATTTCTGTCCGTACAAATAATGCCTCCATATCTTCAATGCAAAAAACTATTGCCGCTAACTCTAATTAGCGTGATGCATACGCAATGAACTTTCCATGTTGCATGCGATGCGTCACTATACACCACAAAAGTAGTGACAACACATGCGCCTCGCTTAATCTTTTCTTCAATTCTTGAAAACTTTCTTCATATTTGTTTGTCCATACAAACTTTACCGACTTCCTCATCAGATTGGTCAACGGGGTCGTTATCTTAGAAAAATCCTGGATAAATCTTTGATAATACCCAGCTAATCCTAAGAAACTTCTTATCTCTATTGGCATTTTTGGCTGCTCCCAATTACTTACTATTTCTACCTTTGCAGGGTCTACTGAGATTCCATTCTTATCCACCACGTGTCCTAAGAATTGAACCTTCTCCATCCAAAATTCACACTTTAAAAACTTCACATACATCTTCTCCTTCCTTAGTGCCTCCAAAATAATCCTAAGATGTTCGGCGTGCTCTTCCTCTGTCTTTGAGTAGATCAAGACGTCGTCGATGAAAACTACCACAAACTTATCCAAGTAAGGCTTGAAAACTTGGTTCATCAAGTCCATTAATGCTGCCGGAGCATTAGCCAATCCAAATGACATTACCAAAAAACTCGTAATGTCCATAACGGGTTCGAAATGCAGTCTTTGGTATGTCTTCCTCCCGTACTTTCAGTTGGTGATAACCTGTCCGTAGGTCTATCTTCGAGAAACACTTCGCTCCCTTCAGTTGATCAAAAAGGTCATCTATCCTCGGTAGCGGATATCTTTTCTTGATCGTTACTCTGTTCAATTCTCGATAATCGATACAGAGCTTCATCGATCCGTCCTTCTTTTTAACAAACAACACTGGTGCTCCCCAAGGAGACACACTCGGTCATACTTAACCCTTATTTAATAACTCTTGTAGTTATATCATCAATTCTTTCTTTTCTACTGGCGCCATACGATATGGAGCTTTCAAAATCGGTGTCGTTCCCGGTGTTAAGTCTATTACGAATTCAATTTCTCTGTCTGGTGGAAGACCAGGCAGATCGTTCGGAAATACATCTTGGAATTCATTCACTATAGATATATTCTTAATTTCCACTCCCTTTTTTCGAGTATCTACAATGTAAGCTAAGTAACCTACACATCCTTTCCTTAACAATTTCTTGGCCTACATAATCGTAAGGCAACACGATTGCTTAAGCGATGAGCTACCATAAAACACTACCTTAGACTTACTCGGAGTCTGAAGGTTCACATTTTTATTCTGACAGTCAATTATTGTAGCATAGTTATACAACCAATCCATTCCCAGTATTACGTCAAATTCTCCCAATCTAATTGGAATCAAGTCTACGCTCAGTTCATGATATCTAATGTTTGCGCGACAATTTCGATAAATGTATTCTACAGAGATTACTTCTTTATTTACAGCTTCTATGTCTAAAGGATTTCCTGATCGTTCTTGGGGTGAATTAAGTTGACTAGCAAATTCTTCAGATACAAAAGAACAGGTGGCTCTCGAATCAAATAATACATCTGCATTTATATCATTGATTGGGATTATACCTGACACCACGTCTTTCGCAGCCACTGTGTCCTAGACGGTCATGTTAAAGGTTCTGACTGTTGGACGGTTAGATTGTGTTGGTCCGTCAATCATTAATTTGTTTCCCCTTTGTTGGCTGCTACCTCCGCCACTTCCCTTCTTCAGGCAATCCTTGATCTGGTGCTCGGTTGAGCCGCAAGCAAAACACCCTTGTTTCTTCTTCGACTTCGAGCAGTTGGGTGAAATGTGCCCCTCTTGGCCATAGTTTTAGCAAGTGCCGCGTCCCTTCTAACACTAGCCTTGATGATTCTTTCCACATTCTGGGCATCCCTTAGCCCTCTTCTTTAAACCTCCACGAAAATTCCCCGACCGATTGTTGTTGTTTTTGTTGTTGTTGTTGTTATTCTCCCACTTTCTTTTTCCTAAGTTACTTCCTCCACTACTGCTCCCTCCAGCACGGCTTTCTCCTCCAGCATTCTTTCCTTTTTTCTCCTTGTTATAAAGACTTAAGGCTTCACTGCCACTTTCTGCAATGATCGCTTTTTCCAGCAATGTCGCAAAAGAGTCAATCTAAAGAACTGACACCTTATTAAACAGCCAAGGCTTCAGACCTTGTTCAAAACGTCTCACCTTCCTCTCTTTATCTCCTACCTGGTGTTCTGCAAATCGCGCTAGTTCGTTGAACTTAGCCCCGTACTGCGCCACCTTCATATCACCTTTCTTTAGTTTTAAGAATTTAACCTCCATTCTATTCTTCATGCTTTTCGGGAAGTAGTTCTCGAAAAACAGCGTCTTGAATCTATCCCACGCGATTATCCCTTCTCCAGCTTTTTGTTGATTATCCTCCCACCAGTAATTGGCTTCGCCTCTCATCATATACGTAGCAAATACAGTCTTTTGGTCTTCACCCACTCGAGCGATAGTGAAGGCCTTCTCTATATCCTTAACCCATGTCTGAGCTATGATCGGATCGGTAGTACCCTAGAACTCTAGGGGTCCTACACTCCTAAAGTCCTTAAAGTTCATGATTGGAACTGCTTGGGGATTGAGGCAAACGGATTCATTGTTCCTTCCCCTAAGAGCTTCTTCTAACAGATCTACTAGCTTCTGGATCGGGTTTACTTGTTCCCTCTCATTGTTAACTGATTCCTCAGGTGCAGTTAATCTACGTCTTGGTGCCATTATCTGCATCACAAAATTTTTACTTTTATTATTATTACTCAATTATATTACTCAAGTATTTCTTTAATGCTAAAAAGAATAGAATTTACAACACGTTTCTGAAATAAGCTCATTTATATTCATATGCCCATTCGTTTCATTACATGATTTTTCCTAGCATACTGCTATAAATGTCATCACATAGATCCCCTAATATCTCTAAAGATGGAGAATATACCAACCTACTACCCCTCTAACATAAGTTTACTCGGGGTTTACATATCTATTCCATACTTTACACAAAAGACTGGGATTACATAATAGTATATACATCACAACAGGAAACTACTAAAGCTACTGCTAGTCTAGCTAAGGGTCTCATCCCATCATCCCGCACTCCACAGTGCTCTTGTACTCTATCTGCGCTATGTACGCCATCAACTCTCAGCTCACGGTGTGTAGGGTCTGTCCCTGCTTCGCTGGGTAGTGGTATACACCAACAATCACCCTCTCAAAAGCTGAACGGAACACATACCCCATCTTGTTCATCTTCCTCTTCTTGCATCTGACTTCATCCTCTAAGTCTTCTGCTCTCTCGTTTGCTGCTTCCCACTTCTCCTCGAAGTGGATCCTATCCATAACTTCCAACTCTAGCTGAGTATGAAGTGCCTCTTTCTCAGTCTTCTCGCTCAGTTCCCTCTGTTCTACTTCTTCCAGCTTTCCTGCTAGATACACATTCCTAGCCACCGACTTATGAAACAAGGCCCCATCTGGATCCCTGCCTCCCTTCGGTAAGCAATCTCCACCTCTAACTCCTACATTGTTAGCTTCTTCTGACGGTCCTCATCCCACAACTTCTAGAACTCAGACTCTCTCTCCTGGGCCTCAGCCTCTATCTCTTGGACTCTACAGTCCAACTCTAAAATACGCTCCTCATACTCTCCCAGTATCTGCTCCTCTATAGTAGCCTCATCAAAGTCCTCCACGGGCTCGTCCTCCATCGGCTCCTCCTCTGGATCAGACTCTACCTCGATCTCATCCTCGTCGTCTGACTCAAATGGTGCAACTGCCTGCACAGGTACAGCCTCTAGAGGTGCCTCATATACCACATGCCAATCTGAGAACATGTCGATGATACTGCAGTAGATGCAGTTCTTTGGTGGTGTATGCCCCGGTAGACTGTCTAATGATTAGCTCCGAATCTCCAAACACCGCTAAATGTTTCACTCCCATGGACTGAGCCAGCTTCAACCCCACAATGCAACCTTCATATTCGGCGGTATTGCTGGAGTTGTTGAAATGCAACTTGGTTGCCACGGGGTATTAATCTCCCTTGATGGATACCAGGACTGCCTCGGCTCCGGCACCTTTAGCGTTTGATGCGCCGTCAAAGTACATTTTCCAGAATTGACCTTGATCCTCCTTATCAATCAGAAGAACAGTCAACACTTCTTCCTCAGGGAAATACGTTTCCAGAGGCTTAAAAGCCCCTGTTGGTGCAGCCGACAGGTGATTCGCAATCCCTTGCCCTTTAATGGACTTTTGGGTGACATATATGATGTCGAACTATTGAAGGATTAACTGCCACCTGGATAAACGAAAGTTCAAAATTGGTTTGCTAAAGATGTATTTCAAAGGATCCATCCTCGATATGAGATAAGTGGTATGTCCATGCAGATAATGCTGTAACCTGGTGGCTACCCAAGCTAATGCACATCAGGTTCTTTCGATCAGGGTATATTTTTGTTCTCCGTGGCTGAAGCGCTTACTGAGATAATAGATTGCTCTTTCTTTCCCCATGTCATCCTTCTGCCCCAATAGACAACCCATAGCATTGGAGTTGACCGAGATATATATGAACAACGAAATCCCATCCTTTGGGGGTACCAAAATAGGTGCTTCAATCAACCTCTTCTGGATGATATGAAAAGCTTTTCGGCAGTCTTCATTCCATTTTCCCGAGGAGTTCTTCCTTAATAGTTTGAAAATGGGTTCACAGGTTGCTATCAACTGGGATATGAACTGGCTGATGAAGTTGATTCTTCCTAGGAAACCTCGGATTTCCTTCTCGGTCTTTGGTTCAGGCATTTTCGTGATGGCTTGGATTTTGGCAGGATCTAATTCAATGCCACTGTTGCTCACTAGAAATCCCAGTAGTTTGCCGAATTTCACCCCAAAAGCACACTATGCTGGGTTTAACTTCAAATTAAACTTGCAAAGTCGTTCAAACAACCTCCGAAGATGGGTGCAATGGTCATCAGCCTGTCGGGACTTTACGATGATATCATCCACATACACCTCGATTTCTTTGTGCATCATATTATAGAATAAAGTCATCATGGCTCTTTGATAAGTAGCCCCCGAGTTGGTAAGGCCAAAATCTAGTCTTCGATAACAGAAGGTTCCCCACGGGGTAATGAAGGCGGTCTTTTCCTTGTCTTCTTCAGCAACCATGATCTAGTGATATCCAGCAAAGCAATCAACAAAAGAATATATCTCGAACTGTGCAGTGTTATCGATTAATACGTGGATGAACGGCACTGGGAAGTCATCCTTAAGGCTGGCTTTGTTGAGATCTCGATAATCTACACTAACTCGCACCTTTCCTCCAAATTTCGGCACTGGGACTACATTGGACAACCATTCAGGGTAAGTTGACACCATAATGATTTCCGCTTTAAACTATTTGATAATTTCTTCTTTGACCTTCAGGCTCCATTCTGGTTTCAACCGTCTCAGTTTTTGCTTGACTAGCTTGAACCCTTCTTTAATTGGTAGTCGATGGACGACAATATCGATGGATAGACCTATCATGTCTTCATGAGACCAGGCAAAAACATCCTTGAATTGTGTTAAGAGTTGGATTAGTTCTTTTTCTTGGTTAGAGGGAAGGTTGGTTCCGATCTGTATTTCTCTGGGATCGTCGGGGGTTCCGATATTTATGGTGGTGGTTTGATTGAGGTTGGGTTTAGGTTTATCTTTGACCCATGCTTTGATTTCCTCGGGCACCTCGTCATCATCCCCTTCGTCCTGCTCGATCCCATCAAGTCAAAGTCCAATTCTATGTCAAAATCGTAATCATTACTCAAATTCGGCAAACCATGGACGTGGCTAGAGACATGCAAATTTGGAAACTTGATACAAAAATTTGATTGCTAAATATATACAAGTAGTCGTTAATTACAAAAAGATTCATTAGTTAATATGACAACTGGCAATAACAAGCTACAGATGAAATAAAACAGACATAAATATAGATAAAGGTGGAGCTCCCTGTCAGCGGTCGCTTCCCAGTTTTTACCCTTTTTGGACGATCTGTGGAGTGATAGTCCAATTGCTAGTCTGGAGTTCCTAGGGAGTCGTTGAGATAGACGCGCTACTAGAGTCGCAGTCTTCCAAGATGGCCATAACTCGTTTAGAACCGGTCCCTGGATCACTGCTTGGGATGTTTACATTTCCCCAGTTAAGTGTCGGGAGGTTAGGTTGATCACTTGACAGATCTGTCCCGTTGGACTTCTTTAGGTCCTCTTCAGAGAGGCAAAAACTGCTCATGAATTGCAACTGGATCTCTTCCAGAAATTTTTGATCTTTGGCCTTCTGGGCCTCATCCTTGAGAGGCTTTTCATCCCCGTCCGTCTGATGTCCTCTTTGATCGACTTTAGGAATTAGAAGGTTTGAAATAATGAGGGGGATCCTCTTGAGTGGCTCTTTAAATCCGATTTTACCCAGGTTTGGCTTGAGGTGAATTAATTGATTAACTGGTTGACGCCTGTGAGGATTCTGATACTTGGAACCACCATGGTATCCGAGTCCAGCCTTTCCCAACTGTGTGGGTATACAGATTGGGTTCCTGATTCCTTGGCCATTCTTCCCCAATCCTCGGCCTAGTCGATGTCCTCGGGACAGCATCTTTTGGCCAACTGCCATCACCTTTGTAGATATCCAGGGAATTAAGACCAGGGCTCCCACAGAGTTATATCGTGGATTACTGATTTTGAAGGCTTGAAAACTGGCGGGCTCGACCTCTTCATTCACACCGATTAGGGGCATATCTCCCAGGTCATGAATAGGATAATCAGGTTCTGCACTGACAGTCACCAGATTATCATTGACGATATATTTCAGTTGTTGATTAAGAGTTGAAGGGATGGCGCCAGCCATATGGATCCATGGTCATCCTAACAATAAATTATACCTGTTAGTGATTTTCAGGATCTGAAAAGGTATGTTGAAAGTGAAAGGGCCAATTTCCACAGGAAGTTCAATCTCCCCCACGGTATCCCTTCTTGATCCGTCGAAAGCCCGTACCACGACATGGCTGTCCTGAATTCGGTTCGGGTTAATCTTCATCTTCTCCAGAGTATCTTGTGGACAGATGTTTAAAGACGACCCTCCGTCGATCAGCACGCCACCTACCACATATCCTGATGAAACGACAGTGATATGCAATAGTTTGTGATGCCCAGTTCCTTCGGTTGGTATATCGTCGTTAGTGAAGGATATCACGTTACTGTCTAGTACATGGTTGATCAAGTGCTGGAATTTCTCAATATCGATAGTCTTGGGTAAGTGTGCTTCCTCTAATACTCGGATCAAAATTTGACGATGGTCGTCAGATTCTAATACCAAATTCAGGATAGAAATTTGATGGGGTTCAGCTTCCAATTGCCTCACCGTCCTGGCTTCACCGTGTCCCATTTTGTGGAGGAACTCTGTGATCTTTCCAGTAGATACCTTCCTTAATACCTTGGTTACCAATTTTGCCAAACGCCCTGGGAGGTAACATGTATTCTCCCTAGGTATGATGGCGGTACAGTCAGGTGCCAACTTTATCCCTTCTCCGTAATTCCACGGTACCTTCTTTAGGCTGAGAATTGGGAGTTGTGGCCAAGGGGCCAACATCAGTGGTTTAGGAGCTGGTATCTCGAGAGCGGCTTTATTTCTCTGCTCAGGTACCCCTTAGATGGTTATGGGTTCGCCGAATATTCCTTCCATGCAAAGGATAACGGCTATCATACCTTCTACGTTCCTCGGTCCTCGAGGGTAGTATATTTCTTCCTCAGGGAAGATCTCAGCTTTGTTTGTTGAGTCCAGCTCTCCGGATTCAATCAAGTTCTGGATTAGATGTCGCAGAGCCCAACATTCTTCCGTGGCATGTCCAGGAGCATTAGAATCTTAAAGGCAGGATGTGGAAGGATCGAAACACTTCGATCTCGTATCTGGGGGTGGTAGAAATTTTGTAATCTTCCCCTCCTCGATCAAGGTACAGAGAATCTCCTCCCTGGATTGCCTCAACAGGGTGAATTTCTGTTTGGCGGAAAAATCTCGATGGCTCTGCAATCTAGCTTTTCGAGCCATCTTTTCAGTCCATTTGTTCTGCTCTGGGCAATGGATCCGATCCCTTCTGGAGGTGGAAACATCTTGGATAGATATGGGGTCATTTGGCTTTGATAAAACCTGGTCTATGAGCTGTCGGGTCAACTGGTGTTGGTATACCACCAATTCAGCTAGCTGATCCACCTGCGCTCTGATTGAAGCTAATTCTTGTTCTACCCTGTAATTTTCTTCAGGGTATCCCTGTGACGCCCCCAGAATAGGTCCATTCAACCCAACCCATTCTGAGTCGCCAAATACATGGTACAGAATTCAAATACAAACTTTATATCATACGGTCGTGCAAAATACGACCACACAACTGTGAGTCTCAATACAAATATGTAAAAAATATTAAGATTCAAACTAAGTCCTCATTACAATTATTATCACACTATTTATCAGAAATAGTGAGGACTACTACTGCTCTAACTCGGACCATCACTCTGTCCCCCGACTAGTCCCCGCAACATTCTCATTTCCTGAAGAGGACAACAGATGAAAAGGGTGAGCTCAACTAGCTCAGTAAAGAATATTATGACTAAGATAATGGAAAATAAATTATCGTTAGCCTTCAACAGTTCAGATAAAATATTATTGACAACATGTTTTAGATCAATATTCGCAGCGGAAATAACCGCTCATCATCAATATTTTATCCCTGTAACATCAATCAATATCCATTTCATCAAATATTCATCTTTGCACTACAGGCCAAAGATATTCATTTGTATCATCAGTGGTCATGTTCATCTCAACACCTGTCATCTTTGCACTACAGGCCAAAGATATTCATCAGGTAATCATTCATCTTTGCTCTACAGGCCAAAAATATTTAGTTACATCACCTTTTAGGACTGAGGATGATGAAAAATATTTTAAAGAACGAATCCAGTGAGATAAAAGACAAAGATTAGGGATTCGTCATTTAGTTTATCCAAATTCAAGAATAATCCATAATAATACTTTGTGGAGCAAAATTCAAGAATAAAGCCCAAAACTTGGATACAATCAAAGATAGTAACCTTAACAGACAATTTGGACAAATAAAAGAAAAATAAATTTTCCCGTGAATAGTGCCGTATACGTGAATAGTGCCGTATACGTGAATAGTAACCCCGACGGAAAAAATAAGAATTTCAACATAAAATCCATGACAATATTTCTGTATAATGATATTGAAAAGAATAACATCATTTACGAAAGAAATAACATCCCTTACCTTAAAAGAACAGTATCTCTGACTGGAATATCGGATATAATACCGACGGAAGCTTGTACTGAATAGTAATACTCAAAGTATTGAAATACTCACAAAAATACGCTCGATATTATAGAGAGAGAAAACTTCTGATTCTGGTGTGATTTTCAATTCTAACCTAAGCACCCTATTTATAGGAAAAGCTTAGGATGCCAAAGGAGACTAAAATAATAAAATAATATATTTTTTTAAAAAATTTCCGCCGCCTGGCGGCTAAAATTTCAGATTTTTCAACCAAGAAACAAAAGTGGGGCCCACCATTTTATTTAAAAAATATTTATTTTCCGAAACTTCAATAATTCATAACAAATAGCCCCTTAGTCAGAAAAATACAAATTCTACGTCTTTCCATAGGAAATTTAATTCTCTACAACTTTGTAGAAGGAAATTTTTCCAAATTCCAAACATAAATTATCCGAAATCCATAAACAGATAATTTTTCACACCAAAATACCGATAAAAAACACATCAGCACAAATTCCTTCTTTAATATCCACAAAATAAATATTTTCTTATCATATAAATCAATAATTAATTATTCACAAATAATATTATAGAACTACAATATTAACAACCAGGTCGTTCCCAGGACAGAGGGGGCCTTCCGATAAGGACTTCTCCTTACTGGCGCGCAATTAAATAACCCCTCCTAGACAGAACTTCCTTAGACATTGTCAATAATGCTATCTAATAATATTATTCAAATAATATGAATTATTGAGTTGATAACGTGAAATACTGTGCAACGACAATTATTGAATCAATACTACAAAATATCAACTGTAGCCATTATTGAATCAATCATAAAAAAATAGCAACGTAGCAATTATTGAGTCAATAAAATATCAATGCAGCAATTATTGAGTCAATAATATAAAATATCAACGTAGCAATTATTGAGTCAATAATATAAAATATTGAACAGTAAATACTGTAACAATAATTGAATAGGTTCCTTCTCACGTAAGACTCAATAATTTGAAATACTGTGCAATACCGTGTGCTACTGTGCACCACCGCGTACTGTATTTTAACCACCGGGTATTTCAACAGTACTAACGGTAACAACTACGCCGTTATCTTGTAAAAAAGTTATTTCTGTCACTTTCTATATCCGACAGTTATTCCGTTGTGGGGGCCCACAAATAGCTGCGCCGTCGTACGAATATTCCCCGACAACAAGAATATTCCACGACCAAACGAATATTCCCCGACAACAAGAATATTTTATAACCACTTGCTCATTTTAAAAATATTTGCACATTTCACCCATAACTTTCATATTTATCAAATCAACACCTTACTGTTTCGAAATAATATAAAGAAAATTAAATCTTTATTCATAAAAGTTGGGGTCTTACAACCTCCCCTCCTTATGAAATTTCGTCCTCGAGATTGACGTACGTACCTGGTATGTCGAAAAGGTGAGGATACCTCGCTTTCATTTCCGATTCCAACTCCCAGGTCATTTCCTCAATTGCATGGTTTCTCCACAAAACTTTAACTTGAGGTATAATTTTCGAGCGTAGGACATGCTCCTTCCTATCCAAGATCTTGACAGGTACCTCCTCGTACGTTAAATCTTCAGCTATCTCGTCTGGTTCTAACTCAATAATGCGGTTTGGATCCTTCACATATTTACGTAACACGGATATGTGAAACACGTTATGAACACGAGACATGCTTGGAGGTAAAGCGAGTCTATAAGCCACATTTCCTATTCGGTCAAGAATCTCAAATGGACCAATGAATTGTGGGTTAAGCTTTCCTCTCTTCCCAAACCTTGTAACTCCTTTCCACGGAGCAATACGTAACAATACATGGTCCCCAACGTTAAATTCCACGTCCTTTCGATGAAGATCCGCATAACTCTTTTGTCGATCTTGTGCTGTTTGTATACGTTGTCGGATTATTTGGATCTTTTCCGTAGTCATACGTACTAACTCCGGTCCCAACAATGTTGTTTCACCCACCTCGTTCCAACATACTGGAGAGCGACACTTTCTCCCATACAATGCCTCGAATGGAGCTACGCCTATACTTGCCTGATAACTGTTGTTGTAGGAGAATTCCACCAATGGTAAGTACTTATCCCAACTCCCTTTGAAGTCTAGAACACAGAGTCTCAATAGATCTTCAAGAGTTTGAATAGTTCTTTCCGATTGTCCGTCTGTTTGAGGATGATAAGCCGAACTGAATCGTAAATCCGTGCCCATAGCTTTCTGCAAACTGATCCAAAATCGTGAAGTAAATCTGGGATCACGATCCGAAACTATGGATACTGGCATGCCATGCAATCTCACAATCTCATTCACGTACATATGAGCAAGACGTTCAAGGGAATAAGCCTCTCGTATCGGCAAGAAATGAGCAGACTTGGTTAATCTATCAACAATAACCCAAATCGCATCTAAGCCTTGAGAAACCTTGGGAAGACCCGTAACGAAATCCATCGTAATGTGTTCCCACTTCCATTTTGGAATCTCCAGTGGTTGCAATGGACCCTTCGGCACTTGATGCTCCGCCTTTACACGTTGACAAGTTAAACATCTCGAGATGAACTCCGCGATCTCTCTCTTCATATTGCTCCACCAAAATGTATTTCGAAGATCACGATACATTTTAGTACTCCCAGGATGGATCGCAAACGGTGTGTTGTGTGCCTCCATCATGATTCTATACTTCAAGTCAAAATCGTTAGGAACACAAAGTCTGGAGTTGACTCGAAGTATTCCCTCTTCATCGATTCTTGCTTCTGGAATTGCACCTTCTTGCACCTTCTTCTTCATCTTCATCAGCTCCGCATCTGTAGCTTGAGCAACTTTAACTTTATCAATCAAAGCTGGTTCTACGCGTATACTTGACATCATCGCACTCGTTCCCACATATGATCTTCTACTCAACGCGTCAGCTACCACGTTCGCTTTTCCAGGATGGTATTGGATAGTATGATCGTAATCTTTCAACAGCTCAAGCCAACGTCGTTGCCGCATGTTGAGTTCCTTCTGAGTGAAGAAATATTTAAGGCTCTTATGATCCGTATAAATCTCCACTTTCTCTCCGTACAAGTAATGTCTCCAGATCTTCAACGCGAATACGACTGCTGCCAACTCTAGATCATGAGTAGGAAAATTCCTCTCATATTCTTTGAGTTGTCGCGAGGCATAGGCTATGACTTTCCCAAGTTGCATGAGAACACATCCTAACCCTTTGCCCGAAGCATCGCTGTAAATAATAAATCCATCCGAACCAGATGGTATTGTCAGAACAGGTGCCGAGATAAGTCTCCTCTTGAGCTCTTGGAAGCTCTTCTCGCATTCCTCGCTCCAAACGAATTTTGTATCTTTCCGAGTCAACTGAGTTAATGGAGTAGCGATTCGAGAAAATCCCTCTACAAACCTCCGATAGTAACCAGCTAAGCCCAGAAAGCTTCGTACTTCGGTCACCGACTTAGGTTGCTCCCAGCTTTGTATTGCTTCAATCTTCGCCGGGTCCACAGATACTCCACGTTTCGATACCACGTGCCCAAGGAATGCTACTTCCTCAAGCCAAAACTCGCATTTCTTCAGCTTAGCATATAGCTTGTTCTCACGAAGCTTTTGAAGTACCAACTTCAAATGGTGTTCATGATCTTCACGGCTTTTAGAATAGATGAGAATGTCATCAATAAAGACAACAACGAATTGATCTAAATACTCCTTAAATACACGGTTCATCATATCTATAAAAGCAGCAGGAGCATTAGTCAATCCAAAAGACATGACTAAGAACTCATAATGACCGTATCGTGTTCTGAAAGCAGTCTTTGGAATATCCTCAGTTTTAATCTTCAACTGATGATATCCAGAACAAAGATCGATCTTTGAAAAGAATTGCGCTCCTTGCAACTGGTCGAACAGGTCATCAATACGAGGTAACGGATACCTATTCTTGATGGTGACATGGTTCAACTCCCGATAGTCAATGCAAAGTCGCATACTCCCGTCTTTTTTCTTTACGAATAAAATAGGAGCACCCCAAGGAGACGTACTAGGACGAATAAAACCGATATCTAACAACTCTTGTAATTGGACCTTTAACTCCTGAAGTTCAATAGGAGCCATTCGATATGGGGTTTTAGAAATGGGCTTTGTACCGGGCTCAAGGTCAATAAAGAATTCAACTTCACGTTCTGGGGGTAGACCGGGAAGTTCTTCGGGAAATACATCAGGAAACTCATTAACAACAGAAATATCATTCAAACCTGACGTATTCTGATTTAGATCAGTGACATGAGCTAAGAAAGCTTGACATCCGTTTTTCAATAAACGAATAGCTTTATGACTTGAAATGATATTGACTGATTTTAGTGGTTTGGTGATTTGGATTCGCACAACAGGTTGATTAGGAATATGAAAACTAACAACCTTACGAAAATAATCAATTTTGGCATGGTAAGTGGTTAACCAGTCAATTCCTAAAATCACGTCAAATGCAAGTATTTTCAAAGATATAAGATCAACAGGTAAGGTAAGGGTACCAATCTGAATCAAGCAAGATTTATAAACTGTAGATGTAACAAAGGTTTCTCCTAACGGAGTTTCAACAGATAAGTCAAAGTCTAATTTATCAGAAGTCAAGTTCAAACGTTGAGCACAAGTAGGTGAAATAAAGGAATGGGTAGCACCGGTATCTAACAAGGTGTAAACTTCGCAAGAGTTTATGATCAGCTTACCCGTAATCACCTCGTGTGGATTCCTCGCGTTTTGGGCTGTCACGACAAACGCTCTTCCAGGAATCACCGACTTTGACTTGTCTGTAACCGCCTTTGGAATCACCACCCCCGCTGAATTTGGTTTCGCCACAGGACAATCTCGAGCTATATGTCCTTCTTTTCCACAGTTATAGCATCCTTTGAATTGTTGTGGGCAGTTTGGGCTGATATGTCCCTCTTTCCCGCATTTATAGCATACGACCGGTGGTCGTTCTCCTCCCCTCGAAACAGTTGATGCTGGTGCTGATGTTGACATCTTCGCATTCTCATTGTTATACCTTCTCTTTTTGAAATCTCCTCCCGATTCGCTTCTTCTACTATCATGGCCACGATAACTACCGGAGTGGTTACCGCTTCTGTCATACTTTCCTCCTCGCTGGTTGTCATTGCTCCGATGACTGCTGCCACCGGTACGACCTTGGTTGTGGTCCCTCGGTTGAACATAATCATTATCTCGTTCTAATAACTGGGCCCCGTTCACTACATCTGAATATAGAGAAGATTTATGAGAAATGAGGTATTGACGTATTTCGGGTTTCAAACCTCTTAGAAACATCCGCGTCATACGTTCCTCATTCTCCACCAAATGAGGTGCAAACCTGGACAGCTCCGCGAACTTAGCCTCGTACTGGGATACCGTCATGCTATTTTGTTCCAGTCGGATAAACTCTACCTCCTTCATATGACGAATACTTTCAGGAAAGTACTTGTCATTGAACAGTTTCTGGAACGCTTCCCAAGACATCTGGAGTGCGGCAGGCTGGGTACGCTTCACGGATTCCCACCAGTAATCTGCCTCTCCACGAAACATAAACGTGGCGAATGGAACCTTCTGTTCCTCTGTACATCCCAAGACATCAAATATCTTGGTAATTTGTTTAATCCACGTCTCCGCCTTGATCGGATCTGGCTTTCCCAGAAACTCTGGTGGTCCCAATTCTTTGAACTGCTTGGCAGTGACAGCTCGCGTGTTGTTATTATCTCCACCTGTATGTTGCACACGAGTCTCCCTCGTCTGATTTTGCATGAACTGCAAAAAACTTCTAAACATCTCATCGTTTATCGTCTGACCAACGTTGTTTTCAGGATGAACATTGCCTTCTTGTTGCACGTTCTCCTGGTTAACGATTAAAGGTGTCTCCACAGTCTCATTCACTTCGTTGTTAACGTTCTCAGCTGCCATTCTCAAATACTGCCATAAAACAAGGGTTAATTAAACAAGTCAACATATCACATATTAACCCTATGCTCCGAATGACCAATTAAATACCACATAAGCTTAGGTAGGACACACTAGCGAAGGATTTACTCTTCTCTCCCCTCCTAGTTTTATTCCCCGATCTCCGCCAGAGATCATATCCCTAAGCTCTGATACCAACTGTGACGCCCCCAGAATAGGTCCATTCAACCCAACCCATTCTGAGTCGCCAAATACATGGTACAGAATTCAAATACAAACTTTATATCATACGGTCGTGCAAAATACGACCACACAACTGTGAGTCTCAATACAAATATGTAGAAAATATTAAGATTCAAACTAAGTCCTCATTACAATTATTATCACACTATTTATCATAAATAGTGAGGACTACTACTGCTCTAACTCGGACCATCACTCTGTCCCCCGACTAGTCCCCGCAACATTCTCATTTCCTGAAGAGGACAACAGATGAAAAGGGTGAGCTCAACTAGCTCAGTAAAGAATATTATGACTAAGATAATGGAAAATAAATTATCGTTAGCCTTCAACAGTTCAGATAAAATATTATTGACAACATGTTTTAGATCAATATTCGCAGCGGAAATAACCGCTCATCATCAATATTTTATCCCTGTAACATCAATCAATATCTATTTCATCAAATATTCATCTTTGCACTACAGGCCAAAGATATTCATTTGTATCATCAGTGGTCATGTTCATCTCAACACCTGTCATCTTTGCACTACAGGCCAAAGATATTCATCAGGTAATCATTCATCTTTGCTCTACAGGCCAAAGATATTTAGTTACATCACCTTTTAGGACTGAGGATGATGAAAAATATTTTAAAGAACGAATCCAGTGAGATAAAAGACAAAGATTAGGGATTCGTCATTTAGTTTATCCAAATTCAAGAATAATCCATAATAATACTTTGTGGAGCAAAATTCAAGAATAAAGCCCAAAACTTGGATACAATCAAAGATAGTAACCTTAACAGACAATTTGGACAAATAGAAGAAAAATAAATTTTCTCGTGAATAGTGCCGTATACGTGAATAGTAACCCCGACGGAAAAAATAAGAATTTCAACATAAAATCCATGACAATATTTCTGTATAATGATATTGAAAAGAATAACATCATTTACGAAAGAAATAACATCTCTTACCTCAAAAGAACAGTATCTCTGACTGGAATATCGGATATAATACCGACGGAAGCTTGTACTGAATAGTAATACTCAAAGTATTGAAATACTCACAAAAATACGCTCGATATTATAGAGAGAGAAAACTTCTGATTCTGGTGTGATTTTCAATTCTAACCTAAGCACCCTATTTATAGGAAAAACTTAGGATGCCAAAGGAGACTAAAATAATAAAATAATATATTTTTAAAAAAAATATCCGCCGCCTGGCGGCTAAAATTTCAGATTTTTCAACCAAGAAACAAAAGTGGGGCCCACCATTTTATTTAAAAAATATTTATTTTCCGAAACTTCAATAATTCATAACAAATAGCCCCTTAGTCAGAAAAATACAAATTCTACGTCCTTCCATAGGAAATTTAATTCTCTACAACTTTGTAGAAGGAAATTTTTCCAAATTCCAAACATAAATTATCCGAAATCCATAAACAGATAATTTTTCACACCAAAATACCGATAAAAAACACATCAGCACAAATTCCTTCTTTAATATCCACAAAATAAATATTTTCTTATCATATAAATCAATAATTAATTATTCACAAATAATATTATAGAACTACAATATTAACAACCAGGTCGTTCCCAGGACAGAGGGGTGAAAATCTAGTTCCTCTAAAGGAAAATATAAATTCCTAGAAAATCATCGGATATAAATGAACATGTAGCACCCGAATCAAATAATATATAAGCATTAATACCATTGATCGAAATGATACCTGACACCACATCCTTTGACAGCACATAATCCTGCACGGTCATATTAAAAGTTCTGGTAGTGGGTCGGTTCGATGGCACTGGCCCCGTGATAGTCAATGTACCACCACTGTTGCTTCCTTTACCGCCATTAGCACCTCCCGCTATCTTCCTAGGGCAATCACGAGCCATATGATCCTTTTACCTGCAAGTGAAACAAGCTCCCTTCTTCGAGCTAGGACAATTCGGCGCAATGTGGCCCCCTTGACCACAATTAAAACACACCCGCTCATCCTTCAGGCACACGCCAGTGTGATTCTTCCCATATATAGCACAAACTTCAAACTTTTACTTCTGCTGATTTCCCTGCTGACTTCCAGCATTTGAATTTTCATTCCATTTCCTTTTCTGGTTACCTCCACCACCATTGCTACCACCAGCCTTATTTTTATTCTCATTCTTCTTCTTCTTCTATTCTTAATTATACTTAGTTAAGGCATCACTTCCACTTTCAGCTATAATTTCCTTTTCAAATACCGCTGCAAAAGTATATAACTGAAACATTGAAACCTTTCTATACAGCCAGGGCTTCAACCCCTGTTCAAACCTCCTGGCTTTTCGCTCGTCCGTATTGACCTGATACAGTGCAAACCTTGCCAATTCATTAAACTTCACAGCATACTCTGGCACAGACATGGTTCCTTGCTTCAATTCCAGAAATTGAACCTCCATCTGGTTCTGAGAACTCGTCGAAAAGTACATTTCAAAAAATGTTTCTTTGAATCTGTCCCACGCTATTATTCCTTGTCCCCCTCGGACCCTATTCGCCTACCACTAATAAATAGCTTCAGACTTCAGCATGAACGTTGCGAAAGCGGTCTTCTGATCATCAATTGACTCTAGAAACGTCAAATACCTTATCCATCTCCATAATCCAGGTCTGGGCTTCAACCGGATTCATGGAACCCTAAAACTCCGGCGGTCTAACCGCTTTAAAATCCTTGAATGTCGTGGCTTGAGCTTGCGGATGATTCACAAATACTCCCATTAACAAGGTCACCAACAGATGAACCAGATTAGTGTTGGCCCCGTTATTGTTGTTATTAGTAGACCCCTTAGGGGGTGGTTGTTAACGTGGTTGACCATCATCTTTCTATTTAAGATATATATGCTTATTAGATCGGTACTCAATTTCTTAAGTACTTAAGACTTACTTAAACATTCTAAGATTAACACTTAATCACATAACATTTCATTAAACTTTGATATTTTATTCATTCATAATTTTTTAAACATAGGAAATATAGCATCACTGCTCTTTACATTAACTGTCCTGAGATAATAGAAAACTCCAGGACTACAACATCATATCCCATTATTTATATCCAAACTAGGATTTACATCATATTTACTTATAAATATTAACATCACTTAATATACTTCTTATCAAAACCTACTAAGACGTCGCATTACTTCTCTGCGCTCCTCTTCCATGACACGAAACACTATTCTACGATCCATCATATACCATGGTAAATCTCCTAATTGAGCTAGATAATAAAAGACTCGATCCTGGGCCCTATCAATAGCTGAATGAAAAGCATAATCCATCTCATTCATATTGGCCTTCCTTGCTTGAACCTTGTCTTCAGCACGATCTGCATGCTGAGTACCTTTCATCCAGGCGTCTTCTACTCTAGCACGCTTTGCCAACTTCTCTTTCAAGTTGCCCTTCAATTTCTCCACTTCAGCCTCTAATTATTGATTGTGACTCTCTGTTTGAACTAACTTCCACTCCACGTTTCTCAGACGTCCATCAAGATCTTGGATTGCCTCATCCTTTTGCTCTATAGTTGTCTGACGCATATCAGCTAGCTCCTCCAGCTCACCAACCCTATCTTGTAACTCTATGTTACGGTCATACAGTTCGTCAGACATCTCAGCTGTAATGGATTTTGGTGGAAACTCCACAAGATCTTCTTCCTCATCCTCCACCTCTTTCTCCTCAGAGTCCTCCTCAGGATCAGACGTAGAGGCTCATGCTCCTGACCCTCAACATTGATCCACGGAGATGGCTCCCTCTGAACCAACTTCTCCCAGACGACATGGATGTCTCGGGGCTTCACATCTCTAAGCCCCTGAGGTTCCTCCTCCCTAGTCTGATTGGATCCTCCAATATTAGACATCCTGATAACAAAATATTTTAAGTTTAATTTTCTAAATGACACTACTCGGTACTCGCGAGCACATAATTTATTAACAAATAAGCACGTAAATTCTTTTATTTTTTATATTTAATGAATTCCTTAATCCATTCCTTAATACTCAATAAGAGTTTATCACCACTATGTTTCTGATCTCCTACAAGGATATTTCCTAAGGTTTCCCCGCCTAAGGTTCATAACCTAAAGCTTTGATACCTACTTGTGACACCCCCAAATCTGGGTACTTCACTTCCACAGAATTTGGTGCTCACTATCTAAAACAATCACATCTAACTAACTATAATAAAAGATAATAACATAAACTTAAAGAAATAATCCTCCCATTAACGAGTTACATCATCTTAAAACAAATCCCAGGTAATCTAACCTTAATTTACTACATCAATGCGGAAACAACATTCAAACCAATAAGTCTCATTACATAAAATAAACGTAAATAGATCTCCTTCACTTGTGCATTTTGCCTTTGCCCTTACTACTGGATGGTTCATCAACTTTCTCAACTTTTGCTAAAATGTTATATGCAAGAGTGAGCAAATAATTGCCCACAAGTGTAATAATAACAATAATAATAATATGAGAGTAGACAACAAAGATTTAATAATGGAAAAATCGACCTTTGAATAATGATTAGAAAAAAAAGATCGAATTATATCTAAGATTCACAAGACTATGAACTATGTCCCAGGTTATTAAGTATTTCTACTTAAACCTTTAACATTTATAAGACTATATGGACCTTTCTTCTCGTACTCAGGGGGATCAGCCCTTCGTACCATATATTATGCATAAATATCTTAACGCTAACGCGTAAATAATCCCCTATAATAGGGTTGTTCATCTCAGCTTTGACTTAAGAGTCCGTACCAAAGAAATTTTTATTTGGATTAGCTTCAATAATAGTTCTAGAACTTAGAACGCTCATCAACTATGGACTAGTCGAATCAATAAGGTTTCACTAGCTATTCAAAGTTTGATACAATAACTTGGTATTGAATAATGATGTTTAAATCAAAGATTGAATCATGATAATATATAATTGAATAAAACATGTATATCCATTGTGCTACTTTCAAAGGAATTAGAAAGTCTCATTTGAAATAATGAACAATTTAAGCTTTGAAATAATAAGAAACAATGGTCAGGAACTCGTTCAATATATATAGACAACTTGAATAATCGTAATCAAAACAATAACAAGTTCAAGATTAGGAAAATTGTCTCATGCGTAAGCTATTAAATTACAACTCACGTTCGTCGAATACCATACACATACCATTAGAATCGCAATACCCTATAGGTTCAATTCCCATTCAAGTTCATCTTGTAATCCTAATTCATGTTCTGATTATAGACATCATTTACAAATCTGAAATCACAAGTTTCGTAAAGCAACACAACACTTAAACAACATCTCAAGACTTTACAAACAACAAGTTAAAGTTTTCGCAACTTATTAACTTTACAATCTAAGATCATCAAATATATGTTTACAATCTATTATAGAAGTTTATTATATGTTTAACACAATATCATGAACATTACACTAGGTTAGGCAAACATGTCATGGACTGAAAAATAAAAATAAAAAATTATTTCTGCTTAGGGGAGGGCGCAGCTGCGCTACCCCAAGCCTTATCACCGGCGCAGCTTCACTGGTGCTCAATCTCAGAAACTTAGCATGCATAGCTGCGCCGTTCCTGCCTTAGATACTAGCGCAGCTGCGCCGGTATGCAGACAGAAACATCGCAGTCTGTTTCCCTGCTTCACAGTTCAAACCCAAAACTCCTAATTTCTCCAATCAAACAGAAATTCAACAAACCCATAAGCTATAACCTTATTAGCAACATCACCAAGCATGCTTGTCATGATTCTAACAACATAAACATTTTAAACAATTAATTTTAAAGGATTAAAACCATGTTTTTGCTAGTTTCTTCATTTTCCAACATGTTTAGCAAATCCAATCTCCAAATCTTAGTTTCCTAACCAAATTAAACCATACCACAAACATTGTTTTCGGATTTGAATATATTAACAATAATGACTAATAATTTACAGTTTACAACATTAATTGACCATTAATTTTAGCCAGGAATAAGTCACATTCATATATATCACTATAAACTTAAATTTTGTCTTTTAAACAAAATTCCATGAATGTAATCACACCAAAACCAATTATAATCTTCATACAACAGATTATGCACACCACTTAACATATACAACCCAATTCCTCATCAGATTATTCCACAAAAATTCCAACTTCCATGAAAACTCCATTACAAAAAATTTCAAAAATAACTAAAGCTTACAATTAAGAATTTACCTTTGGTTAAATTAGCTAGATGATGATTAAGAAGCTTGAAGAAACTTGATAGCACCTCTTCCTCCTCTGATTTTTAGATTCTCTCTAATTTCTCAATTTCTCTTTATCTCTCTGTGTTTCTAGCTTTAGATTAATACATATAATGCAAACTGAAATATACATATAATATGTAAACTTAATATATATCAGTTATAGAACAAAAGGTTTCCAACTGATAAAAATACCAAAAGTCTTAAGACCTTGTTTGGTAAGCCATCTCCCAAAACCACTTTTATTTTTATTATTTTCTTATTACATTGTTCCATTGTCACACCCTTAATTAATTTAATTACATCACAAATTAAATTAACATTTATCTCATAATTAAAATTTCCATTATAAATTATAATTATACTTAACAATTATTACATCTCTAATTTAATTATTAAATTAAACTAGAACATCACAACATTATAATTATTAAACATTTAATTTAATTTAATTATATCATCAAATTAAATCTTCAAACCATAAAATTATTACACATTAATTTAACTAATATATCACACTTAATTAAATTATTACACAACAATTTCATCAACTATTTATTTAACTCAATAAATAAATCAACTAAAATATTTATTCAACAAATAAATATTTTAAATAAAATACAAAATTCTTATTCGTTACAGATAGGCAAATAAAACTCCATTAGGTATTTATTAGCGAGCCACGTTCAGTGTACTTATTCTCCAATAAGCACATACATACTTGCTTTAGTGTCTCCACACAAATATTTATGAGATCGATCATCCTCATCCAATGAGCAAGCAACGTATGTACCAATCTATCCTGATTCACTAATTCCCTTTTTAGTTATCCATTGATTGGGAACTATTTTAGTTTTAAGCTATCTAAGAATTTAGATCTCATTAGCATAAGCATCATCATGATTCTAAAAACATTGCTTAAAACTATGGGTTTATCACATATTATAAAAAAGCACCGTGTAGATAAATAAATGCCTTTAAATAACACTTTTATTAACAAATGAATAAGATTGTTACAAAGTATATGCTTTATCATCAAACATGATTGGCTTGTGTGTATACTACTTTCAATCTTTAGGTCAGCAATAGAGTTGTTGAGGCGTGTTGATACACTGGAGCAGGAGTTTAGGGTCGGTCCTCCGACTATAGATACCGCTAGAGATTTGGAGATGTTATCTCACCTTACCGCAGATTTTTAGTCCTAATTTACCTTCATGCACAAACTATGTTATTATCTTTTGTCGCATATTAGAACAGATTTTGTATTCTACACAGTTGTATATATAAAAAGTAACAGGTTTATCCCACTTCCTTTGTTTGAGTACATCTAGACTTGTGTGTTAGTCGCCATTTTTGCTTCATGATTTATTATTTTGATATAGAATGGCTCTCGTCATCCTTGTGCAAGATCTGATAGAGCGATGCAAAGATGTCTTCAGGTCCTCTTAGCATGGGTCGTCGACTTTAAGGGTTTTATATGGCTATTTTTGGTTCTTGGATAGGCTTAATGTTTAGGGTTAATATAGGGTAAGAGGGTTTGACTTTTATTTTTTGAGGGTTAGACCGCACCATAAATGGCTACCTACGTACTCTCGTGGATAAGGGGAGATCATGTCTTTCGTAATTCAGGTTTAGCTTGAAAGCTGACTTGATTTGATTTTTTTTTATCAAGACAAGGATTCAAGATGGTGAAAGGGGTCTCAGACATAATACCATTTCACAGAGTCAAAATTGATCAGTTGCGGGAATTCTTCACCATCCATCTCTTCCAACCTTTGGGCTCCACCCGATAAGGTTGCTTTGACAACAAAGGATCCTTTCCAGTTCTGGGAAAATTTTCCTCTAGCTGCATCTTAGCCCGAAATAATCTTCTTCAGTACCAAATCATGCTCTCTGAATTTTTGGGGTCGCATCTTTTTGTTGTAGGACCGGGACATTCGCTACTGGTATAGATGACCATGAAAGATAGTTACGGCTCTCTTTTCATCAATAAGGGATAGCTAATTGTATCTATTTTTTATCCACTGGCCTTCTTCTATCTGGGCATCCAGTATCACTCTATGCGATTCCATCCCCACCTCTACGGGGAGTACGGCTTCTATTCCATATACCAGTGAATAGGGTGTTGCCCCAGTTGAGGTTCGAGTCGATGTCCGGTAAGCGAGTATGGTTAAAGGCAACAAATCAGGCCATTCCAGGTGGTTTTCCGACATCTTCACCATTATCTTCTTGATATTTTCATTAGCGGCTTCCACCGCACCATTCATCTTCGGACGATAAATAACCGAGTTAAGGTGCTTGACATTGAACTTATTACACAGTTTCCTCATCATCTCGTTATTTAACTTCTTGACATTGTCTGATACTATAACCTCGAGTTGTCCGTATCAACAAACAGCGTTGTTTCTGATGAAACCAATGATGACCTCCTTGGTGACCTTAGGGAAAGACGTTGCTTCTACCCATTTAGTAAAGTAATCAATTATGGTGAAGATAAATCTGTGACTGTTACCTGCTTTGGGCTCAACGGGTCCGATCACATCCATTCCCCACATGGAAAACGGCCATGGTGATGTCATGCAATGCAACTGATTAGGAGGTGAATGAATGATGTTGGCATGAATTTGGCATTGGTAGCAGCGATTGACGTGATCATCATAGTCAGCTTTAAGGGATATCCAGTAATGTCTCATCCTTCTTTTGGCAAGTATATGTCCACTCATGTGTGCTTCGCACAATCCACCATGTACTTCATTCATAAGTCTTTGGGCTTGATCTTTGTCTAGACATCTCAGAAGACTAGACATCTCAGAAGACTTTCGCTCGGGTCCCTTTTGTAGAGTGCTTCTCTAATTAAATAGAAATTCATTGCCATCTTCTATATTCGCTTCTTTGCAGCTTGGCTCACTCTTCCGGGGGTGGATCTATCTTGCAAATACTCCTTAATATTTTGATACCAAGGTTGATCAACTAAAGCTATTTCATCTGATATTTCTCCCACGCTATTTCCATAAGAAGGTGCATTTTGCGCCGTGAAGGTGACCACCGGCATATCTTTCCTTGCTGATAGGTTTACCAACAAGGCTAGTGTAGCCAATGCATCGACGAAGTCATTTCTATTTCGAGGGATATGCATAAAGGCAATGTCTTCAAACTCTCCTGCCATTTTGATAACATGGCGATGGTACGATAATATATGTAATTCTTGTTAGGTTTGTATGTAGCACGATTACGTAATCAAATCACATAAATAGTGCGAAATCACAATAAAAGAGAGTTTTAAAATTTTATACAAGCCATAACCAAGATCATCATTGTGAGCAATTATCAATTATACAAAAGAGATGGAGAAATAGACTCATACCCTCGTAGATCAAAGCTTCCTCAGGTATTATTTCACCTCCAATTCCTTCGCGTCCTCCTTGAATTCCACCATTGTGATTCCTTCGTTAGATCAATGCAAGCCACCCAAGTGTTTGGCCTCTAGAGGTGATCCACCAAGGAAGAACAAGTATTCAAGAAGATGGGTGTTTGGCAAAAACCATAGTTTCCTTCTCTCTAGAAAATAAGTGCTCTCTCAACTATTGGAAAATAGCATTAACCAAAATCAAAATAAGACTCCTCTTATTTATAGATGTAGGCAACCCTCCTAAATATTTTAGGATTAGTTTTTCATAATAATTAATTAAACTCTTTTAATTACTTTACCTCCTAATCTTATTAGGAATATGGGAGAGTACTATTATTAATTAATTCTCAAACTCTTTTAGAAATTAAACTAATAATAATAATAATAAGACTCCTCTTGTTAATTTATATTTAATATTTTCAAAATATTAAATAATAAATATTAAGCTATTTAATTTATTTTATCACCATAGATTAAATTAAATACATTTAACTCATTATTACAATTATGTCATTTGCTTCTTAAATAAATATTATTCCTTTTATGGTGTGCCCCTTTAGGTTCTCCATATTAAACCGGTTGTGATTAAATCAATTAGAACAATTCTAATCTTATTTAAATAAATAAATTAAACTAGTTAATTCATTTAAATAAATAATATTTATTCTACAATAAGGGTAAGCCCCCTTAGCGCTTAACGACTTTTCAGATAATATAGATTTTAACATTAATCATAAAAGAATCTTTGAGTAGATAGTTACCGTATAATTCAATCATTCCACCATAAAATGTCCTAATTAAATATAAGATATGAAATTACTATCAAGTCTTATTTTATTTAATTATATGTATTTCGATCCTAAATGAACAACTCCAAATAATATAAATTAAAAACTCCTTTCTAATTTCATTTCACATTGGCTAATGATTCCTGGGTTGTCATTTATCGAATCATATAGGACATTCTCTTCTTTTACTAGAAGCGGTAAATTTTTTAATGATCATTTATTATCTCCATATATAACTTATTACACCTAAGCATACCCTTTGATATACCCTAAGGGTCTTAAGGAATACGTTAAAGTATAACTTACCATATACAAGATACTATATATGATGATCTCAAGTTTAAAGATCACTTGTACTACTATCACTAAAGGAATTCCTATTGATAGGCAAGTAAAACTCCATTAGGTATTCTTTAGCGAGCCACATTCAGTGAACTTATTTTCCAATAAGCACCTACATACTTGCTTTAGTGTCTCCACATAAATGATTATGAGATCAATCATTCTCATTCAATGAGCAAGCAACGTATGTACCAATCTATACAGATTCACTAATCCCCGTTTTAGTAATCCATCGATAGGGAACTATTTTAGTTTTTGAGCTATCTTGAATTTAGATCTCATTAGCATGATCATCATCATGATTCTAAAAGCATTGCTCAAAACTATGGGTTTATCACATTTTATTTAACAGCACCATGTAGATAAATTAAAAGCCTTTAATAGATTAATTCTTTTATCAATAAACAAATAAGATTGTTACAAAGTATATGCTTTATCATATCAAATATGATTGGCTTGTGTGCATACTACTTTTAATTCTTTGGTGTTGTAGGCCCCAGTGGATTGTCTGATGACTAGCTCCGAATCTCCAAATATTGCCAATCGTCTTACTCCCATGGATTGAGCCAATTTTAACCCCACAATGCATCCTTCATATTCCGCCGTATTATTGGAGTTGTAAAATTACAGCTTGGTTGCAGTAGGGTATTTCTCCACAGTGATGGATACAAGAACTGCCCCTGCCCCGGCTCCTTCTGCGTTGATATGAATTGGCTGATAAAATTTATCCATCCTAGAAACCTCGAATTTCCTTCTAGTTTTTAGCTCGGGCATCTCATTGATGGCTTTTATCTTAGCTGAGTCCAATTCGATACCTTGATTGCTTATAAGGAATCCCAGATGTTTACCGGACTTCACGCCAAAAGCACACTTGGTTGGGTTTAACTTCAAACAATACTTGCGGAGGCGCTCAAACAGCTTCCGGAGATGGGTACAATGATCATCTGCCTCTTTGGACTTTACGATGATGTCATCCACATACAATTCAATTTCCTTATTCACCATATCATGGAATAAGGTCATCATAACCCTTTGATATGTAGCACTGGCGTTGGTGAGTCCGAACTCCAATCTCCTATAACAGAAAGTGCCCTAGAGGGAGATGAAGGTGGTCTTTTCCCTGTCCTCTTCAGAAACCATCATCTGGTGGTATCAGATAAAATAATCGATAACAGAGTACATCTTGTACTGTGTCGTGTTGTCTATTAACACATGGATGAATGGCACTGGGAAGTTATCTTTAAGGTTGGCCTTGTAAGATCTCGATAATCTATACAGACTCGCACCTTTCCCCTAGACTTCAGCACTAGGACCACATTGGATAACCATTCCGGGTAGGTTGATACCATAATGATACCCGCTTTGAATTGTTTGATAATTTCTTCTTTAACCTTCAAGCTCTATTCCGATTTCAACCGTCTTAGCTTCTGCTTCCCTAGTTTGAACCCTTCTTTAACTGCTAACCAATGGACGACTATATCTGTGGATAAACCTATCATGTCTTTATGAAACTAGGCAAAAACATCCTTGAACTGGGTCAGGAGGTTGATTAATTCTTTTTCTTGGCTAGAGGGGAGGTTGGTTCCAATTTGTAACTCTTTAGGATGGTCAGAGGTTCCAATGTTTTTGGTGTTGGTTTGCTCAAGGTTGGGTTTAGATTTATCTTCGACCCATCCTTTAATTTCCTTGGTCACTTCTTCATCGTCTATTTCCTCTTACTCGATTCCCATTAAGTCAAAGTCCAACTCTATATCAAAATCTTAGTCATTACTCGAGTTCAACAAGTCAAGGACAGGGCTAGAAATACTCAAATTTGGAAACCTGAGAAAAAAACTTTATTGCTTAATATATATATATAACAGTTGTCAATTACAAAAGGGTTCAGAAGTTAATATGACAAAAGGCAATAACAAGTTGCAGATGAAATAAAACTAACTGAAATGAAAAAGCTAAGCTCCCTGTTAATAGATCATGCCCCTGTTTTTACCCTTTTTGGACAATCTGTGGAGTGATCATCCAATTATTGGTAGTCAGATCTTCAAGGATGGCTGAGATAGAAGTGTCACTGGAGTCATCGTTGTCTCTGAGGATGACCATGACTGGCTCAGAACTGGACCCAGGATCTTCCTTTGGGACACTTACACTCTTCTAGTTAATGACCGGGAGAATGGGTTTATCATCTAATGGATCTACCCCATTGGGTTTCTCAATGGCATCTTTAGCGAGGCAAAAGCTGCTTAGAAATCGCGACTAAATCTCTTCTAGAAATTTTGAGTTCTTGGCCCTCCGGTCCGCATCTTCAAAAGGTTCTCCCTCAGGGGCTTTCTTATCTCCACTTTGATTGACCTTGGGTATCAGGAGATTCGAGACACTGACGAGGACCTTTTTCAATGGTTCCTTGAATCCTACTTCAGTGAGGCTCGGCCTGAGGCGATTTATCAGGTGGACATGCATATGCCTATGGGGATTACGGTGTTTAAAACCACAGAGGTATCCCAATCCAGCCTTGGCTGCCTGGGTTGGTATATGAATCGGAGTTTTGATCCTCTGGCCCTTCTAACCTAGCCCTTAACCTAGTCGATGCCCTTTGGAAAGCATCTCTTGGCCGACTGCCATAACTTCAGGAGATATATGGGATTTCAACGCTGGCGAACCCATAGAGTGGTATTGAGGAGTACTTACTTCGAAGGCTTGATAACTTGGGGGCTACATATCCCCGTTTACGCTAATCACGGGCATATCTTCCAAAGTATAAGTTGGATATTCAACCTCTGTACTCACGGTGACCAAACTTCCATTGATAATGTACTTCAATTACTGGTGAAGAGTGGAAGAACGGCTCCAACCATATGTATCCAAGTTCACCCCAACAACAAGTTATACCCAGTGGTTCTGTTCAGGATTTGGAACGGTATGTTGAAGGTTAATGGACCAATCTCTATGGGCAGCTTAATTTCTCCGATTGTATCCCTTCTTGATCCGTCAAATGCTCAAACAAGTATATGGCTATCCCGAATCCTGTTCGGGTTGATATTCATCCTCTCCAAGGTATCTTGAGGGTAGATGCTCATTGCTGAGTCCCCATCGATAAGCACGCCTCCTATCACGTACCTTGATGAGATAACTGCGATATACAACGGTTTACGATGCCCCGTTCCTTCAGCTTGTATATCATCGTCAGTGAATGATATTATATTATTATCCAGTATATGGCTAATCAGATGTCAGAACCTCTCAGTATCAATGGTCTTTAGTAGATGTGCCTCGTCCAATACATGGATTAGAATTTGGCGGTGGTCCTCATAGGCTAACACCAAGTCTAGGACGGAGATTTGAGGAGGTGCTTATTTTAGCTGCTTTACCGTTCTTGCGTCGTTGTTCCCCATCTTATGGAGGAAATCTACGACCTTTCCCACTGGCACTTTTCCCATTATCTTGGTCGCTGGCTTCATTATCCGCCCTGGGAGGTAAAGTGAATTATCCTTTGACTAAATGGTCGTGCAATCGGTTGCCATTCTTATACTTTCTCTTTAATTTCATGGAACCTTTTTCAGAATAACAATGAGGATCTTTGGTCAAGGAGCTAACATCAATGGTTTTGGAGCAGCTATCTCAATAAGAAAACTTCCTCCCTCGCCCGGCACTCCTATGATGGTTATAGGCATAGCAGAGGCTCCTTCTATGCCGAGGATAATAGCCACCATTTCCTTCGAACTTCCAGTCCCCCGATAGTATATTATTTCTCCCTCGGGGAAGATCTTAGCTTTGTTCATCAGCTTTAGATCTCCTGACTCAATCAGATTTTGAATTAAGTGTTGTAGGGCCCAATATTCCTCAGTGGCATATCTCGGGGCGTTTGAATGATATAAGCATATCTTATTAGGAAATACTTTGATCGAGGGTCCAAGGGTGGTGAGAACTCTGTGATTTTTCCTTCATTGATCAACATTCGCATGATTTCTTCCCTCGACTGACCCAATGGTGTAAACTTTTGCTTGGCTGTGAATTCTCGTCAGAGGTGAAATCTAGATTCCCTCGCCATCTTTTATGTCCATCTGCCCTATTCTTGGAGACGAATTTGATCTCTACTTGGAATTGAGACAACCTTAGAAGATGTGGTGCTGATCTGCCCTCGAAGGACTTAGTCGATCAGCTGTCTAGTCACTTGATGTTAGTATATGATCAGGTGTTCTAATTGGTCTACCTATATCTTGATTGAGGCCAAGTCTTGCTCCACCGTATATCTTTCTTCCGTGTAACCCCATATTGTAGGATCCTCCAAAGTAGGGGCTTCTCTCAATTTCCTCACGTATTGCAGTTTTCTCGCCCTCCCGCGTTGATCATATTGACTCCCTCGGCATTATACTGAAGAAGGGGTTGTCTTGAACATTAGGCTGATCCATCATTTTCACCACAATTTCCCCACTATCAATCAGGTTCTAAATTTTATGCTTTAAGGCCCAACAGTCCTGAGTGCCATGCCCCGGTGCTCTGGAATGATAAGCACACCTCTTACTGGGATTAAATTGTCTTCCATTAGGATCAACAGGTGGAGCGAGCTCAGTGATCTTCTTCTATGCTACCAGCAATGCCAATATATTTTCCAGTGAGTCCCCTAGAGGAGTGAACACCTTTCTTCGCTTATTTTTGTCGACTCTCAGCGCCGTAGGATTTCGGGGATTGGCAAGCGACTAGAATGTAGGATAGTTGCCTTGCTTCTTTATAGGTGGGTTAATGCTCCTGTTTGCAGATTACCCTTGCAATATTAAGGAGACATCTTCTTCCTTCCTTTTATGGACCCTTTTAGGAGCGCCCAAGAAGTTTCCTGACTGTACATGCTCTGCTACTGCCTCCCAGGCGGTGAGTTCTTTGATCTTTTTAGACTTCAATCCCATTTCAGCCATTTCCCTGTGTTTTACCATTTTGGGGAATGGTTTTCCTATCCCTGCTTGGACTCTTTTGTAATAAGGCGCTTCTTGGATGTTAATAAAAGTTATCACCATCTCGGCTTCATTCATTACCATTCTCCTTCACCTCTACGTGTATTACCTAAACGATTCATTGCTCAGTTTCTTAACTGTGGTTACTTGGTAACGATCAAGGGCCATTTGGGATTAGAAACTATACTAGTTGAAGAATGCATGGGCCAAATCCTCCCAACCAAGACTTTGGAATTATCAATCCGAGCGTACCAAGTTCGGGCTTCACTAGTAAGACTCTTCTAGAACAACTGTATTCAGAAGTTTTCATCTTCGACATATGATCCGAGCTCTCTTGTGTAAACCTTTAAGTGAGTGTAGGGATTGCCTAATCCATTATATTTTTCAAACTCTGGGACTTGGAATTTATCTGGGTATCTCGCCTTTGGGAAAATACATAAATCAGAGTAATTCACACTTTCATGGGATCCTGTCCTGTTAATGGATCGGATAGCATCCTCCATCTGTCGAACTTTCTTCTGGATATCTCCAGTGTCTCTATCCTCTCGAATGTCTATCACTTCCTTTGTCAGATTCTTATCCAGAGCCTCTTTGGCGGAACTGACATTGATTGGGGATACCAGAGTAGACATTCGTGTCTCACTTTCCTTCCCGGGTATTTGCATATCTCCCTGCATAGAAGCTTTGGTTGGAGTTTTCAATTTGGGTTCCTGAGCTACCTTACACTGTTCTCTTAACAATATGGTCATCTCAAAAATTTGTTTCTTAAATTCCTCAAACTCCTCTCGAGATACGAGAATAGGTTCTGATGAACTACCCTCAGCCATTTTGACTGGTGGTGATCACGCATTTTGGCTCGGAATCGAGTTCTAGGACTAATCTTCACAAAACCAATATCTAGTTTAGTCTTGATAATGGTAGATGATATGGATGCATGATATGCTATGCATCAATTTAGGTTTTTTAATCTTTTCTTATAAAATAAGGGGTTAGTCGACTTGATGACAGGATAAGAAAGATATACAAATGACAGTTTAAGATGGATGACATTTGTATATTCGAAATGATACAGGGCATAAAGAGACATCCTGTGCATTTGGTTTATCAGAGGCTGACCTATCTTAGGTTACTCTCACGGGCTTTTTACAATTAGTTCCCAGATCTTCGTAATTTACTTGATGAAGACATCCATCTTTCAATTGGAGCGGATCTGAGTGGTGCCTTTCCTGACCTCACAAGAGAACACTTTATAGAGTCCAGTAATAAATAACCGACGGGTTTGCCTCCTAGCAAAGGAATCGCACAGCATACATTCACATACATTCACGTCCTTCCCGTGTGCAGCATGATGACATTGTGTGGAGCACTAATATATTGTTCGTGGCACTAACATAAAGCACTTAAAGATTTAAGAAATTTATCACACACATAGATCATTCACACAATATGCACATGCTGAATGGAAATCAATAAGATTGAACGCGGCTTAAGCCCTGTATGATCCCCAGCAGAGTCACCACCTGTCGACGTCGGGAAAAAAATAATGATACAACTTTAAAAAGTTAGTAGAGCACGAGTATGCCCATGTGATCTTTGGTAACCCTTAGAGGTTCCATAGTAGAGTGAGAGAAAGCACAAGTTGCTTAACATATTGAAGGAATGCCATTATGAATATAGCGTTGATACCTAATTATAACAGGTAAATATGAGCTATGCCAAGTCAAATGAGACTTGAAATAAGCTAAGATTTTCCGCCCTGAATTGGGATAGGAAAGAATAAATGAAGTAACAAATACTAGGAGGGTAATTCAATAAAATTGATTGATTAATAAATGAGTGTATAAGGATAGACTTAAATTAAGCTTATGGGAATGGTGATTCTGGGGACGGAATCCTTATAAGAAGGGGAGAATGTAAAGATCGAAAATTTCACATAATTATATGTGTAATTTTTACGAATAATTTTTTTTAGAAAGTACTTGAACCATATAAGGTATATGTGGATTAAGCTAGAAAGTTAATTTATTATCTAAGAAGTATACTTACTCATTTTCAAGGAAGAATAATATAAGTTATGTTAGAAATTAACATAGCTTGAATGTTAGCCTTGATTATTAAATTGAAAAGATTTACAATCTTTAAGTAATTAATTATTGATATAAGTATGTAAATGTTTATAACTTATTAAGTCAATTTGGGCTATTAAGTTAATAAACTAGGGGAATATATTATGACATATGTGAATTATGTACGTGATTGAATAAATATATATTATATAATGTGTATATATTTATTTTATAAAGAGATTAAGAATAAAGTTGGGTAACCTAATACATACATTAGGTATGGTAAGTAAATAACCTAATGGGTTATAGTATAAGAGAATGATAGTATTTAAAAATATAAACTAATCTTAGGAGATTTATTTTATACATCTCAATTAATTAATTTTATAACCTAAGTAACGCAAGTCTAATTGGGTTATGAAAGTAAAGTGGTATTCTTGATTTATGGGTATGTGTTATAGTCCAAGTAGTAAGTGTTACTAGTGGGCTAGCCCAATTTAATGATTAAATCAAACCCACTAATTTTATTGGGAGATATAATTTAATGACCTTAGTTAAATGGATTAACTTAGCCCAGCTTGTGGAATTATAATAGTAGCCCAAGTAATATAAAAATAAACTTGACTACTAATAGCCCAAACTAATTAATTGCAAGCCCAAACATTAATTAAAAAGACCCAACCTTTGATCCATGAAAGAAAGGATAATTAATCATTATAGTATGTATATAACACAATAAAAAAATAAATCTATAATGGGTAAATAGGGATATGGCCGGCCACATGAAGGGAAAAGGGGGGAGAAAAATTTAAATTTTAACAAAGCTTGGACAATATCTTGTATATAATCTTTGAACCCAACACCCTTGACAAGTGTCATCCTCTTAGCATGCTCAACCCATATGTTTAGTGACTAAGCTTGCAAGTAATGATTAAGTTGGAAGTGAGTGGGATGCATGCTTATAATTTTAATTATACACATTCCCACTAACTACACTTCATTTGCACACTTACTCTTCAAGCGCTTTTAGCTAGAGAAAGAAAGGAAACATATAGAGAAAAGAGGGAGAGATTTTCGGCCAAGAGGAAGAAGAAGAGAGGATCTTGTGCTTCATGTATGCCATGTTTGTAAGCTACTTTGGCAAGATAAGGAAGATAGCAAGAAAAACTAGGTATTGATTCTCTTTATTTTTAAAGTTTGATTTCTTATTTGGTGGGTTTTTGATGAAGCAAAAGTCTTAAGTTTGATTTTTGATAAACTCTTCATCTATTGGTGTATAAATGTTTTATTTGATGATCAAAACATTTTTGAAGTTGAATATAAAATCAAAAGGGAGATTTGTACCAAATGAGTAGAGAAAGGCACATGCATGCATGCACTAGGTGATTTTATGATAGATTCTTGTGATACATATTGAATATGGTTAACATCATGATTATAGTGTTAGATATTGAGTTTAACAAATGAGACTTTTGGATTTAAATGAGTTCATATGGTTAGATTTGGAAAAAGGAAGTTAAATGAATTTTTGAAGGAATTTTTGTTTAACTAGTATGCTTTATCATGTGCATGTTGAGATCTACATGTGATATTTGAGGTTTTATTTATTGGTATGCTAGATGCATGAGTTAAGGGCTAAACCCCATTGGAATCACTCAAATATGTTTTAAAATGAACAAGTTATGAATTTAATCCCAAACTACCCAACTGTTGAGAATATGCTACTGATCAGTCACTTGTAGACTATTTTTGGTAACCAAAACAAACTCAAATTTGGTTTTTGATATATGGAAAACATAGTTCGGAAAATTACAAATCCAACGATATCAAATGGACCCAAATCCGAGATGTAGATCTCGAGATATGAGCGTTTCCGTAAAGGACCTCAAATCTGGAAAACGACTAAACTGTTGTGAATTTTCCTGTTGATCAGTCACTTTGGCACTAATTTCCGGGACATAAAGAAAACAGAATCTAATGTTTGATGAATAGAAATTGGAGTTTGGGAAGATACGAATCCAACGCCTCCGATGGAACCAAAATCCGAGTTGTAGACTTCGTTCTACGGGCGTTTCCGTGAAGAACCCCAAATCTGGAAATTTCTGGCGAAAATTTGAGTATCATTATGGAACGAAATGAAAGCAAGATATTGTAATAAATAACTTTAAGGCTACTAATGGGCTATTAAGTTAAATACATATAAAATGAAATATAATTAATTATTTAATTATTATTTAAATGATGTTAAGTAATAATTAAAATGGGTTAGTGTTAGTAAGATAACTACTTATTATTTAACTAAGCTTAAATAATAAATTGAGTTAATCAATTAATTAATTATTATTTAATTAATATTAAATAATGATTAAAGTATAATTAAGTAAGATTAAGTAATTACTTACTTACTTTGACATGAAAGTTTATAAAATTAATTATTTATTATTTGAATAATAAATAAAGATGAATGTTAATTAATTATCCTTTTAAAATAATAAGAAATAATTAAAGAAGAATGAAGTGAATAAATCAAATATTACTTATTCAAAGATGAGGGAGTTATTAATTATTATTTAAAGACAAATAATAATTTAATTGTCCGATATTTAATTAAAATTAAATAATGAGGAGTTATAATTGGTTATTTGTAAGTAATAACTAAAGGTAAATAGTTAATTACTATTTAACTAATATTAAATGGTAATCGAAGGAAGCCGGAGTTAACAATTGAACGAAATTAAATAACTCCTTAATTAATCAATTAAAATAAATTATTTAAAGATCTAATAAGTGTTAATTCACAAATTATATGATATAGTAGTGTTAAGTCTAAGGTCGTATAGTTGTACTCTTTAATGATGATTATGTGTTTATATGTTAGATAAATTATTATGAGTAAGATATATGATGCTAATTAAGAGATCGATATTATTAATGATAGGTCTTACAAAGAAGTTAACTTAAATTGCGTAGCAGTAGTCAACGAATCAGGCAAGTTTCCTAATTCAACTTGAGTTACTATTTTTCAAGCATGGTAGTGAATAATTATTGATAGTTATTCACCTCTATAATGATTGTTGTTATTCGCAAGTAGTGCAATTGATTCTTGTTCTATTATTTGAACTATTTATAAGTCATGTCTCAGTTAATTATTTTGGCAAGACAAATATTTGTTAAAACATGAAACGTTCTATATCTTATGAACAGAGTTATTATTGGAAGATCTATGCCATTGATTTCGGCTAGATCAATATTAATATTATATGTTGAGATCATAGTATTTTTTTGAAAGTAATCCAAACCATATTGTTGTGGTACGAATTCGTGATGCAAGACTGAGATGAACAAACTGTATTGTCGTAAAACGGCCCTTGCGTGATTATTGAGTATTATGCATAATATAGGGTACAAAGGAGTTGGCCGCTCCAGGTACTTGCAGAAGAGTATAATTAGTTTTTATAACTAACTTATATTCTTGAGGTAATTTAGTTTTAATAACTAATAATTCCTCGAGTAGTTCATGATCCTTTTGAGATCACTCAGCATGAAATCTGGGGAATATCCTACTTTATTGAATATTGTTGCAGTATTGTTAATTCTTCATATTCACTTGAATATTATTGAATCTTTGAAAGAATTTTACTCTTTCATCATTGTTATGTTATTCGGTATGGAATTCGAGAAAGTTTTATTATTGAGATTGAATTATTATTCAGCTACTTCGAAATTCTTTGATTATTGTTGAAGTTCTATAGAAGCTAGACTCTTCTACTCTTGATATATATCCTTTATTGTATACTTTAACTTGCTGAGCAAACTCGTTCCTCACCCTTGCTTAAATAAAATATTTCAGCTAATGCCGAGGTAGCAGAAGGTTCTAACAGGACAAAGGCAAAGGCAAAGCTCAGGAGTAGTTATTGTCAACTTTTAATGGTTATGTTATATTATATAAATTAATTATATAAACCTTTTGGATACATAAGGGTATGTAAGTTATATTAAGGCTAGATAACTTGGGATAACGATAAAAGTATGTTTTGAAGTCTGTTTTTATTAAAAACATGTAATGAATGATGTTTTTCATAAACGAATGGGTAGTTAAATGAGATATGTATGATGGATCGTGAGCACCAAACTCGAGGTTAGGGAACTCGAATTTGGGGGCGTCACATTAGGGTTGTCGCTGGTCTAACTGCGGCTGCCTCTAGTAGACCTGCGACCCCACCTTTTTCCTCTATAAGTACATGGGTTTCAACTCATTTGAAGAAGGAGAGGATTGCTAGAGAGAGAGAGTGAGAGAGTTTTCCAGGGTGGGGGTGTATATATAATCAGTAAATATATTTTTTTTAAGTGGGGGGTGGGTGGGGGGGTGGGTGGGGGTGGGGTGGGGTGGGGGTGGGGGTGGGGCATTACGAAATGGGGGTGGGCAGGGTGAGGGTGTATATATAATCAGTAAATATTATTTTTTTTGAGTGAGGATGGGTGGGGGGTGGGCGGGGTGGGGGTGTATATATAATCAATAAATATATTTTTTTGAGTGGGGGTGGGGTGGGGTGAGGTGGGAGGTGGGGTGGGGGGTGTACACATAATCAGTAAATATTTTTTTTTTGTAAACATAAACATTGCGTTTTTTGTAAGGAAAATAAAATAGCATAAAAAAGGGAGGAAAATAAAAAAAAAATTGATGCTAGATAGAGAAGATAATATGGGAAGGAGGTTGGCCAAGGAATGAGATAAACCCACCTATTTAGAAAGGAATGAAAAATAACTTTCAAATTTGGAAGGGAATAACTAAAGGAACGGAATGGTCATTCCAATTGACTAACCAAACATGTTTTAAGTCATTCTATTCTCAGCCCATTCCATTCCATTCCCACCAACCAAACACAACATTAATGCATAGGGAATGAAAAAGTCGCGATAACCGCGTTTCACGGAAGTCGGGGGGTGCCTAACACCTTCCCCTCGCTTAAGCAAGCCCCCAAACTCTATGAATCTCAGGTTCCAGACCAATTAAACGGAGTCACATATTAGGCCATATTGCGAATAACCTTTCTAAAATTCGGATGAGTTGGTACATCCTTTTGAACTCATACCAACTGGCGGCTCTGTCTAATTCGGCTCAATCATTAAAATCAATCTTTTCAAAATCGTCAACATTTATGTCGGTCCTTTCCTAAAACTCACCCTTAAAACAAATAAATCAACCTAGCGAAATAATAAGGGGTAGACACAAATTACGAACCGAAATTTCCCGACGTCGACAGGGTTATGGTAGTAATCATGTATCAAACTCATATACATCTATATATGTTGGATCATGGTGATAAATAACTTAGATGATGGAAAAATTGTTAAGGAACGTTAGCAAACAAAGAAAAAGAACTAAACTTGTTTAGGTCAAAATCGGTAAAATCTGACTTGAAATTGCAACAAGCATAACTCCTTAAATAGTTTGAATTTTTGGGTAAATCCAACTTTGTGTGATAGACATGGAAGTTAACTAAATTTAAGCACTAGTTTGAGACCTAAATTACATTTAGATTAGTTTTGGTGGAATTTCTCCCAAAACAGGACGGACTACCAAGCAAGCTTTCCATATTTTTGTGTAGATTATTTTGGGCACATAACTTACCTGAAAATTTCTAGGCCTTTGGAATATGAAATATATAGGTATAGGGAAGGTCTTGTCCAATGATGAACAAAATTGGACTTTAAACGAAGAAGTTATGGCCAAAACAAAAACGAGAAATTTTAAATGGAAACTGCGATAACTTGAGTTCTGTAACTCAGATTGAGCTAAACTTTTGGGTGAAATCTCACATAGATACATTGTAAGTTGTGTTCAAATTTCAGGATTTTTGGATATAGGATCCAAAAATTTTAATTGTTAAGTTTTAGAAAGAAAATAAAACGAAATAAATATAAAAAATAATTGGAAAAATCCTAAAAAATCAAAAATGATCCAAAATAAAGTTACTTATTTTGGGGGTAATCTCACATAGATACATTGTAGGTTCTTTTCAAATTTCGGAATGTTTAGATTTAAGCTTCAAAAATTTTAATTGTTAAGCTTTAGAAAGAAAATAAACCGAAATAAATACCAAAAATAATTGGAAAAATATTGAAAAATCAAAAAGGAACCAAAGTAAAGTTACTTAAATAGGGAAAGAAGGAAAAGAAATAATAAAGTGGTTAGGAGTGGTTTATTGAAGAAAATGGGAAAGAAGAAAAATATAGAAAAATAATTTGAATTACTGATAAAGCATAAAACGTAATGTATCAGTAAAAACATGTTTAATAATACATGAAAATATAAGCGAGGGGAAAATAGTAGTTTTAAGAGTTAAACTATAAAACGAGATTAAGTTGGTACGCGGGAGCGAGTTATGATACCCGAAATTATAGTAGCGAAATTATGTATAGTTACTGACGATAACTATTAAAAATAACAAAAGATGTAATTATAAAAAAATTATTATGAATGATGTAGGTGAGCTATTGGACATAAAGAGTGAGCCACAAGGAAAGTACGCCATAACAGACAAGTTCTTTACCTTATGCAAGTTTCCTGATTGTGCAAGTTCTCTAGCTTATGCTATATTTTGTTCAATTGCGACTTTCATGATCTACCGTAGATGCTCGCTTTATTGCAAATTCCTGTACTCTCGTGCACTTGGATTGCGGCCATTATTAACACTATAGATTATTCTAAAAAGCTTCTTAGACTAAATATAAAAGAAGTTTATGCCATTTGTTCTGTTAAATTTAGTTATTTTATTCCTTTTAATTTATCAAACTGTTATGGTCCTTTGGAGATAATTTAATCCAATCTAGCTTGCTTTGGTGAACTTTTTGAGACTTACACTGAGTATAAACAACCCTAATAAATGGGATACTTATGTCGAGTGTCGACAACGGGAATTCAATTCCTAAATTGTGTGTTGTTTCTACCATTTTTATTTCGATTAATTTATTTAAAGGGTGATATTTTAGGAAACGACCGACATATATGCTGACGAATTTGAAAGATTGATTTTAATGATGGGCCAATTAGACAGAGCCACTAGTTGGTATAAATTTAAATGGATGTACCAACTCATCCAAATTTTTGAGATTTTTGCAATATGTCCCAATATATGTGTATACACTCGAAATTTCGCTTTTCTTGGACTAACATTTTAGGAGGGTAAAAGTGTAATTTCACTTTGGAGACAACCCCGAGGCAGAGTATAAGCATCATTTCATCCCAGAGATAACCTCGGGGACAAATCACAGTGCAATGATTCCCAGACATGATGCGGACCAAACGAGGATCGCAAAACTGAGGATGTGACCACAAGAAGCCACCACAGCAAGCATTGGACTGCGAGCCATCTAAGACGAGCCGATTGATAACCCTCGGGATCAGAAGATACCTTTTGTCTAAATGCATCATCTTCCTGGTACCCGATTTAGTCAGATTGAACCTTATGTTTAAGCCTTCCGCAAGAACTTTATGGGATTTTTGGGTACGGAGCTCAACTTTCATCGGACCGAGATCGAAGGAACAAACTTTGAGGTAGTAGAACCCATGGGGCCCAACCATAGGTATAACTGCGGCTGCCCTGGATCCCTATATCCAACAGCTAACAACCCATTTGAAGAAAAGAAGAGGAAGTTAGAGAGAGAGAGAGAGAGAGATTCTAGAGAGAGAAACCCTCAAGTTTTACATTTCTTTAACAAATTTAAGTCGTTTGATCTTATATATCTTACATCTTAAGTGTCTAGAGTGATATAAGTTGATCCCGAGCCAAAAGAAGCTTGTTCATGCGTCCCCCAAGGTGAAAAATGCTTATTTTGGGTCATTTTCTTTACAAATAATGTTCTAAATACTAAATCCATGTTATATCTTGTTTAAATATAGTTAAACTTGTTGTTTTATACATATTTTGGGTAATAATTGGTAGATCTAAAGTTTTAACCGTTATTTTGTGCATATATGATAAGTAGTCTTTATGACCACTTATTCGGATAGTAACCAGCTTGTTCTGTTGCCGAAACTCAAGTACTTTTGTGCTTTTCATGTGTTTTTCCTTTGTTTTGTAGATTTTATGTTTAGGAACTCTCTCGGTGCTTTTGAGGCCAAAACGATGCAAAGAATGCTAAAAAGATTGATGGCATGACAATGGAAAGAAGGCAAGCGACCAAATGGGAAGAAAATGCAATCCGGACATCGCTTGGGGGGTTTATGTTCATTTCATGTTCTTGGATTGGAGCTTAGTTCATATTTTAGAGCATCTTCTAAGATTTTCGGAACATCTTGAATCATCCCAATCGGAGTTCGGAGGAGAGAGTTATGCCCCGTATACCAACGGACGTTAAACTCCACGGTTTTGAGTTTTCATGCACATCTGTCACTTGGAGCTCAATTTCAGCCTTCATCCATCCATTATTTCTCAATGATCAAAGCATGAAAGTTGTAGAGCTCTTCGATAGCTTCGACTTGACAGGTGGCAGGCCTCGTAACTCCTCCCGGATCAAAAGTTATGGCCGTTTTACCAGAGGACTCTGTAGCAGAAAAGTGCCGGCGCGGGCGTGCGGATTCTAAGGCATTTTTGGGCCCGGCCGCGCCAATCTTCAGCTGTGCCAGACTTGACTTTTCAATTGCACGGGACTTGTCTTTTGATTGGATTATAAGGGGGCTTGTTTGGGGCAAGAAAGATGATCATGTATTGGCCTTAAGCCCTAGCCCTAGCTTATTCTTCCATTTCCTTTACATTTCTTGTATAGATTAGGAGTAGATTAAGTCTAGATTAGGGTTTAGTTTAGTTAGTTAGTTTCTAGGGTTAGATTAGGTTTGAAGATTGAAGCAAGTGGATTCCATTGGAGATTCAACAAGGAGCTTGAGCACTCAGATTTGCTATTTTCTATCTTTTGAATCTCTTTGCTTCCTATTTGCAATCTTATGATGTATATTCAACTTGTGGATGATATGTTTGAGTCATTTATGACTTAGACCTTATTTTGAGGTTCCAATGAAATCTAATGAGTAGTCTATGTTGATTTCTCTTCCATGTTGGTTCTTATTGATTGCTATGTGATTGTCTACTGCGATTTATGCTTTCATTGCTTAATTGAGTCATGACCAATTACTGTGATAACCCACATGGGATTGAAAGACGAAGTGTGGGTTTAGATCTAATCGTAATGGCGGGTGATTGTACGTTTACATGATGTTGGACGTATGATTTGTGCTTAGGATAGACATATACCGAAGCGCCGCTCGTAGATTTGTGCTTAGGATAGACATATACCGAAGCGCCGCTCGTAGTCAATAGAGAACTTGACCTTAAACCCTAATTATTTGTAAATCACATAGACATATAGTGGTTTAGGTAATGTGGGTGTTCACGTGCGTTCTATCATCTGTGGATTGCACGTGATATGGATTAGGAGCATCGAAAGATGCCCTTCTCTCACTTTTGTGTTCTCGGCTAGCAATTGTAATGATTAATTTGACCTAATTGGAAGTGTGTCGACTTAGACGAATCATTAGGGGAAATTGGAATCTCTTATCTTCATTATCTGATTTTAACTCTAGAATTAATTAGTTTAAGTTTAATTTCTTACCTAGTTAACTTAGTTTAAATTCATTCTCTTTACCACTAGTTTAAATAAGACTGAGATGATTATAGGCTAGTGGTTTGGCGACCTTTTATCTGTTAATTCCTCGTGGGAACGATATCTGTACTTACACTTTATTACTTGTTGACCGTGTATACTTGCACGAATATTTTGATAGGTAAAACGACCAACAATATATAGTTGTAAATCAAGTCCGGAGACTAGTTCTACCTAGATCTAAGCCGGATCTATCCCTGGAATGGTTATGGAGCATGAAGCCCTTGCCTATATGCTATATCGGTTAAGATCCATGGTCGATCTAGAAGTTCTAATGCGTTTGATCGGTCATGGTCACTCCGTAGAGCCCTAGATCTATATTTAGAGGTTAAGGGGTCCTAATGGCTCGTAACAGAGATTTCAACTAATGAAATCACCTAATAATGAGTTTAGGATATGTTTTGCATACATATTTAAGTTTAATAATATTAGCCTAGGAATCCCGATGTCGAGATCAAATGATTGGATCTTGACTTGATTCCTACGATGGATGTTTCATTTTTAATGTAATGTTTAAATAACGTGAAATTATTGTACGTGTAATAATGGATCTTAAAACGAGTTCGAGGGGTTCATCCTGAGAAATCGGATTTAGGATCTCGTGATAGTGAAAACTTGTGATTGAGGGTTCAAATCTATCGAGATGGCTTTCATGCCCGATGATGATCCGACTCGTTTCAGCGCGTTCTTGCATACGTTATCACCCAAAAATGATTTTCCAATAAAACCACAAAGTTCTTTTTGAAAAAAAGAGATTCGGGGGGGGGGGGGTGGTAGATCACCTTATCAACATAAAGATAATAAAAGGAAGTATCAAAGGTCCTCGATTATAATTCGGGCGAAGGATTTAAAAACTAAATTTTCCAAAATATCATTTCAATATATATTTTGTCTAAAAATAAACTTTTCTCTAAATCAAATCCTTCGTACATAGGTGCAAAAGAGGAACAACACTACTTCCAAATAACCCAAAAAAATGAGATTCAGAATAACGAATAAAATCAAAACATTTATCGCAATAGAAGCACACACACACACACACACTTTATGCATAGAAAATCAATAAGATGCGATAGCTGTATTTTCACAGAAGTCGGGGGGTGCCTAACACCTTCCCCTCGCTTAAGCAAGCCCTCAAACTCTATGAATCTCAGGTTTCCAGACCAATCCTACGGAGTCACATATTGGGCCATATTGCGAAAACCTTCAAAATTCGGGTGAGTTGGTACATCCATTTAAAAATCATACCAACTAGCGGCTATGTCTAATTCGGTCCAATCATCAAAATTAAATATATCAAATAAATATTTTTAAGTTCGTCGACCTTTATGTCGGTCTCGTTTTCCTAAAAATTCACCCTTCAAATAAATTAATCGACATAGCGAAATACAAAGGGTAGAAACAATCAGGAAAGAACACATTATTATTATAGCAATTTCTTTATTTCTATCTACATAATACCAATCTGTAACTCATATATCAACATGTGACTTGGACCCGTAATGGAATAGTTCCTCGCATTGATATCTATCAACTAAATCGCATACAGTTATATTATTAACGAAAATCTTTACATGTCACCACTTCTTTTGCGGCCACTGCGTCTTGAACCGTCGTGTTAAACGTGTGTGCAGTTGGACTTCCTGGCTGAGCTGGTTCTTTAATCCTTAGTGTTTCACTGTTGTTTCCTTTGTCATTGTTTCCTTTCTCTGCATTCTTGTTTGGACAGTTACGGACATGGTGGTCTAACGAGCTACACGAAAAATAACTTGGCAATTTCTTCGGAGTTGGACAATTGGGAGAGATGTGTCCCTCTTGACCACAGTTAAAGCACACGCCCTTTCCCTTCAAACATATTCCCTGAAGTTTCTTACCGCAAACTGCACATGGCTTACCTCTTTTCCTACTTTCTCCTAACTTATTTCCCGATTGGGTGTTGTCAATCCACTTATGCTTGTTAGAGTTTCTGCCTTCACTATTATTTACCTTATTACCTCCTTCAACCTCCTTATTCTTTTGTTCTTGATCGTACTCTGATACGGCTTCGCTTCCTCCCTTAGCGATGATCGCTTTTTCCAATAGAGCCAAAAATGTCTTAATATGCAACACAGCTACCTTGTTATATATCCCTGGCTTCAGTCCATTCTCAAACCTTCACACCTTTCGTACCTCAGTGCATATTGCTAAAAACATTTGCTATCTCTTTGACACAAAAGTCGAGATTCATTAACTTTATACAAAAAGTTGAGACTTACAAAAGTTGTCTTGATATTCATACCAAAAATGAGAATTACATTCATATAGATATATATATATATTTACATATACCTACTCATTGTCTACGATACTATATTACTAAAATATTATCTTACTTAGAAAGGTTCTACTTCACATACTTAATCTTTCTTTTGTTCACTTCCTTCACCTATCTTCCTTAATTCCTCTTTTAGGGCTTCCACTTGATCTTCCATCCTTAATTGATTCCTAACTTCATCCTCCCAGCAGGATTGTATCACTTCTTTACCAATCTGAAGGTCTCGAATTTTTGCCTCCAACTCTCTGATTTTATTCTACTCTAAATGAGTTTTCTCTATCCTGTTTATGGTTATATTCCTAAGGCTTTCCCCCCACCTAAGGTTTATAACCTACAGCTCTAATACCAACCTGTGACCCCCCCAAATCCAGGTTCCCTAACCTCAGATTTGGTGCTCACGATCCATCATACATATCTCATCTAACTACCCATTCATTTATGAAAAACATCATTCATTACATGTTTTTAATAAAAACAGACTTCAAAACATACTTTTATCGTTATCTCAGGTTATCTAACCTTAATATAACTTACATACCCTTATGTATCCAAAAGGTTTACATAATTAATTTCCATAATATAACATAACCATTAAAAGTTGACAATAACTACTCCTGAGCTTTGTCTTTGCCTTTGTCCCTGTTAGAACCTTCTACTACCACGACATTAGCTGAAATGTTTTATTTAAGCAAGGGTGAGCAACGAGTTTACTCAACACGCAATTTAAGTTAACTTCTTTTGTAAGACCTATCATTAATAAGATCGATCTCTTAATTAGAATTGTGACGCCCCCAAATCCGTGTAACATCGATTACAGGACATGGTGCTCACGATACAACATACATCATCATCTATCTAAGTAAATTCCCATAAAAATAATAATATTATAACTATTACGTACATACTCCAAATAAAATCCCAAGTCTTTACAACCTTTAATAAACCACAACTTAAACTTAGCGTTTATCGCTACATTACATCATATGCGGAAATATAAACTTATTACATAAGGTAACTAGCATCATTTCATCTTAGACTTCCCCTTGTCCTTGCCCGAGCCCTCAGCCTTCACATCCTTAACTGAAAGGTTTAAGCAAGAATGAGCACAAATTGCCCAGCAAGTATATAAAGTAGTTTGAAAACGTACATCAGGAGTAGAAACATCTGAATAGCTATAACAGTTGAAAGAATTGTCAAATGTTAAATAGAAATATCAAGAATAAGAGTTTAAGAATTCTCAATATCATACTAAGGGGCATAAAATACCCTGAACATTACTTTGTTTCATTGAAAAATCATCAGACGGTTTAACAATCAAATAGATTGTAAACGATCTCTGCAAGTACTCCAGGTGATCAGCCTATTGTACCCTACATTGTGCACAAGTATTAAGTTTAAACTGCATAAGCATAAATGGGACTATATGCCCGACATCTGTTTGCCCGTTTATTCGGGTTGTTCATCTTAGTATTCATGCGAGACCGCACCAAAGCAATTTGGATTGGTAAACATTAAATAGCTTCGAAATATTTGAATTAAATCATTTTTCATCAATAATAACTAGCCGAAAACAAAGGCCAGGAAACATACTTAGAAACAATTCTGTAATGACATGAAACTTATAAGCATAGCGGTTATAATAATAAGTGAGTAATCATCGATAAGCTTGCAAGATAGTTGAAGTACTTGCAACAAATACACAATTAAAAGAAAGAATTAACTTGGGAGTTAGAGAAAATGAAAGAGTTCTTGGTTTAAAGAGGAGAATGAAGTACTCCCTCCTTAATATCATTGTTATATACGTATATACTCCTCCATGTTGTCCAATTTCAATTGTCACCAAGTCCCACCAACTGCTGACTAATTAAAATTTTAGTATTTTAATCATTTAATCAACTAATATATCATTTTGACCATTTTGCCCTCCGTAGCCGAACGTTGCGATACTTATATCGATTCCTACTAAAGTCGACGTCCTAGACGTCATGGGACTATCCGTTTCGTCAAATTCCTCTCCGAAATTCGTTGTTGACTTTTTTCCCAAAAAAGTCAACCGGTTGACTTTGACCAAAAAGTCAACCGTGACACATTTTTTGTGGTTACAGTCTATCCTGACTATTTTCGACGTTCCGGACTCAAATACGTAGTCCGCGTCTCTAAATTCCGCTCTGAACTCAAACTCATACTATAAAGCCATCCCACGAAATTAATAAAATTAATTCCATACTTAACCAATTTAAATAGTTGAATTAAACTGAACCAACTATTTAAATACTCCTCATCACATATCATAAAATAACACATGTATGTATAACATAGATACATCTAATAAAAGAAAACACACAAGAATTTCACATAAATTTATTTATTGATAATTGTTAAATGACATAATAACCTCGAATATTACATTCACCCTCCCTTATAAGGATTCCGTCCCCGGAATCATTACACATCAAACAAAAAGACTAGGGTAATCTTTCATCATTTTCTCCTCGAGTTCCCACGTAGCCTCTTCGGCATTGTGGTTCCTCCATACTACCTTAACAGAAGGTATTATCTTATTTCTTAACACTTGTTCTTTTCTATCAATTATCTGTATTGGAACCTCTTCATAGGTTAAGTCCTTTTCGAACTGAATGGGTTCATACTCTATGACGTGCTTGTAATCCTGCTTATAGGGTCGTAAAACTGATACGTGGAACACGTTGTGTATATGTTCTAACTCCAGAGGTAAAGCTATTTCATAAGCTACCTCACCGACTCGCCTTAACACTTCAAAGGGTCCTATGAATCTGGGGCTAAGTTTTCCCTTCTTCCCAAACCTCATTTTCCCTTTCCAAGGTGACACTTTCAGAAACACATAAGTGCCGACGTTGAAGTCTCGTTGTTGCCAATGTTGATCAGCATATTTCTTCTGTCGATCCTGAGCTGCCACTAATCTCGCTCATATCGTTTTGATCACATCTGCAGTTTGCTGCACTAATTCTGGCCCTAGCAATTGACGTTCTCCCACTTCATCCCAGCACAATGGCGTTCTGCATTTCCTTCCATATAAAGCTTCATAAGGTGGCATCCCGATGCTCGCGTGGTAACTGTTGTTGTATGCAAATTCCACCAATGGTAGGTGGTCATCCCAGCTTCCTTTGAAGTCCATAACACATGCTCTCAGTATGTCCTCCAATGTTGGAATTGTTCTTTCGCTCTGCCCGTCTGTTTGAGGATGATACGCGGTGCTCAACCTCAGTTGTGTTCCCATGCGTTCTTGAAAGCTTTTCCAGAAATTAGCTGTGAACCGCGGATCGCGATCTGACACAATTGATACAGGTACACCGTGCCTGGAAACGATCTCCTTGATATAAAGCTTTGCCAACTGATCCAAGGTATATCTGATTTTGATTGGCAAGAAATGCGCTGACTTGGTCAATCGATCAACGATTACCCAAACTGCATCGTAACCCTTCTATGTATTTGGAAGTCCTACCACGAAGTCCATCGTGATATGCTCCCATTTCCATTCCGGAATTTCTAATGGTTGAAGTAACCCGCTCGGTCTCTGATGTTCCGCCTTAACTCTCTGGTATGTCAAACATCTGCTGACGCACTCTGCCACTTCTCTCTTCATAGGGAAAAATGCCATTTTATGGTCCAAGAAGGGATAATACTTGGGCATAAAGTTTTGGAAGTTAATCAGGATAAATAAGAGACAATAGAGAATCTACCACTGCCAACTTCAGTAAAGGGTATTCGGAGCTTTCTTGGTCATGCTGGATTCTACCGCTGATTCATCAAGGACTTCTCTAAAATCACGAAACCGCTATGCAGATTATTGGAGAAAAATGTACCCTTCAAAAGGAAACTAGACATTACACAAGTTGAGTTAAAAAGTGAGATGGAGCGTAAAACGCACTCGTGAAATAATAAAGTTTGTGTATTATAACCCTTGGTGATACCCCTGTGCTTAGTAATTGCTTGCATTAGTCAGATTGGTTGCGTTAACTGGTTGAGTTTAGTAAAAACTAGAGTTTCTTTCTAAGAAGTTGTTTATGTTAGTTATTTGAGTTGTGATTTATTAAAATAGTTGGTTTACACACACACATAACAGGAGTGACGACAGGTATAATTAGGCTAAATGGTTTGAGTTGGAGACTTTATGTTGGTTGGATGTTCTAAATTGAGTATTATATGTTATCTTTGAGGCCTGATATTGGATGATGTGTTATTTGGTTGTTTGATTCGTAGGCATATAGTTAGGTTGCATTTGCATCATTGCATTGCTTGAGGACAAGCAATTGGTTAAGTTTGGGGGTACTTGCAAGCATACGAGAATTCAAAGTTGTACAAAGAGAAGGTCAAGAAGTGGCACGATCAGAAGATAATGGATAGAAAGTTTGAACCAGGCTAGTCAATGCTATTATTCAACTCTTGGTTGAAACTCTTCCCTGGAAAATTAAAATCTAGGTGGTCGGGACCATTCACTGTCAAAACTGCATTTCCACACGGTGTCGTTGAGCTCTATGGTCGGGATCCTAAGGAAACATTTAAAGTTAACGGCCAACGCCTCAAGCACTATTGGGGAGGTGACATCGATCGTCAGGCGACCGCGGTCGACCTTATCGAGCCAATCTAAAACAAGGAGTAGTCAAGCTGAACGACTTAAAATCAAGCGCTTGATGGGAAGCAACCCATCCTTTACGTTCATTTTTAGTTAATAGATGTAAATTAGTTGTAAGCAAGTATAGTAAGTAGTAATTGGTCTTTATAATGCATGTTCTGACAATTTTCAGGCTGTTAGTACAGATATAGGTCAAGTACAAGACTATTCAAGCAAAATCTTTAAGGGGCATACATTACAGAACTAAGGGGAGTCTATTCAAGTATATCCAGCAGAAAAAGGCAGAAAAAATTTCAAGTCTGAAATTCCTCCATGCTCGCCCTGACGGGCCAGGCCAAGGAAAAAAGCCTTGCCCCCGCGGGTCTCCTCCCTGCATACCCCCCACCCCCGCGGGCTTCCCAAGCTTAAACACACCAGCCCTGGCGAGGGTTCGTCAGATTTAGTTTTTAAAAACACAATTCAGCACTCTATTTAGGCCATTCCAAAATAAAAGCTCAAGCCCTAAGAACAAAAATCACCTCCAAACTCCATCTTGATCATCTCCAAAGCTTCAATCGACTAGAATTTCAATCACAAACGAATCATTCATCTTGGAACATCAACAACATCCCCCAATCTAACATCATTGAAAAACAAATCAAGGTATACAAGTTCACTTCTTCATTTGGGACGAATTTTGGGTGACAATTTGGGTTATCTGTTTTGGATTTCTGAGTTGCTATTAAAGATTGGTGTGCTTGTTATATATATCTTGCCTGAGTTGGTTGTGTGAGACAAAATTGGGGGAAAGCATAGAAGTAAACATCACCACCATCAACCTCAATTGGTATTGCACACCAACTGTTCGACAAAAGGCTACAACCAAATTTCTTAAGGAATTCTTTGATTTTGAGCAAGTAAGACAACATTCCACCACGAGCACCTAAAAGACAGAAGGGTGAGTGATCGTCCACCCCTGCTAGAACATTTGATCGAAGGAAATTTTGGAGTGAGGCCGCCGCCGACAGATTTGATTATTTGGCGGGAAAGAAGCTAACCCCAGAGCGTGGCCTCCGGTCCGATGTGTTGGATGGTGATATGTCAACACAGATTCTAGAGCAGAGCTAGGACACTTTCACGGATCAGCCCGACGCGGCAGTGGTGGTCGTAGTGAAAGAGTTCTATGCGAACGCAGAGGACATATCCCCGTTTAAAGCGTTCGTCCGGGGAAAATTGGTTGACTTCAGTGCCAAGGAGATCAATGATTTCTACAACCTTCAATCGTCAGCAATTTGTCAGTATGCTGAGTTCAGAGATAGGGGGCCTGATTACGATCAAATCCTTACAGAGATATGCAAGCCTGACACAGTGTGGATAAAAGGCAAGAAAGGGGGCACATTGATCATGAGCTCAAGCTTACTCTACTCATGACTGTCCAATGTCTAGTTCCCTTAGGCTTTTCAATGTCACCCAATTAGAGCTTTCTACCAACGACTCCCAAACCATATGGCTTTAGGGCACTTGGTGTAAAGACATCCCCTAGGGCGTACTTACTTGAGTAACAAAGGCCACAGAACTAAACTAGTCACAGTGTTTATTCATATATATTTTTTTCTTTCTCATATTTTTTCCTTCTTTTGTTTCTTTTTTTATAGATAGCTCCCATATCTTCCCCCAAACTTAGGTCTCTGCCTCATCCTAGCCTTCATCACTAGTTCACTGAATTTCTTTCATTAAACCCTCAATTTCCCTCAAGAAGTCAATTATGTATATATTCCAACTAAGTTAGTCTACATGGTCATCCTATTGTGCTATCTGGTTGCATCAGTTTCAAACAGGCAAAGATTTACGTTATGGTCTGAAATTACATCTATGCTTTAGTTATCATTACCGTTCAATGTCTATGCAATTCCAGTCTCATCACAAGCTAAGATAACTTTATACTCACTCACATGCTAGAATCATACAACATGAATAAACTATGTGCGAAGATGTACAAATAACAACTAAACTAACTAAACAAATCTTTTTGTGGTTTTCTGATTATTATTTTTTTTTTAAAATTCAAATATATGCAATTAAATGAACTACTATGCAACTAAACAAAAACTATTATGCAACTACTATATGATATGATGCACACTACCCCCAAACTTAGAATACATGATGTCCTCATTGTGAATGGAATAAGAATTAAAGTATCGAGGACTACCCTGAACAGCTACGGGTTAGGTTCGACCACCTCAACATCCGAATCTGAAGGTGGGTAAGCTGGGAGTGGCTAAGGAGTCGGGAACTGGAACGGCTCAGCAGACTTGTTTAGCTGTGCAAACACCTCGGCTACTGTAGCATTAAAACTATTCTGAGTATCAAACATGTGGTTTTGTCTTACCGCTAACCAGTCGGCCTTTTTATCCTCTATTTTGCTCCGTTCATCCAACTATCGCTGAAGAGTTTGAAACTAGGACCTAAACATGAACTTCGTCGTACGTGATGTGCTCGACGTAGTAGCATCCGCATCCTCAAGTAGTATATCCTCTGCAAATTCTTCATAATCTACATCCTCTGCTTCTTCATAATCCGCATCCGCTGCTTCTTCCTCCTCCTCATCCGAGTCTGAAGGAAATATAAAACCGAGTCCCCTTGGATGTGATGTACCCCCTTTCCACACTGAATACCTGGCAATTAACCTACTATCTAGTAATTGCAGTGGTTGTTGTACCGGCTCCTCGGCTTCCCACCTAACACCAGCGCGGTGGCACAACCCACAAATAAGGGACGGGTGTGGCAGTCCTCCCGGAATAGGCCCTCTCAAGCATTGGCGGATTGAAAAGTTTATGATTGCCCCTATGTTAATGGCGAAGTCCTTTATAATGGCGTACAACAGTGAAACTTTCTCTTTTGTGATTTCGCTAGTGTGCTGTGAGGGGAGAAGCTTGGCATATAGGAAGGCCTTGACGTAGAGGCTTAAATCCTTAGTTAAGAACAGTGTACCCCCTTTCTTGCCTTTTAGCCACACAGTTTCTGGCCTGCAAATTTCTGTCAGAATCTTTTCGTAATCTGGCCCACTATCTCGGAAAGTTGTGTACTGGCACACTACAGGCGCTCGTAGGTTGTAATAGTCATTGATAGCAGCAGCACTGAAGGACACCATCTTGCCCCTAACGAATGCTATAAATGGAACCTTATCTTCAGCGATCGCGTAAAATTCCTTAACCACCGCTACAACTGCAGCTTCGGGCTGATCAGTGAAGGTGTCCCATCCTTGTTCGTTGATTTGGTGCCCCATCTCACCATCAAATTCAATAGGGTGAAGGCCTCGTTCAAAGGTGAGTGCCTTGTTTGCTAAATAATCAAATCTGTCTGCTGCCAAGGCACTGATGAATTTCTTGCGGTTAAACTGTCTTGTGGGGGTGGCGGTTGATTTGTGTTCACTTTTGCTTGATTAGGTGGTGAATATTAGCAATTCTAAGTGCATATGGGTTAGGAGGATGAATTTATTGAGGAGATTCTTTGTATGAGTGTTTTTCTGAAGGTTAGGCTTCAGAGATTGTGTTTGGAATGGATAGGGGCCGACTGCAGTTGGAGTATTTTAAAAACTGAATTTTCGTAACCCCGCCGGGGAGACATTGGACAGAGAACTCGGCGCCGGGGTGCACTCTGGGCTCGCTGGGGCGGCATTTGGCAGAGTGTTTGCCATCGAGGCGGCATTTGTAGGCTTAAGAAGGCCCGCTGGGGCGGGCATGAAATTTTTTCTGCTCTCAAATTTTGTACTTGTTCTGCAGACTTGCCACTTGATTATATCCCCTCAATACGTTCTTACTTGGACCAATGAGCTCTAGCATGATTACCCTTTGTAATTCACCAATACCTGTACTGAATACAATAGTAATTGTCAGAACAAACACTATGGAGAAAAAGCTAATAACATGTTAAGCATAACGATGACTAACTAACAACTATGTACTGAAAACAAAAGTAAAGAATGGGTTGCCTCCCATAGAGCGCTTGATTTTAAGTCTTTCAGCCTGACTACTCCCTATTTTATACTGGCTCGGCGAGGTCGACCGAGGTCGCCTGGCGATCGAGGTCACCTCCCCAATAATGCTTTAGGCATTGTCCGTTAACTTTGAATGCTTTCGCTGGATCCCGGCCATATAGTTCAACGATGCCGTGTGGAAATACTATTTAGACGATGAATGAACCCGAACACCTGGATTTCAGTTTCCCGGGAAAGATTTTCAACCGGGAGTTGAATAATGGTACTGCTTGGCCCGATTCAAAATTTATGTCCAAGATTTTCTAATCGTGCCACCGTTTTACCTTTTCCTTGTACAATTTGGCATTCTCGTACGCCTGCAGGCAGAATTCATCTAACTCGTTGAGTTGCAGAAATATTTTCTCTCCCGCTGCTGTGAGATCAAAATTTAGTTTCTAGATGGCCTAATAAGCTTTATGCTCAAGTTCCACTGGGAGGTGACACGCTTTTTTGTAGACAAGCTGATATGGAGACATTTCAATCGGGGTCTTGTATGCAGTCCGATACGCCCATAGAGCGTCCTCCAATTTCAAAGACCAATCTTTTCGATTCGGGTTTACTATTTTCTCCAAAATTCTCTTCACCTCTCTATTAGATACCTCTTCTTGGCCACTCATCTAGGGATGATAGGCAGTGGCAATTCTATGATTTACCCCATACTTGGTCAATAGGGCTGTGAAATAATTGTTGCAGAAGTGACTTCCCTCATCACTGATGATTGCCCTTGGGGTGCCAAATCTTGTAAAGATATTTTTTTGCAAAAATTTCAAAACAACCTTAGCGTCATTCGTCGGTAGCGCTACAGCCTCAACCTACTTAGACACGTAGTCTACTGCCAACAAGATATACAAATTGCTGTATGATGGCGGAAAAGGTCCAATGAAATTGATCCCCCTCACATCAAAAACTTTCACTTCCAAGATCATGTTGAGTGGCATCTCATTCCGTTTGGAAATGTTGCCCACCCTTTGACATCGATCACAATTTTTCACACACTGATGTGCATCTTTGAACAAGGTGGGCCAGTAAAATCCTTCTTGTAGTATTTTGGCGGGCGTTCTTTCACTTCCATAGTGTCCCCCATATACCAATGTATGGCATGCCTGTAAGATACTTTCCGCTTCACTTTGTGGCACACACCGCCGAATCATTCTATCTGCACACTGTCGGAACAAAAACTGCTCATCCCACATATACCACTTCACATCATGTAAAAATTTCTTCTTTTGTTGGCGTGTCAAATCTGAAAGGAGAATATTACTCACCAAATAATTGGCAAAATTCGCATACTACAGGAATTTTCCGTGAATCACAAACAACTTCTCATCTGGAAAAAATTCATTAATTAGCACTCTGTCTGTCTTGTCTTGATCCGTATTCTCCAATCTTGAAAGGTGGTCAGCCACCTGATTTTCTGTCCCCTTCCTATCTTTGATTTCTAAGTAGAATTCTTGAAGGAGAAAGATCCAGCGAATCAGTCTAGGCTTTGCATCTCTCTTTGCAACCAAGTACCGTATAGCCGAATGATCGGTGTACACCACCACCTTAGTTCCAACTAGATACTAGCAAAATTTATCGAAAGCGTACACAACCACAAGTAGTTCCTTCTCGGTGGTTGTGTAATTCAATTGCACATCTGTCAACGTTTTTCTTGCATAGTAGATTTCATGAAAAACTTTATCTCGGCGTTGTCCCAAAACAGCCCCTACCGCATAATCACTAGCATCACACATCAATTTGAATGGCATAGTCCAGTCCGGTGCTACGATCATAGGTGATATAGTTAATTTCTTCTTTAACTGCTCAAAAGTCGATAAACATTCTTCATCAAATCTGAAAGGTACATCTTTCTCCAACAAACTGCATAAAGGTTTTGTGATTTTGGAGAAATTCTTAATGAACCGGCGATAGAATTCGGCATGGCTGAGAAAACTATGAATACCTTTCACTGAGGTTGGCGATGGCAAATTGTCTATTGTTTCTAATTTTGCCCGGTCAACTTCTAACCCCTTTTTCGAGACTTTATGTCCAAGTATGATTCCCTCTTGAACCATAAAATGATAATTTTCCCAATTGAGCACCAGATTAGTTTCTACTCATCTTTTAAGTAGCATGACCAGATTCTCTAAGCAGTTGTCAAAGGAATTCCCGAACACTGAAAATTCATCCATGAATACCTCGACATTGCTTTCCACCATATCTGAAAATATTGACATCATGCATCTCTAAAAAGTTACCGGTGAGTTACACAGTCCAAATGACACCCTTCTAAAGGTAAAGGTGCCATATGGGCATGTGAACGTTGTCTTCTCTTGGTCCTCTGGTGCAATTACAATCTGATTGTACCCCGAATAACCATCCAGTAAACTGTAGTATTCATGTCCCGCTAATTTATCTAACATCTGATCAATAAACGGCAAGGGGAAATGATCCTTTCGGGTTGCCTTATTAAGTTTCCTGTAATCCATGCACCCTCCAACCGGTCACTGTCCTTGTCGGTATCAACTCATTGTTGTCATTATTACTACGGTTATACCACCCTTTTTTGGGACACACTGTACTGGACTCACCCATGAACTATCAAAAATAGGGTAAATTATTCCAGCATCGAGCCATTTCAAAATTTCTTTCTTCACTACCTCTTTCATAATCGGATTGAGCCTCCGCTGTTGTTCCACTGTAGGCTTACCAACCTCTTCCATCAATATCTTGTGCATGCAGAATGAAGGGCTTATTCCCATGATGTCGACAATGGTCCATCCAATAGCAGATGCAATAATAATAGATAAAGTAGATGAATTACCCAAAAATGCATACCTGAGATGTTGAGGTAAAGGCTTGAGTTCAAGTGAAGGTGGTTTCTCTATAGATGGGTTCATCCGAACTGATGAAGTTCCTGCAACTTTCAACGGCTCAAATGGTATTTTGAATCTACTCATTCTAGGTTGTGCATCTAACATATGCAGATACTCAATCAATTTTGGATCGTCGCTCTCACAATCCCCTACAATGTCATCTCTAAAAGATCGGTACTCAGTACGCGACCCTGTTTGTCCCCCATAACTTTCTCAATCACATCCATGCGATAACACTCCTCATCCTCCTTGGGGAAGTTCATGGCTTTGAACACATGAACTTTGAACACATTGAAGGTTACCTCTTGGTCTTGAACCCTCATAGTTAACTCACCTTTTTGAACATCGATGAGAGTTCTACCGGTTGCCAAAAATGGTCGCCCAAGTATTATCGAAATATCTTTATCCTCTTCATAATCCAAGATGATGAAATCAGCTGGGAATATAAATTTGTCAACTTTTACTAGAATGTCTTGAACAATTCCCTTTGGATATGTCACTGATCTGTCCGCAAGCTGTAAAGAAATGCTCGTTGGTCTAGGTACCGGTAGACCCAACTGAGTGTATACTGATAACAGAATGAGATTTATGCTTGCACTTAAGTCACACAAACATTTGTTGAAGGACAAGCTACCTATCGTGCAAGGGATGGTGAAACTGCCCGGATCTTTCAATTTGGGTGGAAGCTTCTTTTGCAATATAGTGCTACATTCCTCGGTTAACGCCACGGTCTCAAAATCATCTAGCTTCTTTTTCTTAGAAAAGATATCCTTCATGAATTTGGCGTAGCTAGGCATCTTCACTAATGCTTCCACAAACGGAATGTTGATATGTAACTTTTTGAACACTTCCAGAAACTTAGTAAACTGCTTTTCTAACTTCTGCTTCTGGATCCGTTGTTGAAAGGGTGGTGGTGGGTAAACTATTGGTGCAACAACTACCTGCTCCTTCACCACTAGTTCTTTTTCTACCTTCTTGTTGCCTATTTTATTAACAACAATTAAACACGCAAGTATACGTGTTCGTTGTAACATTTAGCAAGCAAAGATATCGTTCCCACGAGGAAATAGATTAATATTACCAAATATCAATTTCAATTCAATTAATCTTAAATTAAACTACGAATAATGATTGTGATTTTGAGAATTCTAATTAACAACTAAAATAAAATGTCACAAGAATGAATGCAGATGGAATAGGTTAAGATCACAACTTCCCTTAGTATTTCTTTTAAACCAATACACTCCTCATCTAATTATTTAATCACTATGAATCGCTAACCAAGAATTCTTTATAATATTCAAGTACTTCTTCCGAAGACACGTAAATGAATCCTTATACATCCAGCAATTACGCAACAGATTTACAAGGAACACCCTAACTAATTAATCCACTATATTCCTATTTGAATTAAGATAATTGGGGTTTTCAAGCATAGATTCTTTCAATGGTTGCAAAAGACATATAGATATATTCCTATCCTATATGCTAAACATATTAACCTTATTCAGATTATATGAACAGATGTTATCATATCTAGATCTAACTCATACTCCATTTTCCAATTTCGTATGAATTATCCCGGTAATTGTTGATCAGGTAATTAATCAATAAACACAAGATATGATAAACGATTCAAGAATAATTAACTTAAATCAAATAAGGAGCATCAATTCAAATTACATCCTAAGTTCCGTTGCGATCTTAATAAAAAGTTAGTTCATAATGACAAATGAAAACATCATCCAAATTAATATTCCAAACATCCCAAAGATTACAAAATTAAAGATAGAAGAAAGGGATAGAAGAAACTATTAGGCCGCTCCAAATCTCTAACTTGATCTTCAACCTTTTGTAGATCTCCTTCGTGTTCTCCTTTAATCTATCTCTGCAAATCCTTGTCATCCGAAATTCCACGATACGTCTTTTCTGACGTCTTCTTCCTTTTGTATTGGCCCAAACCCTCCTCCAGATTCCTTTTTTCTTCAAAATCAACTTAGCAGCAAAATAACCCACATTGGGCGTGGCCTAGCGCACTATGCGCTAGGTTTAGTGCAATCCAAGCGCACTAGGTGCTAGGCCAGGACCAAGTAATTATATAAATGACATTAAGCCTATTTTTGACTTCTTTTTAATTCTTTTCTCTTCTAAAATGACATATTTGCCCTTCTAGCTCCACCTATAAGAAATAAACTCAAAAACAAATAAATAAATCCTAAAAACACTTAAAGATAACAATAAGTAAGCTTAAACAATGTCTAATTCGTAGGTATGACACCTACTCATCACTTCTCCCCCTCAACTGTTTCCTCCACATTTTCCTTAACATTCTTCTCCGTAGTCGGATTTTTTGCATTTTGCTCAACTAACTGTTTTCTGCTCTGAAGTGTGATACCTTGGCATTGCTCTTGGCCTCTCCTAGGATTTTTTTCGGTGTCGCTCGACAAGGTTCCTTGAGGTCTGTTGTTTAAAGCACTTGCAATCTGTCCCATTTGAGTTTCTAGATTTTTAATTGCAGTCGCCTGAGTTTTCATTGCAGCCTCATTACCTGTTATGTATTTCATAAGTAGCTCCTCTAAATTTGTCTTCTTCTCATGTTGCGGAGCTGACTGTTGATGCTGATTTTGAAAACCGGGGGGGTTTGATGGTCGTGGAGCTTGCTGCTGATTCGGATTCTGGTTGTTGCTCCATGAAAAATTGGGATGGTTCCTTGCCCCCGAATTGTATGTGTTCTGATACGTGTTTGGTGGTCAATTATAACTACCCATAAACTGTACTACTACCGGATTAATTGCACAATATTCCGTTAGATGCTCCCCTACACATAACTCACACACAACTGATACTTGTTGCATATTCCCTCCTGAGATTGCATCCATCTTCTTTGATAAGGCTGTTATTTGACCTGATAGAGCTATTACTGAATCCACTTCCAAAATCCCTGCTACCTTGGGTTGTGTCATTCTATCAGTCGGCCACTGATAGTTGTTTGCTGCCATTATTTCTATTAATTCATAAGCTTCCTCAAACTTCTTTGCCATGAAAGCTCCCCCTAATGCTGCATCAATGCTAGTCCGGGTATAATCGCCTAACCCATTATAGAAGGTATTCATCTGCATCCACTTAGGTAGTCCATGGTGGGGACATTTTCTCAACAACTCTTTATACCTTTCCCAGACTTTATATAATGATTCACTCTGCTGTTATGAAAATGTAGAAATCTCAATTCTCAATATGGCTGTTTTTGCTAGCAGGAAGAATTTAGCTAGAAATTTATGTGCCAAACCATTCCATGTGGTAATTGACCCCGATGATAGAGAATGGAGCCAACTCTTCACTTTGTCCCTGAGAGTGAACGGGAATAGCCTCAGTCTAATAGCATCATCCGTCACACCATTGCACTTGAAAGTATCAAAAATTTCAATAAAGCTAACAATGTGATCATTCTGGTCGTCATTCGGTACACCCCCAAACTGACAAGTATTCTGCACCATTTGTATAGTACCAGGCTTGATCTCAAAATTGTTAGCATTAATAGCAGGCCTGGTAATACTTGACTGAATTTCTGTTACCCGCGGCGTGGCATAGTCCTGCAGTGCTTTCTGTTCTTCTTCAGCCATGTTCGGTGTTTCAAATGTTTCTCGAGTTTTCTCAATCCACTTACTCAACCTCTAAAACCGTTTGTCGATATCTTCCTCGTAAGGTAATAATTCAGGCTTCTTTGGTCAAGTTTGCATGCACTACTCAAGGGTTCCTGAAACAATGAATAAAACAAAAATAAAAAAAAACAATGTTTAACTAAAACTGATTTAATTAAACTAATATTAAAAGTAATAAACACAGTTAGTCCCCGGCAACGGTGCCAAAAACTTGTTGGGTAAAATTTAACTACGCACAACACGCAAGTATACGTGGTCCACAAGTAATAAAGTGATGAGTCGAGTATCGTTCCCACGGAGAAATTAACTGAATTTTATCCTAATAATTATCACTTTATATTATCTCAATTTTATTAAACTAATGATCAAATATGTGAAACTTATGAAAACTACTAATGAATTCAAAACAAACTAACTATCCCACGCTTTTAATTAGGTATTGGAGATTTAAGTCTACAATTTCACTTTATGCTTCACTTAGAATGACACACTTCCTTTTAATTCAAATAAACTATCCCACCTTGTAAATCAAGAACACGCTGGTAGATATAACCATCCCTCAATGAATTATACCCATATCCACTTAAATCCACATGTTAGGTCTTGTTAATGAACTTCACTAATGAAAATGTGAGCTTTGGTTGTGAATCTTGACATGTTATTGTGAGTTTCGTATTCTGAACATTTTGGACATATGTGATAGCACACTTGGACTCTCTCATGTATCATACATGTATATATACCATGACTACATATCATGAAACCAAGTTTAGCGTAAACGAAGTATGTTTTCAAACTAATAATCGTGATAGTTACATGTATGAAGTATGAATATTCATGAACATGCCCAGTATGAGTTATATGAATACTTTATGTGTTTAAAGAACTAGCATGATAAACTTTGTGATGTTCATGACCTTGAGTGGCCTTAAATTGTTGGAATGTTGACTTAGAACCTATATCATGTAAATTGAACGTGAAAAGGTTAAACGAGCATGAAAGTATCCTTTAATGTGTATACATGCTATGTAGGACCATATGTTAATACTTGAATCCGATTTCGACGGTTAATAGAGTATATTTGCTTTGTTATGGTCTTATATGTTAGTAATGATAAATGAGAATGATTGTTATGTAAAAAGTAACATACGTAGTAAATATAAATTGTTTATAATTGCATTAACTGAGTATGATGTTGTATGCTATGTGATGCATGAAAACTGTTAGAATTGCTGAGCTGTCGATCTCACTCTTGCAAATAACCACTTTTGCAGGTTAAGGACTTACGATAAAGACTTCGTGCTTCTTGATTGATAAAGATAGATAGTATCGCAATGAAGAATACTGTTTAGATTATTACTTGAACCACGTTTAGGTTCTAGGAGTGTGCTTGATATATACTTACGATGTTTAATACTTGTTACATTGTAAGGATGTATTAGTTAATACATAGAGGATATCGAGTTGAGTTGTAAACCTTTATACGGTAATTTGAATATAGTGAATCATATTATATAGTTGATTCAAGAATTGTAATTGATTCAAAGTTATGGAATCAATAAGAAGAATTTATTCAAAGGATATTGAAAAGTCTAAATTATTCCGCATTTTAGTAACATTGAATATGATGTAAAGACGAGATCTTGGAGATGAATAGAATTTATATTCTAAATTATGATAAAGCAAGTTGTATTCTTTTACTAATGATTAAAAGATGTAATAGTTTCACGCTAGTAGTATCGTGACTGCACCGAATCCGAGATTTCGAAGGAACCTGGATTTGGGGGCGTCACATCTACTATGGTTTATGCTTAATTAATAAATTGCTTGATCACCAATTCCTTGACAACCCATATGAACTCGAGAGATGGATTATCCTCCTTCAAAGCTTACGTTTTCGTTAGAAATGTCCACTAACGAACTTCGATATGCTCATGTTATACAATGAAACATATATACACAAGTCAACATGCATTTCATGCATTCTTAAACCATAATAATGTGTCTCAAAAGTCAGAATGTTAACATGACTCATATACGCCAAAATTCGTTTATAAAACCTTAAGTTTATTTTCAAACTATAAGCTTTTTCATCAAGTTTGTATCTATCATGGTTATACATGCTCGTACCACGTCTACGTACATATATATGTATGTTACTCATGCTCTTATAATTGCCTAATGTGGTACTACATGATGACATTCAACAGGCTGCTTAACAGATAGACAAAACTGGTTCCAGGACCCTGCGCAGCTGCGCTGAGCCCAGTTATTAACCCGGCGCAGCTGCGCCGGTGTCCGACCAGTCCAGGAATTGTTCTGCTTCGGCAGAAACCAGCCCAAACTCAGAATTTTCCATAGCAAATCGATTCTGAGCAACTATATAATATTTCTAACATGTATATAAGTCCATATAACAACTAAGTAGACATTCCTCAACTCAATTATCATTTATCTCCACCTAATCAAGGATTTGAAATTCAAGAATAGAAAAGTTTGACAGAAACGAAATGAAGAATAAGAAGCAAATCGTATACCTTTGCTATATGAAGATGAACTTGCTGAATTAGAAATCTCTCCCTCTGTGACTCTCTTGCTAACAACTCACAACACTCTCCATTTTTCACTTAGCAAAATTCTCAGCAAATCAATTTAGAAGGAGATGGCTTGTATTTTATAGAGAAATCATTAAACAGACAATGCATATATTCATCAAATTAAACCAATAGGAATGCTAGTTTGTACAATGGGTAAGAGGGAGTGGTTGAGAGTTGTTGAAATCTACTATTGGAGCCACTTCCCTTCTCATTAAGGTTTGCAAGATTGCTGAGTTTGAGGAAGAGTAGGCTAGCCTTGTAGCCATTCACGTGAAGAATGAAATGAGGGGGACTCTTATATTGGGACAAGGCAAAATAAACTTAGCCTTGCAAGTGTGAAGTGAAATAATATCATATACTACACATAACATACTTAAGTCATTTCATTTTAGATCATACAAATCACACTCCAATTGCTATATTAATTAAGTCATATGTACATATACACAAACACATACGTACACCCACACATTGTCACATACCCTTAATATATCCAGTCATCACATATTGCTACATATACATTATTTATATAACTCATCAACCATAATATATAGTTTCTTATATAATATAATCACATTAAAGTGTTACGTTACACTTTATATAACATATGCGTAACTACTATATGTTATGTTTTTAATTATCATTCCCTTTGCACATATCATCTAGTTGAGTGTTTACAAATTATTATACTCAATGGCAATTAATTAATAAAATATTTATTAATTCATCCCTCATGAAATTATTAATCTCCATAAGAATTAATTAACATTTATATTATAAATATAAATCTTATTATATTTATAAATCATTTACTCATTAATCAACATATTATCAAATAATTACTTGATAATAGTATTTTGTCCATAACAATAATTAATATTACAAGACAATATATCTCATTCCTCATCAATACAATTCCGATTATATTTATAATCAATTTCCTTATTATCATACTATCACTAACCATAATAATAAATCAACATACTATTATAATAATAATTAACAATCAATATAGATTAGTTATTTAATTAATAATTCCTTCATCCTTGAATTAATTAATCGTCGGATATATTATCGTGTCACACAAGGCATTTCACACAAGCATACATCGAGCTTAGTATCATTCTCAACACTTATTTATTTCCACCACACTTATTATTCTTTTAATATAATATTTGTGTGACTCAAGAACTTAAATGCTAAATTATCTCAATTAATTATACTTATAATAAGTACAACCTTTACGCTTATAGTAATTAATATATATACTCTATTAATTATTCAAATAATAATATTCATGATCAAATAATAACTTAAGTTATTTAATATATTAAAATAACTTAGTTTCCTTTCATTAATTAAACTCCCTTGAAAATACATTAGAAATTATGTATTTAGCCATAACATAAAATATTATGTTTTCTCCAAATAAGCACATTCATTATTAGAAAATAATTTACTTATTGTCTCAAGATATTATAATTAATATAATATCTATTAGAAATAATCACATGTACGGCACATATACATTATATATAGAAAATAGGTAATAAGTTTATTTTCTATTATAATAATTTATTTCCATCAATTTATTTACATATAGCAAATATCTTTCAATATATTTACCATATAATTAATCATACATTTTACCTTATACAAAGGCAGATAAGGTCATGTTATAACAGTCTCCCATTTATTAAAATAATTCATTATTATAAATTATTTCAATATTCTTTATTAGAAATATATAATAATTATTTCTCTTTCTTTTTATAAATTATCCCCAAAATAATTTCTTCAAATATTAAATATTCATTTAAAGATATAATAATTTTCATCTCCCTTTAATAACGTATATATATTTAACGTTATTAGACTTTCTCACATATTACCATTCTAAGTAATATATATAAGTATCAACTATAATCACGTATCGACACATATATCAATTCACTCCTTTACTTAAGTAAATTAAACCCTATACTATATTACCATAGTTAATTAAGGTTCAATACTCATATTATATTATTCCATAACATAACTCTCAACTACCAATTAACCAATATTTATTCTTATTAGTCAATTCTCTTAATTAACTCATGCCTCACTATCCAAACCCATCCACGGATAGCTTAAGTACTATCAATAACCTATATCACAAGCATACTAGGTAATAGTATACGTACACAAGAAAATGGTGATTATACATTATAGATATCTAATGTCACCAATTTACTATGATAAAATATTTCTATAAATTATTTAATATAGATAAAAATTTTATCCACTTCTTTTATCTCAACTGAATCGTCTCTACGATAATTAACGATATATATTTATTAATCACCTAAATGTTTTTATTCGAACCCATTTCACACTTAAGAATTTTATTTATTAAATCCTTATTTAATAATTTCTGAAAATTCGGGTTCTTACAATAGACAAATCTGGAATTAGTCTCACTGAATTAATATCGAAGCATTTCAATTCTCGTTAAACACAAAAGATCCATCGTAGACTTAAAAAGTAATTTAGTACATGACAAATGAATAAGAAACTGAAATCCACAATGATACTAGCATTCTGAATACAAAGATGAAGATTGAGAATAAAAACTGTAAATGGAACTGCTACTCTTCTTCAATCTCCTTTGCGTTCTTCGTGCTCAAAATCCTTGCTTCAATCCTCCAAATGTGATCCACGAGTTAGGGTTCTGTTAAGGATAATGATAATGTCCTCTCTGCCCCTCTATTTGCCTTTAATACTCCTCTAAACGTGTTCCAAATCCATCAGCTAAAGATCTCCAGAGTCAGAACCGAACAAGGAAACTCCACCTTCACAGCCACGTAGCCCGCTCCAGAGGGTAATTAATATTGAAGAACGCCCGCCCTGGCGGGTGTACCAAATCTAGCAACTTGTGACCCCCCGCCCCGATGGGTAAATTAGCTTATAAACGCCCGCCCCGGCGGGTGTGCTAGCTGAAAATTTCCTCCAATTTGCCGTTGAACCCTGTTGTTTCCTTCAAACCAAATCCTGCAATTCAATCCATAGAAATCGAGTAAAACAATACAAAAACATCTTAAAGTAGCACCGAGTTAAGGTCGAAAGGTACCCGATTCGTAGGTATAAATCCACTCATCAATGGTCGGGTACCCCCCTCTCCTTAACCCTTACATTTATATATATTTTTTTATTTTTCGAGCATGTTTATCCCATGTGCCAAATTTAGAAAGTTTTAGATTTGGGCCAAAGGCTTTTGGGCTTGGGCTTGGCTAGCTTCATAATGGACTTGAGTTGGCTTGGTCATTGGTTTAATTATTCATGTGGCTTGGTTAGTTCTAAGTGGCCCAAAGCTTACTTTGTTTTCCTTAGTCCATTTCTTTTTTTATCAATTCTTTTCTTTTTATTTTTACTTGTAACTAAATGTTTGAATTCCTTCCATGTAAAATTCTATATTTTTTTTATTTGTATGAATATAATTCATACATAATTGTAATTCACATTCAAAAATTGAAATTTGAGTTTTATCGAATAATTCTCATTTCATTTCTTTATGTACAAAATTTTTCGGCTATTATAGTAATTCCCACAATGAGCATAGTTTCGATTGTGAAAGTTGTTATCTAATAATTATATATGTAAATTTGGGCCTTAAAACAGTATCGAGGGTTCCATGCCGAGAGAATCAGATTTAAGGCCTCGTAATAGTGAAGATTGTGGTTGCGAGTGTTCGAGGTTATTAAAATAGCTTTCATGCCCACGAGTAACCCCGACTACATTTTGATGCTTGATTTTATCTGTTTATCATCGACAAATGATTTTTGAACAAAACGATAAAGATCCTTTAAAACCAAATCAATTCGGGTCATTAGAACAAACTTTAAGCTAAAATTGAAAGTAACGAAAAACCTCGATTCCTATTTGGCGAAGGGTTTGAAAATCATGTTTTCCAAAACATCACCCTTAAAAGGTTTTTATCAAAATCAAAACTGAAATGAACTTTTCTTCAAATCAAATATTTCGTGCATAGTCTCAAAGAGATTCAAAATTGCTTTCAAAATAACACTACAATTTCGACTAAAAACTAGGTGGCGGCATCCTAGAGTTTCTCCCAAATCACACACACACATGCGAACGCGCACACACTTAATTTTAGGAAAATATTAAGAAGCGATAACCGTGTTTTCATGTAAGTCGGGAGTGCCTAACACCTTCTCTTCACTTAAGCAAACCCCTGAACCATACGAATCTCGATTTTAGACCAAATTTACGTAGTCACATATTGGGTCATATTGCGAAAATCCTGAAAATTCGAATGAGTTGGTACATCCACTTGAATCTTATACCAACTGGTAACTCTGATTAATTGGTCCATCATTAAAATCAACATTTCAAAACTCTGTCAGCATTTATGTTGATTTTTCCTAAAACTCACTCTTAAAATAAAATAATTAAAAAGATAGAAAAATTTTAAAAAAGGAAGCGCGTTTAGGAAGAAAAATTTTCCCCAACGTCAACATTTACTGCAGAACAAATAATATTTTCTCTGTTTCAAATTATAAGATAAATATTGATTTTTGAAAAATAAATTTTAAATACTTTAAATTTTAAAATTGAGACAAAATCATTTAATTTATGTCAATATAATTGTGAATACCATAAACTACATAAAAATTACTAGTTATAAGATTTATTGTTTTTGAAAACTTAAATGAATCACAATTTAATTTTTGAACCAAGGGAGTATATCAACAAATAATCCCTATATTGCTACTCTTTTTATTGCAAGTTTATAGGTTCAAGTTCATTCCTCAGCAAAATCAGAATCAACATAGAAGGTAAATTTATCCTAATTCCCCTTTAGTTCCCCCTAGGCCCGTAAGATTAAAATGTCTTTTTAAAATTTCAAAATTGTAATATTAAAGGTTCTCAAAAAAACTATTAACTACCCTCTGCTTTCAAAAATTAGAGATACATTTTCTTTTTCCGTTCCAAATTAGAGTTTTTATTTCTTAAAATATATTTCGATTTTTAAACTATATGATTATATACTCATTGTCCCTCAAAAACTGATTTAGTTTTATATTTTTCAAATTGATCAATTTTACAATTAACAATTAAGCATATTTATTTGTCTTTTCAAAAAAATTAAGGTAGTTGTTAATATTATAAATTTGTATAACAAGAAAATAGTACAAATTTTTATTATAAAAATGATCAATTTGATTGAAAGAGAAACTAACCAGTTTTTTTGCGAGACAGTCGGACAAAGACGTACTGGGCTACTGAGAAACAAACATTAAGAATACATTTGCAAGAAGAAAAAAAAATCTTAAAAATCATCGTTTTAAAAATGCATTTCTAATTTTGAAGAAAATAAATGATTTCTTGTAATGCAACTAAACTCACTTGTACAAGACTGCCCTACTAGCAAGAGCTTCACAACCTGCTTCAGAAACGGCTCCACAGCTGAGCTTCCTCTTGCATTAACTAATGGGGAGTCTGGGTTCAACCCACTAAATGAATCACCCAAAATGCCCAAGAGTATTTCAACGGAAACACAATCCATTTGGTCCATAAACTCATAGTTTGGTTTCAATTTAGTCTAGGTCGCTTTGCCTTGATGCAAGCATAACAGGACATAATAACCAACAATGAATTCAAAGACAATAGTGCCTTCAAGTTCAAACATACATCTGTATCTAAGTAATAATACCAGGAAGCACAAGTACTCAGCTAATAAGGGTAATTCAGTGATAATCTCTCGTACATCAAATTTAAAGTTTCAAAATTACCATAAATAACTTTTAACTATTTGCTAAGAATAAGTAAAAGGAAAAGGAAAAGTAAAAGTAAAAGAAAAAGAAAGAACCCAATCACCACAATTCAAGAATCATACGCAACGAAGTTCTGCAGAAGAAGTTTCAATGCAGAACACCCTCGGAGTATCATAACTTGACAAGCAACTTACACCAGGACACTTGACCCCTAGCTAGACCCACACAAAACCGACTCTCAAAATAACATACCCTTGACATGAATGAATGCAGGACCACAAGTTTTGACCAAATGAGACAGACTCCAATAACAGATTGAACAGACCAACCTAACCGCACCATTCCTACCCTTTCATTCCAATCCTCTGGAAATTACCGAATTGAACATGCCAAGAGGTTGGTAGCAGTTGAAGCCTGAACTTTCTAACCTCATCAAACTGAAAGGGTAATAATGTACGAGGCAGACGTCATCCGCTTAAGTTGCAGAACTAGGTTCCTCAACCTTATTTGAATCTGCCTTTTTAGGCTCCTCATCAGATTCCTTCTCCTCCTTGGCTGAAACAGGAGCCTCTGCTTTCTTTTCCTCTTTCTTGTCTTCTACACTCAACTTGTCAATCAGCTTTGCAGCAGCAGCAGCTGTCCCCTCATTTTCCTCTTTCTTCACTTGGGATTCAGCAACCTCTTGGAATGTTTCCATGAAGCTTTTGCAATCTGAAAGGAGAAGAATGTTATTAAAAAAAATTAAAAAAATGGTCCCAATATGTGTTGATCTATGAAAAGACAACATAGTCAGTGTTGTAATTTTATAACAATTTTAGATTTGCAATTAAGAAGTCATGGAAATCTGAAAATTGGAGGAAACAAAAAGGTTGGAGAGAGTTAAAAAAAGGAAGAACAATGTCCCAACTAGAACTTCTGGTGGACGCACCCAAAAAGTATTTCAATGTTAGTCGTTGATTGTTCAGGATGGCACACACCTTAGCAGCTCTGACCCAAGTTATCTTAGAAACTTAACCCATCTTTTGAGCCATCAGCCATAGTGACCCATGGGCATACCCATCAATTAAAACAAGAAGACTGCATCAATCGACTCTATCGCGATTATCCCGACTGCTTCAATCGACTCCATTGCGACATCAATCGACTCCATCGCGACATTGTGACTGCTACTTCACGATTTCTTTGGTCTCCATTGACTCCATCGCGACTGCTTTGGGCTCCATCGACTGCATCGCTGCTCCTTTGACTGTGACTCCATCGCTTCTCCTTCTTTGACACCCATCACAGCTTCTCTGGGCTCTCCATCGCAGTTCCTTCTTTGACCCCATCGCAGCTGAACTTCTTCATCTCCCCATCGCAGTTGAACTTCACAGGTTTTTTTTCTCTCCTCAAATTTGTTTCATTTTTTTGTGTTTTTTTCTCTCGTTTCCTCATTCTTGTGACTACCGACTTGTGAGTCAAGAAGCTTCCTAAGCTTTAAACTTATCCTAATGTTTATGTTCCAACTATGCATGTTAAGAGTTAGACTTTAGACTTGAGAGGATATTATATCCTTGTTGGCTTGCCAATACATAAAGCTTGATTAAATAAGTTAGGCAAGTACACTAAATTATGTAAATTGTGATTATAGCTTATACTTAAAAAAATTGTGAATTGTTATTACTGATTATACTTTAAATATTTTTTGTAAACTGTGATTATATTTTAAAGCTTTGTGGATTGTGATTAGTTGATTATACTTTAAATATGTTTTGTGAATACTGAATTGTGATTATACTTTAAATATGTTATGTGAATTGTGATTATACTCTAAAGTTTAGACGGTATAAAATTAAGAGATGATTCGACTTTAATAAGCTATATTTATTGTTTACTTTTTTTTTGGAACAATTTACAAAGTGTAAACATTATCTATTAATTTAAGTGAATGGTTACTACTTGCTAAACTAGTAATATACTAATACATTCACAAGTAAAAATAAAAATATGTCAATCATCTCTTATATCTTTTGTTTGAGTGTATTGTGTAGAAACTAGAAAACAAAATGGCAATAAGTTTGGGGGCCGATAGTTATGATATAACTAAGGACCCTAAAAGAAAAGCTAAATCGAACGATTCGGGTTGGAAATATGAATATTGGTCGGATATAAGTAATAAGGATGTCGTGCAATGTATACTTTGCGGGAAGAAATGTCATTCGGTCATCAAGAGGCTCAAGCAACATCTAGCTAGAAATTTAGAAATGTAGCGAAGTGTCCTAAAACATCAACAAAAATTATGAGGGAGATGCAAGCGGTTTTGAATAATAAAAAGAGAAACAAGCCAGTTGAGCTAGATGATGATAATGATGGCGTAGAAGTGCAAGAAGAAAAATCATCTGCTCCTCCAAGCATAGCTTCCAATGCTTCCTCTAACACTATCCCAAGTTCTAGGACCGCTTCCAAAAGGAAGAAAGCTACTTTTCAATTCCAAAAGCTCTGACAAAGACGGTTGAAGCACTGCTAAGGAAGACTCCCGAAGAAGTTGTAGATGAGAGACATAGCAAGCGTTTGAGCTAAACGACTATTGAAAATCGTTTGAGGACACCGGAGGAAAAGGAGAGTCCATGTGCACATTGTCAACTTTTTCTACAAGTTTAGCATACCATTCAATGCTGCAAATGCAAGGAGCTTCGAGGTAATGATTGAGTCCATAGGACAATATGGGTCGGTTTTAAAGCCTCCAACGTATCATGAAGGGTTCCTTTACTTGAGAAGGCAAATAAATAAACCGATGAGTTAAAGGCGAAACATGAAGTTTCTTGGAAGCAATATAACTGCACACTCATGTCAGATGGTAGGACAGATAGGGGTGAAAGCCACTTGTTGAATTTTCTTATTAATAGTCCGGAGGGAACTTACTTCATGGGTTCTGTTGATGCCTCCAGTCAGTCGCAAGATGCCACAATGTTAACAAATCTCCTTCATAGTAAGATTGAGAAAATTGGCTCCGAGTATGTTGTTTAGGTGATCACGGACAATGCCTCTAATTACAAGGCAGCGGGGCATATACTAATGGAGAGAAGGCCTACACTGTTTTGAACACCTTCCTAGACCTTAAGGCAAGAAGAATCACAACATTCATTTACAGGCATGGTTGTCTTCATGATGCGATGAGGGAAAAAACAAATGAGAGGGATCTTCTGAGACCCAAAATTACTAGATTTGCTACAACTTTTCTTACCTTACAGAGTTTGTACAAGCATAGAGATGCATTGAGGCATTTATTCATAAGCAAGGATTCGACAAAATCTAAGTTGTCGGCTACCGAAGCAAGAAAAAAAGTATGTGATACTGTAATCTCAACTACATTTTGGCATCATGTTGAGGATTACATTAGAGTGTCACAGCCACTTCTTGTAGCTTTGAGGATTGTTGATAGTGATGAGCAACCTACTATGCAGAAGTTTTCACTGCGATGGAGTGTGCCAAGAAAAAAAATCAAAGATTCTTTGATAACAAACAAAGACTCTACAAGAAGGTGATTAACAATGTTGAGTGGCGATAGGAAAGCCAAATGGAGCAAAAATCATATGGGGCTGCGTTGTTTCGTAACACGGGCAAGTACTTTGATATCAAAGAGGAACGTTCGGTGTTAGCTAGCACCTTACGAGAAGACATCAATGACATTCTTGCAAAGATAGTGCCCGAGCTAGATTTGCTAAACAAGATAAGCAATCTAGCCGATAACTATGATCCTTCTCGAGATACTTTTGCAAGAAAAATGGTGATTAGGCAACGGAAATTAAAGAATCCTCTTAAGTATATTGAAATATATATATATATATATAAAGATATAAAAGATAAATTATAATTCTATACATTCTTCTTTTCCTCCTTTTAAAAATATTTATATTTCTTTTAAATGTTTGCTAGTTGATTGGTGGAGCGCTTTTGGAGGGCTGGCTATTGAGCTTACAAAGTTTGCAAAAAGAATTCTAGGCCTTTGTTGTTCTTCTTCTAGTTGTGAGCGCAATTGGAGTAAATTTGAGTTTGTAAGTACATTCTATTGTTGGTTCAAAACTAACAAGTCATTCACTACTAATACTAACTATTTTTTATATAATTAAAATTTTATCATTAATATTATTATTTTTTATTTTATTTATTTTCGATTCATACGAAGTGGAATAGATTGGAACACGAACGATTGAGTGACTTAGTGTATGTCCAATACAATCGAAAGATCGTTTCAAGGTTCCAAAATAGGCGTGAACTTGGAAAAAAATTGATCCATTAGCCATTGATGATTTTGAATGGAGTAATGAATGGATCAATAATGAGGTCGATGTTGTTCATCCCGGGGAAGTTTTTACATGGAATGATGTGGATTGAGCAACCAGTGCATCCAACAAGCTTGAGGGTCGCAATCCTTCAAGGAGGGCTCATGTTAATACTAGTAATAATGTCATTACGTACTCTCGACTTGGTGGTGGTTCAACTTCAAGGGAATCTAGGTTGATTGATTCCGATTCCGATGAAGAAGTTGATGAGGAAGAGAGAATTCCAAATGATGACGAAGATGTGGAGGATGATTTTGGAGAAAGACCACCTACGCCTTTGAATGAGAGTATTTCTCATGGAGGAGATGGAGATGATCTTGTTCTTGATTAATTTGCTTGAACGATGTTTAGAGACTAGTTTAGAGTCTAGACATTATTTTGGCTTGCTATGTGGTGTTTAATTAGTTATTAGACTAGTAATATGTAATGGTTGGTTGCAAATGGTGTTTGTTGAATTCTTCATTTCTTCTACTAGTTTTTAATATCAAGAGTTTTATTTTTGGATTGTTATTGCTAAGTATTTACATTTTTAATGTTATTTCATAGTGTTATGTTTTAGATTTTAATGTATATGAAATTTTATTGCCAATATACTTGTTAAGTAAAGTAAACAATATATAAATTTTATATTGTAAACGACTTGTCATCGTACAAACGTCATGGCGATCGCCTTGTCGTCTAGGCGTCCTAGCAGTCGGCTACCGTCATGACTCGCCGTGGCGCCGTGACGATTTTGTGTGCGTACCCACATAATCAACCATGCTAGCCTTCTTTCCACTGCACCAACACTTGAGATCATTGTTGAGTTGTGTTAGCTGGACATCCACCCTTGTAGAAGCATCCTCCAGGGTAAAAAAACTGTACTAAAAAGTTGAACAGCTCCAATGCCTTCTCGCTAAACCTTCTCACTCTACTCTTACCACTTACTCCAGTTGCTATTCTCTCTTTGTACACAGTATTTTGATAATGAAGCTGATCCACAGCTTTTTGTAAGAATTTCCTTGAAGTTCCAAAATTTGACACATCAATTCCCTTTATGACTGACCTAGTATAAGACTATCAAGTTAGTGAAACAACCAGAGATCCCATCCAGAGCTTTCTTGAGCTGACTATAAACTTCGGTAGCTTGTAAATACATCGGAGAGGCGTAACCATTTAAATCGAAAGACATTGAACAGATAAGGAGTCCATTCCTACTATTGATACCCACAAGAATGCTGAAATAAAGAAACTTATTGATGAGTGTGTTTCATACACACAAATCGGTATTCATTTTAGCTTGAGTCTTGGTGTTTTCAGGTATTTATCTTAGCATTTTACTCGGATTTATGTTATATTGGCAGGAAACAGAATGGATGCGAAAGTGGCGTATAAGGATAAATTGGAACTCAATTCGGGACCAATTGGGCTGATCCAAGTTGGACCAAGGGAGCAGCTCACGAATTCCTAGCAATCAAGTAATCTGGTGGGCCACGCACATGCAATTGAGGAGGTGTTATTGAATTAGCAGCCCACTTCATTCCCTAGCAATCAGTATATTATGGGCCAGAAGTAGCAGCCAAGAAATCATGCAAAAGGTGTTCATTCCTATTTTGCTAAAATGGAGCACAGCTGGTAACTAAATCATGTGGGCCACGCATGCAACACTATATTATATAATGCAAGCACAATGGAAAAATATGGAGCAGCTTGCAAAGATATAGCAAATATGGGCCCACAAGCAAAGAGGATCCATGTGAGTTCCAAGCAAGAAGGCAGCCGGCTGGACAGTGCTTCGTCCCACTGGGGCGAGGCTGTATAGAAGAAACTCCCCGCTGGGGCGGGGAGGCGCGGCAGCTCACAACTTTTCCTTGCATAGATAGGATTTCGGCTAGAAGGGAGAGAAAAGTTGGGACTGTAAGTTGTGGTAAAATAAAAGGAATGTAAAACCACTTATTGGGATATACCTAGCCACCGCGAAAGGACTAATGGTGGATCTGAACTTAAAGGAGAATTGAAGTGGAGCATATTCTGGCGAACACAAAGCGACTTGGAGACGAGTGTCGACAGGAGTTTCATATTCCTTTCTTCCTCTATTCATTTTAATTTGTATTCATTATGACTACTACTCTGTGGATTATGGATTTTTATTCATTTAATATGAACTAATTACTTATTCAAGTCTATGACGGATCTTGTTATGCAATGGATGATTGAATATTCTTAATTTCAGTCTATGGATGTTAATCCCAGATTATTTGCTATGTGTGTGCTTAATCTATATAATTGTCTTATCAACAATTATCTGTTATCATTTATGAACTTGAGAAAGAACATATAGGATTAGAACTAGCCATAGTGACATATGTTCATGATTTCTGCTTAGATGGAATTCATGAATCGTGTTTAAGGTAGAGATATGCCTTTACGCCATATGTAATCTAATAGAGAACTTGATACTAAACTCACTTTAATTGTAATTCACATAGAGATATAGTGAATCAGTTAATTAGGGTGTCTTGCTTAAATCTATCATCTGTGGATGTAATTGAGTATGGACATTATGCATCGAGAGGTGGTTTTATCTGCGTTAATGTTCTTGATTAATAATCTGGGGTAATTGAAATAAATTGGGGAAAAGGAATTTATCTGAAGTGAAATAATAAGTGAAGTTGTAGGCTTAATTCTCTCAATCTTGTTAAATTCTTGATTTAGTGTGCAATTGCTTTAAGTAATAATTTAATTATAAAAAAACATCTTTTGACCGTTAGTTTGATAAAGCTGAAATATTATAAAGTTGGTAATTGTTTGATTGAACAGTAATTATTGTCTTTGTGGCTACGATATCTGATTTATCACTTTATTTCTTGTTGACCACGTTCGCTTGCGTGTTGCGCGTAGAAAATACCCAACAAGTTTTTGGCGTCATTGCCGGGGACAATAATTGCGTTTATTACTTACAATATTGATTTAAGTAGATCAGTTTTAATTAAACATTTATATATATTTATTCTTATTTTTGTTTGTTTGGTTATTTCAGGTACTTTCGAGTAGTACATGCAAACTAGATCGAAGAAGCCAAAGTTGTTGCCCTTGGAGGACAACATCGACAAAAGGTTTCGGAGATTAACTAAGTGGATTGCAAAGAATCGAGAGGAATTTGAAACACCCAGAACAAACATGGCGGAACAGCAACAGGAAGACAAACTAATGAAGGATTATGATATACCAAAGATCTCAGAAATTCACTCAAGTATAGCCAGGCCAGCAATCAATGCAAATAACTTCGAGATTAAGCCTGGGACAATACAGATGGTGCAGAACACTTGTCAGTTTGAAGGTCTTCCGAATGATGATCCGAATAGTCATATTTTCACTTTCATCGAAATCTGCGACACTTTCAATGTTAATGGAGTGTCAGACGATGCGCTCAAGTTGAGGATATTTCCCTTCTCGCTCAAAGACGAGGCGAAGGCTTGGCTACATTCTGAACCACCGGGGTCAATCACGACATGGAATGATCTAGCACAGAAATTTTTGGCTAAGTTCTTCCCACCATCGAAGACACATAAGATAAAGACGGAGATATCTGCGTGTGCACAGTACCAAGGGTAGTCACTCTATGAAGCATGGGAAAGATATAAGGAGTTGTCGAGGAAATGCCCACATCACGGATTCCCACCCTGGATGCAGTTAAGTATTTTTTATAATGGAGTATCGAGTCAGATACGATCCAGCATTGATGCAGCGTCACAGGGAGCTTTTCTGACGAAGAGATTTGAGGACGGATGGGCATTGATAGAAACGATGGCTTCAAATGGGTACCAATGGCCGACTGAAAGATTAACTCAGCCTGCAGTAGCAGGTGTACTGCAAGTGGATGCTACGACAGCCATATTGGCACATCTATCAGCATTACAAAAGGGTATGGAAAATTTGCAAAGGGGAAACATGCAACAAGTAGCAGTCATATGTGAACAGTGTGCAGGGGAACACCCGACAGAACAGTGTGCAATTAACCTAGCTTCAGTTCAGTTTGTCGGTAACTATAACAGACCAACCAACACCTACCAGAATATATACAATCAGAGGAATAGGAACCATCCGAACTTTTCATGGAGCAACAATCAGACTCAGAACCAGTAGCAGGCTCCACGACAAGCATACCCTCCTGGTTTTCAGAATCAGCAGCAACAGGCAGCTCCACAGTAGGATCAAAAGTTCAATTTGGAAGAGATGTTAACCAGACATATAACAAATCAAGAAGAAATAATGAAATCTCAAGCGGCGGCAATTAAGGATCTAGAGAATAATCATCAGGCAGCAATTAAGAACTTGGAAAATCAAATAGGACAGATGGCGATTGCACTGAATAGCCGACCCCAAGGAGCTTTGCCAAGTGACACAGAGAAGAATCCGAAGGGAGGACATGAGCAATGTCAAGCTGTTACACTCAGGAGTGGAAAACAGTTAGTTGAGAAAGAGTCGGAGAAGCCGGTAACCGAAGAGCAAGTCAAGACTAATAGGGAACAGACCGTGGAAAGGGAAGCAGGAGAAAAACCTGCGGAAGAAGAAAAGGTAAGTCCACCGATAGTCTACCCTCCACCGCCATATCCACAAAGGCTCCACAAACAGAAACTACAGCAACAGTTCACAAAATTCCTGGAAGTGTTCAAGAAGCTGCATATAAATATACCTTTTGCGGAGGCATTAGAGCAGATGCCCAGTTATGCCAAGTTTATGAAGAATATTCTGTCAAAGAAAAAGAGATTAGATGACTTCGAAACTGTGGCACTGACAGAAGAATGTAGTGTGATCCTGCAAAAGAAGCTTCCACTGAAGTTGAAGGATCCGGGTAGTTTCACCATTCCATGCACTACAGGGAGTGTAACCTTTCAACAAATGCCTTTGTGATTTAGGTGCCAGTATAAACCTCATGCCATTATCAGTGTACACTCAGCTAGGGTTATCAGCACCTAAACCTATCAACATCTCCCTACAGTTGGCGGACAGATCAGTAACGTATCCACGGGGAATTGTCGAAGACATCTTGGTAAAAGTGGACAAATTATTCTTTCTAGCAAACTTCATCATCCTTGACTACGAAGAAGATAAGGATATCCCAATAATCTTGGGCGACCATTCTTGGCTACTGGCAGGACACTCATAGACGTGCAGAAAGGAGAGTTGACCATGAGGGTGCACGATCAAGAAGTCATCTTCAATGTATTCAAGGCCATGAACTTTCCCAAGGAAGATGAGTGTTACCGGATGGATATAATAGACACGGTGGTGGATGAGGAACAACTTCGGATGCTGAATACCGACCCACTAGAGTTAGCATTGATGGAAGATTGTGATGAAGGGGATGCAGAAATAATAGAATATTTGCAACTATTAGAGGCTCAACCGGGAACGAGTAGGTAGGTACAAACCACCAGTTGAGCCCTTGGAAATAGCAGGAGCATCACCAGAAAAGATGAAGCCATCGCTCCAGGAACCACCTAAGCTTGAACTAAAGCCCTTACCTAATCACCTCAGGTATGCATTTTTAGGAGATTCATCTACTTTACCTGTTATTATTGCATCTGCACTTAACCCAATGCAGGAAAGTAAGCTGTTGAGAGTGCTGAGGGAATATAAATCTGCTATTGGCTAGACAATTGCCGACATTAAAGGGATTAGTCCATCATTCTGTATGCACAAGATCCTAATGGAGGAGGATAGCAAGCCCACAGTAGAACAACAGAGGCGGCTCAATCCTATAATGAAAGAAGTGTTGAAGAAAGAGATCTTGAAATGGCTAAACGCAGGAATCATCTACCCAATTTCAGACAGTGCATGGGTGAGCCTGGTCCAATGTGTACCGAAAAGGGCGGAATGACGGTGGTGAAGAACGAAAACGAGTTGATACCAACCAGAACATTGACCGGCTGGAGAGTTTGCATGGATTATAGAAGACTGAATAAGGCAACTAGAAAGGATCATTTCCCCTTGCCGTTCATTGATCAGATGTTGGACAGATTAGCCGAACATGAATATTACTGTTTATTGGACGGGTATTCCGGGTACAACCAGATCGTCATCGCACCAGAGGATCAAGAGAAGACGACGTTCACGTGTTCCTATGGCACCTTTGCCTTTAGAAGGATGTCATTCGGACTGTGTAACGCACCGGCGACATTTCAGCGGTACATGATGGCGATATTCTCAGATATGGTGGAGCGAAGTGTTGAGGTCTTTATGGACGACTTCTCCGTATTTGGGGAATCGTTCGATAGATGCCTCGAGAATCTGGTATTGGTTTTGAAAAGGTGTGTGGAAACGAACCTAGTGCTCAACTGGGAGAAGTGCCACTTTATGGTCCAAGAGGGGATAATTCTTGGCCACAAAGTCTCAGGAAAAGGGTTGGAAGTCGACCGAGCAAAATTAGAAACAATTGAAAATCTGCCGCCACCTACAACGGTAAAGGGTATTCGGAGTTTTCTCGGTCATGCTGGATTCTACCGACGGCTCATCAAGGACTTCTCGAAAATCACTAAACCACTCTGCAGTCTATTGGAAAAAGATGTCCCATTCAAATTTAATGAAGACTGTCGAGTGGCCTTTGAGCAATTAAAGAAGAAGTTAACCACGGCCCCAGTAATCATAGCACCTGATTGGACCAAGCCATTTGAACTCATGTGTGACGCAAGTGATTTTACAGTGGGAGCAGTACTAGGACAAAGACAGGATAAAATCTTTCATGCTATCTACTATGAGAGCAAGACTGACGAATGCACAGTTAAACTACACTACCACGGGAAAAGAACTACTTGCAGTTGTGTATGCCTTTGACAAGTTCCGTTCGTACTTGGTGGGAACTAAGGTGATGGTTTACACAGACCACTCAGCTATCAGGTATTTAGTTGAGAAGAAAGACGCAAAGTCGAGGCTTATCCGTTGGGTGTTGCTACTCCAGGAATTTGACTTAGAAATAAAGGACAGAAAGGGAACAGAAAACCAGGTGGCCGACCATCTCTCAAGGCTTGAAAATCCACAGCTGGACGAAACAGACAAGTTAGCAATAAATGAGTCCTTTCTTGACGAGCAGCTATTTTTGATAGACGGCGCGTTTCCGTGGTACGCGGATTTCGCTAATTACTTGGTCAGTAACATCCTCCCACCAGACTTAACTCGCCACCAAAAGAGAAAATTTCTACATGATGTAAAGTGGTATATTGGGACGAACCATATCTGTTCCGCCAGTGTGCGGATAAAATGATCCGGCGATGTATACCAAAAAGTGAAGTGAAGAGCATCCTACAGGCATGTCACGCATCACCATACGGGGGACACTATGGGAGTGAGCGCACAGCCGCAAAAGTTCTGCAATCAGGGTTCTTCTGGCCCACGTTCAGAGACGCACATCAGTGCGTGAAAAACTGCGACCGATGTTAGAGAGTGGAGAATATTTCGAAGCGGAACAAAATGCCGCTAAATATGATCTTGGAAGTCGAGATTTTCGATGTATGGAGAATCTACTTCATGGGGTCATTTTCGTCATCATTCAGCAATTTGTACATCCTGTTGGCTGTAGATTACGTCTCCAAATGGGTTGAGGCTGTTGCATTACCGACAAACGATGCAACAGTGGTTTTAAGGTTCTTGCAAAAGAATATATTCACCCGTTTCGGCACCCCAAGAGAAATCATTAGTGATGAAGGGAGCCACTTTTGCAACAAATACTTCACTGCTCTATTGGCAAAGTATGGGGTCAAAAACCAGATTGCCACAGTTTATCACCCTTAAACAAGTGGGCAAGCGGAGGTGTCTAACCGGGACGTCAAGCGAATATTGAAAAAAGTTGTCAATCCGAATCAAAAGGACTGGGTCAGTGAAGTTAGACGATGCTTTGTGGGCATATCGGACCGCCTACAAGACTCCGATAGGCATGTCTCCCTATCAGCTTGTCTACGGGAAAGCATGTCACCTGCCGGTAGAACTCGAGCACAGAGCTTATTGGGCAATCAAGAAGTTGAATTTTGACCTATCAGCAGTAGGTGAGAAGCGGTTGTTACAACTCAACGAACTAGACGAATTTCGCCTGCAGGCGTATGAAAATTCGAAGTTATACAAGGAAAAGATGAAGAAATGGCATGATCAGAAAATAATGGACCGAAAGTTTGAACAGGGTCAATCAGTACTACTATTCAACTCTCGGTTGAAATTATTTCCCGGAAAGCTGAAATCCAGGTGGTCAGGCCCTTTTATTATCAAGACAGTGTTTCCACATGGCGCCGTTGAAATATACAGCAGACATTCGAATGAAACATTTAAAGTCAACGGTCAAAGGTTAAAACACTATTGGGGCGGTGAAATCGATCGCCAAGCAACCACAGTCGATCTGGCCGAACCAAAATGAAACACAAAGGAGTCGGGCTAAAGACTTAAAATTAAGCACTCGATGGGAGGCAACCCATCGATTATTTTATTTTTTTTATTTTTTAGTTGCATCAATATCAGTTAGCTGTAATAGTGTATAATACTTGGTAATTTTTCATCATCATACATGTCTAACAAAGTTAATGGTGTGTGTTGATACAGGACACGTGCACTATCAATAAAATAGGACATCAAGGTGAGGCCACATAATCACATAAGGGAAGGCAAAGACATTTACAAGATCAACCCACTCAAACATCACATCACAATCATCAAATCAAAGCTGGGAGTGCACCTATGCTTTGCTTATGAAGGAAAATGAAAGCCGCAATATAATCCAACTTCCAGCATGCACGGGACATGACCACCCCGCTGGGGCGGGTGCACAACACATAAATATCCCGCCGGGGTGGGTAAAGACACTGCCAGGCAGTAAGTTCTCCCGCTGGGGCGGGTAAAGGCAGGAAATACACCCCGCGGGGGCGGGGGAGCGGGCAGTCTGAAGTCAGGTTTAAATCGGCAAGGCTTATTCCTCTTAACCACTACCAAATTCCCTTCCCATTCCCACGACTCCATCAAATTGAGATCCTAACCCACTACCGAATTCCTATATCTTAACCTTCCCCCCCTCCCCCCAACTAACCTATATACAAACGCACCCACCTTATCTCTTGCACTCCCAACACAAAGCAAATCCCACTTCAATTGCAACTCATATCCACCCCACGAATTCAACAAACACATCAAGTCCTACCGATTACTACCTCCAAATCCAAATTCAAAAGGAAGTTCAAGCAGCACCAAATTTCAGCAACCTAACATCACCAAGTCCTTTAATGCACCACACCATTGTTCAACATCAAATAAGGTAATTACTTCAATTGGGTGGACATTTTTGACGAAAAAGTGAGAGTTAGTATTGTTTGTCTGAAAATTAGTATTGAATTGGTGGAGATTTGTGTTATATTGCTATTGATTGCTTGGGTTGAGTACGCAAATTTGGGAAATCTATAGTCATCAAACTCACTCAACACCCTGCCAAGTTAACAACGCCCACCAAGTGTTCGCCGAAAGTCCTAAACCAAAAATTCTTCACGAAGTCGATACCTTTGAGCACAGAAACAATATGCCGCCACGCCCACAGAAGAAGCAAAAGGGTGAAGGGTCATCTTCCACCCCTGTTCCACATTTTGACCGGAAGAAATTTCGGACTGCGGCCGCCGCCGAGCTATTTGAGTATGTAGCAGGCAAGGCACTCATCCAAGAAAGAGGCCTCAAACCAAAGCAGTCGGATGGCCAAATGAGAGATCAGATTAGAGAGCGACATTGGGATACCGGCTTCACAGAACAACCACAACCAGCAGTGGCCGCATTGGTGAAGGAATTATACGCCAACGCGGAGGACACACCGCCGTTTAAGGCGTTCGTAAGGGGCAAGCTAGTCGACTTCAGTGCAGAAGCTATCAATGAGTTCTACAATGTCCCACCACCGTTGGTATGTCAGTATTCAGAATTACGAGATGCCGGAATGGACTATGACCAAATCGTCACAAAAATTTGCAAACCAGACACTGTATGGGTAAAAGATAGTCGGAAAGGCACAATCATCCCAAGCTCCACGCTGAACAAGTATAGGAAAATTTGGTACTCCTTCCTCTGTGCAAAACTGTTGTCGTCAACACACACCAGCGACATCAATAAAGAAAAGATCTCTGTATTGTATGCAATTGTCAAAGATCTCAGCATCAATATTGAGACGGTCATTAATTTTTCAATTCGCCGGTGTTTGCATGGTGGAATAACAGGAGGACTACCACACCCATCACTCATCACGGGGTTGTGCCTACAGTCAGGAGTCCCATGGGCCGACACGAAGCCGGTGCAGCCGCCACTGATGGTTCTAGACTCCAAGCTTATGAACCGTTTTGAACCATGGCAAGGGGCACTGTCTCATCCTCGTGGCCTTGGTTTTATTTTTCCGGACTTGGATGAGGGGGAAGATGAGGCAGGGGACGAGGACTACCGGATGTCCGAGGAACTGGAAGCACTCGCACCATCACTCTCGACAACTACAATGTTCAGACGCCTTCAGCGAAGGCTTGACAAAACGGCAGAGAGACAGAGTCACATGTTTGCTACACAGAACAATTTTAATGCCGTTCTTGCTGAGGCCTTCGCACGCATCACCATCGCCGCTGATCCATTGCAGTTCCCTGCTCCACAGCCACTCCCACCATATCCACCATCTGACTCGGACACAGAGGAGGGTGGCGGACCGAATGCTTGACTGAACAGGGAAGTCCTCGGCACGTAAATTCTTTAGTTTCACAATGAGGACATTGCTTAGTTTAAGTTTGGGGGTGTGAGTGTTTGTTAATCATCAAAATTTTGTTAGCGTGATTGCATGAATAATATAGGGTAGTATAATTTGCATAATAGATTAGTTTTTTTTTTTTAGTAGATTTAGTTTAAGTGTTTATGCTTATAAAAAAAAATTGAAAAATCATAAAAGACCAAAAAGAGTTGTTAATTAGGTTTGTATGAGTCAGTATGTCAGTGGTAAGAAATAACTTTAGCCTGTGATGAGACTGGACTTACGTAAGAACATAAACATGATGATAACTAGAATGTTGATGTGTATTCAGACCTTTGCACGAGTCCTTACCAGTTTGACATTATTGCACCGGTTAGCACGATAGACACCCATTTAGTCAACTCAGTTCAAATAGTCACATAATTGTCGTCTTGAATAGAAATTGGGTTTTAATGAAGGAAATTTAGTGAACTGGTAGCAGTGACTAAGATTAGACTGAAATCTAAGTTTGGGGGAAGATATGGGAGCTATCTGAAAAGAAAAAAAAACACAGAGAAAAGAAGGAAAAAAATGCAAAATGTGAAAAAAATACAGAAAATTGTGAATAAACACCGTGACTAGTTTAGTTTCGTGGCCTTTGATATTCGAGTAAGTACGCCCTAGGGGATGTCTTTACACCCAGCGCCCTAAAGCCATTCGGTTTGGGAGTCGTTGGTCGAAAGCTCACTACATGGGTATCATTGAAGAGCTTAAGGAAACTAGACATTGCACAGTCATGAGGAAAATTGAGATATGGAAAAAGAGCAAAATGCCTCCGTGAATAAAGAAAGATAAAAAATCTCCCATATTAACTTCCGACTTGATTGATGTTTACTTGAATTCACTGTACCGTATTTACGCGATTTCTTGAGTTGAACTCTGATTGCATTCTAAGGCGCGTGTTATGTGATATATTTGATCTATAGTTGAGTATTTTGTTGTTAAGCACGCAGACACAGCAGCGGTGTTGGCAGGTATAGATTCATAAATTGGTTTTAATTGCGGATACGTATCTGGTTGGAATTAATGTTTATATTTGTTGTGAATTCTCTGAGGCACGATGAGTTAGCGTTGTACACACTGACAGTGGCATTTATGAGCATGGTATATTCTTGCATATGCATGGTTTTTGCTTGAGGACAAGCAAAGTCTCAAGTTTGGAGGTATTTGATGAGTGTGTTTCATACACACAAATCGGTATTCATTTTAGCTTGAGTCTTGGAGTTTTCAGGTATTTATCTTAGCATTTTACTCGGATTTATGTTATATTGGCAGGAAACGGAATGGATGCGAAAGTGGCGTATCAGGATAAATTGGAACTCAATTCGGGACCAATTGGGCTGATCCAAGTTAGACCAAGGGAGCAACTCACGAATTCCTAGCAATCAAGTAATCTGGTGGGCCACGCACATGCAATTGAGGAGGTGTTATTGAATTAGCAGCCCACTTCATTCCCTAGCAATCAGTATATTATGGGCCAGAAGTAGCAGCCAAGAAATCATGCAAAAGGTGTTCATTCCTATTTTGCTAAAATGGAGCACAGCTGGTAACTAAATCATGTGGGCAACGCATGCAACACTATATTATATAATGCAAGCACAATGGAAAAATATGGAGCAGCTTGCAAAGATATAGCAAATATGGGCCCACAAGCAAAGAGGATCCATGCGAGTTCCAAGCAAGAAGGCAGCCGGCTGGACAGTGCTTCGTCCTGCTGGGGCGGGGCTGTATAGAAGAAACTCCCCGCTGGGGCGGGGAGGCGCGGCAGCTCACAACTTTTCCTTGCATGGATAGGATTTCGGCTAGAAGGGAGAGAAAAGTTGGGACTGTAAGTTGTGGTAATATAAAAGAAATGTAAAACCACTTATTGGGATATACCTAGCCACCGCGGAAGGACATTTGGTGGATTTGAACTTAAAGGAGAATTGAAGCGGAGCATATTCTGGCGAACACAAAGCGACTTGGAGACGAGTGTCGATAGGAGTTTCATATTCCTTTTTTCATCTATTCATTTTACTTTATATTCATTATGACTACTACTCTGTGGATTATGAGTTTTTATTCATTTAATATGAACTAATTACTTATTTAAGTCTACGACGGATCTTGTTATGTAATGGATGATTGAATATTCTTAATTTCAGTCTATGGATGTTAATCCCAGATTATTTGTCATGTGTGTGCTTAATCTATATAATTGCCTGATCAACAATTATCTGTTATCCTTTATGAACTTGAGAAATGACAGAATTAAAATTAGCCATAGCGACATATGTTCGTGATTTCTGCTTAGATGGAATTCATGATTCGTGTTTAGGGTAGAAATATGCATTTACGCCATATGTAATCTAATAGAGAACTTGATATTAAACTCTCTTTAATTGTAATTCACATAGAGATATAGTGAATCAGCTAATTAGGGTGTCTTGCTTAAATCTATCATTTGTGGATGTAAGTGAGTATGAATATTATGCATTGAGAGGTGGTTTTATCTGCGTTAGTGTTCTTGATTAATAATCTGAGGTAATTGAAATAAACTGGGAAAAAGGAATTTATCTGAAGTGAAATAGTAAGTGAAGTTGTAGGCTTAATTCTCTCAATTGTTAAATTCTTAATTTAGTGTGCGATTGCTTTAAGCAATAATTTAATTATAAAAAAACATCTTTTGACCATTAGTTGATAAAGCTGAAATATTATAAAGTTGGTAATTGTTTGATTGAACAGTAATTATTGTCTCTGTGGGTACGATATCTGATTTATCACTTTATTACTTGTTGACCACGTTCGCTTGTGTGTTGCGCATAGAAAATACCCAACAAGTTTTTGATATAAAAAACAATAAAATAAAATAAATGACCCTTCACTTATGAACTAGCTGAAATAGACCTCTCTGTAGCTACACACGACCATCTTCTTCGTAGGGTATAATTCTATATTTCTTCTAGAAGTCGCATAGTTGAGGTAAATCTGTTGCAACTCTATAGTGGCATCATAGTTTCTTAGGAAGAACTTCTCTAGTGCAGCCACTTCAAGTTCACATATATGACTCATTTGGATCACGATTAGTCGACAAGTCATTTTCAATGTACAATTTATACATATATATATATATATATATATATCATAGTTGTCATGGTTTTGCCTAAGTGACGCCTAGGTGTCCCGGTGATGAAGAGGATGGCATGACTTAGGCCAGAGTTGGTGTCTCATGGCGTCGCCTAGTTAACTTAAAAACATAATCCATCTTTTGACCCATCAGCTATAGTGACCCATGGGCATACCCATCAATTAAAACAAGAGGCAGAGAATAAAGCTCTAAAAATCAATCGACTCCATCACGACATACCCATCAATTATTTGCTTCTTCACAACTACTTTGGACTCCATCGACTCCATCGCGCCTACTTCATGCTCCATCGACTCCATCGCTGCTCCTTTTTTGACCGCAACTCCAACGCAAGTCCCATTGCAGCACAACGCAACTCCATCACAGCTGAACTTCTCTGGTTCTCCATCGCAGCTCCTTCCTGATTTCTCCTCCTTCAGTCAATCACAGCTGAACTTCTCACAGGTTTTTTTTCTCTCCTTATTTCTCTGTTTCATTCTTTTGTGTGTTTTTTTCTCTCGTTTCTCTGTTTCCTCCTAATTCTCTGTTTCTCTTTTTTATCCTAATGTTCCAACTATGTGACTTGTGAGTCAGGAACCTTCCTAAGCTTTAAACACATTATCCTAATGTTTATGATCCAACTATGCATGTTAAGAGTAAGACTTTAGACTTGAGAATATATTATCTCCTTGCTGGCTTGCCAATACCTAAAGCTTGATTAAATAAGTTAGGCCAGTACACTAAATTATGTAAATTGTGATTCTACTTGAAAAAAAATTGTGAATTGTGATTAGATTATACTTCAAATATGTTTTGTGAATTGCGATTATATTTTAAAACTTTGTAAATTGTGATTATACTTTAAATATGTTTTGGGAATACTAAATTGTGATGGTGCTTTAAATATGTTATGTGAATTGTGATTATACTCCAAAGTTTAAGCAGTACAAAATTATGTGAGAGGTGATTCGACTTTAATAAGTTATATTTAATGTTTACTTTTCATTTTTTTGGTACAATTTACAAAGTGTAAACACTATCTATTAATTTAAGTGTTGAGTGTGAATGATTACTACTTACTAAACTAGTGATATACTAATACATTCACAAGTAAAAATAAAAATATGTCAATAATCTCATATATTTTTTGTTTGATTGAATTGTGAAGAAACTAGAAAACAAAATGGCAGAAAGTTTGGGGGCCGAAAATTATAATATAACTAAGGACCATAAAAGAAAAGTTAAATCAAACGATCCGGTTTGGAAATATGGATATTGGTCGGATATGAGTAATGAGTATGTCGTGCAATGTATACTCCGCAGGGAGAAATGTCATTCGGGAATCAAGAGGCTCAAGCAACATCTAGCTGAAAATTTTGAAAATGTAGCGAAGTGCCCTAAAACATGAACAGAAATTATGAGGGAGATGTAAGCGGCTTTGAATAGTAAAAAGAGGAACAAGCCCGTTGAGCTAAATGATGATGATGATGATATAATAGAAGTGCAAGAAGTTCAATCATATGCTCCTCCAAGCATGGCTTCCTATGCTTCCTCTAACATTATCCCAAGTTCTAGGACTGCTTCCAAAAGGAAGAAAGTTGCTTTTCAATTCCAAAAGTCATAACCAAAAGCTCTGACAAAGACGGTTGAAACACTTCTAAGGAAGACTTCTGAAGTTGTAGAGAAAAGGCATAGCAAGCGTTTGAGCCAAACGACTATTGAAAATCGTTTGAGGACACCAGAGGAAAAACAGAGACTCCATATGCACATTGCCAACTTTTTCTACGAGTGTGGCAATGCTGCAAATGCAAGGAGCTTCAAGGTAATGATCGAGTCCATATGGCAATATGGGTCGGGTTTAAAGCCTCCAACGTATCATGAGTTGAGGGTTCCTTCACTTGCTGCCTAGATCTTATGCTAAAGGTCATAGGCAAGCTGAAGCAATTCCAACCCACAATCACAAATGCAAGAATAATCACAACATTCATTTACAGACATGGTCGTCTTCTTAATGCGATGAGGGAAAAAACAAATGAAAGGGATCTTGTGAGACTCGGAGTTACTAGATTTGCTTTCCTCACCTTGCAGAGTTTGTACAAGCATAGAGATGCATTGAGACATTTGTTCATAGGATTGGACAAAATTTAAATTTTCGGCTACAGAAGCGGGAAAGAAAACATGTGATATTGTAATTTCAACTACATTTTGGCGTCATGTTGAGAATTGCATTAGGGCGTCACAACCACTTCTTGTTGCCTTCAGGATTGTTGATGGTGATGAGAAGCCTGCTATGTCAAAAGTTTTCATTGAGATGGAGTGTGCGAATAAAAAATCAAAGATTCATTTGATAACAAACAAAGACTCTACAAGAAAGTGATCGACATTGTTGAGCAGCAATGGGAAAGTCAAATGGAGCAAAAATCATATAGGGTTGCTTTGTTTCTTAATCCGGGCAAGTACTTTGATATCACACAGGAACGTTCAAAGTTATCTTGCACTCTACGAGAAGAATTCAATGACATTCTTGAAAAGATGGTGCCCGAGCTAGATTTGCTAGACAGGATAAGCAATTTAGCTGATAACCATGATGCTTCTCAAGATACTTTTGCAAGAGAAATGGTGATTAGACAACGGAAATTAAAGAATCCTCGTAAGTATATTGAAATATACATAAAGCTATAAAATATAGATTATAATTATATACATCCTTTTTTTTCCTCCTTTTTAAAAATATTTATATATCTTTTAAATGTTTGATAGTTGATTGGTGGAGCTCTTTTGGAGGGCAGAGTATTGAGCTTACAAAGTTTGCAAAAAGAACTCTAAGTCTTTGTTGTTCTTCTTCCGGTTGTGAGCGCAATTGGAATACATTTGAGTTTGTAATTACTTTCTATTGTTGGTTCGAAAGTAATAAGTCATTACTAATACTAACTATTTTTAATATAATTAAAATTTTATCATTAATATTATTATTTTTTGTTTTATTTATTTTAGATTCATACGAAGAGAAATAGATTGGAACATAAACGATTGAGTGACTGAGTGTATGTCCAATACAATCGAAAGATCGTTTCAAGGTTCCAAAAGAGGCGTGAACTTAAAAAAAAAATTGATCCATTAGTCATTGATGACTTTGAATGGGTAATTAATAGATTAATAATGAGGTCGATGACGTTCATCCCGGGGAGGATCATACATGGAATGATGTGGATCGAGCAACCGGTGCACCCAACAGGCTTGAGAGTTGCAATCCTTCAAGGAGGGCTCATGCTAATACTAGTGATAATGTCATTACGTACTCTCGACGTCGTGGTGGTTCAACTTCAAGGAAATCAAGGTCGATGGATTCCGACTCCGATGATGAAGTTGATGAAGAGAGTATTTCAAATGATGTTGAAGATGTGGAGGATGATTTTGTAGAAAGACCACCTACACCTTTAAATGAGTAGTTCTCATGGAGCAGATGGAGATGGCCTTGTTCTTGATGAGTGTGCTTAAACGACGTTTAGAGACTAGTGTAGAGAGTCTAGACATTATTTTGGCATGATATGTGGTGTTTTATTAGTTTTTAGTAATATGTGATGGTTGGTTGCAACTTTATTTTCTATGTGGTGTTTGTTAAATTTTTCATTTCTTCTATTAGTTTTTAGTATCAAGTGTTTTATTTTTGGATTATTATTGCTAAATATTTACATAATTATGTTTTTAATGTTATTCCATAGTGTTATGTTTTGGGTTTTAATGTATATGAAATTTTATTGTCAATATACTTGTAATGTAAAATAAATAATATATAAATTACACATTGAAAATGTAACGACCGAGAAAATCGAATTTAAATGTAAATAAATTTTATTTGATTATATTGAATAAAATAAGAAATATGTTTATTATTTCTGAGTAAGGAGTTTAAAGGTCATTCTCTGACCTAGGATGATTGTATGATCGTAGGATTCTGGCTATATAGTAGAAACAGATGATTGGAATTTCCAAGACGAAAATAAAGTTTTTCGAGAAATTTTGAAAATCACTATTCATCCGAAACTGCTCGAGAATTATTTTTGAATTTCCGAGAAACGCATAATGTTAGAATTATGAGGCAAGATGGATTATCCAATAATAATTCAGTTATGGCAAATGTTGTTTTAGCCTATGGACTTGAGAATTCAAATGTTAGGGAAAGTGAATTTCTAAGTAAAAGAAATGATGAAGTATAATAAGGATTATTATTATACGGAAAGAATATGAATATAATACGAAGAATAATACAACGTATAATACGAATGTTATACGAAGTCGATACGAAAAGAATACGAGAATTATACGGTAAAAATATGTAAAGTCAAAGTTTTGGTCAAACAAAGTCAAGATTGACTATTTGATAAATGGACTTGGACTTTTCCAAGCCCAAATGAATTAAGAGGAAAAGTAAATTCAAGCCCAAAGTTAGGCCCGAATTGCATTAATTCTAAGCCTGAACCAAGAAACGAACCCGTGGGTCGAACCGTGGGTCAACTGGGTGGGTAAAGGGGTTGGGGCAACCCATGAGGGCACCATGTGGCCGACCACCTTGGCCAAGCTTCCTTGAGAAGCTTGGTTAAGGAGGTGTGAATAGTAAAGAGGTAGTACCAAATGACCATTTTGCCCTTGCTTTGTAATTTTTATAAAAGGAAAGCTTAAGCTTCATTATTTGTTTACCAAATTCACCAACATATCATCATATATTGAGAGAGAGATTGCAAGAGAAAAGGAAGAGGAAGCTAGCTAAATTGCTCAACCAACCAAGAACAAACTCAAGAACACAAGGTAAAACCTTTAAACTATGAATTTCATCTATTTTCATTCTTTGACAATAGAGAAGTGTGAATTGGTGATGTATTGTCCGAGATAATAAGGATGGATTTTAGTGGACTAAAAGCACTAACGAATGCCTAATAAGTGAAATCATAACTAATGATTAAGCACTTAATGAAGAAAAGCATGAAAATTTAGAGATTATTGTTGATGGACAAGTTTAAAACCATCGCGTATAAGTTAGGTGCTTATTGCTTGGTTAGGATATTAGACGAATACGTAATGGATTGATTCCATTTGGAAATGAGTAAAAATCTCGTATAACGAAGTTATGACGAAATTTTCAGTAAAAAACGTTAGCCGTTGAAATCGTAATTAACTAGAATTTCCGGACGAACATCGAATGTTAGTAACGAACTTAGAAACCTAGGGTTTCGTAAAAATATGGAAGAACAAGAAGTTTAAGAGTCATAGACTCGAGAACGGACGTATTTGGACATCGGATGGACAAATTACGAACAAAGAATACTCAAGAACGTAAAACGATTGAATAATGAAAATTTAATCAAGTGAAAGCCTCGTTAACGGATTCAGAAAATTATTCTGTCCGAGAGAAATCTAAGTACAAAAGATAAGTAAAAAAATAGATTTTGAACGGATTCGTTCCGAGTTAAAATGAACAAGTTACGAGTTCGAAAAGGGAGCAGTTTGGAAATTTTCCAACACTTAGAAAAAAAATTCAAAGGCTCAGAGGAGGCGCCGCAGTGGCGCCCAACAAAGGATTTGAGGTGTCGTAGCGCCAAGCCGGGACTAAGCCCTTGCAAATATGCGCCACAGCGTGGCATTTAACAAAGGGTCACGGCGCCGCAATGCCAGACCAGAGCTAAAGATAGAGATGAGCTTTTAAAAGCATAGCAAGACGAGGAATGATTAGGGATTGATAATGAACCTTAGTTAAACCTAAAATGACATCCTAAAGGGAGATTAAAACCTTAAGTTTAACAATTAAATGTTGATTTAAGGTTATTAAATTATGAATGCAAAGTACGTAAACGTTAACCGTGAATCGTATTCGTGTTTGACGAACAACTTAGGTTTACATAGGTTGTAATTTCTAAATGTTGTACAAAGATGATGAATCATGAACGCAAAATATGTAATCGCTATACGGGACCCTGTGTGGGAAACTGTATTCGAGTTAAGCAAATGTTTAAGGTTACCTATATGTAATACTTAGATGTTGAACGAAGAATGGTAAGTTATGATATTCAAATGTTATAAAACCATAACGAATGTTAGATGACTTAACGAATGTTATTAGTTACTATTCGGTTAGATTATCAAAGAAGGAGAAAATAGTATCAACAATGTGTTTAAATTGTTTGGTAGCTAATTGGTGTACTATGTGAATATATCATGTAGAGAACTAAAGTAAAGTGAATTAAAAAGCCAGAAGACGCTTGAGGCAAGTTTTCTAAACTCGTCTATACTCTATGTTAGACAAGTTTTGTAAATTCATGTTATTTCATGCATGAACTGCTAAGAAAGAGTTGATGCCATTTGATTCGGCTATACTAAAATTTTAAAGTATTTTGGTTGCTTTTGTTATAAATCTTTCAAGCTATTATTGATGTTGTTATCCTATGTCTATTGCTTTGGTACGGATTCGAAGGTAAGCCTGAGTATGAATAAACAAAGGTTTTTAAGTAATAAATCGACTGGCACGTGAGGTTACCAAAACTTACACGTAAATACGTTTAATGGATGAATGTTGATCAACATAGAGTATTATAGGCTGATCACCAAGAAGTGTTCGTAAGGAATATCGGACTCGGTCTTAGTGCCAAGTTATCCTTTTCAAAGAAAGAAAGAATGAATGTTCGTGGTCAATGACCAAAGCTCTGTATTTAACTGGTGTTTATTATCGTTAAATGTTTTAAAAGAAAGAAAAGTGTTATTTCATTGTTCATAGTACTTCATAACTACTTGTTCAGTTATTAAAGATTAAAATCATATGATTCTTGAATTTGTGGTTGCTATATAATTGTTTAAACTTGTTTAGCTAGTTATGCTCATTCTTGCTTGAATTATATGATTGCAGCTAAAAACGAACGGATTGAAGGATCCGGTAAGGATAAGGGCAAAGCCAAGATGGATAAGTAGATTATCCTTGTAATATCATAGTATTATTTTTATAATGAATGATATTTTGACAATGAACGAATGTAATGGTTACAAAGAACCTGGGAAGGGATTTATAATGATGTAAGAAATAGTAAGCATATTCATTCTAGTGATGTATTTCAATTGAATGTATGTGTAGTTAGTAGCACCGTGTAGCACCATATCTAGGGTTTGAAGGTACCCGGATTTGGGGGCTCACAGGTTGGTATCAAAGTTGTAAGTTATAAAACTTAAGAAGGAGAACCTTAGGCTATAACCTTAGTAAGAATAGGAGAAGTTAGAAGTAAATAACTCAAATCAAGTTTTAAGTGATGAATTGAAGAAATTCATTACAGAAAGAATTAAAAGAGGAAATTAACCCTAAATTGATTAAATGTGATATGTGATTATAATATTTTGATGTTATGTGCTAATCAAGATATTATATTTTATTGTAGATGTCAGAAGATAACGCCGTGTATAGGGATATACATGTTAGCGAGGAGTCAGTTAATCAGATAGATACCGATGCCGATTGCTGAGGTACCTGTGGTAGATGTTCAGGAGACTGAGACTGAGACTGAGACTGAGGAAGAGGATTCTGAGAATCTCGGGTTTGCATCATTCTTTGATGTAGTTTTCGAGTAAGACGATGAAATAGAGGTGGCGTCGTTCAATACGATACCTACCGAGGAGCCAATAATTCTGGGAGTAATGACAGAATTGTTTATGTCAATTCTGAATAGGAATACTCAATTATGCAAACAAGTGCGTGAGTTGAGAATAGGGATGAAGGACTTCCAGGAGGCGAAGGAAGATATGGAGACATTGGGAGGAGGAACATGACGAGAAAATTCTGGCCAAAGACAAGGCATGGGATCGTAAGCATGAGACCAAGGAGCTCAGGGAGGAGCTGGCAGCCAAGAAGCTGAAAATGAGTAGAATGTCCTATATACATAAGAGTGCACATGAGCAACAGATTGCTCGGTATCCAGTTGAGGCGGGACAGACTCGGTACACTATTAGTAGGGATATTGTGGCCAGTCTAGCCGCTGAGAAGTATGCTAATACCATTTGGCAAGTCTAGTTAAAGGCTAGACATAATATAGATATGTAAATGCTTGTGTATCTAGGTAATGACGTAAAACCCTCTTTTGTATAATTAAAGTCTTTTGTAAATCCCAATTTTTGAAAATCAATAGCCGGATAGTAATGTAAATAGCTGAAACTATGTAATGACAAGTGTATGTAGTATAATACTACAAGAAAAAGAAGCATAATAATATAATGAAGTTTATGAAATGTGCTTGATGTTAATTGGTGTTATTGTTTGATTGAATAATAACCAAGTCAAAGAAATAAATAAATAATAATAAACTTTATTTATTTATTTAAACAGAAAAGGCCTCCACGAAAGAAGACAGAGAAACCAAGAAGCTGAGTCTCATAATGAGAACGAACAAGAGGGCCAGAATAACCCTATGCAAGAATTTGTTAATTTATTAACAGTCGCGCTTAATAGGACCGGAGAGAACGTACCGGTTAATCCTGCGGTAGTACGTGGTACTACTTTTAAGAAGTTTAAGAGTGTAGGTCCGCCTGAGTTCAGAGGAACAACGGACCCAATAGAAGCCCAAAAATGGGTGAAGGAGACTGAGAAGGCATTTGTAATAGCAAATGTCACAGAGGAGCAAAAGACTTCTTTTGCTAACAATATGATGAAGGGAGAAGCCAACTTCTGGTGGGAGGCAAACCAGGGTAGCGCTGGAGAGGGCGCTGTTACGTGGGAACGGTTCAAGGAAATATTCTTCGAGAACTACTTTCCTACGAGAATGCAAAGTAGGATGGAGATTAAGTTCCTAGAACTTAAACAAGGGAATATGACAGTTCCCCAATATGTTGCCAAGTTCAATAAAATGGCGAGGTTCGCTCCACATCAGCTGGATACTGAGGCGAGGAAAGCACAGAGATTCGAGCAGGGCTTGAAACCCTGGCTCTATAGCAGGATATCGATGTTTCAAAGTAACTCTTTTGGAACCATTTTGGAGAAAGCAATAATAGTTGAAGGTGGTAGCGAGGCTTTAAGCCAATATCACCAAGAGAAGAAAAATAAGAATAAAGGAGATGGTGGAGTAAAGACAGAGGGAGCTAGTGGGAGCGGGAGTGCTCAGAAGAGGAAGGGATTTAACTTTGGGAATACCGGAGTGAAGCAAGGTGATCCTAAAAGAAAGATTGAGGTGTGTAAGAACTATGGGAAGGCTCATTTAGGAGTCTGTCTCAAGGAGAAGTCAGTACGTTATAACTGTGGACAGGAGGGGCACATTTCGCTTAACTATCCTAATCCGAAGAACCAGGGATGCTTTGTATGTGGGTCGACTGACCACATGGCGAAGAATTGCCCGAAGAAGGGGTTGGATGGTAATAAGGGAGCTAGTAGTGGTAAGTTAGCTATTAATGGCCCAACACAACCGAGTAGACCAACGGCCCGTACTTTTAATATGACGGTCCATGATGCGGTTGCATCGGGAGATGTAATTGCAGGTATTATCCCAGTCAACGATATAAAATGCTCATGTGTTGTTTGATTCGAGTGCTACTTGTTCTTTTATACCATATGAGTTTGCTAGACGTTTAGGATTACTCCCTGAAAGACTTACAATACCTTTGAACATTAAGGTAGCCAACGAAGAGACAATTCCTGTTGAAAATATTCATAGGAACTGTTGCGTAGATATAAGAGGTAACAAATTGTCGGTAGATTTAATACCGATAAAATTAGGAGAATTCAATATAATTCTCGGGATGGATTGGTTGGTTAATCACGGGGTGATCATAGATTGTCCAAAGAAGAGTGTAAACCTTCAAACTTTAAAGCCGCCCAAGGTAGTATTTTACGGTAGTAAATCGCCGGGACGCTCTTGTTGTCTGACCATGACACAAGCTAGAAAGTTATTAAAGAAAGGATGTGTGGGATACATGTGCCATGTTATTGATACCCAACGAGTGGGAGCAACATTAAAACAGATACCTATAGTCAAACAATTCGCGGATGTATTTTCGGACGAATTACCAGGTCTTCCGCCAGATAGGGAGATCGAATTTGTTATAGACGTTGTGCCAAGAACGGCACCAGTTTCTAGGGAACTGTATCGTATGGCTTCGGTAGAAATAAAGAAATTAATGATTCAGTTGCAAGAACTGTAGAATCAGTACATTCAACCGAGTGTCTCTCCATGGGGAGCACCGGTATTGTTTGTAAAGAAGGACGGATCGTTGAGACTTTTATCGACTATCGAGAGTTGAACAAGCTAACGATAAAGAATAAATACCCATTGCCCAGGATCGATAATCTGTTTGATCAGTTGAAAGGGGCGAAGTATTTTTCTAAGATAGATCTCCGAACGGGGTATCATCAATTGAAAGTAAGGAAGGAGGATGTACCTAAGACGCATTCAGAACTCGTTACGGCCATTATGAGTTTCTGGTGATGTCGTTTGGGTTGACTAATGCGCCAGCCGCATTCATGGATATGGTGAACAGAGTGTTCAAGCAATACTTGGACAAGTTCGTCGTAGTGTTTATCGATGATATTCTAGTCTATTCTAAGACGCCAGAAAATCACGCTGAACATCTAAGATTTGTGTTGGAGGCACTAAGGGAGGAAAAGTTGTATGCGAAATTCACTAAGTGTGAATTTTGGCTTGAAAGAGTGCAGTTTCTAGGGCACGTCATCGACAAAGAAGGGATTTTAGTAGATCCTGCGAAGGTGGAAGCAGTGATTAATTAGTAACAACCGAAAACGCCGACAGAGGTACGGAATTTTCTAGGGTTAGCAGGATACTATCGAAGATTTATCAAGGATTTTTCTAAGATAGCTACTCCGGTAACGAATGACAAGGACGACAGTGAAGTACGTGTGGACAGAAAAGTGTGAAGACAGTTTTCAAGAACTGAATAAGAAATTGAGTGAAGCATCTGTATTGTCTTTACCGGATGATACGGGGAACTTTGTAGTATTGCGTGCTCATGCAGCATGGAAAGGTCATTGCGTATGTATCACGACAGTTAAAGGATTATGAGAAAGGTTATCCTACTCATGATCTGGAACTAGCAGCAATGGTTTTTGCCTTAAAAATTTGAAGGCATTACCTGTATGGGGAGAAATGTGAGATATACACGGACCATAAAAGTCTAAGATACATCTTCACACAGAAGGAGTTGAATATGAGACAAAAGACATGGCTGGAGTTGATAAAGGATTACGATTGTGATATCTTGTATCATCTATGAAAGGTGAACGTAGTGGCCGACGCTTTAAGTAGAAAAGGTCGGGAGAAGCTGACAATATTGACAATTCAAAATGAGTTAATAACAGAGATGGCGGGAATGGAGTTAGAAATAAAGTTACCGAGTGATTCGATAGAAAAAATTGTTTACAATGGAGACTCAATCTAAAATTGTGGAGAGAGTAAAGGAGGTACAGCTCAGAGATGATGAGTGTGACCAAATGAAGAAAAGGATAGCAGATGCAGAAGAGACTAAGTACATTCTTGATAACGAGGGGTTATTAAGATTTGAAGGAAGAATTTAAGTTTCGTGTGACACGGAATTAAAAGAAGAGATAATGCAAGAGGCTCATAATTCGAGATACTCGATTCATCCTGGTAGTACCAAGATGTATCAAGACCTTCAACAGAATTTTTGGTGGCCAATCATGAAAAAAGAAATAATAGAGTATGTGAGTAGGTGCTTAACTTGTCAGAAAGTTAAGGTCGAACATCAACGACCCAGTGGTTAATTACAATCATTGGAAATTCTGGAATGAAAGTGGAAGCATATCACGATGAACTTTGTGGTGAGACTTCCAACTACGCAGAAGGGATACGACGCTATCTGGGTAATAGTGGATCGTTTGACAAAATCAGCTCACTTTTTGCCGATAAGAGTCGGGTTTAACCTGGAGAGGTTAACTAAACTTTATGTTAAGGAAATTGTTTCAAGATATGGAGTACCAGTTTCGATTGTGTCAGATCGTGATCCACGATTCACATCAAATTTCTGGAGGAGTTTGCAAGAGCAATTGGAAACGCAGTTGAGGTTGAGTACGGCATAACATCCTCAGACTGATGGCCATAGTGAAGAGGACAATTCAAACGCTTGAAGATATGCTAAGATCTTGCGTTATGGATTTCAAAGGGAGTTGAGATGATCATCTACCGTTCGTAGAATTTTTTTTATAACAACAGTTATCACGCAAGTATAGACATGCAGCCTTACGAAGCGTTATACGGAAGAAAGTGCAGAACACCACTGTGCTTGGATGAAGTAGGTGAGCGTCGAATGTTGGGGCCTGAGATGGTACAACAAACGGCGGATGTAGTTAAGTTAATACGTACCCGACTGGTAGCAGCTCAAATAGACAGAAAAAGTATGCAGACCCGCATAGAAAGAAGAGGGAGTTTGAAGTCGGTTCGTATCCGTTTCTAAAGGTATCGCCTTGGAAAGGAAAGATACGCTTTGAAAAGAAGGGAAAGCTAAGTCCAAGGTTTATAGGACCTTTTGAGATATTGAAGAGAGTAGGAGAGGTAGCCTATGTTATAACATTACCTCCGGAGTTGGAGCATATACACAATGTGTTTCACGTATCTGTATTACGCCCTTATAAATCAGATTATAAGCACGTAATAGAATATGAACCTATTCAGGTTGAGAAAGACTTAACGTACGAAGAAGTTCCGATTCAAATTATTGGTAGGGAAGTCTTAAGAAGCAAAGTAAAACATTCGGTGATGATAGTATGGAGCCACAATGCCGAAGAAGCAAACGTGGGAACTCGAAGATAGAATGAAGAGGAATTACCCTCATTTATTTGACCAACTTGTATCGAGATTCTGGGGACAGAATCCTTATGGGGGAAGAATGTAACGACCGAGAAAATCGGATTTGAATGTAAATAAATTTTATTTGATTATATTAAATAAAATAAAAAATATGTTTATTATTTCGGAGTAAGGAGTTTAAAGGTCATTCCCCACCAACCCCATGTGGCCGACCACCTTGGCCAAGCTTCCTTGAGAAGCTTGGTTAAGGAGGTGTGAATAGTAAGGTGGCACCAAATGACCATTTTGCCCTTGCTTTGTAATTTCTATAAAAAGAAAGCTTAAGCTTCATTATTTGTTTACCAAATTCACCAACCTATCATCATATATTGAGAGAGAGATTGCAAGAGAAAAGGAAGAGGAAGCTAGCTAAATTGCTCAACCAACCAAGAACAAACTCAAAAACGCAAGAGGTAAAACCTTTAAAATATGAATTTCATCTATTTTAATTCTTTGACAATAGAGAAGTGTGAATTGGTAGAGTATGTATTGTCCGAGGTAATAAGGATGGATTTTAGTGGACTAAAAACACTAACGAATGCCTAATAAGTGATATCATAACTAATGATTAAGCACTTAATGAAGAAAAGCATGAAAATTTAGAGCTTGTTGTTGATGGACAAGTTTAAAACCATCGCGTATAAGTTAGGTGCTTATTGCTTGGCTAGGATATTAGACAAATACGTAATGGATTGATTCCATTTGGAAATGAGTAAAAATCTCGTATAACGAAGTTATGGCAAAATTTTCAATAAAAGACGTTAACCGTTGAAATCGTAGTTAACTAGGATTTCCGGACGAACATCGAATGTTAGTAACGAACCTAGAAACCTAGGGTTTCGTTAAAATAGGAAAGAACACAAGTTTAAGAGTCGTACACTCGAGAACGGACGTATTTGGACATCGGATGGACAAATTACGAATGAAGAACACTCAAGAACGTAAAACTATTGAATAATGCAAATTTAATCAAGTGAAAGCCTCATTAACAGATTCACAAAATTATTCTGTCTAGGGAAAATCGAAGTACGAAAGATAAGTAAGAAAATGGCTTTCGAACGGACTCGTTCCAAGTTAAAATGAACAAGTTTCTATTTCGGGAAGAGAGCGGTTTGAAAATTTTCTAACACTTAGAAAAAAAATTCAAATGCTCAGGAGAGGCGTCGTAGCACCAAGCCAGGGACTTAGCCCCTGCAAATATGCGCCGCAGTGCGGCATTTAACAAAGGGTCACGACGCCGCAGTGCCGGACCAGAGCAAAAGATAAAGAGGAGCTTTTAAAAGCATAGCAAAATGGGGAATGATTAGGGATTGATAATGAACCTTAGTTAAACCTAAAATAACATCCTAAAGAGTGATTAAAACCTTAAGTTTAACAATTAAATGTTGATTTAAGGTTATGAAATTATGAATGCAAAGTACGTAAACGTTAACCGTGAATCGTAATCGTGTTTGACGAACATCTTAGGTTTACATAGGTTGTAATATCTAGATGTTGTACAAAGATGATAAATCATGAAAACAAAATATGTAATCGCTATACGGGACCCTGTATTCGGGAATGCGGGAAACTGTATTCGAGTTAAGCAAACGTTTAAGGTTACCTATATGTAATACTTAGATGTTGAACGAAGAATGGTAAGTTAATACATTCAAATGTTATAAAACCATAATGAATGTTAGATGATTTAACGAATGTTATTAGTTTAACTATTCGATTAAATTATCAAAGAAGGAGAAAATAGTATCAACAATGTGTTTAGATTGTTTGGTAGCTAATTGGTGTACTATGTGAATATATCATGTAGAAAACAAAAGTAAAGTAAATTAAAAAGCTAGAAGACGCGTGAGGCAAGTTTTCTAAACTCTTGTCTATACTCTATGTTAGACAAGTTTTGTGAATTCATGTTATTTCATGCATGAACTGCTAAGAAAGAGTCAATGCCATTTGATTCGGCTATACTGAAATTTTAAAGTATTCTGGTTGATTTTGTTATAAATCTTTCAAGATATTATTGATGTTGTTATCCTATGCCAATTGGCTTGGTACATATTCAAAGGTAAACTTGAGTATGAATAAACAAAGGTTTTTAAGTCGTAAATCGACTGGCACGTGAAGTTGCCAAAACTTAAACGTAAATACGTTTAATGGATGAATGTTGATCAACATAGAGTATTATAGACTGATCACCTATCGTAAGGAATATCGGACTTACGGTCTTAGTGCATGGTTGTCCCTTTCAAAGAAAGAAAGAATGAATGAATGTTCATGATCAATGACCAAAGCTCAGTATTTAACTGGTGTTTATCATCGTTAAATGTTTTAAAAGAAAGAAAAGTGATATTCATTGTTCATAGTACTTCATAATTACTTGTTCAGTTATTGAAGATTAAAATCATATGAATCTTGATTTTGTGGTTGCTATATAACTGTTTAAACTTGTTGAGCTAGTTATACTCATTCTTGCTTGAATTATATGATTGCAACTAAGAAATGGATGAAGGATCCGGTAAGGATAATGGCAAAGCCAAGATGGATAAGTAGATTATCCTTGTAATATCATAGTATTATTTTTGTAATGAATAATATTATGACAATGAACGAATGTAATGGTTACAAAGAACATGGGAAGGGATTTATAATGATGTAATAAATAGTAAGCATATTCATTCCAATGAAGTATTTCAATTGAATGTATGTGTAGTTAGTAGCACCATGTAGCACCGTGTCTATGGTTTGAAGATACTCAGATTTGGGGGCATCACATTAAACGACTTGTCGCCATACGGACGCCATGGCGGACTCCTTGTCGCCTAGGCGTCCAGGCAGTTGGCTACCGCCACGGCGCCGTAACAACTATGATATATATATATATATATATATATATATGTATGTATATATAGTATTTCAATTGCATTAAATAAAAATTATTCTCACAAATATATTTCTATCACAATTAATTAATGTAATAAATATATTGTCCTGCACATTGAAAAAATTAAAAGGCAGCAGAATGTCCATTGCTTTAAAAAAAACAAAAAACAAAAAAACTGACCACTGGTGAATAAATATAAGTGCTTATGGAAATTATTATAGGCAATTATGTATCCATTAATTTTTTAAAGTGGGTTAAAGGACCGCAAACTTCTTAGATGCCAACTAACATGAAAAAAAAAAAACCTGAATGGTTAGTCGACCCAAGGTGACGACTAGTCGATCCAAGGCGACGACTAGCCGAGCCAAGGTGATGACTTAGCAACATCCCCCAAGTCATCCATTTGACTTGGCTAGTAAGAACCCACTAGACGACTTGATAAGTATGCTCATAGGAGATTGAAGCCTTAGTTCCTAAGTCGCCTACTCTCATTGCGATTCTTAGGACCTTTGCTGAGAACCTATAACTAGGGGAGGAGAAGTGAAGAAAATAGAAGGAAAAAGAATTTAACTAATTTTCATGGCTGATTAGCAGTAGAAGATGAAGAGAAAATAGAAGAGGATAAAGGAGCCACAAAACGTTAGCAACCAATCTGATATAGTTCATAGTATTCATGCTTACGTTCACTTGCATCAACATATATATATAAAGATAGATTCTAACTAACTCACATTGAGTCGCTTGGATTATGCTCCTCTTTGGTAACTCTACCATTGTACTACATTATCTACTCTTATTGCCCACTAAGCTAATTTATCAAGACAAGACATTCTTAGGAACACGGTTCAAAGTCACGGTAGAGGCTGTTTCTGGTCATTTTTTGACTTGGTACTAGTTTTGATATCGGTTTCGAGCGATATGCACCGTCAATGTTCGAAAAAGCGCTCAAGGCGCGCCTCGAGGCGCGGCGGACAGAAGCTGAAGCGAGGCTTGCGCTAAACAGGGGACTTACAAGACTTACGCCATTTTCGAGTGAGGCGTCCGCCTCAAGGCGTTAAGCCTCAAGGCGACGCGAGGCGTGGGCTAAAATTTGGCAGAGCAATTCAAAAACTTACCCAGCTATTTCTCCTCCTCGACTGCGAGACTGCTTCGGCTGCTTACCAGGTATTTCTCCTCTTCTTATTCTTCTTCTTCTTTCTCTTCTTTCTTCCTCCTTTCTGTCGTTGGCGTCGTCTTCGTCGTCGGCATCTTCGGTATTTCTGTCGTCGGCGTCTTCTTCTTCTGTCGTCAGCGTCGTCTTCGTCGTCGGCGTCGTCCGTGACTGTTTATTTGTTAAGGTTATTTATTGTTATTTATTTTGTTTTTATTTGTTAATTCTTTTAATTAACTAAAACATATTCTGTTCATGGACTAACTAAAACATATTAAAAATATTATTATTTTTATTACAATTATATAAATATAAGAATTATAAATTATAAATTATAAATATAAATTATAAATTATAAATTATAAATTATAAATTATAAATTATAAATTATTATAAGAATTATATATTTATATTATATATATATATAAGATTATAAATATATAAGAATTTATTACAATTATTTTTGTAAGAAAATTTGTAAAGGAGGGGGATTACAAAACTCAAAAATCATCTTGTGGAGGTTGAGGCTTGCAAAAAAGTATCAAGTGATTTTATTAGCATTTATTTATAAATTTTTGGGGACTTCTATGTCTTCAAATCGAGGCTTCCGCCTCGCTCTGCCTCGAAGCTTACGCCTCGCCTCATCTCGTCCGGAAAAAAACGCTTTGTACCGCTTTTAGCTTTTTCGAACATCGTGCACCGTTACGCTAGTTAGAATCTTCAAAAAAATTATGAAAAAAATTCTAAATAATAAGAACAATAAGATAGATCAATTAAATTCACAAAACACACTATATAGTAAACATAGCACTGTCCAATTGAAAAAACATACATCTCGCAAACGTGTCTAATGCTACATTGCATAAAAATTGAACGGTAAATCCTTGAGATATTTTCAAATTATACTTAATTAGGTATATAGGTACAATTTTTTCCAAACAATATGTATAAAATTATATTTTTTTGTATTTCTAAGTAACATGGTTACAATTTTTTTTAAGCTATAATTAACCTAGGTACTATATAGTATGTACAATCAAATTTTTACCGAGTAGTTTAAGATAATCTTATACATTGTAATCAACTTGAATACTAGTTTTTTTTTCAAACACTCAATTTAGTAGCTAGTTAAAACTTATTAAATACTCCATCCCTAAAAGGATGACTAAAGTACAAATTTTTTTGTCCCCAAAAGGATGATATAAAATACATAAAGTGAAGGGCAACCAAGTCATTTACTGGGATCTAGTAGTATAAAAATATAAAAAGTACTCATCACTTTATATAATCTTGTGGGTCCACTAAGGATACATTTGGAACTTTTTTATTCTCTTTCCTCTACTTTTACCTTTTTAATATGTATGCAAATTGTACTTAGCTCATACTTTTGGGGACAAAAAGAGTACAACTTATTTTTTTTATTTTTTTGTGCGTAGTGTTTTTCCTTTTACAAAGAAATTTCTCCAGTATTCGATCTAAAACCGTTCTTCCATGCCGACAAGCTAAAATTTTGCCAAAATATACCTTTAAATGAATAATCGCTGATTTTCTGACTAACAATGTTCGAAAAAGCTAAAAGCGGTACAATGTTTTTTCTCCGAACGAGACGAAGCGTAAGCTTCGAGACAGAGCGAGGCGGAAGCCTCAATTTGAAGACCTAAAAGTCCCCAAAAATTATAAAAAAATGCTAATAAAATCATATGATTGTTAATTCACATTTTAAAAGCATATGATTGTTAATTCACATTGCCTAAGATCATTAATTGAAATTTAAAAGCATATGATTGTTAATTCACATTTTACTGTATATACTAATATATATATATATATATATAGTAATGTTATTACTGTAGTCTGTATATATATACTAATATACATGATATATATATATATATAATTGTAATTGTAATAGAAAAACAAAGTCGAAGAAAAAAGATCAGAGTCGAGTCGAAGAAGAAGACAGCTAACCTGGTGGCGTATGGAGCTGTCGAAGTCGCACGAAGAGGAAGCTCGGCAATCGCAACTTGCAAGAAGAAGGCTAAATCTGTCGCACGAAGTCGAACATATTTAGGGTTTTTTAATTCAAATCGAGACTGAAGCCTTGACACGCCTTGAGGTGACTCGCAACGAGGCGTAAGCCTCAGCCAAATGAGACGCTAGCCTTTATATTTTCCTGTGAAGCGTGAGCCTCGCCACTTCAAACCTGAGCCTCGCTTTGAGGCGCGCCTTGAGGCGTGCGCCTCGATCGCAATTTCGAACATTGCCGACTCATACCAGAGTTGTAGTTTGGAAAGAGCCGAAACCGCTCTGATACAACAAAAACTTTGAACCGCACTTAGGAAGGTCCACTAAATTGGACGCTTTCAGAGCTTGAGCCATTTAAATAACACTAGTCCACACATTGTGTTTTGGGTGGAAGATGAGGTAGGTGGGGCTGGACTTTCAGTTACAAAGGTATATTACTGTCACATTTATGTGAATGTTCAATTCACGAGAACTTCAATGGTATAATATAAGAAAATAATGAACAAGTTTATTATCCCACAAATTGTGTCAATTAAATCATAGTATGATGACTGCTCTGTTGAGTAATACTCCCTCTGTCCCAAAAGAATGACAAAAAGTACAAATATTTTTGTCCCCAAAAGGAAGATGACAAAAGGTATAAATATTTTTGTCCCCAAAAGAATGAGATAAAGTATATAAAGTGAAGGGTAACTAAGTCATTTAGTGGAGCGCATTAGTATAAAAAATTAAAAGTACTGATTACTTTACTCATTTAGTTGGGCCACTAAGGATAAATTTAGAACATTTTTACAATATTTTCTCTACTTTTACTTTTCTTAATATGTGTGCAAATTGTATTTTGCTCGTCCTTTTGGGGACAGGGGGAGTATTAAAATGCTCAGTCGATGGAGAAGTACCATTAAAGACCACAATAATGTAGAACCACATAGTTTTGTTTAGTGAGATCAATGGATATTATAGTATGAAGTTTACAGTTTGCCCCTTCTATTTTTCGTTGTTGAGATCTTTTTTAATAAAAAAACTGCCAAAAAAATATTATCTATGCTAATATAAATGAGACGATGTTTTACACACATACTAGAAAGTTAAAACAGAACTATAACATCATGACCTGTTTTAATTCTTATTACAAACTTCACATTTATATCAGATTTTCCAACGCCCGATAAGCAATCTTTACAGGTTTACAAAATCCAAGTAAACTTAGAAAAGAACAAGGAAAATTTTGATAAGCTTAGGAAGAACTAGCACTTTCATAATGCAAGAAAATAGCAAAGTTTTTCAACAATAGACATTAATCAACAATCATTATAAACAAGGTACAGAATATCCTAAAGCTCTCAATCAATTTCTACAAACTGAGATCTTATTCACACCAAAGGAAAGTACAAAAAGAAAACTTTACGTTTCGACATGCTATATAAGAATCATGAGTAAGTCCTTAATTATACAGTACAACCAACACATAAAAAGCACACTAAATCCCTGAATATATCTGATATCAATAATCAGCAACAGAAAAAAAAACAGAATTGGATTTTCTACCCCACAACCATAATTAAGGAAGACTCGGCAGCTTATAAGAGTTTTAAAAACCTTTTTTTTGACTGATTGCGTGATTTTCAAGAGCTACGGTAGCTAGATTTAGAGATTAAGTCCCAAAATCACTCAAATCTACACAAGACTTTTCAGGTAGCTCAGCCCTGAATTTTTTGGAATCCTAAAAACAATAACAGAGCCAGCACTGTTCTGTATGAGGGTCAAAAGTTTGTTGATTTTTTAATACATAGGGAACCTAAAACTTGTGTGGAACAAGAACATGTAATATGATCTAGTATGTTGTCATAATTGACTGAAATTGTTAATAGCTATACAATCATATAAACTCTACTGTTCAGAGTTCATACAAATTCTACATTAACCAACCAAATAACTAAAATGATTAACATTGGAAATTTATGACAAGTATGTTTTCTTTAGCTGAAATTCATATTACATGTCTTGAAAACAAAGAAAAGGAACAAATTTTTTGATACTATATCCATTTGACGGAGTGATTTTTGTGCCTGTGTAAACTTTCTTTACACAGATAGTATATCAAAAGCAAAATCAAATTTGCTGCCTGGGACGTATGTTGTTAGGGCGGCAAGGACGCAAAGTTAAAAAAATCATCAAATAGGGATCACAGTGTTGAAACATTCCTAACACTTTTACCCTTACCCTAACCCACCTATTATGACTTTTTCTATTTAATTTTCTAAGAGTACCCAAAATAATATGTTAGAAATTATGACTTAACATTTAAGCCTATTTTCATTTCAAGTTTAACTATCTATTTTGAGTAATACAATTAAAATGTTACTCCCTCCGTTCCAAAATTAGAGATATAATTTGACTTTGGAGGTCAAACGACGGCATATTAAATTTTAATTGATGTGAATATATTTAATTTTAGTTGATACAATTATTATAATTGTATAATATATAACAAAAACTATTAATCATAAATTTTATTTTATTCTAAATTGTATCTCTAATTTTAGAACAAAAGGAATAATATGCACTCTTAACACATAATTTAATACATTCAGATTAGCAGTAAACAAACAAACTCTCTGTCTCTGATTCTTATCATAAAAATTCTCCAAATCCGTTTTCATTTCAATTTTAGAGTTGTCCTATAATCCTTTCCAAGTTTAAATTATTTTCTTCACTAGTCAATTAAAAATATAACAGATCGGTGTGTCAAAGTCATAGAAATTGTAATCACACTCTACTATGATGAGAAATTGACACATAACTCCAAATTCAAAATATGCACTGGAATCGTCCTAAGCTTACTCTCTACTGATCCAAATCTGATGCAGAAGAGTTCATCTTTCAGTTCACCATCAGCAAAATCAGTCGCATGCCAAACACAAGACTTTTCATTCCCTGCGTGTTCCTGAACTGTCATAGCTGGAAGAACTGCAAAATGCAATCACAAAACATCAAATTTTGGACATAACAACAATAATCTAATCTCGCAGCATTTATTCCACTAAAAAGTAGTATATAATAAAGTTAACAACAAACCGAGATGATTAGCACAGATCTTAAGAGTTTTGGATTGGCGCATAACCAGACGAACTTTTCCAGTCTCCTTGTGCTTCAAAAACTTCACAGTACCAGCGCCTCTCTCCTTCCACTGATTTCCATCTTTATCAAATCTATAAAGCTTTGATTTACTGCACAAAAATTCAAAACAATTAGACAAAAAAACTAACCCTAAATTTTGCTCTAAAAGACCGATTAGCAAATAATAAGATTGAGAGAAAGTACAGATGGAGGATTGAGTCTTCATCTTCTTCACCGGTAGTGACGGCGACCGCTACTAGCCTTATGATCGGAGCGACTTGTGCTCCGGTATCTTCATCTTCGCCGGCAACGGTTTCTTCCTCTTCTCTGTGTTCTGGATCGTTGCTGGCCATTGTACTGAATAGTGAGTTTTTGTCTGTAGGAAATGTATTTAGAACGTTGGAACCCTTTTGAGACTTGAGAAGGATTATTACGTAACGATGAATTTGAGAAATAAATTACGGGCGAGTTCGTTTAAGGAATTAAGGTATGGGATTAGACTATTAGTACTATAAAAAAATACTTTTCAAGTTTAGTTGTTTTAATTTAAAAATACACGTTTATTAAAAAATTAAATTTATTTTCAAATTCTACATTTTAATTATTACTATTAAGAATTGAGAAGGATTATTATGCAACGGGTGAATTTACGAATTAAAGGTTGTTACGATGGGTACGTTTGCTTGAGGGATTAAGGTATGAGACTAGATTGTTAATTCTATAAAAAGTATTTTCTCCGTCTAAATTTATTTATTCTAATTTAAAAATACACATTTATTAAAAAAAGAAATTTATCTTCAAATTATTCATCTTAACTATTATTCTAATATCATTTTTTTAATTATTCTACTAAATCTTTCTTGAAATAATAAAATATCTTAATTACTATTATATTATTATTTTTTGTTTTAATTAATCTACTAACTCTTTCTTAAAATAATAAAATAGAGAAAAGAGAGAGAGGAAAAAGAGTATAATTATGTTTTCAATGTCAAAGTTAATAGTATTACTTTTTTCAATGTATGTTATGTATTTTTTAATAAATTTTTTTATAAAGTTAAATAAAGGTAGTATTGAAAAAATAAGATAAAAAATAGTATTAAAATGAAAAAAGGACAAATAGATTGAAATAAATCTATACCTTATATATAAAAGTACGACCAACAATCATATCTTATGACCATCCGAGTTAACTCATTAATTAGAATAATTTATAACTAGTGCGAGGCACAAGTACCCGTTGTTGCAAATTTGTTGAACAATTGTCATAGCTTATATTCTCTGCTTCGTTGGCAAAATACTGAAGGAGTATTTGTTAATCAAGGTTCTCAGAATCGGACCGTTCATCGAACCAAAAAAAGTACTGGGTGGATGGGTCACTGGTCTAACCAGTAGTCGAACCGTTATTGACCTAGTGACGTCATTAATATATAATAAATAATTATATATTGTATATAATATTTAGTAAATATGTAAAATTAATCAATTTATCTACAAAAAAACTAAACTTATTTGTACAATGTTTACTTTATAAAATTTAAATAAATACTAACTTTATATAAAAAGAAAGATATTAAATCATTCTTATAACTCAAAACTCAAAATATATATGACATTTGTTATCCCTTTATGAAAATATAGTAATAATAATAATAATAATAATAATAATAATAATAATAATAATAATAATAATCTACTGTTTTTCAAAATATAGATCAATATTCATTTTTTAAAAATAAAGTTAGACATACAATTAATATCATCATCAATTAATTATGTATACATTTATTTTTCAATTTATATAATAAGATATAATTTAAAAATGAGAGCAGGGGATCAAGATATTATGCCCATATTAAGCACCTACCATCCTTGTCATCTATTTACACAAATTATGCATCCTTATCTCTTCTTCCCCTCTTTTTTCATTTCAGTTAATTTTTCTTCTTTCTACTACTAATCATTCTTAAGCATTAACGCTTTCTGAGTTTTAAAATGGATGGGAAAAAAACATGGACGAAAAATTTAAGTTTTCTTTTCAATTCTTATGTTTCTAAATTTTTTAATAAACGGAAAAGAAAAGAAATGGATAGAAAACTTGGCCACTTTTTTTGTTAAAGTTTTCCGTCCAAAATTGGCCTGATTTGGACGGAAAAGAAATTAGAATAAATAATATTTTTATAATTCTTATATTATCCTCAACTTTCAATATAATAAATTTTAAATTACAACCCATGTCCCCAATTTTTAAATTTTCTATTCTTTTCTATTAAAAACTCAGAAACAACACAAAGAAAAATTTCAAGTTTTCTATTCTTTTCTTTTCTGTTCTAATTTAAATTTTCTATTTTTTTCTTTTCCGTCCAAAACTCAGAAATAAAGTGTAAAAATAAAACTATGTTCTCTCCTTCAAGTATGTATATATGACCATATAACAGTCGTTGTTATCACTTATTTTCCCTTCTTCCTCGTTCATTCTCTTACAGAGTTACTACAACGAATTTCATCGTTTTCAACTAAAAGGTTTGGGGGAGAAAATTTGAAAATAATCAAATTGGGCTTTCAAAATTTACAAATTTTGTGAAATTGAGACTTGAAGAATGAAGATTTGAGTTTCAATTTGTGAAATTTTGGCTTGTGAGATGGAAGAGAAGAAAAACGTTTCACAGATCCTGGGTGTTTGGAGAGCTCTCGTTGATTGTTGTGAGGATGGAGTGCGGAACCGGTAAAACTCGTGAACCAGTTACCGGTTCACTAGGTCAACCGGTTCAACCGCTGGGTCGCCGGTTCTGAACGGATTTTGGTCAAAATTGGTTAATTAGTCCAAATCGGATCGAAAGATGGACCGATTTCTATTTTTACCGGTCCAACAACTGATCTTGTCCGGGTTTAACAAGAATAATTTATTGGGCATAATTTTATTGTATAAAATTATTTTTTATGAAAAAAAAAAAACGAAAAGCATTTTTTTAGAGTGAATCACGTCACTTTTTTAGAGTGAATCACGTCTTTTTTCAAGGTGAATCATGTTATTGGTGAACAAGGGAATCAAGGATTTCAAAATAACCTGGAGCATTAATAGGAGGTCACGTTTTATATATATATATATATATATATATATATAAGTGAATGAGGATTCAAAAAGTTACTATATATATATTAAGTGAACCAGATCCAAAAAAAGTTACTATATATTTTACTATATATATAGTAACGTTATATATATTATTTTATATATACGGTTATATTATATATACATATATATATATATATATATAATATTCTTAATAATTTTATAATTAAAATAAATAATTTATTTTAATTTTAAAATTAGATTTCATGCAATTTAAAATTGTCCATTAAATGATACTCATATATATATGTAATAATTTTCATTCATGGGATGAATGTAATTTATTGATGCATATGGTGATATGTATGATAATAAATGAGATTGATTATGGAACTATTGACCAATGTGATTAAATTTTATTTTAGTTGAATCGTTGAATGAATGAGTTTTATTAAATGGGGTCTGCGTACCTCGTCTTCTCTGGATTTTTTTTTAATGTAAAATTATATCTCCCTCCTATGTACTTTCTCTTGACTGCTGATCAAGGTTTCTATTTAATTTAAATAGTTTAATATAATAGAAATAGTTGGAATTATCTTGAAGAAATTGGAGACCAAGGATCAAGGAGCGCGTGAAGACCCGTTTGTATGGAGTCCGAGTTAAATGTAATAGTTACGTTTAAATTTAAATTCATGTACTCCTAGGTTTGACCTTTTGGTTCACTTGGTGGCTGTAGTGAACCAAACTAGAATAAAAGTCCATAATCAATTTGGGTAGAATATAGTATTCTATATGTGCATGCTAAGTATTATATATATTATATTTTATGCAAACATGCTTCGCATGTTTTAATAAAATAACGCGTATTTTATATATATATATATATATATATATGTGTGTGTGTGTGTGTGTGTGTGTGTGTGTGCATGCGCGCTAAACAAGATGAGACAAATAATAAAAAACTCCTCAAAGAAATCATATTAAGTCTAAAGCGTTCAAATGATATTTGGAATATCGAACGTCACCTTCTAGCATGATAAATTAATAGAGTATTAAATATTTAATACGAGTTTGTTGTGCACACACAAGGTGAGTATTGCGTATTTAAGATATTAATTTAATCACATTTGATGCTTATAAAATTAATTGAACAATATTGTTTTGTTGTGCACACACAAGAATAATTTTTTTTTTGAATATATGGAGTGCTAAGCTGGACTTAACTTAAATCATTTTAGTTTGGATGTGCACACACTTGACCATTATGATTTAAGAAGCAAAATACAAGGAATCACATATTGATGTGATTGACAAGAGTTGTCTACCTATTTATTTATATATCGTTTGTTGTGCACACACAAGGCTATATACATTTAAAATGAGATCCTTAATCTCACTAGCAAATCTTTAATTAGATGTTGCCGAACTATATAAGTGAGAGTAATATAATTTGAAGAAAATAGTGGGAGATGTCAATTTAAAATAAGACCTAATTTATTTTGATATATAAAATTAATTAAATGAATGTTTGCTGAAATATTGTCTTTTCACAAATAAAAATTTAAAAATGTCGAAATCACTAATCTCACTACGTAGCATACTTGATGTTAACAAACTGACCGGATCGAATTACACGGACTGGTTAAGAAATTTGAGAATAGTTCTCACTGCTGAAAAGATTTCTTATGTCCTAAATTCACCTGTCCCTGGAACTGTTCCAGAATCAGCTTATGAGGAAGATATTACCACCATTATAAAGTGGCAAGATGATGCATCTGTGGTTCAATGCATCATGCTCGCATCCATGAATAACGAGCTTCAGCGTCAGCATGAAAACATGGATGCTCCTACTATGTTGCTTCACCTCAAGGAGTTGTATAGTGAACAAAGTAGGACTGCTAGATATGAGATATCTAAGGAGCTCTTCTGATCTCGGATGATCGAGGGCACTACCGTTGAGACTCATGTCCTAAGGGTGATCAATCTGATTGAACGCCTTGGGCAACTTGGGTTCGTCATGGATGGGGAGTTGAGTCAAGACTTAGTTTTGCAGTCACTCCCTGAGACCTTCTCACAGTTCATTGTTAATTTCTACATGAATAAGTTAGATGTCAGCTTGCCTGAATTACTTAACATGTTGAAAACTACAGAAGGCCACTTTTCATCCAAGAAGAACCATGTCTTAATAGTGGATTCTTTTAAGAAAAGAAAGTGGCCCAAGGTATCTTCTAAAAAGAAGAAATCTAAGAAGGCTAAGGGCAAGGTGAACACAAAGGAACAAAAGAAACCTGATCCAGCTAGCAAAGGAATGTGCTTCCTTTGCAACGAGCCTGGTCATTGGAAGAGGAACTGCAAGAAGTTTCTGGCAGAGAAGAAGCTTGGAGAAGCTTCGACTTCCAATAAAGGTTTGTTAATGATTGAAATTAATTTTTTAGAAAGTCAAAATTTTACTTGGGTATGGGATACCGGCTGTGGTTCTCACATATGTAATACTGTGCTGGGACTGGTCAGAAGTAGAAAGCTGAACAAGGATGAGGTCGTCCTACGAGTGGGAAATGGAGCAAAGGTTGCTGCATTAGCTGTAGGCACTTATTGTTTAGCACTGCCTACGGGCAAGTCCATTTATTTAAATAATTATTATTTTGTTTCGAATATCATTAGAAACATTATTTCAAATTCTATATTAGATATGGATGAATTTGAAATTATAATAAAGAACAACAGTTGTTCTATTTATAAAAACAATGTTTTATATGGTGTTGGTAATTTGCGAAATGGATTTTACATACTTGACTTGCATGAAAATATATTTCAAATAGAACAAACTAAGAAAAGAAAAATAGATGATGTTAATTATACCTATATGTGGCACTGTAGACTCGGTCATATCAATAAAACAAGATTATCCAAGTTGCATAAGGATGGGCTCTTACAGCTATCCGATTATGAATCATATCCAACTTGTGAATCTTGTCTCATGGGTAAAATAAATAAATCTCCTTTTAGTGGAAAAGGAGAAAGAGTTTCAGAGTTGTTAGCGTTGGTTCACGCAGACGTTTGTAGACCTATGACAACGAATGCATGGGGAAGGTATTCTTATTTTATTACTTTCACTGATGATCACTCAAGATTTGGATATGTGTATTTAATAAAATACAAACCTGAATCATTTGAAAAGTTCAAAGAATTCAGAAGTGAAGTAGATAAACAAACGGACGAGAGTATTAAGATTCTTCGATTAGATCGAGGTAGAGAATACTTAAGCGGTGAGTTTCTCAATTGTCTCAAAGATAATGGTATAATCTCACAATGGACTTCACCAGGTACACCACAGTTAAATGGAACATCTGAAAGGAGAAATCGAACATTGTTAGACATAGTTCGTTCCATGATGAGTTTTACCGATCTTCTAATTTTATTCTGGGGTCATGCCCTAGAAACGACTACATATCTACTAAATAAGGTCCCCTCGAAATCTATCCCTAAGACTCCATATGAGATGTGGACAGGGAGAAAACCTGATCTTAAATATGTTAAGATTTGGGGATGTCCAGCTTATGTGAAAAAATTTCAAAATGATAAGATTGGGATAAGATATGATAAGTGCACGTTTGTGGGATATCCTAAAAAAAGTTTGGGATACTATTTCTACAATCTTACTGAGCAAAAAGTGTTTGTTGCGAAACACGCTGCCTTCTTAGAAAAGGAGTTTATCCTTGAAGAGGCTAGTGAGAGAAAAATAGATCTTGAAAAAATTCAAGAACCACAAACCACTACAGATCAATTGGATGAACCTATCCAAGTAGAGACACCTACTATACAACACCCTATTCGTAAATCTGGAAAAGTACCAAAGATACCTGAAAGGTATTAATTCGTCATTGAGGATGACGATGAGGCACACGTCATGAATGATGATGATCCATTGAATTACGAACATGCTATGAGTAATTAAGACTCAGAGAAATGATAGATGACCATAAAATCAAAAATGGATATTTGAAGTAATGCATAAGACCATTTGGATTTTACTTGTGATTGCAGCTTATTATTACTATATCTGGCAAAATGGACGTGGAGACGCCCTTTCTCAAATATAAATTATTAGAGGAGAATGTATGTATGATACAACCAGATGAATTTGTTTCAATGGTTGAAGCAAATTATGTATATGATCTACAACAATCCATTTATGGGTTTTAGCAAGCTTCTCAAAGATGGAACATTCATTTTGATGAGACAATCAAAAGAGTTTGATTTTATCAAAAAACAAGAATGAACCTTGTGTGTACAAAAGGGTTAGTGGGAGCGCTGTTTCATTCCTTGTATTATATGTTGATGATATATTACTGATAGGGAATGACATTCCTATACTATAATCGATTAAAATCTAGTTGTCTAAACATTCCTCCATAAATGATTTGGGTAGAACATCCTACATTGGGGATATAAATCTGTATAGATAGATTTAAAAGGATGTTCGGCTCAACCCAAGGAACGTATATTCATTAGATGCTAAAGGCGTTTAGCATGGCAAACTCTAAAAGTGTCTCATAATGATGAGCTATGGAGTGTATCTATCTAAAATTGTCCTCAATAAAAGAGAGATCGCATGAGTTACTATCATGTATGCAATAAAATATACGAGACTTAATGTTGATCAGTCATATGATCACTGTAAGACAGTGATAAACATCTTAAAGTACTTAACTGACACTAAGGATGTCATCATGACACATGATGGACCTGAATTAAATTAGAGGACTAAACAGACTCAAGTTTTCAGGCTGACTAAGACGACAACAAATCCACTTTAGGATAAGTCGTTACCTTGAAAAGTGGTGCAGTGAATTGAAAAGGTTCCAAATAGCAAAAAGTTGCTAGTTTAGTGACAAAGACAAAGTATATAACTGTAAGTGAAGTTGCAATTTGATGTTTCGGATGAAAAGTTCATTACAGAACTAGAAATAGTTCCTAAGTCTCATCTGGAATCCAAACATGTGTTGCGACACTTTGATTAAAGAAATCATTAAAAGAGGAGACGTCACCTTAGAGCGTGTAGACTTTCAAGACAACATTACAGATCCATTTACTAAAGCTTTAACACAACAACAGTTTGATCGTCACTTAGAGAAGATGGGTATGAGATACTATGACGATTGGCTTTAGTGCAAGTGGGAGATTAAAAGTAGTATGCATACAAGCCAATCATGTATGATGATAAAGCAAATACTTTGGAGACGATCTTATTTATTTATTAATAAAAGTATTTATTTATTAAAAGCATTTAATTATCTACATGTTGCTGTTTTTATAATATATAAATAACCCATAGTTTTAAGCAATGCTTTTAGAATCATGATGTTGATCATGCTAATGAGATCTAAATTCTTAGAAAGCTTAAAAACTAAAATAGTTCCCAATCGTTGGATTACTAAAAAGGGGATTAGTAAATCCGGATAGATTGGTACATATGTTGCTTGCTCATTAGATGAGGATGATTGATCTCATGATCATTTGTGTGGAGACACTAAAGCAAGTATGTAGATGCTTATTGGAGAATAAGTTCACTGAACGTGACTCGCTATAGAATACCTAATGAAGTTTTACTTGCCTATCAATAGGAATTCCTAATGTGATAGTAGTACAAATGATCCTTGGACTTGAGATCATCATAGTATCTTGTGTGTAATGAATTATACTTTGACTTATTCCTTAAGACCCTTAGGGTATATCAAAGGGTATGCTTGGGTGTAATATGTTACATATGGAGATAATGAATGGTTAATAAAAAATCTATCACTTCTAGTAAAAGAAGAGATATGTCCTATATGATTCGTTAAATGACAACCCAGTAGTCCTTGGCTAAGGAAGAATGAAATTAGAAAGGAGTTTCTAATTTGCATTATTTGGAGTTATGCATTTTCCAATCGAAATACATATGATTAAATAAAATAAGACTTGACAGTAATTCCATGTCTTATATTTAATTGGGACATTGTATGGTGGAAGGATTGAATTGTACGGTAACTATTTACTCACAGGTTGTTATATGATTAATGTTGAAATCTATATTATCTGGAAAGTCTTTGATCGCTAGGGAGGTTTATCCCTATTGTAGAATAAATATTATTTATTTAAATAGATTATTAGTTTAATTTATTTATTTAAATAAGATTAGAAATATTCTAATTGATTTATTAACAACCGGTTTAATATGGAGAACCTAAAGGGTCACACCATAAAAGGAAGAATACTTATTTAAGAAGTGTAAACACTCGAAATTTCATTTTCCTGATACTAACCCTGCAAGAGTGCAAAATCGTCTTCTCAGCCCCGGTCCCCAATACCGGGATGTCAACTCAAATTCGATCACTAATATCGGTCAAGCCATTTCAAATCCGATCACTAATATCGGTCAAGCAACTCAAATTTGGCCACCAATGCCAGTACTCCTGCCAGCTCCGATAGTCAATCGGACCGTCAATCCAGCTCCGATAGTCAATCGGACCGTTAATACAGCTCCGATCTCAATATCGGATCGTTATATCAACCCCGATCTCCAAATTGGGCCATTAGTTCCATCCCGATCTTAATATCGGGTCGTCAAAGCAGCCCCGACAGCAACCCGGGATGTATAAATCAACCCCGGCAGCAACCCGGGAAGTGCAGGACATCCCAGGCAGCAACCCGTGAAGTCTGGTCAACTTCAGACATAAACCTGAAGCACCATAACAACTCCAGAGGAAAACTGGAATGACCTCTTCAGCCACAGAGGCTACACTGGGGACAAACAGACTCGAACGGGATCCAAGTCTTGGAAACGGCTCCCGAAAGTCAACTAAAGGCCATGCCGACACCAAGTGCAATCCCGGGAGGGGCAAAATGGTCATTTTACCAAATCTCAGTCGATGCAGTCAAAATCAAGCTGAATTGATGCCACCAAGGTCAAAAAGAACCATAACGGTGATCCCGGGTGAAAACAGCACCAGACAGCTCGACGGATAAACGGTGGGGAAACGAAGACCCGGTAATGAACCCAACTTTTGGGACTTAAAAAGTGTTAAATCCTATGTCATTGTGACACTCTCAATGAGGGCTTTCCGGAAAGCTATAGCACGCCTCAAACGGACGCTCCGATCAAAGGTTATGAAGATGCGAACCTGACATCGCATCGCCCGACGTGCACGTACTTTGAGATGACGAAGCCGGGCATATGGGTCCTACCTTGGGGAGCCGCACCTCTACCTGCGGCAGCAGCAGGTAGAGTGTCCCTGGCCTATAAATAAATGTGCCCCCCTTTCATTTTCAAGAATTTCGAAACGCAGCGAAGCTCTGCCCGTTCGATTTTCCAACTTTTACACCTCTTCTAAACCCAAATATTTTTACTCTAACACGTAGACAGACCCACATACTACCACATATCAAAAATCCACCGGTAGATTTGGATGTTTGAAGCCCACTAAGTGGCAAAAAGCCCGTTGTGCTGTCCATTGTAAGTATTTTCACGATCAGAAAGTGAATATTACTTCTTCGTACTTTTATACACTTACACATTAATTTTCACCGTCTAAATATGCCCGGAACTTAGTTCTGTGGCCGTTTTCATCAAAATTTGGTACATTTTTGTACATAAACTCAATTTCTGGCATTTCTACAACTCGGATTGACGATCCGTCAGCTCCTACAGCTTCGATGCACTATCACACACGTTTTGGCAATTTCGCCGGACTGGGATATCTTCCCAGTCTGGTTTTGGCCCTTCTTTGTATTTATTTAACTGTATATATACTAACATTTTAATTCTGTCAAGCCCAGATGTCAAATCCGAGGTAGTTTACCGCTTTTATATATATATTTATGCATATATAAGCGATTTTCACCATCACTGGATTCTCTTTCCAGTCTTGGTTGAATACATTTATGTTAATATATATATATTTCAATTTCAGTCTGGGCACTGGCGTGAAAACCCATCGGCCATTATACTATTTTTTGCACTCTTCGCCATACTGGGTGATCTCCCCAGACCCTAGTTGACTATTTTTCTGTACATTTACATTTTAGTTCGGCCTAGATCATTCTGTGGCCTTTTTACTATTTTTATATATTTATACATATATAAGCAGCCTTTACCACCATTGGGTTCTCTTCCCAGTCTTGGTTGACTACATTTCTGTCAATATATATATTTATATATATTTCAATTCCAGTCCGGGCACCGGCGTGAAAATTCATCGCCCTTTACAGCTTTCATATATAACTGTATATATATATATATATATATATATATATATATATTTCTTTACTCGCTTTCTATTCAATTGCTGCTTTAAATATTCATTTTATATGAATTGACACTGATATATCTGCGGGCAGACTAGATTTACTTAAATCTTGTCAATTCTAGCTTTCAAATGGTTTAAATTTCCTGATTGAATCGGGAAGCTAGAATGGCTGAGATTTCTTTAAATCTAGCTTTCTTTCTAGTTTCAACTTTAAAAGCAAACTCGCGTCCCTTAGATCGCTATCTAGTGGGAATGAGACGCTTTAGCCATGCGCAACCAGGATTTACTGATGAATCCTTGGTTCCATTGCGACGTGATGATATATATATTCATTTCTGTTCAAATTTAAACTGTGCAGGTTTATTTGGCTACCCATATGTGAGCCTAGGAATCGTGGGATTCACGATCAAATCGATCGGGATCTGATTCCCATGAAGGACAAACTCCAGTTTACAGAAGTACCTTGCCAGTTTTTTTGTAAAATGTACATACACAGACCTTAAAACGGTTATCCGGATTTAAGGTCTCATCATAGTGAAATGTGCTTGTAGTGTCAGCGTCCCTCCGATGGTTTTCATACCCATGAGGAGACCGACACTTGTCTATTTTTGTGGTCGAGGATGTTTCGTAGCCCGACAAATCACCATTCACATGCAGCCTTAAGGCTATAAAGATAAAAAAATTAAAGTATCAACAGGCTTCAATTCCTATGTCAGCGTAGGGGTTTGACAAACAGCTTTCAAAACATCACTGTCAATTCAATTTCAAAGATTTTGCAAAATTTAATCAAAATGCTTTTGCAAATCAAATCAAAGACTGATTTTCAAAATCAAATCAAACCCTTCGTATATAGGTTCAACGAAGCGAAGCATTACTTTCAAATCAATCAAATCAATAGGCCCAATTTTTAAACAGCATTCACTCACGCATTCACAGTTTAAAGGAAAATATTGAAAAGATGCGGTACCTTGTTTACACGAGAGTTGTGGGGTGCCTAACACCTTCTCCACACTTAACCAAGCCCCCGAGCTCAAAACTTTGTTTTCAAAGATCAAGTTTCGACAGTGTCCAGCAATTGGGCCTCTTTCAAACAAAACTCGGTTGAGTTGGTATAGCCATTTTCAAATCTACCAACTGGCGACTCTGTAAAACGTTCAAATCGTCGACATGATACATGTTGACCTTTCTCCTAAAAAACCCTTCAAAACCTTTTTCCTAAATAAAAAGAGTGAGGGTAGAGAGAACTTAGGAAAATAGATTAAAAGATCCGGGTTGTGACCCAACCCGCGGATTTTTTTAACCAACGTCGACAAGAAGGTAATGGCATAATTGTAATAATGGTTTAATCTATGGTGATAGAATAAATTAAATAGCTTAATATTTATTATTTAATATTTTGGAAATATTAAATATAAATTAATAAGAGGAGTCTTATTAATATTATTACAATTATTATTATTTTAATTTCTAAAGGAGTTTAGGAATTAATTTAATATTAGTACTCTCATTTATTCTTAATAAGATCTGGAGGCAATTTAATTAAAGGAGTTTAATTAATTAAATTCCAATATGTTGGGAAGCCTAATTAATTAAAAGAGTTTAATTAATTAAATGAAACCCTATGTCTAATAGGATTAGAAGGGTTAACCAATATCTATATAAGAGGAGTTTTATGTTAGATATCAGTTGATGCAATTCTAATTGTTGGATAGTACTCCGTTTCTATAGTGGATAGAAACCTAGGGTTTAGCCAATCACCCTCCTTCTTGATAATTCCTCTTTCTTGGTGGATCACCTCTAGAGGCCAAACACTTGGGTGGCTAACGTTGATCAAAGGAAGGAATCTACCCCGGATATTCAAGGAGATCGCGACGAACAATGAGTTCAACTAGTACCTGTGGAAGCTTTGTTCTACAAGGGTATGATTTCATAACTTCTTATTTATCGTTTTAAATTAATAATATGCATAAAGCATGATCCGGGTAATGGTTTTGTAGAAATTTTTAAACTCTAATTTTACTATGCTTCCGCTACGATTTCGTACAAACCCAACAAGAGTATATCAAATGGTATGCTTGGGTGTAATAAGCTATATATAGAGATAATGAATGATCAACAAAGAATTTACTGCTTCTAGTAAAAGAAGAGAATGTCCTATGTGATTCGATAAATGACAACCTAGGAATCCTTAGCCAAGGTGAAATAAAATTAGAAAGGAGTTTCTAATTTGCATTATTTGTAGTTGTTAATTTAGGATCAAAATACATATAAATAAATAAAATAAGACTTGATAGTAATTTCATGTTTTATATTTAATTGGAACATTGTATGTTGGAAAGATTGAATTGTACGGCAACTATTTACTCAAAGGTTCTTTTATGATTAATGTTGAAATCTATATTATATGGAAAGTCGTTGAGCGCTAAGGAGGCTTACCCTTATTGTAAAATAAATATTTTTTATTTAAATGAATTAACTAGTTTAATTTATTTATTTAAATAAGATTAGAATTGTTCTAATTAATTTATTCACAACCGTTTTAATATGGAGAACCTACAGGGTCACACCATAAAAGGAATAATATTTATTTAAGAAGCAAATGACATAATCAAAATAATATGTTAAGTGTATTTAATTAATCTATGGTGATACAACAAATTAAATAGCTTAATATTTATTATTTAATATTTTAGAAATATTAAATATAAATTAATAAGAGGAGTCTTATTAATATTATTATTATTATTAGTTTAATTCATAAAGGAGTTTGAGAATTAATTAATAATAGTACTTTCCCATATTCCTAATAAGATTAGCAGGTAAATTAATTAAAAGAATTTAATTAATTATTATGAAACCCTAATACTAAAATGTTTAGGAGGGTTGCCTACATCTATAAATAAGAGAAGTCTTATTTTGATTTATTGTAATGTTATTTTTCCAATAGTTGGGAGAACACTCCTTTTCTAGAGAAAAGGAAACTAGAGTTTAGCCATACATCCATCTTCTTGAGTAAAGATAATTTCTTGGTGGATCACCTCTAGAGGCCAAACACTTGGGTGACTGACGTTGATCAAAGGAAAGAATCTAACCTGGTAAATTCAAGGAGAGCATGAAAGGATTTGGAGTTGAACTCGTACATGAGGAAACTCGTTTCTTCAAGGGTATGAATCTTATTCTTCTTCTTTTCATTTAATTAATAATTGTACATAAAGGATAATCCGGTTATATGGTTTGTAAAATTTTAAAACTATGATTTTTCACGCTTCCACTATTTTTCGCTACTTTGATTGTGTTCATGAATCTTATAAACCTAACAGTGGTCTAGACACTCGAAATTTCGTTTTCCTGTTACTAAAACTGTAGGATGGCAAAACTGTATTATCAACTCAACCCCAGTCTCAATACCGGGCCATCAAGTCAACTCCGGTCTCAATACCGGGCTATGAAATCAACCCCGATCTCAATACCAGGTCATCAACTCAACCCCGGTATTAATACCGGGCCTTTAAATCAACCCCGGTCTCAATACTGGGCCATCAAATCAACCTCGGTCTCAATACTGGGCCATGAACTCAACCCCGATCCCAATATCGGGCCATCAAATCAACCCCGGTCTCAATATAGGGCCATGAACTCAACCCCGGTCTCAATACCGGGCCATCAAATCAACCCTGGTCTCAATACCGGGTCATCAAATCAACCCCGATCTTAATACCGGACCATAAAATTAACCCCGGTCTCAATACCGGGCCATCAAATCAACCCCAGTCTCAAAACTGGGCCATCAAATCAACCCCGGTCTCAATACTGGGCCATGAAATCAATCCCGGTCTCAATACCGTGTCATCAAATTAGCCCCGATCTCAACCCGGAAGGTACAGGTCAGCCCCGGTCTCAACTCGGGAGGTACAGGTCAGCCCGGTCTCAACCCGAGAGGTACAGATCAGCCCCGGTCTCAACCCGGGAGGTACAGGTCAGCCCCGGTCTCAACCTGAGAAGTACAGGTCAGCCCCAGTCTCAACCCGGGAAGTACAGGTCAACCCCGGTCTCAACCAAGGAGGCCAACTCAACTTTGGAGACAACTCCGAAGCCTCATATTATCTTTAGAGACAAACTTGGAAGAACCAAGTTAGCCTCGGAGACAACCCTGAGGACAAACAGAATTAACTAGGATCCAAACCTTGGAAACAACCCCGGGAAGTCAGCCGAAGGCCATGCCAGCACTAAAGGTAACCCCAGGAGGGGTAAAATGGTCATTTTACTAACTTTAAGCTGATTTGGTCAAACTCAAGCTGAATTGATGCCACCAAGGTCAGAACGAACCATAACGATGACCCCGAGTGGAAACAGCGCAAGACGGCTCAACGGACAAACTGCGAGGCATCAAAGACCTGGTTATAAACCCGTCTTTTTGGACTCGAAAAAGGTTTACTCCTATGTCATTGCGACACTCTCAGCGAGGGCTTTCCGGAAAGGTATAGCACGCCTCAAGCGGACTCTCCGATCAAAAGTTAAAAAGTTTTGGAATCTGACCTCGCGTTGCTCGGAGTGCATATACTTCGATGCAACGGGACTTGCCACATGGGCCCTGCCACATGGAGCCGCACCTCTACCTGCGGCTACCGCAGGTAGAGCTGCTTCTTCTGGGTCTATATATATGAGGTGACCCCCAGCTCATTTCATAATCGAAAACGCTCTGAACCTCTGCCCGTTTGGTTTCTCAGCCATTATTTTGTCCTCAAAATCCAAATTTTTTCACTCTAACACGTAGATACACCCACATACTACCACATCTCAAAAATTAACCGGTAGAAACGGACGTTTAAAGTCTACGATCTGGAAAAAAGCACGTGTAGCAGTCCATTGTGAGTATTTTTACGATCAAAAAGTTCCTATTACTTCATTGCATTTTTATACACTTGAACGTTAAGTTTCACTTTCTGAATATGCCCGAAACTTAGTTCCGTGGTCGTTTTGCTTACGTTTTCGTATATTTTCTTACATAAACTCATTTTCTGGCATTTCTACAACTCGGATCGTCTATCCGTCGCTTCTAACAGCTTTTATATATATATATCTTCGTTTTTAGCAACTTCGCGGGACTGGGTTATCTTTCCAGTCCGGGTTTGGCTTTTTATTGTGTATAGTTAACTATATATATACTAACTTTTCAATTCTGTCAAGCCCGGATGTCAAATCCGAGGTAGTTTACTGCATATATATATATATATATAACTATATATATAAAATTTTTCTGGCTTATTTGGGTCTGGATTTATACTTCATGGCCTTTTTATTACTTTAATATATATATATATATATATATTAACTATATATATTATTATTTACATTCTAATTTGGCCTGGATCATTCTGTGGCCTTTTTACTGCTTTTATACATATATATATATATATATTTACATTTCTGTTCAGGCAAATGATAGAATGTCCGTCGCCCTTTACCGCTTTTATATATATATATATATATATTTTCATTCTGTCCAGCCTGGATCATTTTGTGGCTTTTATACAGCTTTTATAAATATATATATATTTCCATTCCAGTTCGGGCCTCAGAGTGAAAACCCACCGCCCTTTACAGCTTTATATATATATATATATATGTATATTTCCATTATGTCAAGCTTGGATTACTCCGTGGCTTTTTACAGCTTTTATAAATATATATATATATATATATATATATATATATATATATATTGCTTTACTCATTTTGATTAAATTGTTGCTTTAAATATTCATTTGATATGAATCGGCACTGACATTTCTGCGGGTGGACTAGATTTCTTTAAATCTCGCCAACTCTAGCTTTCAAGCGGTTCAAAATAGGTTCAGACAGAACCGGAAAGCTAGAATGGCTGAGATTTACTTAAATCTAGCATTTTTTCTAGTTACAGTTCTGAAAGCTACCTCGCGGCCCTTAGATCGTTATCTTGTGGGAACGTGACGCTTCAGCCATGTGGGAGCAAGGATTTACTGATGAATCCTTGGTTCTGACGACATCTGGATGTAAATATAATATTTTTGTGCATATTTGAGCTGTGTAGGTTTTCTTGGCTTCTCTTTGTGAGCCTAGGAATCGTGGAATTCGTGATCAAACTGATCAGAATCTGATTCCCACGATGGACAAACTCCACTTTACAGATGTATCCTGCCAATTTTTTTGTAAAAATGTACATTCGACAGACCTTAAAATGGTTATCCGGGTTTGAGGCCTCATATAATGAGAATAATAGTTTGTCATGTCAGAGTCCCTCCGATGGCTGTCATGCCCATGAGGAGATCGACATTTGTATATATTTTGTGGTCGAGGATGTTTCGTAGCCCGATAAACACCATTCAAATTGAGCCTAAAGGCTAAAAAGATAAAAAATGGAAGTATCAACAGGTTTCAATTTCTATGTGAGCGTAAGGGTTTTAAAACCTACTTTTTAAAACATCATTTCAATAATCTTGTCTAAAAGAGAGACTTTTGCAAATCAAATCAAACCCTTCGTATATAGGTTCAACAAAGCAAGGCACTACTTTCAAATCAAATCAAACATAGGCCCAATTTCTTCCAGCGTTCACACACATTGCAAATGAAAAGGGAAATATTGAAAAGATGCGGTACAGTGTTTACACGAGAGTTGTGGGGTGCCTAACATCTTCCCCACACTAACCAAGCCCCCGAACTTAGAGCTTCGATTTCAAAGATCAAGTTTCTACAGTGTCCAGCAAATTGGGCGTCCTTTCAAACAAATTCGATTGAGTTGGTACAACCATTTCAAATCTACCAACTGGTGACTCTGTAAAACGTTCAAATCGTCAACATGATACATGTTGTCCTTTTCCTAAAAAACCTTTCAAAACCTTTTTCACAAGTAAAAAGATTAAGGGTAGACAAAACTTAGGAAGAGAGAAAGATTCGGGTTTTACATGACCCGAATTTTTCCATCGACGTCGACAGGTGGCGACTCTATTGGGGACAGTAGAGGGCTTAGGCCATGTTCAAATCTTTCAAAATTTCCCTTTCATATCTGCGTATGTGTGAAATGCTGCATTTCTACATTAAATGAATGGGTGAATGCTGCATCTTTACATTGAATGAATGTGAATGAATGCTTTCCTGCTTTATTAGTGCTTCACACCCATATTAGTGCTTTGCACCAATGTCATCATATTCATACGGTGAGACGCGATGTATATGTATGTATGTTGTGTGATTCCTCCACCAGGAGGCAAATCCGTCAGTGACAGAGTAATGTCTTCGAGGACGGCTAAGTCTTCGGGCCTCATAAAAAGCACCACTCAGATTCGCTCCAGTTGAAAGATCGGATTAATTTCCCCTCTAGTAGATTGCGATGATATGGGGACCTTCATGCCGAAAAAGCCGCGAGAGTAACCTAAGATAGGTCAGCCTCTGATTAACCAAATTCGATGGAAAGCCTCTTCATGCCTACCTCTTTCAATTCAATGTCAAGTTTTCAATTCCAATGTCAATAGCATAATGTAAATATACATTCCCTGTTGTATACATCTTGTCATATTATCCTGTCATCAAAACAAACTGACCTCTAATTTGCACGATAAGATTAAAAAACCTTAAAAACACATCATGATATGCATCTTATCCATACCTACCTCAGGAAATCGACACGCCTACATTTTGTTGTAGATGAAAAATTGGTTCTGTCACTAGATCTAAGTCTAAGAAAGCACTAAGTCCATCTCCGGACATGACTTCTAGTGCTCAGCCAGAATCCACCCCTATCTCTAGGGAAGAGTTTGAGGGACTGAAGAACCAGGTAGCCGAATTGGCCAGTTTCCTGAGAGAACAAAGTAAGGCTCTTAATGAAAAGAAAGCACAGGGTTACACAGAACCAGGAACACCCGGTGGCAGTAAAGATACCGAGAAAAAGGATAGTCAAGGTCCTGAGACACAGAATCAGGATACAACCAACAAAACCCCTGAAATCACTGTCCTTAACAAAGAACAGGAAGCTGGTAACATTCTGAAGAAAGTCCAACAGATGGAAGAAACCATCTGGTCGATCAAAGGGACTGGGGCATTTGGCAGTGTCAATTATTCTGACTTATGCATTTTCCCTGGGGCTCGTTATCCCAAAAAACTTAGAGCTCCTGATTTTGAGAAATACGATGGATTGGGAGACCCCCTACACTCATTTGAAGGTGTTCATTGGAGAGCTCGGATCCTATGCAGAGGATGAGAAACTCCGAATGCAGTTATTATAGAAAAGTCTGACCGGAGAAGCTAGAGCCTGGTATGCTCGTTTAGACAACTCTAAAATTCACAGCTGGGAAGAGTTGGCACATGTTTTCCTCAGTCAATAGAGCTTCCAGTCTCAACTGGCTCCAGACAGATACCAAATAACTAAAATCAAGAAACAAAGTACTGAGTCATTCAGAGAATATGCTCAACGCTGGAGACGAATGGCCGCACAAGTCACTCCACCTATGAATGAGTCTGAGATAGTCATGACTTTCATCGACATCCAAGAAGCCCTGTATTATGAAAGGGTCCTAGCAGGCAGAGGAAAGCCATTCTCAGAAATGATCAAGCACGTCGAAATGGTAGAAATAGGGCTTAAGTTTGGAAAGATAAAGGATCTGACCGCCTTAGAAGCTGTTGCCGAACATATCCAGTCCAGGAATTACGGGAGTAATCCCCAGAGGACACACAAGAAGAAAGATGAAGAAGTTTCCTTAGTACTGCAAGGACAGAATTCGAGGAGCGAGTCAAGCAACATGTCCATTTAGAGGAGGAACTTTTCCCCTATCCAAGCTTCTGCACAACCTTCAAACCCGCTATTCCAGAAAAATTTGGAGGCCAGACGTCGAAGAACGTTTACCCCGTTAGGGGATTCACTCGAGAATGTGCTGAAACTGTTAACGGCACATAAAAAGATTGTGCAACTCCTCCCACCAACCAATACCGGTGGACAAAATTTTGACCCAAGCAAAAAGTGTGCTTACTATTCTGGATCCCCGGGACATGATACACAAGACTGTTGGTTTCTCAAGCACAAAATCCAAGACTTGATTGACAACGGAGAGATTGTGGTAACAAAACCGGAGCAATTGCACGTGCAGGATAATCCCCTCCCTTAGCATAAAGAGGAGGGTGTCAACATGATCAGCACACAAAATGGAGAAGGATCCAAATACCTTCGATACGTCAAAGAATCAACTCAATCCAGCCCAGACAGTTGGGAAGTCTCAGAAAGGCTATTCCTAATAGAACAGGAGATCAAGTCTATCAAGGAGCATCTCGGATAATTAGCAGAACTGGTCGTATACCAGCATCAGGCCACCAGACAGCTGATAAACCAGACCAACCAGTCTGATGCAAATCCTTCCACACCAGAAATCAGTCCCATTCCAATGAGGGACCATTATCGTTTTCATCAGCATGAACCCTGGGCCGACAAGATGGCCAAAGAAGAGAAGTTCTAGGTCGATAGGGAATTCACTTTCCAGAAAAATTTCACCAACCTAAACCAGCCGATGAAGGAAATCCTCCAGATGTTAATCAATGAGGGAATGGTGTCAGACTTATTACCCCAGGTAAATCAGCGATCCAAGAAATTCAAACTTGACCGAATCTGCCAGTACCACTCTAATGCACCCGGCTATGATACTGAGGACTGCTGGGCACTTCGTCATTTAATTCAGAACTTGATTGAAAGTGGTGACCTGATAAAAGGGAATCGGGATTATGGCCTCCCAGATGAAGAAATTCTCTTTATTCCCACTACATGGAGTTAGGATACCGTGGCTGTTATTTCCTGTGATAAGGAGCCAACCCTCACACCCCTAATGCTACCAGGGAAAGGGATCCAAGAAACACAAAATCCTGTGAAGTTGGCTTCGCCTGAGCCTTTAATATTACCATTCAGACCCCAGTATCCAGTTATCAGTCTGAAGAGAGTCCCATGGAATTATGGGAATGATGAAGGTTCCACTTCCAACAACATTGCCATTTTACCAAAGGAGAACCCATTATAACTACTTCAGCAGGTGATCAAACCAGTCATCAAGGTCGAAGAAAAGGTGACTGAGGAGAAAATAGAAGAGTTCCTCAGCAAAATGGGATATAATGAAATCAAAGTGGTGCAAAGCCTAAAAGATGCACCCAAGCAAATGTCCATCCTAGACCTGGTCTTAACATCGGTGGATCATCACAACATTCTGCTAAAAGTACTGGAAGAAGCCCATCTGCCACATACCGTGGATGCCAAGAAGTTCCGTCACGTGGTAGAACATATTTTCAACAGCAATGTGATATCTTTCACTGAAGATGATATACCTGTAGAGGGGACGGGTCATCGCAAGTCACTGCACATAGTGGTGATGTCATCAGGGTATATGATCGGAGGTGTGCTGATAGATGAAGGATCGTCCCTAAACATCTGTCCTTATGACACCTTGGAGAGAATGAAGATTATCCCGAACCGGATCAAAACCAGTCATGTGGTCATCCGGTCTTTCGATGGGTCTCGCCGACAAGCTATGGGAGAAATTGAGCTTCCTCTGGAGATTGGTTCACACACTTTTGTCTAGGTGCTCAACATCGCCACCGGATACAACTTATTGCTGGGAAGGCCATGGATCCATATGGTAGGGGCAGTTCCATCCACCCTCCATCAGTAACTCAAATACATTATCAATGGTAGCCTAATTACGGTGAATGCCAAACTGGAATACCTTGTCTATATACAGGGAGACATGCCGGTGATCATCCTGGATGCAGGGATTGAACCTGCTAGTTTTCAAGCATTGGAGGTAAGCGATACTCATTACCTACCAGTTGGGGCACCAACCTTAAAGCTTAAAGTCTCCCCCAAAGTAATGACAGTGGGCCAGGAGATGGTATCTTTGGGTTTCCACCCTGGAGAAGGGTTAGGAAAGAATCAATAAGGTATTAAGAGTCCGGTGCAAATCCCGAGCCAGTCAGGGAAAGCCGAATTGGGCTATTCATCCGGGTCAAGCCACCGAAACCTACATAAGCATCCTAAGGCTCATGCTGCCACTATACTATTGCCAAATCTCACTGATGCTAGATTTGTGAAGCCAATGAAGAAGATCCTTACTGTGGTATCAGCCATACTGTTTCCTCCAATCATACCGGTATGTGAGAGAAAGACCCCAAAGCTTGAGGGGGATAGTAAAAAGGGAAAAGAAAAGTTCCTGTATAAAGGACGAGACCCATTTGCTAACATGCGTGTTCTCATACACTACGAGGGTATGAATGATGACATCCCAGACAGTGACGAGGATGATCAGATCCAAATTCCTCGTATCAAGAAAGAGAAGGGAGGCAGTTCAAAGAAAAACCCTGGCCCTGTTTTGAAGGATGTTTTAGTCATCATCCGAGATGAGGCAGACGAGCACAATTCCTTGATCCTCCCTGTTCATAAAAATCTAACCCTGGATAACTGGAGCAGCATCCCTTGCCTCATTCAAAAAGGGTAAAAGGGCAGAGAATCTGTCTGCCCTGTAACATGGTTTCATTTACTGCTTGTTTTATTATACAGCTATAGCAGTAACTTTTGTCATGCTTTGCCAAATGCTTTGTATGTTTAAACAGTTGCATATATTAAAGTAAAATCATTTTGTTTTCAGGACTCCAAGATTGGATTTGTTTGTCCCTGCTGATGAGCTGCCAACTTGTCACAGTGACTACAACTTTGATGTAGAAATGAACTTCGACTTGATAGATATTGATCAAGAGGAGGAAGATGACTATGAGGTGCCCGAGGAGATCAAAGAATGGGTCGAAGACAAACCCAAACCAAACCTCGACCAAACCACCCCTATCAACATAAAAACTTCCAAAAACCTCAAAGAAATCCAGATAGGCCTAGACCTCACCCAAGATCAAAAGACCGATCTGATTAAACTCCTAATATAGTTCTAGGATGTGTTTGCATGGTCACACGAAGACATGATTGGCCTGTCTACTGATATTGTCATCCATCGAATGCCCATCAAAGATGGATTCAAGCTAGTCAAGCAAAAGCTCAGGCGATTGAAACTTGAATGGAGTCTGAAAGTCAAAGAAGAAGTCGTTAAACAATTCAAAGCCGGCATTATCATGGTATCCACATACCTAGAGTGGTTGTCAAACATAGTGCTCGTGCCTAAGCCGGGGGGAGGGGGGGAGTACGAGTATACGTGGATTACAGGGATTTGAACAAAGCCTGCTTAAAGGACAATTTCTCAGTACCTTTCATCCACATCCTAATCGACAATACGGCGTAGTATGGCATGTATTCCTTCGTGGATTGCTTGCTGGTTACCATCAAATCATAGTTGCTGAAGAAGACTAGGAGAAAACTGCTTTCATCACTCCCTGGGGAACCTTCTGTTATAGACGACTATTCTTTGGCCTCATCAATGCTGGAGCTATATACCAACGAGCCATGATGGCCTTGTTTCATGACATGATGCATAAGGAGATAGAAGTCTATAGGGATGACATCATCATCAAATCCCGGAAGGAGGACGATCACTTTGATCATCTCAGGAAGCTGTTCAACAGGTTGCGTAAGTACAACCTCAAGTTGAATCCAGCCAAATGTGCTTTTGGCGTCAAATCAAGCAAGTTATTGGGATTCCTAGTGAGCAATAGAGGCATTGAACTAGATCCTGCCAAGATTAAATCCATCACTAAGATGCCAGTACCTCGAATAGAGAAGGAGATACGCGGGTTCCTAAGAAGGATCAATTTCATAAGTAGATTCATTTCCCAGCTCACAGCAACTTGAAAACCCATTTTCAAGCTACTAAGGAAGAATTCCTCCACCAAATGGAATGATGATTGTCATAAAGCCTTCCTTGTCATCAAGAAGCAGCTGATCGAGGCACCAGTCTTGGTACCCCAAGGGACGGAGTTCCCCTATTTATGTACTTGTTCGTCAATGCCAATGTAATAGGCTGTATGCTAGGACAGAAAGATGATAGTAGCAAAGAGAGAGCCGCCTACTACATCAGCAAAAGATTCAGCAGTGGGGAACAGAAGTACACCCTGATCGAAAAGATATGCTGTGCGTTAGCATGGGCCGCCATGAGGTTGCAACACTATCTGCACGGGCACACGACCTACCTTATATCCCTCATGGATCCATTAAAATACGTATTCAACAAGCCAATGTTAAATTATCGACTGTCTAAATGGCAGTTGATCCTCCAGCAGTTCGACATTGTCTACGTGACTCAGAAGTCCATCAAAGGTCAAGGCATTGCGGATCAACTAGCCGAAGAACCATCAGGAGGGTTCGAACCTTTGAAAACTTACTTCCCGGATGATGGGATCATGACAATTCAGTAAGGTCTTTATGAAAATATAATCCAACCATGGAAAATGTATTTCGATGGAGCAGTAAACATAGAAGGTGCCGGAGCTAGGGCAGTCCTTATCTCTGGTACGGGAGAACAATATCCTGTGGCTACCAAGCTGCAGTTTGTCAACACCAACAACACGGCTAAGTATGAAGGCTACATAATGGGGTTAAAGTTAGCTCAATCCATGGATGTCAAACATCTATTGGTCTTTGGAGACTCTAAGTTGGTTATCAGACAAACCACTGGGGCATATCACACCAAAGAACTGCATTTGTTGCCCTATCATCGGCAGGTCATCAAAATATCTATGGAATTTATGGATATAACCTTCATCAATATCCCTCGAGGCAGGAACGACTTTGCGGACACCTTGGCGATGTTGGCTTCCCTAATCAACATATTCGATAGAAGGGGAATTCCCGACATCAAATTCACAAACCAAAAGACCCCGACATACTGGAATTACATTAGAGAAGTATCAGATGAAATACCTCCTGTCAAACAGCCTTGGTATCAAGACATCAAGGAATATCTCCGAGATGGATCAACACCCGCTGGGGCAAGCCAATCCGAACGCAAGCGAATTCACAAGATGGCTATGAAGTTCTATTTGAGCGGAGATGCACTCTATAAGAGGGATGCCAGAATCGGACTCTTAAGATGCCTTGATAAAGAGCAAGCCCAGAGATTGATGGATGAAGTCCACAGCGGAATCTGCGGTCCACACATTAGTGGTCATCTGCTGGCCAAGAAGATATTAAGAACAGGGCATTACTGGATCTCTCTTAAAGATGACTGCGACAACCACGTCAAGAGGTGCTACCAATGCCAAATCCATGGAAATGTCATCCACGCTCCTTCAAATGAGCTTCACAATATGAGTTCACCATGTGGGGAATGGATGTGATAGGCCCCGTAGAACCTAAAGTCAGTAATGGACATCGATTCATCTTCACCATGATCGATTACTTCACCAAGTGGGTTTGAAGCTGCCTCTTTTCCCAAAGTCACCAAAGAGGTAATTATTGGTTTCATCAGAATCAATGTCATCTGCCGATATGGACAACCGGAGGTGATCATATCTGACAACGCCAAGAATCAAAACAATCAGATGATGAGAGAACTATGCAGCAAGTTCCACATCAAGCATCTCAATTCCGTCATCTATCGGCCTAAGATGAATGGTGTTGTAGAAGCGGCCAACAAGAACATCAAGAAGATCAAATGTCTGCTAATCACAAACAATGGCCTGACCTGTTGCCTCTAACCCTGTTAGCATACAGGACGTCAATGCGCACTTCTACTGGGGCTACCCCTTATTCATTGATCTATGGCATGGAAGCAGTCCTTCCCATAGAAGTAGAAATTGAGTCCCTCAGAGTGTTAATTGACGCTCAAATGGAAGAAGACCAGTGGTTGCAAGAGCAGTATCATCAACTGTCCTTGATAGATGAAAAAAGGGCTACAACTATTTTCCACGGGCAGTTATATCAGCAAAGGATTGCTCAATCATACAACAAGAAAGTCCAAATCTGGCAATTCAAAGAAAGTGACTTGGTGCAGAAAAAAGTTTTGGCCAATTAAGATAAAGCTAAAGGAAAGTTCGCCCCAAATTGGGAAGGCCCTTTTATTGTCAAGGAAGTGTTAACAGGGGGAGCTATCAGACTGCAAGAGATGGATGGGAGCGAATTTCCCCAACTTATGAATTCAGACATCGTGAAAAGGTACTATATCTGAAACACATGCATACCAGCATCCTGGTCTTGCGAATCAATCAAATCAGTTCGGTTTTCACTAGAAGACGGAACTACAAATGACCTGATCTCCCTCAACCCGGGAGTACGTAGGCAGCCATTCTTGGTGCGGTCAAACCAAACAAAAACTAAAAATTTATCAAACCAAACTCAAAAGAGACACTTCTCGAGCCTCTCTCATACAAAATTGAACTACGAATGACCTGATCTCCCTCAACCCGGGAGTACGTAGGCAGCCATTCACGGTGCGATTTGACCTTCAAGAAAATATAAAAAACCAATAAAAACTAGTACTAAGACACCAAAACCATATAAAGCCTGAATTCTATCAAGCCTCCCTGGTCAACGAGTCGATCAGAGATATCCTCTGACATCTCACTGTCAATTCACCAAGGAGAAGCTCATGATACATCAACAATAGCAAGTTATGAAAGAAGTGGTAATCACTTAATAATGACAATATATATCCAACAGGGAAGTGAATCAAAATATATTTCTCATATATATAATACTGTTTGACATATACAATGTGTCTTGTACATGACAAAAATGGCTGATCTAGTATGTGTAGGAAAAATAAAGCTAGTCTATGGACCCAAAGATAAACGGGACAACAGTGCCAACATGGCATCTCTCTCTGAAGATGGAGAAGCCGCTGCAAGTGCAATACCCTCAGCCTCCATACGGGTCAAAACATCCACTGCCATCTGTATAGTGGCACTGTGATCATCAATGTAAACACTTATCTCAGCAACCAGACCATGAGTATATGATCGGAGAGCAGTACTGTCGGTAATGTGGAAATCCCGGGAAGCTATGGCCTCATCCCTCTCTACAAAAGCAGTATCCCTAGCAATTAAAACCTCCTAAACCTCCTCAAAAGCTGCGTCTATGGAAGATCGAATCTCATCCCTCTCTACAAAAGCTGCATCTCTGGCAATCAATGTCCCCTCAATCTCGATAAAAGCAACGTCTCGAGAAGATCGAGACTCATCTCTCTCAGCAAATGCCATATCCCGAGTGGCTTGAGCCTCATCTCTATCAGCAAAAGCTATATCTCTACCAGACAGGGCAGTCAACATCAGCGCCCTAGCCTGATCTCTCTCAAAGGTCATCCTAGCTAGCAAATCTGGCAAAGCTGGATCTGTCCCGACAGGAATGATCGGCGGATCACTAACTAGTGCTGCTGTCAAACCCATAAACAAATCATCCTCCGTAGGAGAATCAGGATCCTTCATAGGCACCTCTTCATCTAAATCCATAATTAGAGCTGACTGGATGAATGCAACTGATGCTATATCGGCCTCCAACCACGCTGAGTACTCTGGAGAATGATCCGGGTGGCTAGTGGAGAAATCAACCCTCTCCCTATAAGTCCAACACTCATAAAACTTGATTAGGTTGGCTGACGACATAGAAGATGCTGACATCTGCTGATCAATGGCCGCTCAAAATGGTGCAGGCTCTAGAACTGATCGAACTGACCCATAACTGCTAGAGGATGATAAGTGGTGATTCCCCTTAATCCCGCTAGGGGCAAGTAGTCCATGCCAGATACATGAGTGATGAAGCTATAAGGGGAGACTAGCCCGAAATATGACAGAATCAAAAAAGGATGCACAATATTGGACAGAAAAGCTGACCATGTCTCTACATCCGAACACTTCGCCGGCTGAAAGGAGTATGACATAACTATCTTATGGGTGAAACAATACCCCTGGTGTCTGAAAAAGCCAATAAGGAGCAAGTGGGGCATGAGCCACACATACAACAAGACATAGATACCTCTTAAAAACCCCTCTGGATGGGTATGGCAATAGGTAGCTAACCTCAGTGTCTCAGCCAATATCATCGACAGAATGGTGCAACCCTGTCTAAGGGCCAGAACCACGTTCATCAATCTGACGTCCAAGTGGTCTAAGGGTAGTGGCATATAAACATAGGCCATGATGCACATCAACAAGATGTCTACATGGGCAAGCTGCAACTCATCTACTAAAATGATAAAATCCCCAGAATGTTGCTCGTAGCTGTTTAACCGGCCGAAGCGATCGATCAAAAAGTCTATGGATATCACATGTCCGACAATAATCTCCTCAGTGATAACTCGACATCTCAGACCCACATAGTCATAAATGGTCTCGGCATGTCACTGATGGCTGTATGAGCGCAAGGCATATCTAGTGCCAAGCCTGTAAGACGCTCATACTCCTCTAAGGTAGGAGTCAACTCATGGAGCCCAAAACAGAAAACCTGTCGATCAGGTATCCAGCATGATAAGATGCCATCCACAAACCCATACGAAACCTGGAAAGACAAAAGGGCTAGAGAATGTCCTAGCCTCTGGTCTACTGTCCCTCTGGTGGTGAGGGGCAGACTGTCATACCATGAATGCAATGAAGATGCCACCGAGGATGGTGGCGAGTGCTTAATACGGCTGACGGTGGACGACGACATCTGTATCACCGTATCACAAGACCATCCAGGGGTCAAATATGAACTCATCTATCTAAATGCATATTCATGACATAATACATGCATAATGACAATGATAAACATAATGCAATAGATAGGAAATATCATGCATATCTATAATAAACTATCTACTGCAAGCATCATCTCTGTCTGCTAATAAAATACAAAATAAAAAGTACAGGGATATGGGGCACAACCCCCCAACTACTAATAATGACCTATTAAAATGGGGCACAGCCGCCCAACAGCCAAAACAGTGGCCGACCAAAAGATATAGCTACAATAGCTATCCAAAAAGATCCAAAATATCTACGCTCAGGTGGTTAACCTGTACCATCTCCTCCGTGGACACAAAGTCTCGGCAATTAGGAATGTCAGGGCGGTACAAGAGTGAATCAGCCCCTGTATAACTGTTGGAAAATGGAATAGTGGAAGGGCCCGCTCCAGAGCTGGATGGATCAAAAGAAGACGCCTCTGATGGATCTCTGCCAAGATGCTTGATAAACAAATGAGCTCTCTCCAACTGCTGGGTCAGTCCTATAATTTGGTCCAAGTGAGTAGGCTCCCTGAGGCACGCTATCCAGTCTGTCATCATCACAGACCCCGGCACCATATCTGCCATGAACTAGGTAGCCCGAGTCTGAGCCCCAATAGTGCGAGGACTCCACCAGCTGATAAATGCCTCCTGGCTGTACGGACCCTCTAACAGGGTGAAGCCATCTATGCCCTCCATCGGAATGTCTGTGAGCGGCTGAACTAGTGGCCAATGGTGCCAAGCAGGAGGTACAATGGGAATACGGATCTACCCTGTAATGCTTCTGATAGCACGCTCACCTAAATAGAGCTACCAATCTCCCTCTATAGGACTCTACGGGTAGATAATGCATACTCCCGGCCAGTGGGGAAGCCTCCCTCGAACCCAACAGTCAAAAAGTCTAAGGTATATGGGATCCATGAGATCGATCCAGTCGTCAAAAGCTCCAGCTGAAGGCGGGAATGGGTGAAACCCTCAGCAACAGGGACCTCCGTCAGAGTGGAGTGGTGCCAACGTCGTCCCCGGGGATAAACATCCAGGCCTAAAGTGGTAGCGGAACGAAGGCAAGGAAGCCTCTAATATGTCCAGAACTGGCCATATAAATATCAAAAGTCCTTAGTGACCAAGACTGATAAATGTAAATGCAGAAATCAAAAAGGTACAAGAAACATGTACTAACCAACAGAAATGGGTAGAACCCTAACCAAGCCTCCGTCACCCCTTCCGAGCATATGCGCATGCCTCAGAGAAAATAGGCAAAGGTGAAGGTACCCCAATTAAAGTCACTGAGGCACTCTATATATCGAGTGGCACTGACCAGGGCAAAGGACACCGTTACAGAGTTGTCCTCCAGAAAATAACCCCTGATGATCACTAGAAATAATTGTAGCAGGATGCGATCCCTAACCCTCTGATCATCAGGCAAAGGCTCAAGCAAAGCCCCACTCTGGGCATCTACGCTCAAGGAACCAGATTGGACCATCCGACCCTCGATCGCCGTCGCAGGAAACTCCCAGCAGGGACAGAATGGCAGTGGGTGTAATGTCAGCCACGACAAGCACTGGCTCACCCTCAAACTCTATCCCAGTGATGAACCTCCAGTCCATTGGGGTCATCATCACCTCACAGTTCAACAAGTGGAGAGACTGAGTCTGGTGGAACCAACACTCAGATAAAGCCCTCATAAAACCCTAGGGACAACGACGGGGAAGAATAGAAAAGAATGCCTAAAACCCCCAAGTGTCAACAATGTCCCTGTAGTCTTGGTGCAGAGTATGATACAGGGAGTGCACGATAAACCAGTTCCCTCGAGGCAACGTAAAGCCCGGAACCTACGTTAAAAGCCAATCCATGTCAAAAACCTATGCCCCGATAATGGCAAAAGGAAGAAAAAAAATCTAGAAACAGAAAAAGCTTCAGTCACCTCGTTGGCATGGAGGAACCTCGAGGGATGACGATTCAAATCACCCAGCAGATCCTGGACTGGCACAATAATGTCTGGAAGCTTCGCACGTGGAGCCTAAGCTGGGGCCGGAGCGGCAACTAGAGCATCCTCATCATCTATATCTACCGGCGGCTCATCCTGGGTCGGATAAATCACTGACTCAGCTAACCTGAGAGGCGGCCGGGCTGGCCGTGACTGAGGGACATCGGAGGCTCTCCTCCTTCTAACTCCTAAAATGACCCTGCTGGCACTCCCGGGTCTATCTCGGTCCATCGCCAGAATAAAGTCTCCAAATCACCTCAAAAAGGGTGTGGTAAGCCTAAAACCTGTGTCCTATTAATTTAAATAAGTACTTGATGCATTTCTAAGTCCTAAAACATGCATGGGTCAATTAAAAATCCCCAGTAGAGTCAAAACTGCATGTTTTTCAAAAGCTAAATCCTAAAAAATGCATGGGTTAGTCAAAAATCCCCAGTAGAGTCAAAACTGAATATTTATTAAATGCTCAGGCTTTTGAAAATTTTTTGCCTGAGTCTCCTTTGTAAAATAGACTGTTCAAATGCACACATGCATGTCTAGGTGGCCATTCAGTGGCACACCTTCCCAAAAATAGAAGCAGTTCATATTTATGAAAAAAAATCAAAAATAAACTTCACATGGTAGCCAAATTACCATGGACATTTTTAGTTGAAAATCCAGGCTCGCTAGGCCTCAAAAAGGATGGGTAAACTGATCAAAACGAGCTGAAATTGACCGTCTCAGAATCTGAATTTTCTTACATCAAAACGTGCATTGAAGTAAAATATGCATACTTATGAAGTCAAAATTTTTTTAGCAGGTCATATAGGCATACATTTTTGATACATTGCGTTCAAAAGCACCCTACGTGGTTTACATACTTCTAATGGTCAAAAATTGAAAAGAAAGAATCTAAATGTTACCTGAGATGTGCAGAACGTGTAGCTACTGACGAAATCTGAAAAAAGCTGCCTGAACTCTGTAGATCTGAAAAAGAAAATCGGATTCCGTTTGAAACTCTAAACTAAAAATGAACATATGAGCTCCCCACTGCCCATTTTAAAAATACAGGAAGAAGCGGCCCCACCCACGGCAGCCGCACCTCTACCTGCGGCTCCCTAGGGTGGGCCCCACTCCCTCCGGCTCGGTCCAGTTTGAGTTGAAAAGGAGCTGAAAAGTCAAATCTGAGAAAAAATCGCTACGCGATTGAGCGATTTGTCCTGAAATCTCGCTTTTAAGCAGCGATATACTGACAGAAAGAGGAACTTCCTGAAAGCCATTGTTATTCATCCCGAAGCAATATCCGGGGAATAATGATGAAAACTACTGAAAAACTGCCAAAAAACTGTGCAAAACTACCTAAAACTGCCACTTTCAAAGTATCGGGTATAGACCGGTGATAGTTTAGCCATTGACACAACCCCAGCAAAGCGTCGGGTACAAACCGGTGATAGTTCAGCCGTTGGCACAAACCCAGCAAAGCGTCGGGTACTGACCGATGACAGTTCAGCCGTTGGCTCAACTCTAACAAAGCGTCGAGAATTGACCAATAACAGGTCAGCCGTTGGCTCAACCTCAGCGACGTCTTAGCCGTTGGTCCAATCCAGCGAAGTATCGAAAATGATTCGGTGATGGAAATAATATAATAATCCATCCCCACAAAGGACAGATGATGGAATCTGTTATACACATCCTCAGAAGGAGCACCAAGAAGGATTGGTGATTCAACCTCCTGTGGCCAATTACCGGTGCAAATTATCGTCGAGATATGCATCGGGAGCACCCATTGAAGTAACTCGGCGGCAGAGATATCCCCAGCTGAGGAGCCTTTAGAAATGTACAACGTCATCAGCCGAAGGGAAATATGCCTTAGGGAGAGTATATACAAACGTGGGAAACCATTGGTCTCAAACCAAGGTAGCATCAATAATGTCATCCCCATCAGAGTCGACAAAGCTATCACGGATAACGTCATCCCCAACAGAAAGTGACAAAAGCATTCTGTGATAGCTTAAATCTGATATCTTACCAGTAACCACCTGACAGTGCTGCCCCAAGGGTTACCATGAATGACGGTACCCCCAACAGAGAGTGACATGAACATTCAATGGTAATCCAAACCCCTCGCAGGTATCTAACATTAATCACATATCATCCCATGCATTGCCTTGCCCGTGCATTTACATTTCCAGTGTCTAACAATCTTTATCTTGTTCATTCCATTGCATTACATGAACAGGATAAAGAGGGGCATCTGTAGACACTCGAAATTTTTTTTCCCTGTTACTAACACTATAGGATGGCAAAACTATATTATCAACTTAACCCCAGTCTCAATACTGGGCCATCAAATCAACCCCGGTCTTAATACCAGACCATGAAATCAACCCCGGTCTCAATACCGGGTCATCAACTCAACCCCGGTCTCAATACCAGACCATGAAATCAACCCTGGTCTCAATACCGGGCCATCAAATCAACCCCGGTCTCAATATCGGGCCATTAAATCAACCCCGGTCTCAATACCGGGCCATCAAATCAACCCCGGTCTCAATACCGAGCCATCAAATCAACCCCGGTCTCAATATTGGGCCATGAACTCAACCCCGGTCTCAATACCGGGTCATTATATCAACCCCGATCTCAATACCGGGCCATGAAATCAACCCCGGTCTCAATACCCGGCCATCAAATCAACCCCGATCTCAATACCGGGTCATCAAATTAACCCCGATCTCAATACTGGGCCATGAAATCAACCCCGATCTTAATATTGGGTTATCAACTCAACCCCAATCTCAATACTAGGCCATCAAATCAACCCCGATCTCAATATCGGGCCATTAAATTAACCTCGGTCTCAATACCGGGCCATCAAATCAACCCCGGTCTTAATACCGGGCCATGAAATCTACCCCGGTCTCAATATCGGGTCATCAAATCAGCCCTGGTCTCAACTCGGGAGGTACAGGTCAGCCTCGATCTCAACCCGGGAGGTACAGGTTAGCCCAGTCTCAACTCGGGAGGTACAGGTCAGCCCCGATCTCAATTTAGGAGGTACAAGTCAGCCCCGGTCTGAACCCAGAAAGTATAGGTCAGCCCTGGTCTCAACCCAGGAAGTATAGGTCAACCCTGGTCTCAACCAGGGATGTCAGGTCAAGCTCCGGTCACAACCCGAGAGGCCAAATTAACTTCGAAGATAACCCCAAAGCCTCACATCATATTTAGAGATAAAACTGGAAGAACCAAGTCAGCCTTAGAGACAACCCTGAGAACAAACAAAATTAACTGGGATCCAAACCTTGGAAACAACCCCGGGAAGTCAGCCGAAGGCCATGCCAGCACTAAAGGCAACCCCGGGAGGGGGAAAATGGTCATTTTACCAACTTTAAGCCGATTTGGTCAAACTCAAGCCCAATTAATGCCGCCAAGGTCAGAACGAACCATAACGGTGATCCCGAGTGGAAACAGCGCAAGATAGCTCAACGAACAAACTACGAGCAATCAAAGACCTGGTTATGAACCCATCTTTTTGGACTTGAAAAAGGTTTACTCCCATGTCATTGCGACACTCTCGGTGAGGGCTTTTCGAAAAGGTATAGCACACCACAAACGGACGCTCCGATAAAAAATTAGAAAATTTTGAATCTGAACTCGCGTTACTCAGAGTGCACGTACTTTGATGCAACGGGACCCGCCACATGGGCCTCGCCACGTGGAGCTACACCTTTACCTGCAGCTGCCGCAGGTAGAGCTGCTTCTCCTGGGTCTATATAAATGAGGTTACCCCCAGCTCATTTCATAATTGAAAACGCTCTAAACCTCTGCCCGTTTGGTTTCTCAGCCATTTTTTTGTCCTCCAAACCCAAATTTTTTCACTCTAACACGTATATACACCCACATACTACCACATATGAAAAATTAACTAGTAGAAACGGACGTTTAAAGCCTACGATCTGGCAAAAAGTTCGTGTACCAGTCCATTGTGAGTATTTTTACGATCAGAAAGTTCTTATTACTTCATTGCATTTTTATACACTTGCACATTAAGTTTGACTTTCTGAATATGCCCGGAACTCAGTTTCGTGGCCGTTTTGCTTACGTTTTTGTACATTTTCGTACATAAATTCATTTTCTGGCATTTCTACAATTCGGATTGTCGATCCGTCGCTTCTAACAGCTTTTATATACATATATCTTCGTTTTTAGCAACTTCGCTGGACTGGGTTATCTTCCCATTATGATTTTGGCTTTTTATTATATATATTTAACTATATATATACTAACTTTTCAATTCTGTCAAGCCCGGATGTCAAATTCTTGGTAGTTTACTGCTTTTATATATATAACTTTATATATATATATATATAATTTTTATGGCTTATTTGGGCCTGGATTTATACTTCGTGGCCTTTTTATTGCTTTAATATATATATATATATATATTAACTATATATGTTATTATTTACATTCCAGTTTAGCGTGGATCATTCTGTGGCCTTTTTATTGCTTTTATACATATATATATATATATATATATATTTACATTTCTGTCTGGACAAATGATAGAATGTCCGTCACCCTTTACCACTTATATATATATATATTTATATTCTGTCCAACGTGGATCATTCCGTGGCTTTTATATAGCTTTTATAAATATATATATATATATTTTTATTCCAGTTCGGGCCTCGGAGTGAAAACCCACCGCCCTTTACAGCTTTATATATATATTTCCATTCTGTTAAGCCTGGATTACTCTGTGGCTTTTTACAGCTTTTATAAATATATATGTACATTTACATTCCAGTCCGGGCATCGGAGTGAAAACTCATCGTCCTTTACAGCTTTTGTATATATATATAATATATATATATATATATATATATATATATTGCTTCACTCATTTTGATTAAATTGTTGCTTTAAATATTCATTTGATATGAATCGACATTGACATTTCTGCGGGTGGACTAGATTTTTTTAAATCTCTCCAACTCTAGCTTTCAAGCTGTTCAAAATAGGTACAGACAGAACTGGAAAGCTAGAATGACTGAGATTTACTTAAATCTAGCATTTTTTCTAGTTACAGTTCTAAAAGCTACCTCGCAGCCCTTAGATCGCTATCTAGTGGGAACGAGACGCTTCAACCATGTGCGAGGCAGGATTTACTGATGAATCCTTGGTTCTGGCGACAACTGAATGTAAATATATATTTTTTTGTGCTTATTTGAGTTGTGCAGGTTTTCTTGGCTTCACTTTGTGAGCCTAGGAATCGTGGGATTCGTGATCAAACTGATCAGAATATGATTCCCACGTTGGACAAACTCCACTTTACAGATGTATCCTGCTAGTTTTTCTGTAAAAATGTACATTCGACAGACCTTAAAACGGTTATCCGGGTTTAAGGTCTCATATAATGAGAATAATGGTTTGTTATGTCAGAGTCCCTCCAATGGCTGTCATGCCCATGAAAAGACCGACATTTGTATATATTTTATGGTCGAGGATGCTTCGTAGCCCGACAATCACCATTCAAATTGAGCCTAAAGGCTAAAAAGATAAAAAATGAAAGTATCAACAGGCTTTAATTCCTATGTGAGCGTAAGGGTTTTAAAACTTGCTTTTCAAAACATCATTTCTGTAATCTTGTCCAAAAGAGAGACTTTTGCAAATCAAATCAAACCCTTCGTATATAGGTTCAAAGAAGCAAGGCACTACTTTCAAATCAAATCAAACATAGGCCCAATTTCTTCCAGCATTCACACACATTGTAAATAAAAAGGAAAATATTAAAAAGATGTGGTACCGTGTTTACATAGGAGTTGTGGGGTGCCTAACACCTTCACCACACTTAACCAAGCTCCGGAACTTAGAGCTTCGATTTTAAAGATCAAGTTTCTACAGTGTCCAGCAAATTGGGGCTCCTTTCAAACAAATTCGGTTGAGTTGGTACAACCATTTCAAATCTACCAACTGGCGACTCTATAAAACGTTCAAATCGTCGACATGATACATGTTGGTATTTTCCTAAAAAACCCTTCAAAACCTCTTTCACAAGTAAAAAGAATAAGGGTAGACAAAATTTAGGAAGAGAGAAAGATCCGGGTTTGACCCGACCCGAATTTTTCCACTGTCGTCGACAAGTGGTGTCAGAGTCAAACCTTTATGCAAGTTATTAATTGTTCAAATTTGATATATATGTTGATATGTATTTAGAACAATTTTTTGGGCATAATTATTGGCATATAATCATATTTTTTGGAGAAAAATTGCATAATTCGCGAATTGGAAAAACAGTTTCTGGACACTGGCGCTGTTAGGTTTGTACTAATCAAAGTAGCGGAAGCATGGTAAAAACTGATTTTAAAATTTTATAAACCTTATACCCGGATCATCCTTTATGCACAATTATTAATTAAATGAAAGTGAAGAAATTATAGAATCATACCCTCGTAGAACTAAGCTTCCACATGTACGAGTTCAACTCCAAATTCTTTGTGATCTCCTTGAGTTCTCCGGGATTGATTCCTTCCTTTGATCAATGTTAGCCACCTAAGTGTTTGGCCTCTAGAGGTGATCTACTAAGGAAGAAGAATTATTCAAGAAGGTGGGTGTTTGGCTAAACCCTAATTATATCTCTATAGAATGTGTATACTCTCCCAACTATTGGAATAGTGTATAGTGTAACCTTGTTTTATAATAAAACTTTCTTATTTATAGATGTAGACAACCCTCCTAAACTATTTGGGCATAGAGTTTCATATTAGTTAATTAAACCTTTTAATTAATTAGGTTTCCCAATCATATTGGGAATAATTAAACTCCTTTAATTAATTAGTCTCCTAATCTTATTAGGAATATATGAGAGAGAGAGTATCTTATTAATTAATTTTCAAACTCCTTTAGGAATTAAATAATAATAATAATAGTAATAATAATAATAAGACTCCTCTTATTAATTTATATTTAATAGTTTCAAAATATTAAATAATAAATATTAAGCTATTTAATTTATTCTATCACCATAGATTAAATTAAACATACTTAACTTATTATTACGATTATGCCATTAGCTTCTTTAATAAATATTCTTCCTTTTATGGTGTGACCCTTTAGGTTCTCCATATTAAACCGGTTGTGAATAAATTAATTAGAACAATTCTAATCTTATTTAAATAAATTAATTAAACTAATAATTTATTTAAATAGATAACATTTGTTCTACAATAAGGGTAAGCCCCCTTAGCGATCAACGATTTTTCAGATAATATAGATTTCAACATTAATCATAAAAGAACCTGTGAGTAAATATTTATCGTACAATTCATTCCTTCCACCATACAATGTCCCAATTAAATATAAGACATGGATTTACTATCAAGTCTTATTTTATTTAATTATATGTATTTCGATTCTAAAATGCACAACTCCAAATAACGCAAATTAGAAACTTCTTTCTAATTTCATTCTGCCTTGCCAAGGGCTACTGGGTTGTTATTTATCGAATCACATAGACAATCTCTTCTTTTACTAGAAGTGGTAGATTCTTTATTAATCATTCATTATCTCCATGTATAAATTATTATACCCAAGCATACCCTTTGATATAGCCTTAGGGTCTTAAGGAACATATCAAAGTATAACTCATCATACACAAAATACTATGATGATCTCAAGTCTAAGGATTATTTATACTACTATCACTTAAGGAATTCTTATTGATAGACAAGTAAAACTCTATAAGGTATTCCTTAGCGAGCTACGTTCATTGAACTTATTCTCCAATAAGCACCTACATACTTGCTTTAGTGTCTCCACAGAAATGATTATGAGATCGATCATCCTCATCTAATGAGCAAGCAACATATGTACCAATCTATCCGGATTCACTAATCCCCTTTTTAATAATCCAACGATTGAAAACTATTTTAGTTTTAAGCTATCTAAGAATTTATATCTTATTAGCATGATCATCATCATGATTCTAAAAGCATTGTTTAACACTATGGGTTTATCACATATTATAAAATCAGCACCATGTAGATAAATTAAATGTCTTTAATTAAATAATAATTTTATTAATAACTGAATAAAATTATTACAAAGTAAATACTTTATCATCAATCATGATTGGCTTGTACGCATATTACTTTCAATCTCCCACTTGCAGTAAAGCCAATCGCCATGGGATCTCATACCCATCTTCTTTAAGTGACGATCAAACTACTGTTGTGTTCAAGCTTTAGTAAATGGATCTACAATGTTGTCTTGAGAGTCTACACGCTCCAGGGTGACATCTCATCTTTCAGTGATCTCTCTAATCAAATGAAACCGTCGCAACACGTGTGTGGATTTTTGATGAGACCTGGGTTCCTTAGCCTGTGCAACAGCTCTGGTGTTGTCACAGAATAAAGGTAGTGCTCCTCTAATGCTAGGAACCACACCAAGTTTAGTTATGAACTTTTTCATCCAAATAGTTTCCTTTGCAGCTTCACTTGAAGGTATGTACTCTGCCTCTATCATTGAATTAGCAACTGTTTGCTGCTTGGAACTCTTCTAACTCACTGCGCCATTGTTTAAGGTAAACATATACCCCAAAATGGATTTACTGTCATCTTGGTCTGTTTGAAAACTTGAGTCTGTGTAGCCCTCTAGTTTCAACTCAGACCCACCGTAGACAAAAAATACATCTTTAGTTCTTCTTAAGTACTTTAGAAAATTTTTCACTACCTTCCAGTGTTCTTCTCCAAGATTCAACTGATATCTGCTCGTTACACTAAGTGCATGAGCAACATCCGGTCTAATACATATCATACCATACATGATAGATCCTATTGCCTGTATCTTGGAGAGATGTATTCCATGGCTCATCGACATGAGACCTCTCTTGGAATCATCCATGCTAAACCTCTTTAGCATCGTGTCAATGTACGTTCCTTGGGACAAGCAAAGCATTCTTTTAGATCTATCTCTATAGATCTTTATCCCCAAAATATAGGATGATTCTCCCAAGTCCTTCATGGAGAAGTGTTTAGATAACCAAATTTTGATCAACTGTAGCATAGGAATATCATTCCATATCAGTAATATATCATTAACATATAATACAAGGAATGATACAACGCTCCCACTAACCTTCTTGTACACACATGGTTCATCCTTATTTTTGATAAAATCAAACACTTTAATTGTTTCATTAAAATAAATGTTCCACCTTCGAGAAGCTTGCTTTAATCAATAAATGGATCGTTGCAGCTTACAGACTTAATTTTTTCCAACAGTTAAAACAAAACCCTCTGGATGTGACATATACACATTTTCCTCAAGGTTTCCATTGAGGAAGGCCATTTTCACGTCCATCTGCCAGATTTTGTAGTTATAGTAAGCTTCAATCGCAAGTAAAATCCGAATTGACTTGAGCATAGCTACTGGCGAGAAGGTTTCATTATAGTCAACACCTTGTCTTTGTTTAAAACCTTTCACAACTAGTCGGGCCTTATAGGTCTCTACCTTGCCGTCCACTCCAGTCTTTCTTTTAAAGACCCATTTGCACCCAATAGGCTTAATGCCCTCAGATGATGACACTAAAGTCCATATTTTGTTCTCATACATGGAGTCCATCTCGGATTTCATGGCTTCTTGCCATTTCTCTGTGTCTTTACTACTCATAGCCTGTTCGTAATTTAAAGGATCATCATTATCTATGATGCGTACCTCATCATCATACTCTATGACGAATCCATACCTATCATATATCTTCGGTACTCTCCTAGATTTACGAATACGACGTGTTAAAGTAGGTTCTTCCACTTGGTCAGGTACTTGACTTTGATCCGTAGTAATTTGTGATTCTTAAATTTCTTCAAGATATATCTTACTCCCACTGAACCCTTCGAGGATAAACTCTTTTTCCAAGAAGGCATCATGTTTCGCAACAAACTGTGACGCCCCCAAATCCGGGTACCTTCAAACCCTAGACATGGTGCTACACGGAGCTATTGTCTACTTATACATTCAATTGAAGACTTCAATAACATGCATAAATTTACTAAATGTTACATTATAATAAACCCTTCCCAAGTTCTTTATAACCTTTACATTCGTTCGGTGTCATAATATCATTCATTACAACAATAATACTATGCTATTACAAGGATAACTAGTTATCCACCTTGGACTTGCCCTTGTCCTTATCGGATCCTTCGATCCGTTGGCTCTTAGCTGAAATCATATAATTTTAAACGAGAATGAGCATAACTAGCTCAACAAGTTTAAACTTTTACTTTGCAACCACAAAATCAAGAATCATATGACTTCATCTTCAATAACTGTATAATAGTTATGAAGTAGTAAGAATAATCAAAATAGCATTTTGATTTCCTTTAAAACCATTCTCAAGGACTTATAGTCACTTAAGAATCTGAGCTGGTCAAAGACCATGAACATTCTTTTCCATTCCCATTCATAAAAGAACAACCCGACACTAAGGCCGTAAGTTCGATATATCTTACGAGCACGTCCAGGTGATCAGCTTGTAGTACTCTATGTTGATCAACACTCCATCCTTAAACGTTTTCACGTTTAAGCTTTTTGGCAACTCTGGTGCCCGTCGATTTAACGACGTTAAAACCATTGTGTATTCATACTCAGGTTTACCTTTGAATCCGTACCAAAGCAATTAGCATAGGATATCAACATCAAGAATATTTTGGAAAGATTTATGAAAACCAACCAAAATACTTTAAGTCTCAGTCTAGTCGAATCAAATGGCATCGACTATTCAATAACAGTTTATGCATAGGCAACCATGCATATTGACAACTTGTCCAACATAACGTGTAGACAAGAGTTTAGAAAGCTTGCCTTTGCATCTTTAATCCGCTAGGTCTACTTTACTCAGTCTTTACAACTTCTACAATACATAAACACATAGCATACCAATGAGATTTTCACAATTGATACACATTGCATAACCTATCTTCTTCTTCTTGTATAACTTAACCGACTTGTTAAACTTATAACATCCGTTTAAGTTACTCAACATTTTTCACGGTTTATTAACATTTATATGTCATAAACCGACTCTCGTCGATCATCGTTATGCACAACGACCGACGAAACCCTAATCGGTTCGCTACGTCAATCACATTCCCGTCATCGAAATTCGTATTGAATTTACGTAAGTTTTAACTTCATTCGATATCATTCTTGTACTACACACCTTTATTACATGTTGTATAACCTTAAGGCGTGCTTTAAACTCGATTACGATTCACGGTTTACATTATCGGATTTCGAGTTTTAAATTTAAATATGTTTTGTCAACGTTTAATTCTTAAAACCATTCTTAAACATGTTGTTTAAGTGATTTCTCTTCATGAATATTAACCATATGCTTGCTCCATACAAGCTAGGTTAATAAACATTCATGTCGAAAAATTTTTAGTTAAGGGCATTGCAGCGCCAACCTTAGGCTTAAAAGCAGTGTTGTGGTGCTGTCTCATAGTGAAATTCCCTTATCCCGGCACTGCAACGCTAGAACACAAGGTCTGGGCGACGCCGGCCCCCAGCCTCAGAAAAATATTTCAAAAGTTAAAAATTTCAAGAGCTCGTAACACGATCGTTACAACTCGGAATTGGCTCGTTCCAAAGCCATTAGTTCATATATTCCATGTTATATGATTCCATCCAGTCGAAATTCATTTTTGAATCTATTGGCGAGAAATTCGTCGATTAGTCCATTTTTACGCGTTCGTTAAACGTTCGTGAATGTTCGATGCTCAATTCTTTGTTTTAAGTTCAAATTCGTTCGTTCTTGCTCCCACAAGTCTTATTTACCTAGTTATACGTTACGCCATCGATAAACAAGGTTTTCGAATCAAACAACGACTTTTGACTTCTATTCCGGGAAAATTTACGATTTCGACACTTAACGTTTAATCGCGTAACTTTCGCCATATCTTCGTTATTCAATATTTTTACTTCAAACCAAATGGAATCAATCCCTTGGTTATTCATTAGTGATTCTAACCAATACAAACTTCTATGTTTTAATGGTTTCATATACTTATTATTCAAACTCTCATGATTTTGATAGTTTCTTCATTAGGTCCTTAATCAATTCTTATGATTTCACTTATTTATGGATTATTAGTGTTTTAAGTCCACTACAAAGCCATCCTTATTACTTCTTATCAATCATGCTCCACCAATTCACTTCTCTATTAATTATATATTGAAGGAAGTTAAAATTTAAAGATTAAATGTTATACCTCTTGTGTTCTTGAGTGTTTGGACTCTTGTTCTTGATAAAATAATAAGCTAGCTTGCTTTTCTCTTTGCTTGATTGTTAGTAAGCTCTTCCCTCTCTCTCTCTCTCCCCCTCTCTCTCTCTCTCTCTCTCAATATAATGGTTTAAGTTTGGTAAACCACCAAATGAGCAACCAAGCTCTCTATTTATAAGTTTTGCAAGAACAAGGTTATTATGGTCTTTAGGGCAAACCTCCTCTTTCCCATGTGCTAGCATGTGCTAGCACATGCACCCCACATGTCTCCTATGTCCCCCATGCCCCCCATGCTCATGGGTCACTCATGGGTTTCCCCATGGGCTTACCCCACCCGTTAACCCATTGGTTCGAACCCACGGGTTTGGTTATTAAAAGTAATTCAAATTGAATATATTTACTTCGTATAAAATTCGTATTATACGTTGTATTAATATCCTCTTCGTATTATACTCGTATAATATCTAGTATTATACTCGTATTCATTCCGTATAATAATCATTTATTATTATACTTAACCAATTTATTATTGTAATAACTAAGAATTTCTGTTTTACATTGTAAATAAATATATTTATTAATTATTAATGATATTGAAAAATCTGTGATATATTGTGGATAACTAGGTGATTAAGTGATTATGTGACTAGGGTGCTACGGGTATTTAAAGAAAGTCTCACTAATGAGGTAATTAAATTAGTGGACTAACCTAAGTATTTTAATAATCCAGAAAATTGATTAATGTATTGAACCCTAATTACATATTCAATATACTTGAATATGGTAAGTCTAATTGGGTTATGTAAATTAATTAACATTATTGGTTGACGAGAATATGTAAATATCAATAATAATGAGTATTAGTTCAAGTGATAATAGATTTAATGGACTAAGAAGGGTAAGTAATTTAAACAAGCCCAATTGTTTATTTAAGCATTGGACTTGTAGATAATTTGATTTAAGAGCAACTAAATTGATAAACTAACCCAATATTAGATGTAAAGGGCAAGTATACTAGTAACACAATTAATTGGTGATGGAGGCCCAAGTTCATTTTAATTAGTAACCAAACTAAGAAAATTGCAAGCCCAAAAGACTTTATTTAAAAGCCCAATCTTAACCCACTTGAAGAGGGGTATTTTAGTCATTGAATAAAGTAAATAAAGCATAAAAGAAAACAAAAATGGAGGGGATAAGAAGGCCAAGTGGCCGGATTTGAGAGAGGAGGAAAAGGGGAGAAGAATGAAATGATTATAGCACTTTAGTAGGTGAACAACTTTTATTAGGTGTCACTCATTTAATAGAAACAACACTTTTGCTTAAACTTGCAAGAAACAACTAACATGATGAGAGAGAGAGAGAAGGCAAGTATGTGGTGAAAGTGTATAGATATTTGCCATATATCTATACATTTTTATTTGTAAACAAATCAAATATAACATTTGATTTTATTTCATTTCCTAAGCTAACTAGAAAAGAGAAAACAAAAGAAAGAAACTAAAGAGAGAGAGAGAGAGAGAGAGAGAGAGAGAGAGAGAGAGAGAGAGAGAGAGAGAGAGGATTTGGTGGGAGGAAGAGGAAGAGAGGAAGAGAGTGATCTTGATGCATCCTAGATTCATCACCTATTCTGGTTGAAAAAGGAAGGTAGCACGTAAATCAAGGTATAAACCTAATTTCTAATCTTTATTTTCATTTCTTTTAATAGTTTAATGGAATATGGGGTTTATGATTTTGAGGTTTAAAACTCTTAATCTATATGTTTTCTATGGATTCAAGTATGGATCTAACTTATTTAAGTGTTATAAAGTTGATCAAAAGAAAAGAAAAGAAACTAGGTTTCTAAAAAGTTAGAAAACCCTAGCTTTCTCTCACTTTGATCAACTACTATTTTAAATCTACACCTTCTTTTTGCGATCCGTTGAAGAGGGGTGTTAGATATATGAGTTGACTAGTAAACCCAAGTGATATCACTCACAAAAGACGTGTTTAAAAGTCGTGGTGTTAGTTTTAGTCAAAACAGTCCGGGTAGAGGATGAAAAATGAAAAGAGCTTGCTGATCTGTCAGCTACAAGGGCTTTTTCGTCAACTTTGTTTGCTTTAAAAATTTGGAGAAAATTTGGAGGAATAATATGAGAAGTTGTGTAAGTCCTGTAAAAATTTGAGAATTGTTTGCCATGTATAATGAGAGTTATGGATTTTACGGCCAATGACTACTTTCAAAAATATACCCGAATAACTCTCTGTGGTTAATTTCAAACATTATGAAATGTTTACTGGAAGTACATGTATATAACAGGAGAATATCCTGAAAATTTCAGAATTGTTCGATATAATATTGATTTTTGATAAATGTGACAATATTTGACTGTTTTGGACTATTTAAATATAGTAAATGGATTTGAAAAATTTCAGAAAAAATATATTTTCATGAGGGGACTATATATAGTTGCTTTCTAGAAAATAAATGATTTTAGAGATGTTTTGCTATTTTTCATATAAATGATGATATATGGATAAATGAATTAAATTAATTATGTGATGTTAAAAATATGGAAAAATGAGATTTTATGACTTGAGACCTTTAAATATAGTTCATACAGATTTTTGATGAGAGTTTTGGTCATTTGTGAGGGGTTGTTATGTTTATGGTATTTTAGAATGCTTAAAAAGAATTAATTAATAAAAGGTAAATAATTAAATAAATTATTTATTGATTTAATAAATGATTTAAAATATTTTTACATGACTAATAATATTAGATTGAAATATTATTAGTAATATTAGACTAAAATGTTATTAAAAGGTTAATAACATTAGCTTGAAATATTATTAAATAATTAATAATATTAAACAGGAAATTAAAATAAATAATATAGAGAATTAAGTTATTTTAAATATAGTTTATTAAATTGGATATTTAATGAACTATATTATGTATGTAATATGCTGAAAAGAAGAATCCAGGTTGCTGGATTTGAATTCGGGTTGCTGAATTTGAATTCGGTTTGCTGGATTTGATTATGGTTTGCTGAAATAGTATTTTCGGTTTGCTGAATTACTATCTGGTTTGCTGGATTAGTATATTCGGTTTGCTGGAATTCTATCTAGTTTACTAGATTACATAAAAAGGGAAAACTTATAAAGTAAAAGTTTAAGTTATGAAATGATTAAAAGATTATCAAGGTATGTTAGGAATACTAAGACTTTAATGTAATGTCTAATACTTAACTATGTGATTGAATGTTAGATAATTTAATATAACATAATGAGATTATAAGTGGGTATATGTTATGACTAGTTGAAAGATCAATTATAGGTTTTTTCTCTAAGAAGTTAAAGTAAATTGCATAGAAGTAGATTGCGATTGAGGCAAGTTCTCTAACTCAAACTTGAGTTATATTTGAAAGCATGTTAGTGAATAATTATTGTTGATTATTTACATCTATACTGATTGTTAATATTCACACATTGTGCAATTGAATTCCTGTTTTATTATTATTAAACTGTGAATTAGTTAAAGTTCTTTCATTCATGAACTGTTTATGATATAGATATATGCTAGTTGTTTCAGCTAGATCAAGCATGTTTAAATTTGTTAAACCAAATATGTTTTGAAAGCTGTTTCTAACCAGTTGAATTGGTAAGGACTCATGACTGAGAAAAAGAACAATTTGATTAAAGCATTATTAGAAAACCATTGTTGCTAGTATATTGAGTGATTATGCATATTTCACAGGGTATGAAAGGCTGATCCCCTTGATTACCAAATCTTATTAAAAGAACTAGTTTAAATACTGACAACCTTAGTATATGTTCATGGTTATTTCAAACCACTCAGCATCTGTTATTCAATTATTCGAATATTCAGTTATTGAGATTTAATTCATTATCTTTCACCATCCATTTATCTGATTGAACATTGAAAGCTAAATTCTTTTCTTATCATGATATATCTCCTTTGTATTTAAACTTGCTAAGCAAATTAGTTGCTTACCCTTGCTATATCATGACGTTTATTTCAGCTAAGCCCGAAGGACTGAGTAAGAAAGACAAGGGAAAGGGCAAAGTCCAAGAATAGTTAATATAAATGTTTATGTATCATGATACACTATGTTTAATGATTTTGTAAACCTTTTGTGTTACTATATGTAACTTAAGTAAGGTATGTTCAAGTTAAGATAATAGACCATGGAATATTGTTGTAAGACTTTATTATAATGAACAATATATGTTTATTATTCCGCAATAGTTATAGAATGGTTATGATGATGATGTATCGTGAGCACCAAACTCAAGGTTAGAGAACCCGGATTTGGGGGCGTCATAATTATCAGGTTTTACGTTCCCTAACCCTTAGGGTTTTAAGTCCTCACGTGATAACTTCGTGAGCTATAACTGAAATATTATTAGATATTCCATCCTGTCTTTAAATCCTATCATTACGCGTTTCTCAGAAATTCAAAAATAATTCCCAAGCAGAAACGGATGAATAGTGATTTTACGAAAAATCCTCAAAAAACTTTTATTTTCATCTTGGAAATTCAAATCATTTAATTCTAGCACATAGCCAGAAGCCTAACCACATTCACATCTTCTAGGTCATAGAACGATCTTGAAATAGCTTACTCAGTTTAATAAACATATAATTAAATTTTATTCAATAAAACCAAATAAAATTCATTTACATAAATGTCCGATTTTCTCGGGCGTTACATTCTTCCCCCTTATAAGAATTTTGTCCCCATAATTACAATACAAGTTAGTCAAATAGATGGGGATATATCTTCTTCATCTTGTCTTCGAGTTCCCACGTTGCTTCTTTGTCATTGTGGTTCCTCCATATCACCTTCACCGAAGGTATTACTTTACTTCTCAAGACTTGTTCTTTCCTATCAATAATTTGAATAGGAACTTCTTCATACGTTAAGTCTTTCTCAACCTGAATAGGTTCATACTTGATTACATGCTTGTAATCTGGCTTATAGGGACGCAATACCGATACGTGAAACACGTTATGGATATGTCCCAACTCTGGAGGTATTGCTATTGCATATGCTACCTCTCCTACCCTTCTTAAAACCTCAAAAGGTCCTATAAACCTAGGGCTTAAATTTCCCTTCTTTCCGAAGTGTATCTTCCCTTTCCAGGGCGACACCTTCAGGAATGCGTACGAACCGACTTCGAACTCTCTATTCTTTCGATGCGGATCTGCATACTTTTTCTGTCTGTCTTGAGCTGCTACTAGCCGCGTTCGTATCAACTTAACCACTTCTGCAGTTTGTTGTACCATTTTTGGGCCTAACATTCGACGTTCTCCTACTTCATCCTAACATAGAGGAGTTCTGCACTTCCGTCCATATAACGCTTCGTAAGGCAGTATGCCTATACTTGCGTGATAACTGTTGTTGTAGGCAAACTCTACCAACGGTAGATGATCGTCCCAACTTCCTTTGAAATCCATAACGCAAGACCTTAACATGTCTTCTAGCGTTTGAATTATTCTTTCACTTTGTCCATCCTTCTATGGATGATACACCGTGCTCAACCTCAACTGCATTCCCATCTGCTCTTGCAAACTTTTCCAGAAATTCGATGTGAATCGTGGGTCACGATTTGACACAATTGAAACTGGTACTCCATGTCTTGAAATAATCTCCTTGACATAAAGCTTAGCTAACTGGTCCAAGTTATAATTGACTCTTATTGGCAAAAAATGTGCCGACTTCGTCAAACTATCCACTATTACCCAAATAGCGTCGTATCCTTTCTACGTGGTCGGAAGTCCTACCACAAAGTCCATCGTGATATGCTCCCACTTCCATTCCGAAATCTCCAATGATTGTAGCAACCCACTGGGTCGTTGATGTTCGGCCTTAACTTTTTGATAAGTTAAGCACCTACTTACATACTCTGCTATATATCTCTTCATGTTTGTCCACCAAAAATTCTGTTGAAGGTCTTGATACAACTTGGTACTACCAGAATGAATCGAGTACCTCAAGTGATGAGCTTCATCCATTATCCCTTCTTTCAACTCTGGCTCACACAGAACCCAAATTCGTCCTTCAAATCTTAATAACCCTTCGTTAGCAAGACTACACTTATCTTCCGTATTATCTGTAATCTTCTTCTTTATCTGTTCACACTCCTCATTTTCGAGTTGCACTTCCTTCACCTTTTCCACGATTATGGGTTGAATCTCCATTGCAAACAGCTTATCCCCTTCCTCATTTGGACATCTTACTTCTATTTCCATCCTTGCCATCTCTGTTATCAACTCATCCTGAGTTGTTAACATCGACAGCTTCTCCCGACCCTTTCTACTTAAGGCGTCGGCCTCCACGTTCGCCTTCCTGGGGTGATACAGGATTTCACAGTCATAATCCTTTATTAACTCCAACTATCTTCTCTGCCTCATATTCAACTCCTTTTGTGTGAAGATATACTTCAGACTTTTATTATCTATGTATATCTCACATTTCTCCCCATATAGGTAATGCCTCCAAATTTTTAAGGCGAAAACCACCGCAGCAAGTTCTAAGTTATGAGTAGGATAACCTTTCTCATACTCCTTTAACTGTCTAGATGCATACACAATGACTTTGCCATGCTGCATGAGCACGCAACCTAGTCCTTTATGCGAAGCATCACTATATACTATGAAATTTCCCGTATCATTTGGTAACGACAATACAGGTGCTTGACTTAACCTCTTCTTCAGCTCTTGAAAGCTGTCTTCACACTTCTCTATCCACACGTACTTTACGGTGTTCCTTGTCAAATTTGTCAATGGAATAGCTATCTTAGAGAAGTTTTGAATGAACCTCCGATAGTATTTCGCTAACCCTAGGAAACTCTGCACCTCAGTCGGTGTTATCAGTTGTCCTAGTTAATAACTGCTTACACCTTTGCTGGATCCACTGAAATCCCGTCCTTGTCGATGACGTGCCCCAAAAACTGCACTCTCTCTAACCAAAATTCACACTTAGTGAATTTCGCATATAACTTCTCATTTCGTAGTGCTTCCAGCACTAATCTTAAATGTTTAGCGTGATCTTCTGGCGTCTTTGAATAGACTAGAATATCATCAATGAACACCACGATGAACTTGTCCAAATACTATTGAAAACTTTGTTCATCATATCCATAAATGAGGCTGGCGCATTAGTTAACCCAAAAGACATCACCCGGAACTCGTAATGGCCATAACGAGTCCTGAATGCTGTCTTAGGTACATCCTCTTCTCTAACCTTTAACTGGTGATACCCCATCCGCAAGTTTATCTTAGAAAAGCATTTCGCCCCTTTTAACTGATCAAAGAGATCATCGATCCTGGGCAATGGGTATTTATTCTTTATCGTTAACTTGTTCAACTCTCTGTAGTCGATACAAAGTCTTAACAATCCATCATTCTTCTTTCCAAACAATATCGGCGCTCCCCATGGAGAGACACTCGGTTGAATTCACTTCTTATCTAACAGTTCTTGCAACTGAATCATCAACTCCTTCAATTCTACCGGTGCCATACGATATGGTGCTTTCGAAACTAGTGTCGTCCCTGACACAACATCTATAACGAATTCGATCTCCCTATCGGGTGGAAGACCTGATAAATCGCTCGGAAATACATCTGCATATTCATTGATTATAGGTATCTATTCCAATGTTGCTCCCTCTCGCTGGGTATCAACAACATGTCACAGGTAACCTACACATCCTTTCCTTAAAAACTTTATGGCTTGTGTCATGGTTAGACAACAAGAGCGTCTCAGTGATTTACTACCATAGAACACTACCTTGGGTTTCTAGAAATCCAAAGGTTTACACTTTTCTTTTGGCAATCGATAATCGTCCCATGGTCAACCAACCAATCCATCGCGAGAATTACATCGAATTCCCCCAACTTTATCGGTATAAGATCTACCGATAACTTGTTACCTCTTATTTTTACACAATAATTCCTATGAATAAAATTAATAGGAATTATTTCTTCATTTGTTACCTTAACATTTGAAGGTATTACAAGTTTTTCAGGGAGTAACCCTAACCGTTTAGCAAATTCACATGCTATAAACGAACAGGTAGCACCCGAATCAAATAGCACATATGCATTTTTATCGTTGACCGGGATAATACCTGCTACAACATCGGTCGATGCCATCGCATCCTGGACCGTCATATTAAATGTACGGGCCATTGGTCTACCCTGCTGTACAGGACCACCAATCGCTAGCTATCCACTACTAGCCCCCTTCCCACTATCCAACCCCTTCCTCGGAGAGTTCCTTGCAATGTGGTTAGTGGACCCACACGCAAAGCATGCTATACCCTTCATAGGGTTGGGACAGCTAGGCGCGATGTGCCCTTCCTATCCACAATGGTAGCATATCGCTTTACCCCTGAGACAGACTCTAAGATGAGCCTTCCCACACGTCTTGTATGCCTCGATTCTTCTCTTAGGATCACCCTGCTTCACCCCGGTATTTCCCAAGTTGAATACCTTCCACTTCGACGCACTACCGCTACCGCTTGCTCCCTCTGGTTTGACTCCCGCATCAAATTTATTCTTATTTTTCTTTTCCTTCTGATACAAGCTCAAAGACTCACAACCACCTTCGACTATTATTACCTTTTCTAATACCGCTCCAAAGATTTCACTTTGGAAAATATAGACTCTATTATAGAGCAAGGGTTTCAAACCCAGCTCAAACCTCTTTGCTTTCCTCTCCTCCGTGTCCACTTGATGTGGTGCAAACCTTGCCAGTTCATTGAACTTGGCAGCATATTGAGGAACGGTCATATCCCGCTTCTTCAGCTCTAGGAACATGACTTCCATCTTACTTTGCATACTCGTGGGAAAATAGTTTTCGAAGAAAACCTTCTTAAACTGTTCCCACGTGGCGTTTTCTAACTCGGCCCTACCCTAGTTTTCCTCCCACCAGAAGTTGGCCTCTTCTTTCATTATGTATGTAGCAAAAGGAATCTTTTGCTATTCTCTAACATTTGTTATCACAAATACCTTCTCTATTTCTTTCACCCAAGCTTGGGCAGCTATAGGATCCGTAGTTCCTCGGTGGACCTACGCTTTTAAAATCCTTAAAAGTAGTACCGACTACTACCCCAGGATTAGTTCTTGCTCCCCCTCCAGCTCTATTAAAGGCTGTAGTCATTAAATTAACAAATTCCTGCATCGGGTTATTCTGAACCCCTTCTTCCTCCACGTTACGTGTCTCTGTTTCTTGGTTTCTTGTTCGTCTTTTTGGCGGCATTTCCTGTTAACGTAAATACAGTTTCATTATTATTTAGTTCTTTCTGTTGGTTATTATTCTTAATTAATAATAACACAAACACATTTCCAAGCATTTTGTTGGGTATTTTCTATACGCGCTACACGCAAGTGTACGTGGTCCACAAGTAATATACTGATAAGATCAGATATCGTACCCACAGAGACAATAACTCCTATTTACTCGAACAAGTACCAGTTTTATATTATTTCAGCTTTATCAAACTAATGATTAAAAGATGATTTTTGAATTAAATTACTACTTAAACCAATTTTAGCACTAACTCAAGATTTTAACAAGTTTTGGAAAATTAAGCCTACAACTTCACTTATTAATTCACTTCAGATAATATACTTTACCCCAGTTTATATCAATTACTCCAGACAATTAATCAAGAACACTAACGTAGATATAACCATTTCTCAATGCATTACATCCATACTCACTCAAATCCACAGATAATAGAATTAAGCAAGACACCTTAAATAACTAATTCACTATATCTCTATGTGAATTACAATTAAATGAGGTTTAATATCAAGTTCTTATCAGATTACATATGATGCATAGATATCTTTATCTTATACATGAATTATGAATCCCAACTATGCAGAAATCATAAACATATGTCACTATGGCTAGTTCCAATCCCATATGTCATCTCTCGAATTCATATGGGATAACGGATAATTGGTGATTAAGCAATTATATAAATTAAGCACAACTCATAGCAAATAATCTGTAAATAATATTCATAAACTGAATTAAAAGCTATTTAATCATTCGTTACATAACAAAATCCGTCATAGGCTTAAATAGAAAGTTAGTTCAACATAGATGAATCAAAATCCAATATCCACATAATAGAAATCATTCTGAATACAAGATGTTAGAGAAGAGAGAAAATAAACTCTAAGTTATATCACCGCTCGTCTCCTCGTTCTTGCGTTCTTCGCGATCCAATCTGCTTCAATTCTCCTCACTAGATCAAGTCATGAATTAGGGCTTCAGAATCTGTCTAAGTCTATGTATAATAGCCTCTTTGTTATACTAATATACTCTCCCAGCCACAACAAATCAATCTCTCAAAAACTGCAGAATCCTATCTGAAAACGAAAACTGTCATAATTGCTGCCGTTCCCCCGCCCCGGCGGGGTTTTTGTTCTTGAGAGGCCCGCCCCAGCGGGCAGCCACTTTGTTGATAGCATGGGAAAGGTAGAAGGAGCTGTTGAGAAAGTGCCCACATCACGAATTTTTGCAGTGGATGCAGCTGAGTAGCTTTTACAATGGGTTAGGGAGTCATATACGGACTAGCATCTATGCAGCCTCAGGTGGAGCTTTTCTAGCAAAGAAATTTGAGGAGGCATGGGCATTGATAGACATAATGGCTGCAAATAGCTATTAGTGGTCGACTGAGAGATTGACTCAACCCACAGCAGCATGTATTCTGGAAGTGGATTCTATGATAGCCATATCTGCACAACTAGCAGCGTTATCGAAGAAGATGGATGCCATGTCAATGGGAAACATGCACCAGGTAGCAATTATATGTGAACTTTGTGCAGGTGAGCATTCGACAGAACAATGTGTGATCAACCCAGCTTCGGTACTGTTTGTGGGTAACTATAACAGGCCACCTAACACATATCAAAATGCATACAATTAGGGGGCAAGAAACTATCCGAACTTTTCTTGGAGCAACAACCAGAATCAGAACCAGCAGCAGGCTCCACGACAAGCATACCCTCCTGGTTTTCAGAATCAGCATCAACAAGCGGCTCCACAGCAGAAGAAAAAGCTAGATTTGGAGGAAGTAGTGGCCAAATACATAACAGGAAATGAAGCAGCGATGAAAACTCATTTGGCTGCGATTAAAAATTTAGAAACTCAGATTGGACAGATTGCGAGTGCACTTAATAATCGACCCCAAGGAACCTTGCCAAGTGACACAAAATAGAATCCGAGGGGAGGACATGAGCAGTGTCAAGCTGTTACACTTCGAAGTGGGAAATAACTAGCCGAGCAGGAGTCAGAGAAGCCGACTATAGATAAGCAGGTTGAGACCAGTGTGGAACTGACAGTGGAAGGGAAAGTAGGAGAAAAATCTATATAAAAAAAATAAGTGGTTACACCGATAGTCTACCGCCCACCACCATTTCAACAAAGGATCCGAAAGTAGAAATTAGAGCAACAGTTCACTAAGTTTCTAGAAGTGTTCAAGAAGTTACACATAAACATTCCTTTCGCGGAGGCATTAGAGCAGATGCCCAATTATGCCAAATTCATGAAGGATATTTTGTCGAAGAAAAAGAAATTAGAGGACTTCAAAACTGTGGCACTAACAGAGGAATGTAGTGCGATTCTGCAAAAGAAGCTTCCACCAAAGTTGAAGGATCTGGGTAGTTTCACCATTCTATGCAGGATAGGGAGTTTGGCCTTCAACAAATGTCTATGTGATTTAGGAGCCAGTATAAACCTCATGCCATTGTCAGTTTATACTCAGTTGGGGTTACCAGCACCTAAACCGACCAACATCTCCCTACAGCTAGCAGATAGATCAGTAACTTATCCACGAGGAATTGTTGAGGATGTTTTGGTAAAAGTTGATAGATTCATCTTCCCAGCGGACTTCATCATTCTCGACTATGAAGAAGATAAGGATATTCCAATAATCCTTGGGAGACCATTTTTAGCTACTGGTAGGACTCTCATTGATGTTCAGAAAGGAGGGTTGACCATGAGGGTGCAAGATCAAGAGGTCACCTTCAACGTGTTTAAGGCCATGAATTTCCCCAAGGAAGATGAGGAGTGTTTCCTGATGGCTATTATTAACACAGTGGTGGGTGATGAGCAACATCGGATACTTAGTACCGATCCATTAGAATCAACGCTGATGGGAGAATATGATGAAGAGGATTCAGAGATAAAGGAGTACCTTAAATTGTTAGAGGCCCATCCGAGAGTGAACAATTTCAAGTTACCATTAGAAGCAGTAGGAACTTCATCAGTAAAGATGAAACCATCTCTTGAGGAACCACCTAAACTTGAACTCAAGCCCTTACCCAATCACCTCAGGTATGCTTATTTGGGTAATTCATCTACTTTACCTGTTATTATTGCATCTACACTTAACGAACTGCAGGAAAGTAAGCTGTTAAGAGTTCTAAGGGAATACAAATCTGCGATTGGATGGACTATCGCCGACATCAAAGGAATCAACCCGTTATTTTGTATGCACAAGATTCTGATGGAGGAGGATAGCAAGCTAATAGTGGAACAACAGAGGCGGCTCAACCCCATAATGAAAGAGGTAGTGAAGAAGGAGATCTTGAAATGACTGGATGTTGGAATTATCTACCCAATTTCAGACAGTGCTTGGGTGAGCCTGGTTCAATGTGTCCCAAAGAAAGGTGGTATGACAGTAGTAAAGAACGAGAACAATGAACTGATACCGACAAGAACAGTGGCCGGCTGGAGGGTCTGCATGGACTACAGAAAGCTTAATAAGGCAACTAGAAAGGATCATTTCCCCTTGCCTTTCATTGATCAGATGTTGGACAGACTAGTTGGACACGAGTACTACTTCTTATTAGATGGATATTCCGGGTACAACCAGATCGTCATTTCACCGGAGGATCAAGAGAAGATGACGTTCACATGCCCCTATGGCACCTTTGCCTTCAGAAGGATGTCATTTGTACTGTGTAACCCACCGGTGACTTTTCAGCGATGCATGATGGCAATCTTCTCAGATATGGTGGAGCGTAGAGTTGAGGTATTCATGGATGATTTTTCAGTATTTGGCAAATCGTTTAATAGGTGCCTCGAGAATTTAGTATTGGTATTAAAAAGGTGTGTGGAGACGAACCTAGTGCTCAACTGGGAGAAATGCCACTTTATGGTCCAAGAAGGGATAATTCTTGGGCATAAAGTTTCTGGAAATGGTTTAGAAGTCGACCGGGCTAAGTTAGAGACAATTGAAAATTTTCCACCGCCGACTTTAGTAAAGGGTATTTGGAGTTTTCTTGGTCATGCTGGGTTCTACCGACGGTTCAACAAGAACTTCTCAAAAATCACAAAGCCACTCTATAATCTATTGGAGAAAGACGTCCCGTTCAAGTTTGATGAAGACTATCTAGTGGCATTTGAGCAATTGAAGAAGAAGCTAACCATTGCCCCAGTGATCATAGCACCGGATTGGACAAAGCCGTTCGAACTCATGTGTGATGCCAGTGACTATGCAGTAGGAGCAGTGCATGGATAACGCCTTGAGAAGATCTTTCACGCCATCTATTATGCAAGCAAGACACTGAAAGATGCACAGTTGAACTACACAACCACTGAAAAGGAATTACTTGCAGTTGTGTACGCATTTGACAAGTTTCGCTCGTACTTGGTGGGGACAAAGGTGGTGGTTTACACAGATCATTTGGCCATCTGGTATCTAGTTGAAAAGAAGGACGCAAAGCCAAGACTTATTCGCTGGGTTTTGCTCCTTCAAGAGTTTGATTTAGAAATTAAAGATCGGAAGGGGACCGAAAATCAGGTGGTCGATCATCTTTCACGACTGGAAAACCCGAATCAGGACGAGACAGATAAGGTTGTGATCAATGAGTCTTTTCCAGATGAACAATTATTCATAATCCACGGTGAATTCCCATGGTATGCGAATTTTGCGAACTACTTGGTGAGTAATATTCTCCCACCAGATTTGACACGCCAACAAAAGAAGAAATTTCTACACGATGTGAAGTGTTATATGTGGGATGAACTGTATCTATTCCACCAGTGTGCTGACAGAATGATTCGACGGTGTGTGCCGAAAAGTGAAGTAGAGAGCATATTACAGGCATGCCACGCCTCATTATACGGGGGACACTATGGGAGTGAGAGAACAGCCGCAAAAGTCCTTCAAGCAGGTTTCTTTTGGCCCACATTGTTCAAAGACGCACATCAGTGCATGAAGAACTGCGACAGATGTCAAAGAGTGGGAAATATTTCAAAATAGAACGCGATGCCTTTAAACATGATCCTGGAAGTCGAGGTGTTTGATGTATAGGGAATCGACTTCATGGGACCCTTTCCATCGTCGTTCAGTAATTTGTACATCTTATTAGTAGTTGACTATGTCTCGAAATGGGTGGAGGCAGTTGCACTACCAACAAATGATGCAAAGGTTGTACTAAAATTCTTACAAAAGAATATCTTCACTCGTTTTGGCACCCCAAGGGCAATAATCAGTGATGAAGGGAGCCATTTTTGCAATAAGTACTTCACCGCTCTCTTAACGAAGTATGGGGTTAACCACCGAATCGCCACGTCTTATCACCCTCAGACGAGTGGCCAAGCTGAAGTCTCTAACCGAGAGGTGAAGAGAATTTTGGAGAAGGTAGTCAACCAAAATCGAAAGAATTAGTTGTTGAAACTAGACGACGCTCTGTGGGCATACCGGACAGCGTATAAGACCCCGATAGGTATGTCTCCATATCAGTTAGTTTACGAAAAGGTGTGTCACCTTCCGGTAGAACTTGAGCATAAAGCGTATTGGGCTACCAAGAAATTGAACTTCGATTTATCAGCAGCAGGGGATAAAAGGTTGTTACAAATCAACGAATTAGATGAATTCCGCCTGCAAGCGTAAGAGAATTCAAAGTTATACAAAGAAAAGGTCAAGAAATGGCATGATCAGAAGATAATGGACAAAAAGTTTGAATCGAGCCAGTCAGTATTGCTATTCAACTCTCGGTTGAAATTATTTCCCGAAAAACTAAACTCCAGGTGGTCGGGACCGTTTACCGTCAAGACAGTGTTTCTGCACGGCGCCGTTGAACTCTACAGCTGGGATCCGACAAAAATATTCAAAGTGAACGGCCTACACCTTAAGCACTATTGGGGCGGAGACATCGATCGCCAGGCAACCGCGGTCGACCTGGCCGAGCCAAACTAAAATAGGGAGTAGTCAGGCTGAAAGACTGAAATTTAAGCGCTTGATGGGAGGCAACCCATCCTTTACGTTTATTTGTATTATATCTATATATATTAGTTATACTCATTCTTAATTAGGATAATTTGAGTCTTAATAATGCATGTTCTAACAATTGCAATGATATGTGATGCAGGATGGGCCAACTTTAAACATTATTCAAACCAATCCTCAAGGGGGCAAACATTAAGGAACTATGTGTAGTACATTTAAATAGACACAAGGAAAATGCAGGAAAAAGTTCCAGTTCCCCTGCATACCACCCGCCCCTGCGGGCATAGCAAGCACATCAATGCCGCCCTGGCGGGCCTGCCAGTCCAAACTTCTATAGGGTACTCGCCCCCCGCGGCAAAATAAGACAAAATTTCCCCACCCCGGCGGGCTTCCCAGTCAGATTCCCTGCATAGGGCCCGCCCCAGTGGGCTTTCTAGGCCAAAGGGACCAGCCCCGGTTGGTTGTCGGCAGGGCAGTTTTTAAAAACCCTTCTCAGCTCTTTATGTTGGCTATTCTAAACACACAAACACACTCTTGGTTGCCGAGAAAAACTGCCAAAGTCCATTCTTTCCCGTTCAAAGCTCCTTGCAAGTGGATTCAACCAACAACAAAATAATCACCTTGGTTTTGGGCAATTAATTATCTTTCAAATAGAATCATCATTCAATATCCCTTCAAGGTACTCGGTTTGGTCAAATTGGGGGTTTCTGTTATTTTTGGGGTTGTCTATTGGGGGATTGCTGGGTGAACTTCACATTGGTGTGGTTACTATTGCTTATAAATTGTCTGAGACAAATTTGGGGAAAGCCACAAAAATAACCATCATCAACCTAAACCTAGATTAGCAGTGCCCCCCACGTGTTTGACAGAAGGCCTAAACTACAACCCCTCATTAAGTACTTAAATTTGAGCCCTTGAACACCATGCTACCAAGAGCTCCTAAGCGCCAAAAGGGTGAATCCTCTTCTGCACCGACTAGAACGTATGATAAAAGGAAATTCAAAAGTGAGACCGCCTCCGACTGATTTGACTACTTAGCAACAAAGAAGCTCACCCCCGAGCGTGGCCTCAGGCCCGATGCGACGGACGGGGAGTTGGCACTTCAGATTGAACAGCAAGGTTGGGACACTTTCACAGACTAACCCGACACGGTAGTGGTGGCGATCGTGAAAGAGTTCTATGCGAACGCCGAGGACATATCTCCATTCCAAGCATTCGTCTGGGGAAAATTGGTGGACTTTAGTCCCATGGCGATTAATGATTACTACAATGTGCAACGTCCAAATATGTGTCAATACCAGGAGTTCATAGATAGGGGGACTGACTACGAGGAGATTCTAGTCGAGATATGCAAGCCGGGCATAACATGGTTTAGAGGCAAGAAAGGGGGCATATTGATCATGAGCTCCAGCTTGAGCCTCTACCGGAAAGTGTGGTATTCGTTCCTGTATGCTAAGCTTCTCCCTTCGATGCATACAAGCAAAATCACGAAAGAAAAAATCTCCCTCTTGTATGCCATCCTCAAGGACTACGACATCGACATCGGGCTAATCATTAGTTTCTCAATCCGCCGGTGTTTGAGGGGATTAATGTCCGGAGGCTTGCCACACCCGTCTCTGATTATTGGATTGTGCCGCCGTACGGGTGTGCAGTGGACAAACACTGAGCTGACTCAGTAGCCTCTCCAGCTGCTTGATATGAGGATGATCGCCAGATTCGACAAATGGCCGGTGGCTCCACCACATCCCCGTGGACTAGGTTTCATTTTTCCATCCACCGCAGATGCACAGAGAGCAGCAACCATGGCTAGGGATGAACCGATTGAGGAGGTTGTAGAGGGAGAGCCACTAATGCAGAACGAGGGAAACGTTAATTCCTAGTTTCAAGCTCTGCAGCAGCAACTAGATGAACATTGTCGATTGGATGGCATGTTGGTGGCGCGGCAAAGCCACATGTTCGACACACAGAACCAATTCAATGCAGCGCTTGCTTAGGCATTTGCGAGACTGAACACTTCGGCTGAGCCTTTCTAGTTTCCAACCCCACATCCACTGCCCGGGTATCCACCGTCATATTCGGATGTGGAGGATGTTGAGCCGGATACTTGAGTGTCAGGGAAGTCCTCTAAGCCTTAATTCTTTATTTTTCATCAATGAGGACATTGTGATACTTAAGTTTGGGGGTGTGTATATTATTCTTCATGATATGTTAGAACTTGTATTTAGTTAATAGCATAAGTAGTTTAGTTAATTGTTTAATATTTGGTAGTTAAGAGTTTTTTTTATGCTTATAAAAAAAACAAAAAATATCAAAAAAAGTTGTTAATTAGGATTTCATGAGTCAGTATGTCAGTGGTATGAAGTGACCTTAGCCAGTGATGAGACTGGACTTACATAAGAACTTGAATAGTAATGATAACTAGGATATTTATGTACTTTCAGACCTTTACATGAGTCATTGCTTGTTTGACACTTTTGCACCGGTTAGCACGATAGGACAACAATTTAGTCAACTTGGGTCAAATAGTAACATAATTGTCGTCTTGAACAAAATTGTGTTTTAACGATAGAAATTCAGTGAACTGGTAGTAATGATTGAGATTAGACTGAAACCTAAGTTTGGGGTAATATATGAGAGCTATCTGAAAGAAAAAAAATGAAATGAAAAGAAATTTTTTTTGGAAAATATGAAAAAGAGAAAAAAAGAGAAACTCGTGAATAAACACCGTGACTAGTTTAGTTTCGTGGCCTTTGGTACTCGAGTAAGTACGCCCTAGGGGATGTCTTTACACCCAGCGCCCTAAAGCCATTCGATTTGGGAGTCGTTGGTTGAAAGCTCGCTACATAGGTATCGTTGAAGAACCTAACGGGACTAGACATTGCACAGTCATGAGTAAAATAGAGATACGAGAAAACGAGCAAAATGCCACCGTAAATGAATAAAGATAGAAAATCTTCCATATTAACTTCCGGCTTGGTTGACGTTGAGTCGAGTTCACTGTACCTTGTTTACGCAGTTTCTTGAGTTAAAACTATAGTTTCTTTCTAAGACGCATATTATGTGATATATTTGACTTGTAGTTGAGTATATTGTTGTTGAGCACACACATACAGCAGTGGTGCTAACAGGTATTGGTTCATAGAGTGGTTTGAATTGCGAATATATATCTGATTGGAGTTATTGTTTATATCTGTTGTGAATTCTCTAAGGCATTTTTGGTTATCTTCGTGTACCTGACAGTTGCATTTGTAAGCATTGTAGTTATTTGCATATCCATTATTTTGCTTGAGGACAAGTAAAGTCTCAAGTTTGGGGGTATTTGATTAGTTGGTTTTATACCTACAAATTGATATCCGTTATAGCTTGATTTTTGCTTACTTCGAGTAGTTTAAGTGTCATTTTACTTTGTTTGTAAGTTGATTGATTTCAGGAAGTGAATTGATGGAAACCAGGGCTAAAAGGCAAATTTTCAGCTTCCTATGGAAAGTGAATGCCCGCTGGGGCGGCTGTCACAAGGCTAATTTACCCGCCGGGGCGGGGGTGCGGAACTCGGCTATCAGCAAAGTGGTTGCCTGCTAGGGCGGGCCTCTAAAGAACAAAAACCCCGCCGGGGCGGGGGTACAGCATTAATTATTACAATTTTCATTTTCAGATAGGATTCTACAGTTTTTGAGAGATTGATTTGTTGCAGCTGGGAGAGTATATTAGCATAACAGAGAGGCTATTATACATAGACTTAGACAGATTCTGAAGCCCTAATTCATGACTTGATCTAGTGAGGAGAATTGAAGCAAATTGGATCGCGATGAACGCAAGAACGAGGAGACAAGCAGTGATATAACTTAGAGTTTATTTTCTCTCTTCTTTAACGTCTTGTATTCAGAATAATTTCTATTATGTGGATATTGGATTTTGATTCATGTATGATGAACTAACTTTCTATTTAAGCCTATGACGGATCTTGTTATGTAACGGATGATTAAATAGCTTTTAATTCAGTTTATGAATACTATTTCCAGATTATTTGCTATGAGTTGTGTTTAATTTATATAATTGCTTGATCACCAATTATCCGTTATCCCATATGAATTCGAGAGATGACATATTGGATTGGAACTAGCCATAGTGACATATGTTTGTGATTTATGCATAGTTGGGATTCATAATTCATGTATAGGATAGAGATATCTATGCATCATATGTAATCTGATAAGAACTTGATATTAAACCTCATTTAATTGTAATTCACATAGAGATATAGTGAATTAGTTATTTAAGGTGTCTTGCTTAATTCTATCATCTGCGAATTTGAGTGAATATGGATGTAATGCATTGAGAGATGGTTATATCTGCTTTAGTGTTCTTGATTAATAATCTAGAGTGATTGATATGAACTGGAGTAAAGTATATTATTTGAAGTGAAATAATAAGTGAAGTTGTAGGCTTAATCCGGAGTTAGTGTTAAAATTGGTTTAAGTAACAATTTAGTTAGAAAATCATCTTTTAATCATTAGTTTTATAAAGCTGAAATAATATAAAATTGGTACTTGTTTGATTAAATAAGAATTATTGTCTCTGCGGGTACGATATCTGATCTTATTAGTATATTACTTGTGGACCACGTACACTTGCATGTAGCGTGTTTAGAAAATACCCAACAAGTTTTTGGCGCCGTAGCTAGGGAACGACCCTGGGTCTCCCGTGTGACAGGCGGGATCCGACAGAAACATTCAAAGTGAACGGACACGAAAATTAGACTGAAGAAGGTCAAAGCAGACTGAAAGGTCAAGAAAATAGGAATGATAAAATTACTAGAAGATCTCGCCAGTGGAAAAATTGCCTGGAGGAATGCAAATTCTCAAAGAGGATGTATCAAACAACATTCCAAACCCTGGGAAACCTTCGAAATCCTATAACACCGAGAGTCAGGAAGAGTAGGCAGAGAAGTGTATTCACGCCTTTGGGGGACTCGTTGGAAAATATGTTAGCACTGTTGGTTCAGCAGAAAAAGATCACTGAGCTTGCTCCACTTGCTAATCCCAAAAGAAGGCATTATGATCTCAACAAGAGGTGTGCTTATCATTCCGGAGCACCGGGGCATGCGACCAAGGAATGTTGGCATCTATAACATAAAATACAGGATTTCATTGAAAATGGAGAACTGAGGATAGAAATCCCTATGATTGGAAAAGGCAAAAGAGAAATGAAGAATGTAAGAGTTCCACTTGTGACAAACAGTTCAAAGGAAGTAACGGTTATAAACACCAATCCTGGCAGAGCACAAGGTGAACCGATCATAATGAGGGAAGTGGTAGAGGAAACAAGACAGTCCCCAAAGGAGATTCTTCTGCAACGGTCAAACATCCTGTTGCCCAAACTTAACAACCAGATTCCTGATTCTACCATCCTAGATGATGAGGAGGAAATACTAGATCCTTTCTAGTGTGGAAAAAGCCAAAAAGGAAAGTTCCTTGCAAGAAATACAACAACATTTCGCTAGAGATTTAATATTTAAATCCTCTCAAACCTATGAGAAAGGTGAAGGAACAGATGAAGAAAAAGGTGGTAAAGTTGTCGAGAAAGTCAACCCATCGAGGAATCAAGAGTTCATCCCTTTTTGTGACGAGTCCAGTTTGAGCCTCCTTAAGGGATATGGTGAATCAGGAGACGATTAAGTTATGGTAATGATTGAAGATATTCAGAACCAAGAGGTAAACCTCTGTCACGAGCCTCGAAGGCAACATAACCACTGACAACTAGACTATCAGGCCTCAGCTAGCCAAGAAGATGTAGATCTAGAGGATAAAGTTGCAAGTTCCCAGAGATATGGGACGATATCACTTTCTTAGCATTATATATTTTACTTTTCATGTTAAAAAAATCAAAAATCAAAAAATCAAAAAATTAAAAATTTAAAAAATCAAACCAGTCAGGTCTAGTCAGTTAAGTTGGAACTACGTAGACCTGATCTCTTCGCATAGGAGTACATAGGCAACAATCTATAACCATACAAAAATCACAAAACCCCTTCAATGATTCAAAGATCACAAGATACAACTCTTTAACAACTCATCAAGCCTGAACTACAAAAGATTTGATCTCCCTCCAGCCACGGAAGTACGTAGGCAGCCATCAATGGTGCGGTTTAACCCTCAAAATATATAACCAAACCCAAAATCCAACCCAAATATAAACCCAAAGACCAGTCTCAAGACACCAAAATTAAACCTAAAAAGCCTACACCCAAGAAAAACCCTTAAAGTCAGCGACCTATGTTGAGAAGACTCAACAACACCTCAATGTCATTCCATTAAATCTGGCGCAAGTCCCGAAAAAAAAAGAGACAGCGATACATTAAGACAACTAGTCACAGGGATGAAATGACAATCATCATAAAATGCGACCCTTCAGTGACTCATCACTCTTGAAGTGCTAGAAGACTGGATCTCCTTTGACCTACAGAAGTACATGGGCTACCATCGTGGGAAAGTCTATCTTATACCCGACAATCTGTTCCTTGAGAAAAAAAAGGCACAAATCAAACTATACATATCAAACCAAACCCGGTTGAAGCCATCAAATCACCAACCAAGTTGTGCTCTTAGGTCAAATTCATTGGAGTTCGAAGGCCTCTCGACATCAATCCTCAAAGTCGAAACAAAAACATAACGATATATCAAGCATGATCATCAGCAAGGACATTCAAAGAGATGACACCCTCAATATGAAACTTTCATCAAATTAGAAGAAGAAAATCATTAAAGACAATGGTGCCTACAAGTCAAAAAGAGGATTGGGGCAAACCAAATGTCAAAGCTCCACTACCTGTTCACCATGTGGGTTATGAGAATCAACAACAACCGATATTGAGACCCTTACAAAAAATAAGACTAGGGAAATTTTGGAAGCAGCGATAACTCAAACACTGGGGTATTCATCGTCCATTCTTAAAAGGAAAATGCACCAGTCAACACCATCAGCATGGTCCGTCATCATCAAAGGGACCCTCATATAATTTCATTGGCCATCTGGTATAATCAATCGGTCTTTTCTAATTATAATTTTCTTAGAATATAATGATCCACATATGAGGTACGACTCTTTCAGCTCTTTATATGCTTTCAATCTCCATTTACATGCATTAGCGATAATATACATGTTAAGTATAGATAAATCTTGCATTAGAATCTTTGAAAAAGGTTTAAAAAAAAGATTTTGTTTAACTTGTTATGAATTGGATTAATTTCGATTAGCATCCATGGATCAAGAATCACGGGAACGATCAGAAGATTAAATTTTTTTAAAATTCTAGTTCAAATTGTTGTTTGGAGTATAATTGACCTCATATGCTTGTCTGCACTTTGTAGTTACCTGACTCTTAGTTATCTGATATGAAACTATGGCAATAGATATGACAATTAGTGAGAAGATAAAAGATAAGTAACCAGCCTAATGTCTTGAATCGTGGCCTGTGTTACTCGAGTTATTAAGCCTAAGGGGTGTCTTTACACCTGGTGCCCTAAAGCCATCTGGTTTGGGAGCCACAGGCCCAACGCTCGCTACATGGGTAACTTAGCGCCTAAGAAAATGAGCATTAAAGAAGAAGAAGGCAAAACTTGAGTAGATCCAAATCGTGGTCCAGGTTACTCGAGTAATTAAGCCCGAGGGATGTCTTTACACCTGGTGCCCTAAAGCCATTTGGTTTGGGAGTCACCGGCACAACGCTCGCTACATGGATGACTTAAAGCCTAAGAAAATGAATCTTGCACAAGCTCAAGTGAAAAGAAATAGAGTAGATCGCATGACTTGTCTCGAAGTGTGGCCTTTGTTACACGAGCCAGTAAACTCGAAGGGGTGTCTTAACACCTAGTGCCCTAAAGCCGTCTGGTTTAGGAGTTATTAGTCCAAAACTTGTTAAATGGGTAACTCTGATTAGCCTAAGAAAAGAAGACAAGTTAAGCGAGTAAAGCAGAAAAAGAAATTTTTGTAAAGTTGAAATGAAATCATCTAAAGTCATATAAAAGAAACCATTTTAAGGGTTGTGTCACTTATAGTTCCTGTGTCATATGAAGTCAATTCTGCGAAGAGTGGTGTATAGAGCGAATGTCGACATCGGGAAAATTTTGGGTTCCCTTTTCCTAAGTGTTTCTACCCCTTTATGTTTTCTATTTGGTTTTATTTGATCTGAAGGGTGAATTTTTAGAAAAAGGCCGACATATAATGTCGACGATTTGAAAAGATTTAACTTTATTGGTCTGAATTAGACAGAGCCGCCAGTTGGTATGAGTTAAAATGATTGTACCAACTCAACCGAGTTTTGAAAGGTTTTGCAATATGGCCCAATTACTGGACTCTGTTTAATTGGTCTTGGAAACAGAGATTTCATAGTGTTCGGGGGCTTGATTAAGCCGGGGGGGGGGGGGAGGTGTTAGGCACCCCCCGACTTCGGTAAAATACAATTACCGCGCTTTTCATTCCCTAATATTTATGTATGTGTGTGTGTGCTTTGCAGTTAATTGGGCCTAAGTGCTTTATTTGAAAGTAGTGATGTGCTTCGTTGGACCTATATACGAAGAGTTTGATTTATTAAAAATTCTATTTTTAGACAAGAATATAAAAATGATGTTTTGAAAATCACTTTACAAACCCTTTCGTTTGCATAGGAATTGAAGCCCTTTGATGCTTCTATTTTTATTTCATATTCGGCTTTATTTGATTTTATTCTCGGGATGCGAAGCATCCTCTACAAAATAATATATATATAAGTTTCGGGCTCCTTATGGGCATGAAAGCCATCAAAGTATGCCCGGAAACCACACATAAGTATTTCCATTATTACAGGGACATTAAATCCGGATAACCGTTTTAAGGTCCTATATTTACAATTACAAACTTTGCAAGCTGGATGTACAACTCAACCACGTCCATCATGGGAACCGAATCTAGATCCATGAGTTGAACTGTAGATCCTGTAGCTCCTAAGATCATAGGAAATCAAATAAACAGCCTGCATAATGAGTATATTGTAATAAAAGTAAAACTATACTAGACGTCGCTAAACGAAAGATTCCTCAGTCAAATCTTCGTACGCGTGTAGCTCATAGCTTCTAGTTTTCTCTAGATACAAATATAGGGTCACGTGGTCGCTAAATATTTACAAAAAAACTAGAAAGAAAACTAGATTTGTAGAGATCTTAGCCATTCTAGCTTCTAGGTTCAAGTTTTATAACTTTTGAACCGGTTAAAACCTAGATCTGGATAGATTTAATACAGATCTAACCAATACAACTTAAATATTGACTATTTACAAGAAATGAACGGTGAAAAACTCAGATTTAATGAATATTGGCCTTTATAAACGTATATATATATATATATATATATATATCGTTTATATATGTATTAGAGTAAGCGAAGAAGGCAGATTTGAAGAAATCTTACAGTATATAGTGAAAATAGCTCTCGAACGGCTTTTGGCGCTCCGATTAAAATTTGATATGTTATAGTATATATGTGTATGAACGTTTACAAAGAGATTTTACAAGAATTGGAGTACGTATGAGCCTTTGTTTGACCTTCCTAGCGTCTATTCCTCTCGCCGCAACCCTTTCTTCTTCTCTCTCTTTTTCTATAAGCTAATGGGGGAGGGGGTATATATAGACTCCGATGGCCGCAGGTTCACCTACGGATGGGCTTGGTGGGTCCAAACCTGGTGGGCCTCGTTGTCTCAAATACATGTACTCCGACCAACGCGCTGTCTGCTTGAACCTTCATAATTTTTAATCTGGGAATTCGATGGAGGAGTGCTATACCTTTCTAGAAAGCCCTTTCCTAGAGCTACACAATGACATGGGGCTTGACCTTTTTTGAGTCCGGTAAGACGGTTCTATGACCAGATCTTTAACTCTTTGCAGTCAGTCCGTTGAGCTGCCTTGCACTATTTTCACTCGGGATTGCTGTTATGGTTCTTTATGGTAATTTGATTTCATTTGATGTTGAGTTGGAAAAATTACCCTTTTGCCCTTCTAGGTTGGTTCCGGGCTTGACGTGGCTGCAATTATCTTTCTCGGGGTTGTCTCCGGGGTTGGACTGCTGTTAACTTTTTTTTATCTTCAAGGCTCTCTCTGAAGTGGATTTGATGATTCCTAGAGCTGTCTCTGGGGAGATTGATTTGATGATTTCCCGGCGTTGTCTCTGGGGATTTGGTTTGATTCTTTTCCGGTGTTGTCTCCGGTGGTCTAGTTTGATGATTTTCCGGTGTTGTCACCGGGGTCTGGTTTGATGATTTCCCGGTGTTGTCTCCGGGGGTCTGGTTTGATGATTTAATCCTCTAGGGTTATCTCTAGAGTGCAAAAAGATGCTTTTGCTCTCCTACAAGGTTAGTAACAAGAATGCAAAATTTTGAGTGTCTACAGATGCCCCACTTTATCATGTTTATGCAATGCAATTATATGAACAGGATAAAGATTGCTTATCAATGGAAATATGATAAAATGTAAATGTAATGCAATGCATGGTATGATATATAATGAATGCCATATGCTTTTGTGGGGTCAGCTGCCACAGGTTGGATCAAGCCCAATCTCTTTTTCTGCTGGGGATGACTTTCACGGCTAATACTACTGTACCTTTCTGAATTTGATGTTGGGGTTGTCGCCAATGCTCTCTTTTCCAAATACGCTCTCTGGTTTTACCTCCGTTGAGGATATTTCTCTGTTCACGAGTGACTTTAGTGGGACTCCTGATATATCTGATGATAACTTGCACTAGTTTATATCATCGGATCCTTCCTGATGCTACGCTGGGGCTGTCACTAACGATTTAAATTTATATCCTGTTGATGTCGACATTCCCGACAGGGATAGGATCTTTGATGCCTACTCGAACTATAGTTTACAAATAGTTTGACCATCATCGAACCTCCTCGATGCCTATCCGAACAGTAGTTTACAACGGTATATCTGAACTGATTTAATGCCTACTCTAACGGTAGTTTGCAGGGTTTGACCATCACCGAACCTCCTCGATGCCTACTCGAACGGTAGTTTACAACTGTCGGTTGAACTGATTTGATGCCTACTCGAACGATAGTTTGCAAGGTTGACCATCATTGAATCTCCTCGATGCCTACTCGAATGGTAGTTTACAACGATCGATTGAACTAATTTAATGCCTACTCGAATGGTAGTTTGCAAGGTTGACCATCACCGAACCTCCTCGATGCCTACTTGAATGGTAGTTTACAACGGTCGATTGAACTGCTTTAATGCCTACTCGAACGGTAGTTTGCAAGGTTGACCATCACTGAACCTCCTCGATGCCTACTCGAACGGTAGTTTACAATGGTCGACTAAACTGATTTGATTTAATACCTACTCGAACGGTAGTTTGCAGGGTTGACCATCACCGAACATCCTCAATACCTACTCAAACGGTAGTTTACAATGGTTGGTCTTCGCTGAACTGATTTGATTTAATATCTACTCAAACTGTAGTTTGCAGGGTTAACCATCACCGAACCTCCTCGATGACTACTCGAATGGTTGTTTACAATGGTTGATCTTCGCTGAACTGATTTAATTTAATACCTACTCGAACGGTAGCTTGCAAGGTTGACCATCACCGAACCTCCTCGATGCCTACTCGAATGGTAGTTTACCACGGTCGATCTTCGCTGAACTGATTTGATTTAATATCTACTTGAACGGTAGTTTGCAGGGTTGACCATCACCGAACCTCCTCGATGCCTACTCGAACGGTAGTTTACAACTGTCGATCTTCGCTGAACTTCTGCGTTGATGTCTCAGCTGGAGAAATCTTGTATAACAGATTCCATTATCGGTCCTTCTTGATGAGAATAGTTTCACACAGTCGTCCTTTCCAGGTGTTTCGGATGTCATGCTGGGTTGATGCCAATGACTTGGAATGTCAAATCCACTGACCTTGGCAGAAATGGCTTTTCAACAGTTTACATCATCGGACTTTTCCCGATGCTATGTTGGGGCCAACGGTTTGAATTTTAGGTATTCTGATCTCCGCTAAAGTAATTCCCAATGACTTATACTACCGGACCTTTCCCAATGCCATGCTGGAGTTGTCACCAATGGTTCACACTGTCAGGTACTCAGGTCTTTGTCTAAACGATTTTCATCATCGGACCCTTCCCTGACGCTACGCTGAAGTTGTTACCAACGGTTTGATTCACCAGATCATTCCCTAATGCTACGCTGGAGCTGTTACCAACAGTTTACAGAAGTCTGGGCATTTAAAATGCATGCATTTTAACTCTATTGGGGAAGTATGTTAAACTAATGCATGTTTTCACATAGGATATGTATGATGCAATGATTTGAATTTAATGGCTTTAATTTTGAAGTGTACCTCACCCTTTCTGAGGCGATTTTGAGATTTTGTTTAGGTTATGGACCCAGATAGACCGAGCAGTTCTCGTCGGGTTTCTTCAGGTGTTAGGAGGAGGTCTTCTGACGTCCCTTTGCCTCGTCCGGCCCGGCATCATCGCCGGTTGACCAAGACAGTGATTCATCCCATTCAGATGGATAGGACGGAGGCTATAGACGAGGAGGAGGATGTTCCTTTTGAGGATCCCGTCCCTTTTGTTTCTACTCCTCGTAGGGAGCTTCCTGCTATTAGCGTGATGATTCCAGATTTTCTGGATGATTTGAGACGACATCCGTCTATTTATCTTCACGCGAACGAGGTAATAACAGCTTTTATTTTTACTTTTCCTTTTTTTCCACTTTTGGGGAAATGGTTTGATCTTGATTCTAAACTTTATGTAGGTTCCCGAATTTATTCAGCCAAGGGGGAACTGGTTTAGTGTTCACTCTTTGTACCAGACCCTTCATCCGGAGTACCAGGCCGTTGTCCACTCTTGGGGCTTTGAGGCCTTCTTTTCTATTCTACCCCGTCGTTGCCTATGGGGTTATCTGAGGGCTTTGTCTGAGCGCTGGTTTCACCATACTCAGTCACTCCATCTGCTGGACTGTGAGGTGATGATGACACCGATGGATTGGCGGTTCATCATAGGGATGGAGTTTATAGAGGAGCCGGTGCCTTTGGTGGTGAATATTTCTCCGGCTGCAGTTCGATCCCTCTTAGGAGTTTCTGCTACATCCCTCAAGGGTCGGGCTGTCCATTCTGTCTCTTTGAGCATAGATGCTGTGAATGGAGTTTTGTCAGTGCCTCTGCCTGACGATCAGAGGGATAGAGATTGCAGCCTTTGGTGATTGTTCTTGGTCATCATCAGGGGTTGTTTCCTAGTGGACAACTCCTCGACAGTTTCTTTCGCTTTGGTTAGCGCCACTCGGGATGTGGACCGTATCAGAGAGTTTGATTGAGGCTCATTCAACTTTGCCTACTTCCTCAGAGGGATGCGCTTACGCTCAGAGGGTGTGACCGAGTCTTGGCTAGGCTTTTACCCATTTCTGCTGGTGAGTAATTTCTCCTTTATCTTTTAATTTCCCTCGTTCGGGTTGTCAATCTTTATCACTGAGGACATTTGATATTTTTATTTCCAGTTTTGGGCATATGAGAGGCTCCCTTGCCTACGCCCGATTACTACTTTAGGTTTAGAGACTGTTGGTCAATTTATCTGTCAATATATGCGTGCAAGTATACACGATCAACAAGTAATAAAGTGTAAGTACAAATATCGTTCCCACAGAGAAATAACAGATAAAAGATCGCCAAACCACTAGCACATAATCGTCTCAGTCTTATTTAAACGAGCGGTAAAGAGAATGAATTTAAACTAAGTTAACTAGGCAAGGAATTAAACTTAAACTAAGTAATCCTAAGGTAGAATTAGATAATGAAGATAAGAGATTCCAATTTCCCCTAATGATTCATCTAGGTCTATAAACTTCCAATTAGGTTAAATCAATCATTACAGTGTGTTAGCCGAGAACACTAAAGTGAGAGAAGGCCATCTTTCGATGCACCTCAACCATACCACGTGCAATCCACAGATGATAGAACGCACGTGGGCACCCACATTATCTAAACCCCTATATTTCTATGGTGTTTACAAATAATTAGGGTTTAAGGTCAAGTTCTTTATTGACTACAAGCGGCGCTTCGGTATATGTCTATCCTAAGCACAAATCATACGTCCAACGTCATGTGAACTTACAATCGCCCGCTACCACGATTAGATCTAAACCTACACTTTGTCTTTCAATCCCACATAGGTCATCACAGTAATTGGTAGCTAATCAATTAAGCAATTAAAGCACACATCACAATAGACAGTCATACAACAATCAATGAGACCAATCATGAAAGGAAATCAAATTAAACTACTCATTAGGTTCCATTGAAACCTCATACCATCCACAATATGAATATACATCATGAGATTACAAAATAGAAAGCAAAGAGAGTTTAGAGATAGGAAATGCAAATCTGAGTCTCCAAGCATCCAATATTGAATCTTCAATAACATCCAGTTGTTTCAACCATCAAGTCTAAGAAAACCCTAGAACATTAACTACTTTAACTAAGCTAAATCTCTACTCCTAATCTATACAAAGAAAAATGAAAAGAAAAGAAAAGAGAAATGCTAAGTTAGGGCTTGAGCTCCCAAAGGGGAGGATATGAAATGTGTAGCCAAAAATGCCCTTATATGCCTTTTCCAGTCGAGTCTGCCTTTGACCCAAGCCAAAATTCGATTAGCAAGCTTTTAAAAATAAGTCAACCGGGCAGCTTGACCGGGCGCAGCTGCACAGGTTATAAGCCTGCAGCCGGCGCAGCTGCGCAGGCTTCAGATGGGGAAATTCTGCTCCTTTTTACTTCCTGCTCCTGCTGATTCCTTCCATATTTAAGCTCAGCTCTCATGCTCCTGCCAATCACCTAATGCCAATGTCTTGTTCCCTCTTGTTCAGTCCATCACATGCTGTAACTTTGTTCTTTAAGCTTTGCTTCTTTTTAGCATCTTTTAATTATTTTAAGCTCAATTTACACCCGGAGAGTCCCAAATACAGAAATCTACAAAAGTAAACATAAATGCATGAAAAGCTACAATAACACATGAGTTTAAGCAACAATAGAAGTAAATTGATATCTAAATAAGTGGTTATAAAACCACTTATCAGAGACCTATCCACAAAGACGGTGATGACATTATTCCACCTTTACAGAGGACACTGTGGCGGAGGGGTTTGCAGTTGGAGTTATTGACCGCCGATTTCATTACATGGGGGTTCCTTACACCCCTGATCATCTGACAGTCAGTTTTAAGAATGGTTTTTCGACCGGGATGGAGTATATATTATCCACTCGTTGGATCCCTCTGCTGACGGAGGGAGGCTGGGAGCTCTACTTGCGAGAGCGTGCCATCATGAGTACTATAAGGGAGATTCACATTCCATATCTTCCTCCCACTGGATGTCATTGGTCTTTATCTCAGTTGATCACAGAGATTCTCCTAGCGGGTTTGGATGACTTTACATTGTTAGAGGACCCTTATATCCAGGAGGCATTTTATCGCTGGTGGACTCCTCCCACCATTGGGCTTAGACCCGTGCCACTCAGTTCTTGCCAGACATGGTTCCCAGGTCTGTGATGATGACAGACTAGATTGCCTGTGTCTGAGAGCCTACTCATTTGGAGCAAATTTCTAGCTTGACCCAGCGATTAGACCAGGCATATTTTTTCATCAGGAAATTGGGCAGAGATCCCTCAGAGGCAGATTCTTTTGATCCGTCCAGCTTTGGTGTTGGCCCCTCAAGTGGCTCATATTCTGACCGCTTTATTGGAGCAGATCCCCCACTATACTGACCCGATATCCCGTCTTGCAAAGATACAGTGACTCTGGCAGAGTTGCAGCAGGTTGACGTAGATTTCTTTTTATAGGCTTGTTATCTCTTTTGATAGGCCTCTATTAGATATTGGGCGGATGTGCCCCATTTACCTGTACTTTTAATTTTTTTTGCTTTCAGACAGAGATGATATATTAGATGATGATGTATTTAGGAATGTATGTATAATAATTTCTATTCATTGCTTCATATTATCATTTATTATTATGCATGCATTATATGTCATGGATATGCATGTATATTGTTGAGTTTAGCATTGACCCCTAGATGGTCTCATGATATGGTTCTACAGATGTCGTCATCCACTGTCAGCTGTATTGAGCACAGTCCTCCGACTTTGATAGTCTTGTCTTTGAGGTTGTGGTATGATGGTCTGCCTTATTTAGACTGTTTGGCAGTTGATCGTATGTTAGGGTATTGCATGTCCCTTTTGTCATTACAGGTCCCAGTGGGTTTTGCAGAGGGCATGATATCTAGCTGGATCCCTGAGAGACAGGTTTTCAGATTTGGGATCGATGAGCTGACTCCAACACTGGAGGAGTATGAGCGTATCACTGATTTACCCCTGGATAGGTCGTGTGCTAGAGCAGCTGTGGGCCAGTTGCGGCTACAGTTTATGACCATGACAGGTCTGCGACGCACAATTGTTTTGGACGAGATCACATCCTGGCATGTAGTGTTCATAGACTTTTTGATTGACCGCTTTGGGTCTGTAGACAACCATTTGGTGCATTCAGAGGATTTTACCATTGCTGAGGATGCTTGGCGGGTTGCCCGGGTGGACGCTTTCTTGATGTGTGTCATAGCATAGTTGTATATGCCGCTGTATATGGACCATCTTGATATTGGTCTGGTCACCGTAGTTAGTGCCCTTAGGGAGGGTCTTTAAGAGAAAGACCCACAAATTATAACAGATCAAAGTCAGGTACCTGACCAAGCAGAAGAATCTATTGTACAACACCCTATTCATAAATCTGGAAGGATACCGAACATACCTAAAAGGTATGGATTCGTCATAGAGGATGACAATGAGGTACGCATCATGAATGATGATGATCTATTGAATTACGAACAAGCTATGAGTAGTAAAGACTCAGAGAAATGGCAAGAAGCCATGAAATTCGAGATGGACTCCATGTATGAAAACCAAGTATGGACTTTGGTTTCAACACCTGAGGGCATTAAGCCTATTAGGTGCAAATGGGTCTTTAAGAGAAAGACTAGAGCGGATGGCAAGGTAGAGACCTATAAGGCCAGACTAGTTGCAAAAGGTTTCAAACAAAGGCAATGAATTGACTATGATGAAACCTTCTCGCCAGTAGCTATGCTCAAGTCCATTCGTATTTTGCTTGCGATTGTAGCTTATAATGACTACGAGATCTGGTAAATGGATGTGAAAATGGTCTTCCTCAATGGAAAACTTGAGGAAGATGTGTGTATGACACAACCATAGGGTTTTGTTTCAACGGTTGGAACAAATCAAGTTTGTAAGCTACAACGATCCATTTATGGATTGAAGCAAGCTTCTCGTAAGTGGAACATCCGTTTTGATGAGACAATCAAAGAGTTTGATTTTATCAAAAATGAGGATGAACCATATGTGTACACGAAGGTTAGTGGGTGCACTGTATCATTCCTTGTACTATATGTTGATGATATATTATTGATAGGGAATGATATTCTGGTGCTACAGTCAATTAAAATCTGGTTATCTAAACATTTCTCCATGAAGGACTTGGGAGAAGCATCCTATATTTTGGGGATAAAGATCTATAAAGATAGATCTAAAAGGATGCTAGGCTTTTCCCAAGGAACGTATATTGACACGATGCTAAAGAGGTTTAGCATGGAAGATTCCAAAAGAGGTCTCATGCCGGTGGGCCATGGAATACATCTCTCCAAGAAACAGGCCCCAAAGACACTTGAGGAAAGAGACCGTATGAATAAGATACCTTATGTTTCAGCAATGGGATCTATCATGTACGGTATGATATGTAATAGACTGGATGTCGCTCATGCACTTAGTGTAAGGAGTAGATATCAGTCAAATCCAGGAGAAGAGCACTAAAAGACGGTGAAAAATATCCTAAAGTACTTAAGAAGAACTAATGATGTATTTCTTGTCTATGGTGGATCTGAATTGAAACTAGAGGGCTATACAGACTCAAGTTTCAAAACGGATCGAGATGACGGTAAATCTGTTTTGGGGTATGTGTTTACCTTAAACGGTGGCACAGTGAGTCCAAAAAGTTCCAAGCAGCAAACAGTTGTTGATTCAGTGATAGAGGCAGAGTATATAGCTGCAAGTGAAGTTGCAAAGGAAGTTGTTTGAATGAAAAAGTAACTAAACTTGGTGTGGTTCCTTGCATTAGAGGAGTAGTACCTTTATTCTGTGACAACACCGGAGCTGTTGTACAAGCCAAGGAACCCAGGTCTCATCAAAAATCCAAACACGTGTTGTGGCGATTTCATTTGATTAGAGAGATCATTGAAAGAGGAGATGCCACCCTAGAGCATGTGGACACTCAAAACAACATTGCAAGTCTATTTACTAAAGCTTTAACACAACAGCAGTTTGATCGTCACTTAGAGAAGATGGGTATTAGATACTATGGCGATTGGCTTTAGTGCAAGTGGGAGATTGAAAGTAGTATGCACACAAGCCAATCATGTATGATGATAAAGCATATACTTTGTAACAATTTTATTCATTTATTAATAAAAAAAATGTTTATTTAAAGGCGTTTATATTATCTACATAATGTTGTTATATTTAAATGTGATAAACCTATAGTTTTAGGCAATGCTTTTAGAACCATGATGATGATTATGTTAATGAGATCTAAATTATTAGAAAGCTTAAAACTAAAAGAGTTCCCAATCGATGGATTACTAAATAGAAGATTAGTGAATTCGGATAGATTGGTACATACATTGCTTGCTCTTTGAAAGAGGATGATCGATCTCATGATCATTTGTGTGGAGACACTAAAGCAAGTATGTAGGTGCTTATTGGAGAATAAGTACACTGAACGTGGCTCGCTAAGAAATACCTAATGGAGTTTTACTCTCCTATCAATAGAAATTCCTTTAGTAATAGTAGTACAAGTAATCCTTAGACTTGAGATCATCATAGTATCTTATGTATAGTGAGTTATACTTTGACATGTCCCTTAAGACCCTGAAGGTATATTAAAGGGTATGTTTGGATATAATTAATTATACATGAAAATAATGAATGATCAATAAAGGATCTACTACTTCTAGTAAAAAAAGTGAATATCCTATGTGATTCGATAAATGACAACTCTGTAGTCCTTGGCCAAGGCAGAATGAAATTAGAAAGTAGTTTCTAATTTACATTATCGAAGTTTGTGCATTTAGGATCGGAATACATATAATTAAATAAAATAAGACTTGATAGTAAATCCATGTTTTATATTTAATTGGGACATTGTATGATAGAAGGAATGAATTATACGGTAACTATTTACTCAAAGGTTCTTTTATGATTAATGTTTAAATCTATATTATCTGGAAAGTCATTGAGCGCTAAGGGGGCTTACCCTTATTGTAGAATAAATATTTATTTAAATGAATTAATAGTTAATTTATTTATTTAAATAAAATTAGAATTATTTTAATTAATTTATTCACAACCGGTTTAATATGGAGAACCTAAAGGGTCACACCATAAAAGGATGAATATTTATTTAAGTAGCAAATGGCATAATCGTAATAATAAGTTAAGTGTATTTAATTTAATCTATGATGATAGAATAAATTAAATAGCTTAATATTTATTATTTAATATTTTAGAAATATTAAATATAAATTAATAAGAGAAGTCTTATTATTATTATTATTATTATTATTATTATTATTATTATTATTATTATTATTATTACTATTACTATTATTAGTTTAGTTCCTAAAGGAGTTTGGGAATTAATTAATAAATGTACTCTCCCATATTCCTAATAAGATTTGGAGGTAAATTAATTAAAGGAGTTTAATTAATTGCTCCTAATAAGATTAGGAAGCCTAATTAATTAAAAGATTAGGAATCCTAATTAATTAATATGAAACTCTAATCCTATAATGGTTAGGAGGGTTACCTAAATCTATAAATAAAAAGAGTCTTATTTTGATTAAGGACTACTGCAATTTCAATTGTTGGGAGAGTACACCTTTTCTAGAGAGAGAGAAAACTACGGTTTTGTTAATAACCCACCTTCTTGATATTTGTTCATCCTTGGTGGATCACCTCTAGAGGCCAAACACTTGGGTGGCTGACGTTGATCAAAGGAAGGAATCACACCTAATAGATTCAAGTTGAACAAAGAAAGGATTGGAGTTGAACGTACCTGAGGAAGCACGAATATTCAAGGGTATGATTTGTTCTTCATCTCTTTAGATTGAATTAATAATTGTGTATAAAGGATGACCCGGGTTCATGATTTATAAAATTTTAAACTCTATTTTTACACTTTCGCTGCTATGTATGTAATTGTTTCATGCTAATTTGATCTTACAAACCTAACAATTATTTCTTCCTCATTGTTATTTTGCATGTTTATTATTTTTTTTCATCATTAAAAGCATCAATACAAGTATCTCTCATTTTTAAACTTTCTTTTAAAATATCATTTTCCTTTTTAAGATCATTGAATTCTTTATTTAATTTGTTTGCACGATTATATAGAATTTTATTATAGTTATCAAGATAATCAATTTTAGCATTTAACTTGGATACTTCACTTGATGTTGAATCTTTAACTATTTCTTGTTTTTCTTCATTCAAAGTTTCTACTTCTTTCATTAAATCATTTATCTAATTTTTTAAATGAGCATTTTTCTCTTTAATACGAATATTTTCATTCTTTATAACAAGATAATCAAAAATAGTAATATCACTAAGTTCAGAATTTACCTCGGATGATTCCTGATTGCTTAATCTAGTGAAGCACAATTGAGCCGTTTCATCATCTTGATCTTCAAGATCCTATTCATCGTCGCTCCATGTCATTAATTCTTTCCCTTTTGAATTGTTTGCTTTGTTCTTCTTTTTTAATTGGAAACAATCTCTCTTAAAATGACCAGGCCTTCCACATTCAAAATAGGTATCCTCTTGTGGCTTTTGCTTGAAGTCTTTTTTGTTGTTGAATGTTTTGCCTTGGAACTTTGATTTGTTCTTCTTTCTAATCAGCTTTCTCAATTTCCGAGACATCATAGTTATTTCTGTTGGGTTTGTACGAAATTGTGGCGCAATCAAATTGAAAAAATTAGTGGAAGCATGGTATATCAGAGTTTAAAAATTTCTACAAAACCATTATCCGGATCATCATTTATGCAAATTATTAATTTAAAACGATAAATAAAAAGTTATGGAATTATACCATTGTAGAACGAAGCTTCCACAGGTACGTGTTCAACTCCTTGTTCTTCGTGATCTCCTTGAATTTTTGGGTTAGATTTCTTCCTTTGATCAACATTAGCCACCCAAGTGTTTGGCCTCTAGAGGTGATCCACCAAGGAATATGAATTATTCAAGAAGGAGGGTGGTTGGCTAAATCTTAGGTTTTTATCCTCTATAGAAAAGGAGTACTCTCCAATAATTAGAATTTCATCAACTAATATCTAACATAAGACTCCTCTTATATAGATATTGGTCAACCCTTCTAATCACATTAGACATAGGGTTTCATTTAATTAATTAAACTCCTTCAATTAATTAGGCTTTCCAACATATTAAGATTAATTAATTAAACTCATTAATTAATTTGATTTCTAATCTTATTAGAAATAAATGAGAGTACTAATATTAAATTAATTCCTAAACTCCTTTATAAATTAAAATACTAATAATTGTAATAATATTAATAAGACTCCTCTTATTAATTTATATTTAATATTTCCAAAATATGAAATAATAAATATTAAGCTATTTAATTTATTCTATCACCCATAGATTAAATTAATTACACTTAATGCATTATTACGATTATGTCATTACCTTCTTAAATAATTATTCTTCCTTTTATGGTGTGACCCTTTAGGTTCTCCATATTAAATCGGTTGTGAATAAATCAATTAGAACAATTTTAATCTTATTTAAATAAATAAATTAAACTAATAATCTATTTAAATAAATAATATTTATTCTACAATAGGGACAAGCCTCCCTAGCGATCAACGATTTTTTAAATAATATAGATTTCAACATTAATCATAAAAGAACCTGTGAGTAAATAGTTATTGTACAATTCAATCCTTCCACCATACAATGTCCCAATTAAATATAAGACATGGAATTACTGTTAAGTCTTATTTTATTTAATTATATGTATTTCGATTAGAAAATGCACAACTCTAAATAATGCAAATTAGAAACTCCTTTCTAATTTCATTCTGCCTTGGCCAAGGACTACTGGGTTGTCATTTAACGAATCATATATGATATATCTCTTCTTTTACTAGAAGTGGTAGATTCTTTATTGATCATTCATTATCTCCATATGTAACTCATTATACTCAAGCATACCCTTTGATATACCCTAAGGGTCTTAAGAAATAAGTTAAAGTATAATTCATTACACACAAGATACTATGATGATCTCAAGTCCATGGATCACTTGTACTACTATCACATTAGGAATTCCTATTGACAGGCAAGTAAAACTCCATTAGGTATTTCATAGAGAGTCACGTTCAGTGAACTTATTCTCCAATAAGCACCTACATACTTGCTTTAGTGTCTCCACACAAATGATCATGAGATCAATCATCCTCATCCAATGAGCAAGCAACATATGTACCAATCTATCCGGATATACTAATCTCCTTTTTAGTAATCCAACGATTGGGAACTATTTTAGTTTTAAGCTTTCTAAGAATTTAGATCTCATTAGCATGATCAACATCATAATTCTAAAAGCATTGCTTAAAATTATGGGTTATTTACATATTATAAAAATAGCATCATGTAGATAATTAAATGCCTTTAATAAATTAATACTTTTATTAATAAATAAATAAAATTATCTCCAAAGTATATACTTTATTATCATATATGATTGGCTTGTATGCATACTACTTTAAATCTCCCACTTGCACTAAAGCCAATCACCATGATATCTCATATCCATCTTCTCTAAGTAACGATCAAACTGCTGTTGTGTTAAAGCTTTAGTAAATGGATCTACAATGTTGTCTTGAGAGTTCACTATCTTTTTAGTTACTTCTCATCTTTCAATGATTTCTTTAATCAAAGTGCCGCAACACATGTTTGGATTCAAGATGAGACTTAGGAACTATTCCTAGTTCTGTAATGAACTTTTCATCCAAAACATCAACTTGCAGCTTTACTTACAGTTATATACTTTGTCTTTGTCACTAAACCAGTAACCTCTTGCTGTTTGGAACCTTTTCAATTCACTGCACCACCTTTCAAGGTAACGACTTACCCTAAAGTGGATTTGTTGTCGTCTTGGTCAGTCTGAAAACTTGAGTCTGTTTAGTCCTCTAGTTTAATTCAGACCCATCATGTGTCATGATGACATCCTTAATGTCAGTTAAGTACTTTGAAATGTTTATCACTATCTTACAGTGATCTTCTCCAGAATATGACTAATCAACATCAAGTCTCGTATATTTCATTGCATACATGATAGTAACTCATGCGATCTTTCTTTTATTGAGGACAATTATAGAGAGATACACTCCACGACTCATCATCATGAGACACCTTTTGGAGTTTGCCATGCTAAACGCCTTTAGCATCTAATGAATATACGTTCCTTGGGTTAAGCCGAACATCCTTTTAAATCTATCTATACAGATTTATATCCCCAATGGAGGATGTTCTATCCAAATTATTTATGGAGGAATGTTTAGACAACTTTATTTTGATCGATTGTAGCATAGGAATGCCATTCCCTATCAGTAATATATCATCAATATATAATACAATAAATGAAATAGCGCTCCCACTAACCTTCTTATACACACATGGTTCATCCTCGTTTTTGATAAAATTAAACTCTTTGATTATTTCATCAAAATGAATGTTCCATCTACGAGAAGCTTGCTTTAATCCATAAAAGGATTGTTGTAGCTCATATACATGAATTGCTTCAACCATTGAAACAAATCCATCTGGCTGTATCATACATGTAATATCCGAGATTATTATGTCTTTTAACAATTATCAATAAACGAATTTATGTGAAATTTTGGTGTGTTTTCTGTTATTTAGATGTATATGCATTATGCATACATGTGTTATTTTATGATATGTGATGAGGAGTATTTAAATGGTTGGTTTAGTTTAACTCAACTATTTAAATAGGTTAAGTATGGAATTAATTCTATTAATTTCGTGAGATGGCTTTAAAGCATGATTTTGAGATCAGAGTGGAATTTAGAGACGCGGACTGCGTATTTGAGTCCGGGACGTCGAATTTAGTCAGGTTAGACTGTAACCACGAAAATGTGTCACGGTTGACTTTTTGGTCAAAGTCAACCGGTTGACTTTTTCGGGTAAAAAGTCAACCACGAATTTCGGAGACGATTTTGACGAAACAGATAGTTCCATGACATCCGGGACGTCGACTTTAGTAGGAATCGATATAAGTATCGCAACGTTTTGCTACGAGGGGCAAAATGGTCAAAATGGTTATTTAATTGATTATAATATTAGTTTAATATGTTGATCAGCAGCTGGAGTGGGCCCACATGACAACTGATTTGGGACAAGGGAGTATACGTTTTAGAAGATTTAGAGAGGAAGGGAGTTACAATCCTTTACACTCACAAACTCTTCCATTCTCTAACTCCTCTTTTCATTTTAATATTAGTTAATCATGCAATATGTGTATAACCGTTATGAGAACATGGAGGGGCTGATGATATCAGCTTCTATCAAGCTATATCAATCTCTATTTATACTCTCCACCCAAAACACTACCTCTTTTGCTAAAAACTTCATTCCGTGAGAGAAATTGAGAGTAATAGTTAGTGTGGAGTTATTCTGGAAATTTGCAAAGACTAAGCAAACAAGGAGGGAAGCATTCTCGGATTCCTTGATCAAAGAATAGCGTTCAAGGTAAGAATACGAACTTATATTATGTTCTTAAGGAAATAGTGAAGAAAATGCATGTATAATTATGGAAAATATTTCGTTGTGGTTTCGTGATACCATGTTAGTGTGTAATACTGATATATGGGTGTTAAGAACGAAAGTTCTGGTCTAATCATGTTTCAAATTCGTAGAGAATCGTAGAATTCATGTATGCATGCTAACTATTCGATAAAATGCCTCTTAGATGTCAATTTCTTCAAAACATAAAAAGTTAGTGAGTTTAATTATTGTAACATGTGTATATATGTTAGTAGAGGTGATCTGGACAGTAGCAACTAGTTCCTTGCATGCTAGAATCAAAATCATGAATTTTTGTCAAAGTGGGTTAACTTAGAATCTGTGACTTTTTAGGTTTTTCGGAGCCTTGGAATCATAGCCTCTGTGACTCGTTGGTTGTATGTGTTAATTTTGTAAAATACTGTGTAGTATGATGTATAACCTGACCAAATTTCATAAGAAACGGAGTTAAATTGAGCAAGTTATGATTTTCGAGAGCAAGCATGTTGGAAATAAAAATCTGCAAATTTTTGGGTTTTCCAGAATTTTTTTAAGTGTTAGAACCTGTTCTGGCACGCTTTTCAAGATAGCCGGTTTGTGGTCTTAATTTGCTATTTTCTGGAATGTGATATTTTTGTAAAATAGTATGCTAGATGAAGTATGTTGTGTCCAAGTTTCATGGTCATATCATGTATGGTTTAATCGGAATTAATTCACTAAGATGGCTGCTCAAAACTGCAAAAATTTTCTGGGCATGAAGAGCAGCGCAGCTGCGCCGTTCATACGGCTTTACGATGCGCAGCTGCGCCACTCAAAGTTGGGTTTCGGGTTTGCCAGGCAGCGCAGCTGCGCCGGTAACACGGCTTGAGGCTGCGCAGCTGCGCCGGTCCGGGTCGGTCTGTGTCGAGTCTGACCCGGGTCGGGTCGGGTCAGAAAAATTTCCAGAAACTTTATTTTCCCAGATTTTTATATTTAACACCTGGACCTATAAGTTGCAACCTGTTTATGTAATTGAATGGTATTGTGTAATTGAATTGCATTGTTAATTGATTACATGTTAGATGATAATCCAATTGAGATAAGGGTAAGTATTGGACTTGTGCTAGCTATTTATTCGTGCAAGCTCCTTTGTTGTGAAGTTATACAACTTCAATTATCTTGCAAGCTTATCGATGATTACTCAGTTATTATTCTAACAACTATGCTTATAAATTTCATGTCATTATCGAACTGTTTCTAAGTATGTTTCCTGGCCTTTGTTTTCGGCTAGTTATTATTGATGAAAAATGATTTAATTCAAATCTTTCGAAGCTATTTAATGTTTACCAATCCAAATTGCTTTGGTGCGGTCTCGCATGAATACTAAGATGAACAACCCGAATAAATGGACAAACAGATGTCGGGCATATAGTCCCATTTATGCTTATGCAGTTTAAACTTTATACTTGTGCACAATGTAGGGTACAATAGGCTGATCACCTGGAGTACTTGCAGAGACCGTTTACAATCTATTTGATTGTTAAATTGTCTGATGGTTTTCGATGAAACAAAGCAATGTTCAGGGTATTTAACACCCATTAGTATGCTATGGAGAATTCTAAACTCTTATCTTTGATATTCTTGTTTAACACTTGATAATTCTTTCAACTGTTGAGATATTGTCATACAGATATTTTTACTCCTGATGTATGTTTTCAAACTTCTTTATATACTTGCTGGGCAATTTGTGCTCATTCTTGCTTAAACCTTTCAGTTAAGGATGAGAAGGCTGAGGGCTAGGGCAAGGACAAGGGGAAGTCTAAGATGAAATGATGCTAGTTACCTTATAAAATAAGTTATATTTCCGCATATGATGTAATGTAGCGATAAACGCTAAGTTTAAGTTTTGGTTTATTAAAGGTTGTAAAGACTTGGGATTTTATTTTGAGTAAGTACGTAATAGTTATAATATTACTATTATTATTGCTGGAGTTTACTTAGATAGATGAGAATGTATGTTGTATCGTGAGCACCATGTCCTGTAATCGATGTTACACGGATTTGGGGGCGTCACAATACATACATTCTCCTCTAATAATTTATATTTGAGGAAGGGCGTCTCCACGTCCATTTTGCCAGATCTAGTAATAATAAGCTGCAATCACAAGTAAAATCTAAATGGTCTTATGCATTACTTCAAATATCCATTTTTGATTTTATGGTCATCTATCATTTCTCTGAGTCTTAATTACTCATAGTCTGTTCGTAATTCAATGGATCATCATCATTCATGACGTGTACCTCATCGTCATCCTTTATGACTGATGAGTGAGTTTTATACCTACTCATTGGTATTTATTATAGCTTGATTCTCGTTGTTTTAAAGTAATTTTTCTATCATTTTTACTGAGTTTGTACTCTTGTGTGCAGGTAACGGAATGGGTGCGAAAGTGGCGAAAAAGGACGAATCCTATCAATTAACGGATGTTATTATTATGGGCGTGAGCTTAATATTCATATCATTAGGGTCCATCTATTCAGCAACAAAGAGTCCATGCAAAACGTTTTCATGCATTCCTAATTTGTTAAAAGGAGCAGCCCACGTTTCATCCATTCACGAAATTAGCAAGCCACATACAAAATAGAAGACATGGAGTGAGATGAACATGCAAAGGAATGAGCCGGCTGGACAGTGCACTATCCCGCTGGGGCGGGGCTGTTAAGGGAAATTCCCCCGCTGGGGCGGGGAGGCGCGAAAGTGGCTGCCTTCCTTTGCCGGATTGGGTTTGGACGAGAGAGAGAGAGAGAGCATGATTTGTTGGCTAAGTCATGGACAAATTGGTGGGCCACGCAAGAAGACATATAAAATGGAGACAATCAAGGCTGCTGGGTATATGATATAAAAGGGGACGTAAGCAGCACATGTGGGCCACGAAATCAGCAATAAAGGCATGATATAAGGGGCTGTACATGATACAAGTGGGCTGGCTATTTTTCCTTGTTCATTTCGAATTGTGATGCACGTGGAATGATAAGGTGGGATGCTATGTATGTGTTATATTAGGGACTAAAAGGAGCAGGAAAAAAAGGGGCTTAACGGGTGATAAGCCCAAGAAAGGGACTCCATTACTTGAGAATAGCAAAATTCGTGGGCTGCAATTGGGATATGAAAGGGATGCATATGAAGGCTGCTATATAAAGTGATCGAGTAAAGGGACTTGATATTTTAGGGGCGGAGCAGCTTAAGAGTATGGAATATATATAATATAGTTTTAGTATTTAATAAGGAGAGCAGCTTGACTCCTATTCCACTGAGGAGACCACGTGACCTGCTATATAAGAGAAAGGTAGGAGCTTATATATAGAGGAGATAATATATTATTATGGGGGGATATTAGTTTTAGTTTTAATTTAGTTTTCAAATAAAATAATAAACCCTAGTTGAAAGAAGATTGGGAGATTGAAACAAGTGAAAGTCATTGAAAATCAAAAGGAGGAGCGAGACGGAGGACGAATTTGCTGATCACAGATTCAATTCTTTTTCTTTTTCTTTTTCTTATTTTTAATGTGTATTCAATTGTGGATTTTTAATTTTAATTTAATGAACTAATTCTTTGTTTAAGGTTACAATGGATTTTACTGTGTAGTTTATTTTAATATGTTTCTTTATCAATTATTATGTTCTATCGTTGTGATTGTCTATTGTGATTTGGACTTAATTATTTAACTGATTGGCCATCAATTACCGTGATAATTTATATGAAATCGATTGAGAAGTATAGATTTAGATCTGATCATAATAGCATGTGTTTGTGATTTCTACATAGACGGAAGTCATGATTCGTGTTTAGGGTAGAAGTATGCCTTTACGCCATATGTAATCTTATAGAGAACTTGTGATTAAATCATTTTTAATTGTAATTCACATAGAAATATAGTGGATTAGTTAATTAGGATGTCTTGCTTAATTCTATCATCTGTGAATTTGAGTGAGTATGGTATGATGCATCGAGAGGTGGTTATATTTGATTTCGTGTTCTTGATTAACAATTTAGAATAGAGAGAATAATTGATGAGAAGTATGTTAACTTAGATGAAACAATAAGTGAAATTATGATCTTAAATCTCCGTAATCTGAATTTAACTAGTGGTAACTAGCGGTAATTAGAATTAGTCTACTTATAAATTGAAATTCATTCGTTTAAATAAGATTGAGTTAGTTACGGGTTAGTACTTGGTGATTCGTATTAAATAATTTCTCGTGGGATCGACACTTTACTTTCATTTTATTACTTGTTGACCACGTATACTTGCGTGTTATGCGTAACTAGATTTTACCCAACAATGACGAATCCATACCTTTCAGGTATCTTTGGTACTCTTCCAGATTTACGAATAGGGTGTTGTACAGTAGGTGTTCTACTTGGAAAGGTTCATCCAATTAATCTGTAGTGTTTTGTGGTTCTTAAATTTTTTTAAGATCTATTTTTCCTCCCACTAGCCCCTTCAAGGATAAACTCCTTTTTCAAGAAGACAGTGTGTTTCGCAACAAACACCTTTTGCGCAGTAGGATTGTAGAAATAGTATCCAAACTTTCTTTAGGATATCCCACAAATGTGCACTTATCAGATCTTGTCCCAAGCTTATCATTTTGAAACCTTTTCACATAAGCTGGACATACCCAAATCTTAACATGCTTAAGACCAGATTTCCTCCCTGTCCACATCTCATATGGAGTCTTGGGGATGGATTTCGAGGGGAACTTATTTAGTATATATGTAGCCGTTTCTAGGGCATGACCCCAGAATAAAATTGAAAGATCGGTAAAACTCATCATGGAACGAACTATGTCCAACAATGTTCGATTTCTCCGTTCAGATACTCCATTTAACTGTGGTGTACTTGGTGGAATCCATTGTGACATTATACTATTATCTTTGAGACAATTGAGAAACTCACCGCTTAAATATTCTCCACCTCAATCTGATCGAAGAATTTTAATACTCTTGCCCGTTTGTTTCTCTACTTCACTTCTGAACACTTTGAACTTTTTAAATGATTCAGATTTGTATTTCATTAAATACACATATCCAAATCTTGAGTGATCATCAGTGAAAGTAATAAAATAAGAATACCCTCCTCGTACATTCGTTGTCATAGGTCCACAAACATTTGTGCGAACCAACACTAACAACTCTGTAACTCTTTCTCCATTTCCACTAAAAGGAGATTTAGTCATTTTACCCATGAGACAAGATTCACAAGTTGGATATGATTCATAATCGGATAGCTCTAAGAGCCCATCCTTATGCAACTTGGATAATCTTGTTTCATTGATATGACCAAGTCAAAGTGTCACATATATGTATAATTAACATTATCTCTTTTCCTTTTCTTAGTTTGTTCTATTTGAAGTATATTTTCATGCAAGTCAAGTATATAAAGTCCATTTTACAAATTATCAACACCATATAAAATATTGCTTTTATAAATAGAACAATTGTTGTTCTTTATTATAATTTCAAATCCATCCATATCTAATACGGAAATAAAAATAATGTTTCTAATGATATTCGAAACAAAATAATAATTATTTAAATAAATGGACTTTCCCGTAGGCAGAGCTAAACAATAAGTGCCTACAGCTAATGCAGCAACCTTTGTTCCATTTCTCACTCGTAGGACAACATCATCCTTGTTCAGCTTTCTACTTCTGACCAGTCTCTGCACAGTATTACATATGTGAGAACCACAGCCAGTATCCAATACCCAAGTAGAATTTTAACTTTCTGAAAAATTAATTTCAATCATGAACAAACCTTGATTGGAAGTCGAAGCTTCTCCAAGCTTCTTCTCTGTCAGAAATTTCTTGCAGTTCCTCTTTCAATGACCTGGCTCGTTGCAATGGAAGCACATTTCTTTGCTAGCTGAATCATGTTTCTTTTATTCCTTTGTGTTCACCTTGCCCTTAACCTTCTTAGATTTTTTTTTCTAGAAGATACATTGGGCCTCTTCCTTTTCTTGAAAGAATCCACCATTAAGACATGGTTCTTCTTGGATGGAAAGTGACCTTCTGCAGTTTTCAACATGTTAAGTAATTTAGGCAAGCAGACATCTAACTTATTCATGTAGAAATTTACAACAAACTACGAGAAGGTCTTGGGAAGTGACTGCAAGACCAAGTCTTGACTCAACTCCCCATCCATGACGAACCCAAACAGTCTGAGGCGTTCAATCAGATTGATCACCCTTAGGACATGAGTCTCAACGGCAGTGCCCTCGGTCATCCGAGATCGGAAGAGCTCCTTAGATATCTCATATCTATCAGTCCTACTTTGTTCACCATACAACTCTTTGAGGTGAATCAACATAGTAGGAGCATTCATGTTTTATGCTGACGCTGAAGCTCGTTATTCATAGATGCGAGCATGATGCAATGAGCCCAAGATGCATCATTTTGCCACTTTACAATGGTGACAATCTCTTCCTCAAAAGTTATTTCTGGAACAGTTCCAGGGACAGGTGAATATAGGACATAAAAAATCTTTTCAGTAGTGAGAACTATTCTCAGATTTTTTAATCAATCCGTATAATTTGGTCCGGTCAGTTTGTTAGCCTCAAGTATGCTACGCAGTGAAATTAGTGATTTTGATATTTTAAAAATTTTTGTATGTGAAAAGACAACATTTTAGCAAACATTCATTTAATTAATTTTATATACCAAAATAAATTAGATCTTATTTTATATTGGTATCTCCCACTATTTTTTTTAAACTATATTACCCTCACTTATATAGTTCGGGAACATCTAATTAAGGATTTGCTAGTGAGAATAAGGATCCCATTTCAAATGTATATAGCCTTGTGTGTGCACAACAAACGATATATAAATAAATAGGTAGACAACTCTTGTCAATTACATCGATATGTAACTCCTTGAATTCTGCCTCTTAGATCATAATGGTCAAGTGTGTGCACATCCAAACTAAAATAATTTAAGTTAAGTTCAACCTAGCACTCCATATATTCAAAAAAAAAAATATTGTCCTTGTGTGTGCACAACAAAATAATATTGTTCAATTAATTTTATAAGCATCAAATGTGATTAAATTAATATCTTAAATACTTAATACTTGCCTTGTGTGTGCACAACAAACTTATATTAAATATTTAATACTCTATTAATTTATCATGCTAGAAAGCGACGTTCGATATTCCAAATATCATTGAATGCTTTAGACTTAATATGATTTCTTTGAGAGGTTTGTTATTATTTGTCTCATCTTGTTTAGCGCACATGCATATATATATATATATATATATATATATATATATATATATATATATATATATATATAAAATACGTGTAATTTTATTAAACATGCGAAGCATGTCTGCATAAAATATAATATATATAATACTTAGCATGCACATATAGAATACTATATTATACTTGAATTGATTATGGACTTTTATTCTAGTTTGGTTCATTAGAGCCACCAATTGAACTAAAAGGTCAAACCTAAGTGTACAATAATTTAAATTTAAACGTAACTATTCCATTTAAACTTGGGCTCCATACAAACGGGTCTTCACGCGCTCCTAGCTTCATGGTCTCCAATTTTTTCAAGATAATTCTAACTATTTCTATTACATTAAATTATTTAATTTAAATAGAAACCTTGATTAGCAGTCAAGGGGAAGTACATAGGAGGGAGATAGAATTTTATATTAAAAAAAAATTAGAGAAGACGAGGTACACAGACCCCATTTAATAAAGCACATTCATTCAAGCATTCAACTAAAAATAAAGTCCAATCACATTGGTCAATAGTCCCATAATCAATCCCATTTAATATCATACATATCATCATATGCATCAATAAATAAATATTCATATCATGAATTAAAGCATTTCATATATATATATATATGAGTATCATTTAATGGGCAATTTTAAATTGCATGAAATTCAATTTCAAGATTAAAATAAACTCTTTATTTTAATTATAAAATTATTAAGAATATTATATATTTATATATACGGTCAGTCTCTCCAGCGAACCATAAAAAGCGAACTAAAAACGAACCGGCTATAGCGACAGTTTTTTACTGTCGCTATAGCATAAAAAACTGGTTTTCTATGTTATAGCGATGAAAAAAATCGTCGCTATAGCCGATTCGCTTTTAGTTCGCTTCTTATAGTTCGCTGGAGAGACGGACCCTTTATATATATATATATATATATATAAATTATCCTGATACACTCAACTAATGATCCTGAATCACTTTCCCCTTTTAATAACCAATTCGTTATACTTCTTTTTTAAAAGGAATACATGGGTCACCTTTTAAAGTAGTTTAACTTTCCTACAGGTTACAATCCGTGACTTTTGAATAAGAATTAGCTTCCACCGAATTCCCAGCTATACAACATGATCTCGCGAATTCCATCAGCGAACGTAAAAAATGATTGCTTTCCGATTATTATTATTTTTTTCTTTCTTTCAAAAAAAATAATTTTATACAATTAATTATGTTCAATAAATTATTCTAAATACATACCCATACATATATGGAATTAAAATAATTAATAATTACATAAAAGTTTGACTCTGATGCCACTGTTGGGTTTGTATGAAATTGTGGCGCAATCAAATTAAAAAAATTAGCGGAAGCATGGTATATCAGAGTTTAAATTTTTTTATAAAACCATTACCCGGATCATCTTTTATGCAAATTATTAATTTAAAACGATAAATAAGAAGTTATAGAATTATACCATTGTAGAACGAAGCGTCCACAGGTACGAGTTCAACTCCTTGTTCTTCGTGATCTCCTTGATTTTTTGGATTAGATTCCTTCCTTTGATCAAGGTTAGCCACCCAAATGTTTGGCCTCTAGAGGTGATCCACTAAAGAATGAGAATTATTAAAGAAAGAGGGTGGTTGGCTAAACCCTAGGTTTCTATCCTCTATAGAAAAGGATTCTATAAACTACGATTTTGACAGACTACGATTCTGTCAAGCCTAACAATTACATCTCAAAATAGATCAACTTAACAGTTTTGATCTCTCTTATATACATTCATTTACAGAATGATAAACATTAAATCTCAGATCAACCTAACAATTTTGATCTATCATCTAAGTCCTTATACATATGATTATTGAAGGACTTTACACTTAAGCATTTATATATTTACTTTCAACATCAAATTTGAATATGCAATTCTCAACAATCTCCCCCTTATTGAAGTTGACATAATCAAGGAGATTTGTATCATTGCATCTTTTTCTAAAGGCAGAGTGCTAGAAAGTAAATATGGCTTAGTGTTTTAGTGAGCAACTGAAATTTCTAGAGAGTAAGTACGAATTTATTGATGTTTGAAAAGATATTACAATCTAGTATAGAAACATCAATACAGTATTAAATTTGACTTATCTCTATCTTCTTTGCCTCTTATTCCTTGGAGGGTTGGCATGCTCTTCAGCTCTTCTTCTCCTTGAGGCTTCATCTCTCCATGCAATGTCCTCTAGCACTTCTCGGGTCAGAGGTTCTTGATGATCATGTCTGGTCATAAAGGCATGATCTCCAACTGGCATGTTAAAACCAGTAGAGAATATACCTTGTGAGCCAGAAGCTTGACCTTGACTCCTTTGAATAGGTTCAGCCATGAGAGGACGCTGCAGCTGTTGATTAGATTGTGGAGGCTGAAAGTTAGGACTCCTGGGGTTGCCACTCGACGATTGACCAATTTGGGTTTGTCTTTGCCTCTGCTGAGGTTGCCTTCTGCTTCCTCCTCTGCTGCCTCTACCTCTGTTTCTATCTCCTTCCTCATTATCTTCCCCCTTTATGTTAGCATCAAGGGTTCGAATATCTTCAGAGAGGCGTTGGACACCTTGCACTAGTTCATGCATCTGAGAGCGGTTGAGTGCAATGTCACTACGATTTTCCTAGACTAGAGCCTCAGTTTGTCTTCTTTGTTGCTGAAGCCGCTCCCCAGTAGAGAATATACCTTGTGAGCCAGAAGCTTGACCTTGACTCCTTTGAATAGGTTCAGCCATGAGAGGACGCTGCAGCTGTTGATTAGATTGTGGAGGCTGAAAGTTAGGACTCCTGGGGTTGCCACTCGACGATTGACCAATTTGGGTTTGTCTTTGCCTCTGCTGAGGTTGCCTTCTGCTTCCTCCTCTGCTGCCTCTACCTCTGTTTCTATCTCCTTCCTCATTATCTTCCCCCTTTATGTTAGCATCAAGGGTTCGAATATCTTCAGAGAGGCGTTGGACACCTTGCACTAGTTCATGCATCTGAGAGCGGTTGAGTGCAATGTCACTACGATTTTCCTAGACTAGAGCCTCAGTTAGTCTTCTTTGTTGCTGAAGCCGCTCCATTGCGTTGTTATTCTTATTGATTTTAGCTACACTGCAGGCTCGGAATTATTGTAATGAGACACGCAGTTCTGAAATATGTTTGGTCATCATCTCATTCTGAGATTGCTGAGTTTTCTGCATTATCTCCATAGCTTCCTTATGCTTTTTTGTTGCAGCAAAGTGAATAACATCCCTTTAACTGAGGCTGTCAGCCATTTTCTTGACAATCTCCTTTAGCCTCTTAGACAGCTCAGTTGCCAATTTCCTAGCAGAGTCTTGACAGAGTAGATTATGTGATCGAATCTCATGTGAAGCGCCAGAGAGTGTGCTTCAAGTATCTCTTCAGACTCTGAAGCCATTTGGCTTGTCATCTCAGCCAGCTCCTCCTTTGTTGGCATTAGAGACAATCGATCAAGAATTCTTTGTGTCTCAGGAGGAGGAGGGGCATTAGTGTGTTCACCTCTCCTTGACATGTTTGCGAGAGCAAGTGTCACGCCAAAATATTCATTGTTGGAGGATGAGGGAATATCTGATTAGGTTATGGGGGCTTGTGTTTGCTGTATAGTCGTAGTGTTTGGTTCAAAGGTTTGTGTTTCTGGTTCGTTGAGCTATTCTGGAGACTCTACGATTGCCGTTTCAAGTTGATCAATAGGCACAAATCGTAGTGTGTCGTCCAGAGTTGGTGTCTCAATGGTTGAGCTTGCAAGCATTTCTTCAGCTATTCTTGTGATGTGCTCAATCACCATTGGATCATTTACAGTTGGCTCTACGAGAACAAGTTGATTATTTGATTCATCAGTCATAGAGTTTTGGGACTCTGTAACTAGAAACTGATTGAGTGGATGCAGGACTACTTCCAACCATTTGGGCAATTCGTAGAACTGATTGAAGTGTGATGATGGAGAGTGGTTGACAATAAAAGACAGGGGAGTGAAATATACCTTATACTCAGTCTCTGTAGTTGACTTATTAGTAATCTGTTTCTGAGCAAACCTCCTTTCTCTTGGGAATCCATAGGCAAGCACTGAGATTGCTGGATATGCCTTGAAGGTCCAGAATCCTAGGAGTTGAGAATCATAGCTCTATGATATGGCATCATGAGCAAGTAATTGAACAACTGATTGTAGTTAGCTTTCCTTTCTCCATCTTGTCCCACATATAGGATTTCAAGTTCATCCTCATCTTCTTCATCATTATCTTCATCATGAACTTCCACCACATCATCCATCACATCATCATCAGCAATATTCACCATTTCTGCAGCATCTGACTCTACGAATTCTTCATGAACTGGAGGGACTTCAGGATTTTCCTTAGCCAGCTCCCCCTCAGCTTCTGTATTCTCTGTCTGTAGTGCTTCTAACAGCTCCCCCTTAGCTGTAGCACTTTCTTGAACAGGAGCTTCAAGAGTTTCTTCTTCAGCATTGGCTGAGTTCACTTCAAGTGCTTATGGTACTCTTTCAGTAGCAGCACTTGTTTCTTGCATCTCTTCTTCCTGCACTTCAGCAGTATCAACAATAATTTTATTAGGGCTTATCACAATTGTTTCTGGCACAATCCTTTTAGAGTTGGCTATTTCTTCTTCCTCAGCTTTGTAACGATTGAGATTTTATATTTAATTTTAAATATTTATTGAATTAAATAAATATTTATGTGAATTATTTATTGAGTTAAATAAATAAATTATGTGATTGATGGAGTGATTTAATTAAGTGTATATATTAATTAATTGAATGTGTAATGCTTATCTAATTAATGTATATTAATTTTATATTATAGTTCTAATTTAATTGAGATAATTAAATTAGATGAGATATGTGATGAAGTGTTACATGAATTATAATTAGCGAGTAATTATAATTATGTGGCAATTTTATGTGATTTATTGATGTTAGATTTTAATTGATTAAATTAGATGATTAATATTTAATTAATTAAAATGTGACATTAAAGTGTGCGTCAAATGATTTATTAAAATAAAAAGAAAAAGATTTTTTAAAATGATTTAGTTTAACCAAACAAGGCCCTTATAATTGTTTTAAACCTATTTCTACCAAACGGGGCCCTAACTATCAAAAAGCTATTTAAATAAACTGTTTACCAAACATGGCCTTAGCATTAATAATCTGTTTTTAAAAATAACCTTGTTTTGCCAAACAAGGCATTGTGGCTTTTTGAAATTTGTAACTGACATTATACTTAATATATTTGTCAGTTATATTATATAATTAAGCCTATATCTATTACTACGTATTATATTATACGTTAGTCTAAACTACGTTAGAAAGAATATCAGTGTAAGAGAGAAAAGAAAGAACAGAGGAAGAGTTAGAGAAGAGAGAAGAAGAAGAAAAGGAAGAGCTTAAGCATCATCATCTTCTTCATTAACGATTAGCAAAAAGGTTATAATCTATAATTTTACTCTTACAATTATAGAACTCAATTCATATGTTTCATGTATTTTATTCTCTGTCAAAAGTTGAGTTTTCATGGAAGTTATGAAATCATGAATTTTATATGTATGTATTGTATCCATGTGTTGATTGTGGTAATTGTATGACATAAGAGGATTTTCAGGAATTAAATTACTGTTAAAACAAGTTTTATGGAAAAAGTTTTGTTCATATTGTTTTATGTATATTGATTGGTTTTAGAATGGAAAATTTAGGAATTTGTATGTGTTAGTATGTCTAATTAGAATTGGTTATGATGTTATATTCAATTATGAAGAGATTTCATGTGTTATAAGTTGAATTACTTGAGAAATTCTATTACAGTAGATTATTTTATGGAAAAATATGAGTTTTCATGAAAATGGCCAAATTGGATTTTTAAAACTATTGATTCTCGTTGTTTAAATGAGCTTATGTTTTGAGTGCATGCTAGATATATGTATTACAGCGTATATATGATTTACAGTGTCTATGTTACTGTATTTTTGGCTTGTATGGGTTGTCCGGTAAAGCAGGGAGCCGTGACTGTCTGCGTCTGGCCGAGCTGCTGCGCAGCTGCGCCGGCAGCAAGGCCAGGAGCAGCGCAGCTGCGCCGCTTGCTTTTACCAGAGCCTTTACCTGCGCAGCTGCGCCGGGTTTAAGGCAGCTGCGCCGGGTTTGGTGCAGTGGCAATGTATTTTAAACAATTGTGCAGATTATTTTCATGCCTAAGTTACATTATTGCTAAGATAATGAGTATATATCTAGCTTCTATAACATGTGTTAACACGAAGTTGGTAATTTCATAATTTGAAAAATAAAAGAAATTTTGAAAACCTAATATGGTATTTAAAACTATAATTGTTTAATAAGTTACTTAATTATAATTTTATTAATTATAATTAAGAGTAAATGTGTAATTTAAATTATAAATTTTGTGAAATTATAAGGTATAGAAGTTTAATTATTTTAATTTTAATTATAATTTATGTAATTATAATTTAATAAATGCATGTTTAATTGTGAATTTTTAATTGATAATTACATAATTAATTATAACTTGTGTAATTATAATGCATGTTATAGTTTAATTAATTATTGATTATAATTGATAAATACATGATTAATTATAAATTGTGTAATTATAAATGCATGAATGTGGTTTAATTGATTTTAAATTTTAAATTATTTATAATTTAAAAGGTAATGATAATTTAAGTAATTATAATTTGATTAAGTGTTTGAATTATAATTGTTTAATTATAATTGAGTTAAATACATAATTAATTTAATTATGTGAATATGTAGGTGATGTAATTAACTATGTGATGGTTGATTATTATTACTATTTAATCAGAATGTGAGTTAACCATGAGGGTTAACCACTTATGTGAATTAGTTACGTGTTAACTAATTTAGGTTATTGTGATTGAATATATGTGTAGAAAGTATTAAAGTACGTGAATTGTGTTAAGTAGCTTGCGCTTGAGGCAAGTCTTCTAAACCCTAAACTCGTTAATTTTACGCAAGTTTTCTAAACCCTAATCTTGTATTGATTTTATATGATCTCTTGAATTCATTGTTGAGAATGTCCTTTCCATTTCAGTATTGGACAATTGTTTATTTAATTGAAATGGTCTTAACTTATTGTTCAAGTAAGATCCAATTATTATTTTAAATGCTTTAGGTTTACTTCTAAAGCATATGTTAATTCATAATTCTTTTATTTTGAATTATTGGAAGTCGATTCAACTAATCCTTAGTTGATGAACGTGAATTCTAAATTACCCTTGTAAGCTTATCCAAACCAAACTTTCTTTGGTGCGGACTTGAATTCAAATTACTGAGTTGAACAACCCTATTTACTGTAATACCCGAGAATTTCCATATATTATTAAATAAATATATTAATGGAAATGAGAATTTATTTGAATATAAATGATTTTGTGTTATGAGATGAATTAATTCAATTATATATAATTGAATAATTATAATAATTGAGAAATTGGTGGAGTTTGTGATAAACTCGTTGATTGCCTTGTGTGGCACAGTGGCGTAATATAAGAAGGATTATATTAATTTAAGCGAACAATTAATCTATATTAATTGTTAATCGAAGAATATTAATTAACTGTTATAAAATACTAATGAGGATCGATTAACAATATGTGATTATTATTATTGCAAGAAACTTAATAATAATGAGCAACGTGTTTATAAATACAATAAGATTTATATCAAAGTGATAATTAATCATATAAGGGTTAATTAAATTGTTATGGAGGTTAACAATTATATTGATGGATGTAGGATATGTGTATATTATTAATTAATATTCAAATTATAAGATGAGAAATTATATGTGCAAGCATGCGAATTAAATGTATAGTAACTATATGTTATGATATGTGTAAGTGACAAATGATGTGTGGATATACATTAAAATAATGTATCATGGATCTATTATAAATAATTGTTGAGTAATACAATTTAATAATATATGATATAATGTAATGTGGTAGTATCCGATGGTATTATATCAGTAAGATAAACGTACCTGGATTATATGTGTGTAAATTACACTTATTACATTATGTGAAGTACATTGTGATTTAAATTATAACCTAAGAGTACATATATATATAACATATGTATATGGTGTGTATATACAAGTGTAGTATTTGCAAATGCTGAGGAGTTAAATCAATTGTCTCATTTTAAGTGTCCCATTTGCTCTTCACGTCCTTGACATACAGCTAAGGCCTATTCCTTCTTCTTCTCCCCAAACTCAGCAACTAGCATTTCATAGCTCATGATTGTGGAGGGAGTGGGATTCATGATGAATCCAACCACTAATTACCTACCCTTTGATAACCTTCATGCATTCCTATAATCCGTTAGTTTGATATGGGATACAATTGCTTTGTCTGTATAATGGGAGTTCTATAAATATAGCCTCATCTCCTTCACATTTCTTTTGCTGAGCATTTTGGCTAAGTGAGACTAGAGAGCATATATATATATATATATCAGTGTTATTGAGATAGCAGCAAGCTTAAATCATTTACAGAGGTATAAATCCTCTTCGTATCTTCATTGTCATTTTCTGTCAAAATTTCTATTCGTGAATTCTTGATTTCAGTTGGAAGTTATGGTTTTGTGAATTGAGAATAATAATTAGTTGTTTAAAGGACTTATATATGTGATTAGAATTACTATATATGCTTCATTGCTCTTCAATTTCATTTTTGGTGTTTCCATTTCTGAGATTTCTGTAAAAACATCAAATATCGTGAAATTGGTTGGTGTTCATGAAATTGGGAATTGATAATTGCTATTGACTATTATATAAGCATATATGTACGTGTTAGTAAGTTAAACAAGTCTAATAGCATTTGGGTATGTTGAAATCGATGAAATGGGAGGTTTTTGGTCGGATTTCGCTGCAGTCTGAACTGCAGAAAACTGCCTCGACGCCGCAGCGCCGCAGCCCGCGCCGCAGCGCCACTCGCGCCGCAGCCCGCGCCGCAGCGCCGCACGCAGCGCCACTCGCGCCGCAGCGCCAGTAGTGAACTGCTGTGCCGCGCCGCAGCGCCAGCCTCTGTGTTCAGTTTTTCTGCATTCTGCAACAAAACTGTTATGAACTAATTGTTTGATTTTTGTTTAAACAAGCATGAAAGCATGATTAATACTTATATATAAACCTAATGAGGCAATGTGAGCATGTTTTAGTATATTAGCATGCATGGTTAACCAAACGACATATAGTTTGAAAACGAACTTAAAGTTTCATGAACGACGTTAACATATATGAAGCATGTTAATATTCTGACTTTCGAGACATGTTAGTATGACCTAGAAACACATGAAATGCATACTAACTTATGTATATAGGTTCCGTGATATAATATGGACATGTGAACCCAACTAGTGCACCTTTCTAACAAAAATACAAGTTTTGAAGGTTGATATTGACATGTAAAGACCATGTATACATTCTGACTTTTCGAGCATGTTTATAGGGCCTTGAAATACATGAAAAGCATGTTAACTTGTGTATATGGGTTTCATAAGGAAGCATGAACATGATAGACCTTATTAATGAACTATACTAACAAAGTATAAGCTTTGAACGTGAACGTTGGTATGTTATGACGAGAATTAGAATTTGACATTTATGAACACATGTGATAGTACTCTTAGACTCATTCATGTGTCATGCATGTATATATACCATGATTAGTTGCCATGATTAAAGTTTAGCATGAACAAAGCATGTTTTCAAGATAATAACAATGCTAGCTACATATATGCAATACGAGTACTCATGAGCATGACTAATACAAGTTATATGAATATCTTATGTGTTTAAAAGCGACCATGTTAGACCATATGAGTTCGTGTCCTTGAATGGCTTTAAGTATTAACTTAAGAACCTATACCATGTACGATTGGATTTGGAAAAGTTATACAAGCATGTAAAGTATCCTTTAAATATGAATACATGCTACGTGATATTATATGATGTTACTTGAACCCGATTTTGACGGTTAACTTAAGGAGATGCCGTAACTTGCTAAAATGAAATATATTTAGTATTGATTGTGGTCTTATGAGATATTAATAATATGCAAGCATGTTTGCTAATTGTTGAGATCTTATATAATATGAGAATGCGTTTAAACTCTAAAGAAGGAACGTTAAGGATAGAAATTATATTCTATATAACTGTGTAGCTAGGTAAAACTTAGCTTATGTGTTGATCGTATATTCAAAGAGAAAATGTGAAGTTAAATTATATGACTAATGAATATCATATATATACGTAACTGTATTACGATAGGAATTCGAAAGTGTTGATTTGCTTTTCGTGGATAAACTACGCTAAAGGCAAGTTCTCTTACTTACACTCTTTTAAAGTGCAAGTATCCTAACCGACGCATTTACTTTATGCAAGGAAATCTATGATTGTGAAGGTTTCCTAACTTATACTCTTTTACTACGCAAGTATCCTATCTTGTGTATTGCGAACTAGTTTCCTATTTAATCGGTTGAATCGAATTAGCATACTTGAACTCTTATTTCATTAAAGCTATTATTCATGTTGAACTTAGTATTGTTCTTGAATATTGTGAAAGTGTCTATGCCATTTGATTCGGCTAGACTTATATTATTGAAAAGCGACCCAAACTAATTGATTGGTGCGGGATCTTGTATTTGACTGAGAAGAACAACCTTCTTTGAAGGGAATATATAATTGTCGGAGAACCGACGTGCACACTTGAGTATGGTTGATTGTTATGCATAACAAGGGTACTTTAGGCTGATCACCTGTTGTACCTGTTTTTGTTGGATTTTCAGTTTATTACTGTCAATTCTAGTAGAAGTTCATAGTCCGTAGTGACTACTCAGTATTCAATTATTTGAAATCTTGAATTGACTTATTATTGAATCATATTGATATTATCCTGTCCTTAGCGACTGATATTGAGAACTATTGATATTCTTGTTATTCTTGAACTATCAAATCTTGTTATACCCTTTCGAGAATTGAGAATCTTATTACTCACCCTTATTGTATATTACTTGCTGGGCAATTTGTGCTCATTCTTGCTTTCCTTAAAACATTTCAGTTAAGGCAGAGCATGGTGAACCTTCGGGCGTTGATAAGGGCAAGGGCAAAGCTACCAACTAGCTTATGTCTGTTATGTTTTAAATATATTAATATTGTATGAAGATGATGTAGTAAGACTGGATTTGATTATGTTTAAGCTTAAGTTAGATTATGTAATAAGTCGTTAACTGATATTATTATGTAATCTATTAAGTACTGTAGGTTGCGAGACTTGGGGGAATAATTATAATAAATCATTGTAAATTATTCTAGAATAGATTTTTCCGCTGTGATCGTATGATATTTAATTATTATTATTATGATGTATTACCATGAGCACGTGATGAACCGAATTCGAGAGACCAAGTGGCGGTCCTGGAATTTGGGGGCGTCACAGGTTGGTATCAGAGCTGTAGTTATAAACCTTAGGAACGAGTGTCCTTAGACTATAGCTTAGGTGAACTTAGAAGTTAGGAAGGAGATAAAACTCATGTAGAGTTTTCCTTGAGAGACTTAGTCTGTTATGAAATGTAACTTCATTCTATACAATGAACTTATATTTTGTTTAACATTCTAATGGAGATGCTATTTCTTGTCTTGTGTTTGTGAGTGTAGGATGACAGACACAGGGGTACCTAGTAGAGTTGTAGAGGAGGAGCCCAGGGATATACACGTAGTATACGAGGCACCTCTAGAGGCTACACCAGTGCAGGCAGTTGCACCATCCGAGTTTGATGACGAGGATGAGATCGAGATTGAGATAGAGACTGATCCAGAGGAGGAGCCGATGGAGGATGAGCCAGTAGAGGACTCTGATGAGGCTACTATAGAGGAACAGATGTTAGGCGAGTACGAGGAGCGTATTCTAGAGTTAGACTGTAGAGTTCAGGAGCTGGAGGCAGAGGCCCACGAGAGAGAGTCTGAGTTCCAGAAGCTGAGGGACGAGGACCACCAGAGGAAGCTGGCTATGCGAGAGTTAGAGGTGGAGATTGCCTACCGTAGGGAGGCAGGGATCCAGATGGGGACTCTATTTCACAGGTCAGTGGCTAGGAATGTAGATTTGGCAGAGAAGCTAGAAGAGGTTGAGCAGAGGGAGCTGAGTGAGAAGACTGAGAAAGAGGCACTCCGTACTCAGCTAGAGTTGGAGGTGATGGATAGGTTACACTTCGAGGAGAAGTGGGAAGCGTCTAATGAGAGAGCCGACGACCTTGAGGACGAGGTCAGGTGCAAGAAGAGAAAGATGAACAAGATGGGGTATGTGTTCCGTTCAGCTTTTGAAAGGGTGATTGATGGTGTGTACCACTACCCGGCAGAACAGGGACAGACTCTACATACCTTGAGCCGAGAGCTGGTTGCGTATATAGCACAGTTGGAGTACAAGAGCGCAGTGGAGCGCGGGATGATGGGATGAGATTTCCTTAGTCAGTCTAGTGGTAGTACTAGTTGTGTCTTTATGTATTGTATATACTATGTTGTAATCCCGATCTTTTGTGTAAGATGTGGGATGATGATGTAAACCCCGAGTTAGCTTTTGTTAGAGGGGTAGTATGGTAGTAGGTTGGTATATTCCCCGTCTTTTGTGATATTAGGGGATATATGTGATAACATTTATAGCAGTATGCTGGGGAAATCATGTAATGAAATGAAATGGCATATGAATATAAATGGAGTTGATTTTAGAAACGTGTTATAAATTTATTCTTTTAGTATTAAAAGAAATACTTAAGTAATATACTTGAATAATAATAAAATGAAAAACTTGTGATGAAGATAATGCCGCCCAGACGTAGATTGACAGCACCCGAAGAATCTGTTAACAATGAGAGAGAACAAGTAGACCCGATCCAGAAACTGGTAGACTTGTTAGGAGAAGCCTTAAGGGGAAGGAACAATGAACCCGTTCGCCCGAACCCTCAAACTGTGCCAGTAACAACCTTTAAAGACTTTAAGAGTGTAGGACCCCCGGAGTTCGAGGGAACTACCAACCCAATCATCGCACAAACGTGGATCAAAGAGATCGAAAAAGCTTTCACTATAGCTAGCGTAGGCGAAGATCAGAAGACGGTGTTTGCCACGTACATGATGAGGGGAGAAGCGAACTACTGGTGGGAGGCTAATCAACAAAGAGCTGGAGAAGGGATAATAGCTTGGGATAAGTTTAAGACACTGTTCTTCGAAAATTACTTTCCAAAAAGTATGAAGAATAGGATGGAGGTGAAATTCCTAGAGTTAAAACAAGGTGAGATGACGGTGGCGCAATACGCGGCTAGGTTTAACGAACTGGCGTGATTTGCGGAGCACCAAGTTGGTGATGAAGAGAGGAAGGCTAGACGCTTTGAACAAGGGTTGAAGCCATGGCTGTTCAATAAGGTATCAGTTCTTCAAATTGATTCCTTTGCAACATTACTGGAGAAGGCAATCATTGCGGAAGGCGGCAGTGAGGCCTTAAGTCAGTATAACAAAGAAAAGAAAGGAAAGAATACTGGAGGAGAGAATCGTACGGGAGGAAGTAGTAGCGGAGGAAGCAACTTGGGAAAGAGAAAGTGGGAGAATAATAACAACAACAAAAACAACAATAATCAATCAGGGAATTTTCGTGGAGGTTTCAAGAAGAGGGCTGAAGGATGCCCGAAGTGTGGGAAGAATCACCAGGGCGAGTGCTGGAAGGGACGTGGCACTTGCTACAACTGCGGACAGGAAGGGCACATCTCGCCTAACTGTTTGAAACCGAAGAAGATACAAGGATGCTTTGCTTGTGGCTCGACGGAGCACCGAATTAAGGACTGCCCAAAGAAGGGAAGTGGCGGGAGTAGTAATCAGCAAGGAGGCAACAAGCTGATGATCGATGGACCGGCACAATCCAACCGCCCAACCGCCAGAACTTTTAACATGACCGTCCAAGACGCAGTGGCTGCGAAGGATGTGGTGTCAGGTATAATCCCAATCAATGATATAAATGCTTATGTATTATTTGATTCGGGTGCCACCTGTTCTTTTGTATCTGAAGAATTTGCTAGTAGACTTAGTAAACCTCGAGAACTATTAGAAAATCCTTTGATCATAGAAGTTGCTAATAAGGAAGTGATCCCTGTAGAATACGTTTATCGAAATTGTCGCGCAAATATTAGTAAACATGAACTGAGCGTAGACTTGATTCCTATTAGACTGGGAGAATTTGACGTAATACTGGGAATGGATTGGTTGTATAACCATGCTGCGATAATTGACTGTCAGAACAAATGTGTGAACCTTCAGACTCCGAGTAAGTCTAAGGTAGTGTTTTATGGTAGCTCATCGCTTAAGCAATCGTGTTGCGTTACGATGATGCAGGCCAAGAAATTGTTAAGGAAAGGATGTGGAGGATATTTAGCTTACATCGTTGATACTCGGAAGAAGGGAGTAGAAATTAAGGATATATACGTAGTTAATGAATTCCAAGATGTGTTTCCGGACGATCTGTCTGGTCTTCCGCCAGACAGAGAAATCGAATTCGTAATAGACTTAGCACCGGGAACGGCACCGATTTCGAAAGCTCCATATCGTATGGCGCCAGTAGAAATGAAGGAATTAATGATGCAATTGCAAGAATTATTGGATAAGGGTTACATTCGACCGAGTGTTTCTCCTTGGGGAGCACCAGTACTATTCGTTAAGAAGAAGGACGGATCGATGAGGCTCTGTATCGATTATCGAGAATTGAATAGAGTAACGATCAAGAACCGATATCCGTTACCGAGGATAGACGACTTATTTGATCAACTGAAGGGAGCAAAGTGTTTCTCGAAGATCGACCTACGAACAGGATATCATCAACTGAAGGTACGGGATGAGGACATACCAAAGACTGCGTTTCGAACCCGTTATGGACACTACGAGTTTTTGGTAATGTCATTCGGATTGACTAATGCTCCGGCAGCATTTATGGACTTGATGAACCGAGTTTTCAAGCCATACTTGGATAAATTTGTAGTGGTTTTTATCGACGACATTTTGATCTACTCAAAGACAGAGGAAGAACACGCCGAACATCTGAAGATTGTTTTGGAGGCGCTAAGGAAGGAGAAGATGTATGCAAAATTTTCTAAGTGCGAATTTTGGATGGAGAAGGTTCAATTCTTAGGCCACGTGGTGGATAAGAATGGAATCTCTGTAGACCCTGCGAAGGTTGAAGCAGTAAGTAATTGGGAACAACCGAGAACACCGACGGAGGTGAGAAGCTTTCTAGGGTTAGCTGGGTACTATCGAAGATTCATCCAAGATTTTTCTAAGATAGCAACCCCGCTGACCAATTTGACTAGAAAGACGGTGAAATTTGTATGGACCGACAAATGCGAAGAAAGTCTTCAAGAACTGAAAAGGAGATTGAGCGAAGCACCTGTATTATCATTACCAGATGATGCGGGAAATTTTGTGGTGTATAGTGATGCATCGCACAAGGGGCTTGGCTGTGTGCTCATGCAACATGGCAAGGTCATTGCATATGCATCACGACAATTAAAGGATTACGAAAAACGATACCCTACTCACGACTTAGAGTTAGCGGCAGTAGTTTTTGCGTTAAAGATATGGAGGCATTATCTATACGGAGAAAAATGTGAGATATACACGGACCACAAAAGTCTGAAATATATCTTCACACAGAAGGAATTAAACATGCGACAGAGAAGGTGGTTAGAATTAATCAAAGACTATGACTGCGATATTCTTTATCACCCGGGAAAGGCAAATGTGGTTGCCGACGCTCTGAGCAGGAAAGGAAGGGAGAAGTTGTTTAATTTGACGACTCAGGAAGAGTTGATAAGAGAGATGGAGAAATTGGAGATAGAAGTAAAAGGACCAGAAAAGTCTGGTGAGAAGTTAATTGTAATGGAAGCTTGTCCGACGTTGTTGAATAGAGTAAAGGAAGCTCAGGAAAAGGATGAAGAGTGTGAGAAAATCCGAAAGAGGATCACAGAAAGTGAGGGAGAAAAATTTCGAATGGTTAAAGACGGTATTTTGAGATTTGAAGGGAGAGTGTGGGTACCAGCGGTAACTGAGTTGAGGGAAGAGATTTTGCACGAGGCACACAATACGACATATTCCGTTCATCCGGGAGGCACAAAGATGTACCGAGATCTAAGGCAACATTTTTGGTGGCCTAATTTGAAACGGGAAGTCGCAGAGTGCGTCAGTAAATGCTTGACTTGCCAACGCGTCAAAGCAGAACATCAGCGGCCAAGTGGTTTACTACAACCATTAGAAATACCAGAGTGGAAATGGGAGCATATTACCATGGACTTCGTGGTAGGACTTCCAGTTACACAAAAAGGTTATGATGCTATTTGGGTTATCGTGGATCGACTAACGAAGACCGCACACTTTCTACCAATCAAGATCCGCTACAGTTTGAACCAATTAGCAAGCCTATATGTAAAAGAAATTATTTCACGACATGGAGTGCCGGTGTCAATTGTCTCTGATCGAGATCCGCGCTTCACGTCCAATTTTTGGAAGAGTTTGCAAGAAAGAATGGGAACGCAGTTGAGGTTGAGTACAGCTTATCATCCTCAAACAGACGGACAAAGTGAGCGAACAATACAAACGCTAGAAGACATGCTTAGGACTTGCGTGATGGATTTTAAGGGAAATTGGGACGACCACCTACCCTTAGTAGAATTCGCATATAATAATAGCTACCATGCGAGTATTGGCATGCCACCGTACGAAGCTCTTTACGGGAGAAAGTGCAGAACGCCGTTATGTTGGGACGAAGTCGGAGAACGACGAATACTCGGACCAGAGTTAGTTCAACAAACCGCAGACGTGGTGACAGTGATAAGAGCCAGACTTGTAGCAGCTCAAGATCGCCAGAAGAAATACGCAGATTTGCATCGGCAGGACCGAGACTTCAAAGTCGGCAGTTTCGTATTCTTAAAGGTATCTCCATGGAAGGGAAAAATCCGTTTCGGCAAGAAAGGAAAATTGAGTCCAAGATTCATAGGACCGTTCGAGATACTGAAGCGAGTGGGCGAAGTGGCATACAAAGTTGCGTTGCCACCCGAACTGGAGCATATCCACAACGTGTTCCACATTTCCGTGTTGCGACCGTACAAGGCCGACTACAAGCACGTGATTTCTTACGAGCCCATTCAAGTGGAGAAGAACTTGGCGTATGAAGAAATTCCTGTCCAAATATTAGATAGGAAAGAACAAACTTTGAGAAATAAAGTTATTTCATCTGTAAAAGTACTTTGGCGTAACCACGATGTCGAGGAGGCAACGTGGGAGTTAGAAGATAGGATGATGAGGGACTATCCCCATCTATTTGTGTAACCTTGTAGCAATTCCGGGACGGAATTTTTATAAGGGGGGGAGGATGTAATACCCGAGAATTTCCATATATTATTAAATAAATATATTAATGGAAATGAGAATTTATTTGAATATAAATGATTTTGTGTTATGAGATGAATTAATTCAATTATATATAATTGAATAATTATAATAATTGAGAAATTGGTGGAGTTTGTGATAAACTCGTTGATTGCCTTGTGTGGCACAGTGGCGTAATATAAGAAGGATTATATTAATTTAAGCGAACAATTAATCTATATTAATTGTTAATCGAAGAATATTAATTAACTGTTATAAAATACTAATGAGGATCGATTAACAATATGTGATTATTATTATTGCAAGAAACTTAATAATAATGAGCAACGTGTTTATAAATACAATAAGATTTATATCAAAGTGATAATTAATCATATAAGGGTTAATTAAATTGTTATGGAGGTTAACAATTATATTGATGGATGTAGGATATGTGTATATTATTAATTAATATTCAAATTATAAGATGAGAAATTATATGTGCAAGCATGCGAATTAAATGTATAGTAACTATATGTTATGATATGTGTAAGTGACAAATGATGTGTGGATATACATTAAAATAATGTATCATGGATCTATTATAAATAATTGTTGAGTAATACAATTTAATAATATATGATATAATGTAATGTGGTAGTATCCGATGGTATTATATCAGTAAGATAAACGTACCTGGATTATATGTGTGTAAATTACACTTATTACATTATGTGAAGTACATTGTGATTTAAATTATAACCTAAGAGTACATATATATATAACATATGTATATGGTGTGTATATACAAGTGTAGTATTTGCAAATGCTGAGGAGTTAAATCAATTGTCTCATTTTAAGTGTCCCATTTGCTCTTCACGTCCTTGACATACAGCTAAGGCCTATTCCTTCTTCTTCTCCCCAAACTCAGCAACTAGCATTTCATAGCTCATGATTGTGGAGGGAGTGGGATTCATGATGAATCCAACCACTAATTACCTACCCTTTGATAACCTTCATGCATTCCTATAATCCGTTAGTTTGATATGGGATACAATTGCTTTGTCTGTATAATGGGAGTTCTATAAATATAGCCTCATCTCCTTCACATTTCTTTTGCTGAGCATTTTGGCTAAGTGAGACTAGAGAGCATATATATATATATATATCAGTGTTATTGAGATAGCAGCAAGCTTAAATCATTTACAGAGGTATAAATCCTCTTCGTATCTTCATTGTCATTTTCTGTCAAAATTTCTATTCGTGAATTCTTGATTTCAGTTGGAAGTTATGGTTTTGTGAATTGAGAATAATAATTAGTTGTTTAAAGGACTTATATATGTGATTAGAATTACTATATATGCTTCATTGCTCTTCAATTTCATTTTTGGTGTTTCCATTTCTGAGATTTCTGTAAAAACATCAAATATCGTGAAATTGGTTGGTGTTCATGAAATTGGGAATTGATAATTGCTATTGACTATTATATAAGCATATATGTACGTGTTAGTAAGTTAAACAAGTCTAATAGCATTTGGGTATGTTGAAATCGATGAAATGGGAGGTTTTTGGTCGGATTTCGCTGCAGTCTGAACTGCAGAAAACTGCCTCGACGCCGCAGCGCCGCAGCCCGCGCCGCAGCGCCACTCGCGCCGCAGCCCGCGCCGCAGCGCCGCACGCAGCGCCACTCGCGCCGCAGCGCCAGTAGTGAACTGCTGTGCCGCGCCGCAGCGCCAGCCTCTGTGTTCAGTTTTTCTGCATTCTGCAACAAAACTGTTATGAACTAATTGTTTGATTTTTGTTTAAACAAGCATGAAAGCATGATTAATACTTATATATAAACCTAATGAGGCAATGTGAGCATGTTTTAGTATATTAGCATGCATGGTTAACCAAACGACATATAGTTTGAAAACGAACTTAAAGTTTCATGAACGACGTTAACATATATGAAGCATGTTAATATTCTGACTTTCGAGACATGTTAGTATGACCTAGAAACACATGAAATGCATACTAACTTATGTATATAGGTTCCGTGATATAATATGGACATGTGAACCCAACTAGTGCACCTTTCTAACAAAAATACAAGTTTTGAAGGTTGATATTGACATGTAAAGACCATGTATACATTCTGACTTTTCGAGCATGTTTATAGGGCCTTAAAATACATGAAAAGCATGTTAACTTGTGTATATGGGTTTCATAAGGAAGCATGAACATGATAGACCTTATTAATGAACTATACTAACAAAGTATAAGCTTTGAACGTGAACGTTGGTATGTTATGACGAGAATTAGAATTTGACATTTATGAACACATGTGATAGTACTCTTAGACTCATTCATGTGTCATGCATGTATATATACCATGATTAGTTGCCATGATTAAAGTTTAGCATGAACAAAGCATGTTTTCAAGATAATAACAATGCTAGCTACATATATGCAATACGAGTACTCATGAGCATGACTAATACAAGTTATATGAATATCTTATGTGTTTAAAAGCGACCATGTTAGACCATATGAGTTCGTGTCCTTGAATGGCTTTAAGTATTAACTTAAGAACCTATACCATGTACGATTGGATTTGGAAAAGTTATACAAGCATGTAAAGTATCCTTTAAATATGAATACATGCTACGTGATATTATATGATGTTACTTGAACCCGATTTTGACGGTTAACTTAAGGAGATGCCGTAACTTGCTAAAATGAAATATATTTAGTATTGATTGTGGTCTTATGAGATATTAATAATATGCAAGCATGTTTGCTAATTGTTGAGATCTTATATAATATGAGAATGCGTTTAAACTCTAAAGAAGGAACGTTAAGGATAGAAATTATATTCTATATAACTGTGTAGCTAGGTAAAACTTAGCTTATGTGTTGATCGTATATTCAAAGAGAAAATGTGAAGTTAAATTATATGACTAATGAATATCATATATATACGTAACTGTATTACGATAGGAATTCGAAAGTGTTGATTTGCTTTTCGTGGATAAACTACGCTAAAGGCAAGTTCTCTTACTTACACTCTTTTAAAGTGCAAGTATCCTAACCGACGCATTTACTTTATGCAAGGAAATCTATGATTGTGAAGGTTTCCTAACTTATACTCTTTTACTACGCAAGTATCCTATCTTGTGTATTGCGAACTAGTTTCCTATTTAATCGGTTGAATCGAATTAGCATACTTGAACTCTTATTTCATTAAAGCTATTATTCATGTTGAACTTAGTATTGTTCTTGAATATTGTGAAAGTGTCTATGCCATTTGATTCGGCTAGACTTATATTATTGAAAAGCGACCCAAACTAATTGATTGGTGCGGGATCTTGTATTTGACTGAGAAGAACAACCTTCTTTGAAGGGAATATATAATTGTCGGAGAACCGACGTGCACACTTGAGTATGGTTGATTGTTATGCATAACAAGGGTACTTTAGGCTGATCACCTGTTGTACCTGTTTTTGTTGGATTTTCAGTTTATTACTGTCAATTCTAGTAGAAGTTCATAGTCCGTAGTGACTACTCAGTATTCAATTATTTGAAATCTTGAATTGACTTATTATTGAATCATATTGATATTATCCTGTCCTTAGCGACTGATATTGAGAACTATTGATATTCTTGTTATTCTTGAACTATCAAATCTTGTTATACCCTTTCGAGAATTGAGAATCTTATTACTCACCCTTATTGTATATTACTTGCTGGGCAATTTGTGCTCATTCTTGCTTTCCTTAAAACATTTCAGTTAAGGCAGAGCATGGTGAACCTTCGGGCGTTGATAAGGGCAAGGGCAAAGCTACCAACTAGCTTATGTCTGTTATGTTTTAAATATATTAATATTGTATGAAGATGATGTAGTAAGACTGGATTTGATTATGTTTAAGCTTAAGTTAGATTATGTAATAAGTCGTTAACTGATATTATTATGTAATCTATTAAGTACTGTAGGTTGCGAGACTTGGGGGAATAATTATAATAAATCATTGTAAATTATTCTAGAATAGATTTTTCCGCTGTGATCGTATGATATTTAATTATTATTATTATGATGTATTACCATGAGCACGTGATGAACCGAATTCGAGAGACCAAGTGGCGGTCCTGGAATTTGGGGGCGTCACATTTACTAGGGGAGGTTACTACGCATAGCGTTAAGATGTTTGTGCACAATACATGGTACGAAGGGCTGATCCCCCTAAGTACGAGTTAAGGTCCATAGTCTTATTGACTGTTAAAGGTTTAAATAGAAATATTTATAACCTAGGACAAGAGTTCAAAGGTCTTATGACCCTCAGATAAATTCTATATCCAAATTTTAATATTGATAGAGAACTATTATTCAATTCTTTATTATTGAAGCAAGCTAAGTTGTTCAGATTTTTTTAAAGATATTCTTTCATATCTATATTATTGTTAAACTCCAGTGAGCTGTGGTTTGCTCACTCTTGCATTAAATAACAATTTCAGTTAAGGTTGATAACGCTGATGCTCCGTCTACCAGTAAGGGCAAGGGAAAGCAAAGCAAGTGAAGACTTGTTTTTTTATTTAATTGAGAATGATTGTAATAATTGAATGTTATGTTTTATTCCCGCACTTTATTATATTCATGTCAAGGTTAGAGTAACCCTGGGATTGATTTTGAGAAGGTTGTAACCCTTGTTTTAAGGGAGATTTAGTTATTTTAATCTAAGTTGTAGTTTATTTTGCATTATTCATTGGGTAGATATATGTTATATTAGAAAGTGAACACCAAATCATGTGGAAACGAAGTACCCGGATTTGGGGGTGTCACAAGCTTCATCAGTGTGAGCATCAGCTTCAAGCATCTTCATATCAGCTTGATTTATAGCCTGTTCAGGTGCAGTAGTGTTGTCTGCATCTCTGATGTAAGCTACCACATCTTCAATGATTCTGGTCTCTTTAGGGGTTGGGCCAGATGTTTGAGGCTCAGTAGTCTGTTCAGCCTTTTCAGCAGCCCTTCTTCTGTCATCTTCTTTCAATATTTCTTCATTGGTAAGAACATACTTCTTAACCAACTTCTTCATCCTCTTCTTTGGCTTGGGCACAACCTTTTCACCTTCTCCAGCTTCAGCTCTTAGAGTTTGTTTAGGCTAAGAGGCTGTTGCCGCTTCTCCTTCTGCAGTAGCAGCTAGTCTGGAGTCTACGATTTGTGATGACTCCACAATCGCAGTGAGTGAAGACTTCCTTGTTCCGTGACTGCGTTTCTTCTTCTTCTGAGGCTCAGAGCTCCCTTCAGCCCTGTCCTCACTTGTCTCCCTCTTCTTCTTCTTTTTCTTCTTCTTCTTTTCTTTCAAAACTTCTTCTTGTGATTTTGGAGTGATGACTCTATCAGTGATAAGGCTTTTGAACTCCATATCAACACCAGGACCCACTTGGGGTGCATCAGTGGTTGAGCCTTGAGGCTCCTCAATGATTTTCACACCTTCAATTATTTTATTCTTTCTGGTCAGAGCCACAACTTCTTCTTGGTTGACTTCTTCTTCTTCTTCCTCCCTGACTGCCCTTGCAGCAGATGAAGTTGTTGACATCATCTTCACATTCTCTGCTGGATTTCTCTTCCAGTTCTGGAACAGTTGTTGGGTCATCTTTCTGTTGGGATTGATTGAGACGCCTTCCTTGTCCTCAATTTTGTCACCCAGGGCAGGCTGCATAATAATGCTGATAAACCTCCCATAGAGCATTTTGGCAGTGCTCTTGGTCTTCTTAGGGCTTTGCATCCATTTCCTGAACTACTCCATCAGTAAAGCTCCATAGTTGAGTTGGATTCTGAAGCGAATGGCTATCATGAGCTTCAGTTGCTTCTCGTTAACATAGTCGTGACCAGAGCCCTTGCAGCATATGCATTTACCAACAATGTCAGCAAGGAACTTGTAAGAACCGTGAATTTCATGAATAATTTTTTTTTAATATTGATATAAAAAAATATATTTATTTGAATATAAATGTTTATGTGTTATGAGATGAGTAATTCAATTAATTTCAAATTAAATTTATGATAATTAAGAAAATATGGAGAAATTGTGATGAACTCGTAGAATGCCTTGTGTGGCATGAGAATGGGAAATGATGATGATTTAATTAATTTAAGAAGGAATTAATTAGTGAATGATTAATTAATAACATATTGTTAATTTATTGTTATTATGAGTGATAGCATATTAATGAACGATAGTAGATTAATGAATAAATAAATAATTTATATAATAGATCAATGCTTGTTCGACTAATCGCTAAGTGTAAAGTTATGTAAATCACATATTGTATAGTAACTACATCTATATAATATAAAGTATAGTGTGACACTTTAATGTGACTATATGATATATAGAAACTATTTATTAAGATTTAATGAATTGTGTAACTTACATAATAGTGTTTATATGACAACATGTATGTGTGAGTAAATAATGCATATGTGACAATATGTGATTTGTGGCTACATTAAATGTGTACCTCATGAATATTATATTAAACTAAATAAACAATTGTTACTTAATGATTATTTCAATGAATTAATATAATTGAAATAATAGAGTTGTAATGATGTTATGTGTACATTGTGCAATGTTGAACCAGACTATATTATATCAAGGTAGTGTGACACCACAAGTGTTTGTAAAACTATATAATAAGATATAATGAAACATATGAGTTACATTGATAGTGCACTTTATGAAATATTAAATTAGACTATATAAATAATTGATGTTAATAATTATTTCAATAATTAAACATAATTAAAATAATAAGATTTATGATGATATGGTATGTCACTATCTAATTAAATCATAATTTGGCAATATCAAAATGTACATTGATTATATATTGATGTGTATTCATGTACCCCAATTTGCTACCATGTAATATTATTATAACATTAAAACCCATATATGCTCCCAATTGGATTTAAACCATACACATATGTGTATTTAACTTAAGTGTATCTAATATGTATATGTATAATAACCTATAGCATGTAGCATTATTTCATTTCCTACTTGCTAAGTTGCTAAGAATGAAATTGTCCCAATTTGAGTGGCACCTCTCTTCTCCTTCACGTGAAAGCCAATGGCCTATCCTACTTCTACTCAGCAACTCCAATTAGCTTCAATGATAGTGATGATGGTGAGGGGTGTGGTCTCAATAGTGAACCACCAACTCCTCAATTGCCCAACATGCTCTCTCTTCCTCCAATGGTTTGATTTCTTGGACAGTGGCTTGACATGGTTAGTAAGTTTCGTATAAATTGAGCACTCCCCTTCATTCCTTTGTTGCATAAAGTTATTGCCAAATGTTATAGAGAGAGGGAGGTAATTACATTGAGAGGAATTCTGTCCACATTAAGCTCAAGAGGTATAAACCTTATCTTGTATTCTTAGTTTCTAGTTCAATGATTCATAGAAATTAGCATAAAATAGTTGAAATTGATATGTGATAGGGTGCTAGCATGATATATAGATATGTTATATGTGCAATATGATAGTTAGTAAGATTGTTACATGAAGAAATTTGAGTTGGCCTGAAGCTCTGCTCCAGCAGAAAGCTTCTTGGGCTGAAACCGGAGTGGCGCGGCTGCGCCACTCCCTAGTACAAACACGGCGCTACCGCGCCCTTCTGCAGAACTAATTGATGGGTTTTTATGCCTTCTGGTGTAGGAAGCATGCTAGTATGAATTCATTATAACTACTTATGTCCCTGATATGTTGACATAAGTGACCTTGCACGTAACCACTTACCATAGCTTGGTTTCCAAAGAAAACTTGAGTTTTAAAGTGCGAACTCAATGAGCCATGTATATTTTAAATTCTAAACTTGAAAACATGCTATTATGATCTGATTACATATGTACATAAGCATGAAAGCATGATATAAAATATGTGGACTTACCTTGTAAGCTTAAATGGTTATGACAACCTTTTAAAAGAAAGCGTAGAGTTTCAAATATGAACTTGATAAACTATATACACTTTGAGTTATGAATTTGTGAGCATACTTATATGGTCTAGTTACGTGTATATGAAAGCATGATGTATAGTAAGTGAAGTAGCTTTGCATACTTGGTGGGTTAACATGAGATTTTCAAAAGAAACCTTAAGAGTTTGAAAACTAGTTTTGTCAATAACTACGTTACAAGTATTCTGAAATTTGACCATCATGTTAGGGTGTGTTATGCCTATAGACATGATTGACATGAATGCCTAACTAATCTTATGCATTGTAAACTAATTGAGCATGACTTGAGACGAGTGTTAAAGAAGTGGAACCATAGAACATGAGATGCATGACTAAAATAACTTGAGCATGGGTAAATGATACTTAGTGGCCTCATAGCATATGTATAACGATTAAACATAAGAGACATTGTTAATTGAACACTTAAAGCCTTGATTGAATGAGAATGGATAACAACTATGTTAAAGACGATATGGGGTCGAACCTAGTTATAAGCATCCTGACATGTGTGTTTCGTGTAAATCATTGTCTAAGTGCATTATCAGGTTAAGCTTGAATTCTGCAGAAGTAGCCATGTCTTGGTTTTAACCAAGAGCAGCGCGGCCGCGCCACTCTGTTGTGCAAACCAAGCGCGGCCGCGCCAATCTGCAGAATGGTCAGAGCCTGCTTAATTATAATATGAACTTGATGCATGTTTGTACTGTTATCCTAATGTGTAATAAATGTCTAGAACATTATTCAAAGTGTCAATAAGATGAAACCATATAGAATTGACAAATGTTTATAAACTTTCAAATGTTAAGTCAAGAGACGATTACAAATTATGTTAATTGGTTTCATAGTATGTTGTGCTACGTGTATGTTAAGTGCGTAATGACGGACGTAAAGGATTATACGACTAAGTTAGAATCGTGTGTGTATGTCTAATTTACATAATAAGTTTGTGTATCGAATGTACATAACTAATAAATGTCCTATATACATAACTATATTATAATAGGATTCGAAAAGTGTTGATAAGCTATACTTTTGGTAAACTACGCTTAAGGCAAGTCTCCTAACTTACACAACGTTGTATTTTGTGCAAGTATCTAAATCTTATCTCTTTGATGCAAGTTCTTACCCTACTTTTATCGAGCAAGGTTCCTAACTTCATTTGATTTATATATTGAATGCAAGTATCCGAACTACTTTTTTTGAGCAAGTATTCGATCCATACTCTTTATTGAACACGTATTTGAGCTTGTACTATTATTGATCGTAGGAGTAAATAAGTGCTAGAATAATTCTTGTCTTATAAATTAATATTTCATAGTTTGATTTAAATCACGATTATATTCTTCAAATTATGTTTCGAGTATTGAACTTATAAATTGTTCTTATATACATTGTTGAAATTGTCTACGCCATTTGATTCGGCTAGACCAATATCATGAATTAGAAAGTGATCCACACCAATTGCCTTGGTGCGGACTCTTATAAATTGGTTGAGATGAACAACCCTCATAAAAAGGTGAACTATATAGTCGGGGTGTCGACAATAGTAGGATAGGTTATGCATAACACCAGGTACGGTAGGATGATCCCCTAATTGTACTTATTTGGGTTACCAGAAATATTTTTGGTGATTCTAGTAGAAGTTCGTGGTTCTTAGCGACCACTCAGTATCCAGTATTTATTAACTTGAAACTTTGAATTCCTTGGGTTCTTCAATTAATTCTTGGTCCACAGTGACACTCAGTGATATCTATTCATTCACTTGAAATTGTTGAAACCTTTGAATCCTTTAATAACTTCTCGACCCGTAGTGGTTCTTATTTAACTTCACAGAATAGATTTGGAAGTCATTAATATTTATTTTGCTCACAACATTCTTATTTGAATTCCTGAGCTATTAATTATCGTTTTACCCTTGAGATTAAGAACCGTATATACACCTGTTCACATTTATTGGCATATTACTTGCTGGGCAAATTTGTTGCTCACTCTTGCTTCCCATAAACATTTTAGTTAGGGCAGAGCAAGGTGGAACCCCAGGACAGGACAAGAGCAAAGGCAAGGCTATGAAGTAGCTGTGCTCTTCTATATTAGGATGTTTTTTTATGTTGTATTAAGACTTAATTAATGTTATGTATTATGATATGTTTGGATTAAGTTATGAAGTGTATTAGTAATAGTTTCAAGACTTAGGATGAGAATAATTATGTTATATCAATGTAAATTATTCTATTATTCTATTGTTTGAGATTTTAGTTGTTATTAGAATTAGCACGTGACGAACTGAATTTGAGACTGTGGCGGTCCGGATTTGGGGGCGTCACAGGTTGGTATCAAAGCTATAGGTTATAAACCTTAGGAGCGAGTCCTTAAGCTATAACCTTAGAAGAATTTAGAGAATAGAAGGAGATAAAACTCATGTAATATATTTCATTTCATACAATGAAATTATGTTTTATTCGGAGATGATAATAAAGCTTATTGGTTTTGTGATTATGGATGTCAGAGATAGGTAAACCTAGTAGGGTCATGGAGGAGGAACCACGTGATATACATATGGTGTCCGCAACACCCCTTGTAGTTGAGCCTTTTACGGCAGTAACCTTAACATAGGAGAGAATGAGGTCACAAGCGGAGTCGGAATATAAACCAAAATCCACGGTGAAGTTTTCTTTCAGGATTGGGGCATGTGCGAGAGATGTAGTAACTAAGAACTCAAAAATGAAGAGTAAGATACAATAGTTGAAGGCGAAATTCTAGACCTTCATATTAGTAACTAATAGATGCAGGCATAGTGAAAGGAAAGGTAGTTAGGTAGTTATAAGAATAAGAGTCGCGAGTGATACAATAAATGTTTATAGATATGGAACAGTTGTTGTAAATCCCAATTTTAGGAAAGTATCTTTCTAACCCCAACTTTAGTGGTGCCCGAGAGGGGTATGTAATAAAACTAGCAAAATGATATGCGATGTGATATGTTTTCATGTGACATATTTTTATTAAACGTGCGCGTAGTGACCAGATTTTGTTAAATAATGACAAGGGAGAATATCAATAAAACTTATACGTCTTAAGAAGTATTAAGAAGTTTTAGATGTGTAACAAAGAAATGATAATACCGTTTTATTTCTATACAGAAATGTCGATACCCCAAGGAGGAGAGACTCGTCAAGCGACAAAGAATGGAGATGGAGAATTGAATCAAGAACCCTTACAATAATTGGTAAATCTCATAGTAAGTGCTTTTGAAGAAGGAATCAATGATTTTAGGAAGAGACAGACAAAGACTTTAGAGGTAGGAAAAGATATTAATTTGACTAAAGGAGGAGAGGTTAATATTTCAAAGAAAGCGAAAGAAGGTAGGATGAAAGAGAGTAGTAGTAGTAGCAGTAAGAATTTCAAGAGGAAGTGGAATGAGAATAAGTATGTAAGATAAGAAGGACAACCACGGAAGAAGAAGGTAGAAGCCTGTAAGGAGTGTAGAAAGAACCACATGGGAGCGTGTTTGAAAGGAAAACATGTGTGTTATAAGTGCAGTCAGAAGGGTCATATTTCTCCTAACTGTCCTAGGCAGGAGAAAACCAAAGAGTGTTTTGTGTATGGATCTGAAGAACGTCAAATACGTAATTGGCAGAAGGAAACAAACGAGAAGGGAAACGGAAATGAAAGAAGACGGAACAACAACAACAATCCGATGGGAAGTCACTAGGAAGGACTCAATAAAAAGAACAAGGTTTACCTAAAATGTGGAAAGAGTCATCAAGGAGAGTGTTGGAAGGGACGAGGCGTTTGCTATAGCTGCGGCCAGGAGGGACATATTTCCCCGAATTGCCCAAACCCGAAGAAGAACGAAGGATGCTTCGCTTGTAGGTCAACAGACCATCATGTTAAGAACTGCCCAAAGAAAGGAAGGAAGGAAGAAGACGGCAACAAGGGAAGCCATAGCGGGGAGCTGGCGATAATCGAACCAGCTCAATCGAGTGAACCAATGCCACGTACGACTAAAGTTATGATGCATGATGCAATGGCGTTCCGAGATGTAATGTCAGGTGATGTCCTAATCAATAATATAAATGCGTATATATTATCTGATTCGAGTGCTATCTTTCCCTTTGTGTCTGAAGAATCGCAAGGAGATCCATTGAACATAGAAGTTGCAAATAAGGAAGTAATTCCCGTAGAAATTATTTACCGTAATGTTTGCGCATAAATTAGAAAACATAAACTAAGCATATACTTTATTCCGATAAAATTTGGAGAGTTTGATGGGATACTAGGAATGGACTGGTTACATAACTATACTAGGATAATTGACTGTCAGAAGAAAAGTGTGAGCCTTCAGACTCTAAATCGGTCTAAGGTAGTGTTTTATGGTAGCTCATCGCTTAGGCAATCGTGTTGACTTACGATGATGCAGGCCAAGATATTGTTAAGAAAAGTTAGTGTAGATTGTGTCACCTTTATTGTAGATACTAAGAGAACGGGAGTAGAACTAAAGAATATATTAGTAGAAATAGAAATTTAAGACGTATTCCCAGACGATCTGCCCGGCCTTCCGCCAGACAGAGAAAGAAAATTCTTAATAGATTTAGTACCAGGAACTGCACCAATTTTGAAAGTCCCATATTAAGTGTAACGATTGAGATTTTATAATTAATTTTAATATTTATTGAGATAAATAAATATTTTATGTGATTTATTTATTGGGTTAAATAAATAAATTATGTGATTTATGGAGTGATTTAATTAAGTGTTATATACTAATTAAATGAATGTGTAATATTTATTTAATTAATATTAATGTTATATTATAGTTCTAATTTAATTAGATGAATTATGTGATGAAGTGTTACATGGATTATAATTAGCAAGTAATTATAATTATGTGGCAATTTTATGTGATTAATTGATGTTAGATTTTAATTGATTAAATTAGATGATTGATATTTAATTAATTAAAATGTGACATTAAAGTATGCATTAAATAATTTGTTAAAATAAAGAAAAAGGATTTTAAATGAGTTTAAATAAACAAGGCTTTGCATTTGTTTTAAATCTATTCTACCAAACATGGCCTTAGTAATAATAACCTGTTTTTTTAAAAAATAATGTTGTTTTGGCCAAACAAAGCCTTAAGGCTTATTGAATTTTGAAACTTATGTAACTGCTAAATTAATTAGGCTAATTAGTATTAGATAGTACGCGTATTATATTATATTACGTTAATTCTATACTACGTTAGATTAATCCTAAGTCTAAACTAAGAGCAAAGAAGAAAGAAAAGAGCAGAGGAAAAAGAGAAAGCAGAGAAGAGTTGGAGAAGAAGAGAAGGAAGAAGAAGCTTGTGAAGGCTAGAGTGAATCATTGTTTTCTTCTCCTATCACCGAAAGGTAATCCATAATCTCTACTTTCATATTTTCAAAACTCGATTTAAGTTTCATGTTTTATTCTCTGTGAAAACTGAGTTTTCATGTAATAGCATAAACATGGATGATATATATATATAGGTGGTGTTGTTCATGGTGAATTATATGGTTATCAATGATTTTCAGAAATCAAATTACTGTAAAAATATATTTTAACAGAAAATTCATGTTTATATGAGTTCATATGGAATTTCATGAGTTTATATATTATGGGTGATTTTACATTGAGAAATTGGTATATGTTAGTATGTTGTTTAAAAATTTTCTATGATACTACCTTGAATCATGAGAATAAAGCATGTGTTATAAGTTGAATTGCTTAAGAATTTGATTACAGTGACTTATTTTGGAAAATATATGAGTTTTCATGAAAATGGCCAAATTGAATTTTTAAAACTTGTGATTATCATTGTTTAAATGGTTTTGTGTTGTGGAAGCATGTTATATATATGTATAATTGCATAGGTATGATTTACAATGTTTAAGTTACTGTAAATATCCATTTTTGGCTTGTATGGGTTAATCGGTGAAGCAAAGTAACGTGGCTGTCTGCGTCTGGCCGAGTTGCTGCGCAGCTGCGCCGGCAGCAAGGCCAGGAGCAGCGCAGCTGCGCCGCTTATCCTTCCCAGATCCTTACCCTGCGCAGCTGCGCCGGTGCCAAGGCCTGTGGCTGCGCAGCTGCGCCGTGCATAGTGCAGTGACAGTGAGTTTTAGTCAAGTGTGCAGTGTGTTGTTATGTTTCCATTACATTATTGCTAAGATAATGAGCATGTATCTAGCTGCTATAACATGTGTTAATATGAAGTTGATAATTTCATAATTCGAGAAAAAGAAAGTTTTGAAAAAACTAATATGGTATTTAAATTATAAACTATAATTGTTTAATTGTACAATAAGTTACTTAATTATAATTTATTAATTATAATTAAGAGTAAATGTTTAATTTAAATTTTAATTTTTGTGAAATTATAATGTATAGAAGTTGGTTTATTTTAATCAATTAGATGTTAATTTAAATTATAATTTATGTAATTATAATTTAATAAATGCATGTTTAATTATGGATTATAAATTGATAATTTCATGATTAATTATAATTTGTGTAATTAAATGCATGATGTGGTTTAATTGATTATAATTATTATAATTTGTTTATAATTATAATTTGATTAAGTGTTTGAATTATAATTGTTTAATTATAATTTAGTTAAATACATAATTGATTTAATTAACTATGTGATAGTTGATTATTAGTATTAGAGCGAGTTAACCATGAGGGTTAACCACTTATGTGAATTAGTTATGTGTTAACTAATTTAGGTTATTGTGATTGAATATATATGTGTAGGAAGTATTAAAGTACGTGAATTGTGTTAAGTAGTTTGCGCTTGAGGCAAGTCTTCTAAACCTTAAACTCGTTAATTTTATGCAAGTTTTCTAAACCCTAATCTTGTATAATTTCTTGAGTTCATATATTCTTGTTAAGAATGTCCTTTTCTATTTCTGTATTAGACAATTGTTTATTTAATTAAAATGATCTTAACTTATTGTTCAAGTAAGATCCAGTTATTATTTTAAAAGCTTTAAGTTGATTCTAAAGCATATGTTAATTCATAATTCTTTATTTATGAATTATTGGAAGTCGATTCAACTAATCCTTAGTTGATGAACGTGAATTCTAAATTACCCTTGTAAGCTTATCCAAACCAAACTTTCTTTGGTGCGGACTTGAATTCAAATTACTGAGTTGAACAACCCTATTTACTAGGGGAGGTTACTACGTATAGCGTTAAGATGTTTGTGCACAATACATGGTACGAAGGGCTGATCCCCCTAAGTACGAGTTAAGGTCCATAGTCTTATTGACTGTTAAAGGTTTAAATAGAAATATTTATAACCTAGGACAAGAGTTCAAAGGTCTTATGACACTCAAATAAATTCTATATTCGAACTTTAATGTTGATAGAGAATTATTATTCAATTCTTTATTATTGAAGCAAGCTAAGTTGTTCAGATTCTTTTAAATATATCCTTTCATGTCTATGTTATTGTTAAACTCCAGTGAGCTGTGGTTTGCTCACTCTTGCATTAAATAACAATTTCAGTTAAGGTTGATAACGCTGATGTTCCGTCTACGAGTAAGGGCAAGGGAAAGCAAAGCAAATGAAGACTTGTTTTTTTATTATTATATTGAGAATGATTGTAATAAGACTTGAATGTTATGTTTTTGTTTCCGCACTTTATTATATTCATGTCAGGGTTAGAGTAAACCGGGATTATCTTGAAAAGGTTGTAACCCTTGTTTTAAGGGAGATTTATCTATTCTAATTTAAGTTGTAGTTTATTTTACATTATTTATTGGGTAGATGTATGTTATATTAGAAAGTGAACACCAAATCTTGTGGAAACGAAGTACCCGGATTTGGGGGTGTCACAGGTTGGTATCAAAGCTATAGGTTATGAAACCTTAGGTGGGGAAAAACCTTAGGTTAGTAGCCTTATAGGTAAGATCAAAAAGATAGGGGTGATAGGTAAAGATAATAAACTACCTTATGTGCTACGTGTTTACATTATAGTATTCGAAGAGTGACGATTCGTTATCACGTAATAATGAACTTTCAAATTCTTTTGTCAGGATGTCGAACGTGGGAGAACCTAGTCAGGCTAGAGAGGATGTACCTCAGGTGCCTAGAGAGGAAGAGCCCCATGACATACATATTGTCTGGGAGCAGCTGGTTAGGAGAGAGCTATCTCCAGTGATCACCGTAGCTGGTCGGGAGCGTGTGCTGACACCTATTCCAGAGGATGAGGACGAGGACGAGGACGAAGAGGAGGAAGAGGATCCCGAAGAGGAATTCCCACCTCACTCTACTAGTGCTGAGATGTACGAGGCAGTCTACGATAGCAACGTGGAGCTTCATGGACGAGTAGGAGATCTCGAGGAGACTATCCAGCAATGAGATGAGACGATCGAGGAAATGGCAAGTGACCTGGGAGATGCACAGTGGAACCTGATACATATGGAGGTTGAAAGAGATGCTGCTCGTTTTGAATTGGCAAAGCTGAAGCAAGACATCCAGGAGGAGTCGAGGAAGCGTTCTAGAGCTGAGGAGTCAAGCTTGAGGGCTAATCAACGAGCTGATCGAGATGAAGATGAAGCTGAAGCCAAGAGGGCCAAGCTGAGGGAAACAGAATATGCATTCCATACAGCGATAGAGAGAGCTCAGGAACGTATTTTCTACTACCCAGCTCAGTTCCAAGGTTTACCGTGGTATGTGGTGGACCGAAGAACGGCATTTCGGGTAATGGAAGAGGAATGTAGAGAGGCTGTGCGATGTATTAATATGCCTAGGTAGTAGCAGCAGTAGCAGTAATAGTAGTAGTAGCAGTAGCAGTAGTAGTAGAGCTTTTATTTATGTATTGCTTTTGTATTAAATAAAATAAATTCCATAATTTGAGATAAGAATGGGATGAGCTAATAATATAATCCTGCAACTTTTCCAGTTCAGGAAGGGTGATGTAAATGGCAGAAATACTATCTGATTGATGTTTTTAAACTACGACTAATGAATAAAAGAAGTTTATTGACGTGCTATGTGTTCTATGTGCACTGAATTGTTTAAACGTTTAAGTATGAACTGGAGTACTTAATAATTGAATAAAGGGTCTAATAATAATATTTTCGTAACAGAAAATGCCTCCTAGAAGAAGAGTAACACGTCAAAATCCCGAGGGTTCGACGAACAACAACAATAACGAGGGAACGAATCCCAATTCGGTTCAGCAGTTGGTGAACCTGCTAACAGGAGCTCTTGTGAATCAGCCGCAGGTGCAGGATACTACTTTCAAGGAATTCAAGGCAGTAGGAACGCCTGAGTTCAAAGGATCGACTAACCCTATTGAAGCTCAGACATGGGTTATGGAAATGGAGAAGGTATTTGACGTGGCTAGGGTAGGAGAAGACCAAAAGACAATGTTCGCGGCTGTCATGTTGAAGTCGGATGCTAGCTTTTGGTGGCAAGCTAACAAGACTCGAGAGGGAGAGGGAGTCATCACGTAGGAATGTTTCAAGGAAATATTCTACGAGATGTATTTTCCAGTGAGTTCGCAGGACCAGATGGAGGTCCAGTTCCTAGAACTTAAGCAAGGAGGGATGACGGTGTCTGAGTATGCCGCTAAGTTTAACGAGTTGGCCAGGTTCGCTACATACCAGGTCAGCACTGACGCTAGGAAGGAGAGAAGGTTTGAGCGGGGACTAAAGCCCTGGCTCTACAGCAAGGTTTCCATGTTCCAGCTGAATACCTTTGCAGCGGTGTTGGAGAAGGCCATACTTGCTGAGGGAGGAAGCGAAGCGGTGACGAAGTTCAACCAAGATAAGAAGAAGAAGAATGAGGTAGAAACCAAGTCTGGGGGTAGCAGCACTGTAAACCAGAAGAGGAAGTGGTTTGATAATACCTTTGCTGGGAGTCAGCAAGGAAGCCAGCAGAAGAGGAAGTTCGAAGCATGTGCTACATGCGGTAAGAATCACACTAGCGTGTGCATGAAGGGGAAGCGGGTGTGCTTCAACTGTGGTCAGGAAGGCCACATCGCGCCTAATTGCCCAAAACCGAAGAAAGGAGTTTGCTTTACATGTGGATCCAAAGATCACATGGCTCGCAACTGCCCGAAGAAGCTGACGGCAGGGTCAACAGGGAGAGGAGGGAATGGAAGCAGCAGTACCGTTACTATCGCTGCACCATTGCAAGCTGTTCGACCCACTACACGGACATTCAATATGACGGTGCAGGATGCTGTGCAATCAAAATATGTGGTGTCAGGTATTATTTCGGTCAATAGTATAAATGTATATGTATTATTTGATTCGGGTGCTACTTGCTCATTCATATCTGATGATTTTGCTAGAACCCTAGACTTACCTGTAGAGGAGTTAATTTACCCTTTGAACATAGAGATTGCAAATAGGGAGGTTATTCCTGTTAGGAGCGTTTATAAGAACTGTAGATTGGACATTAAGGGTCAGGAGCTTAGAGTAGATTTGATTCCAATAAAACTTGGGGAATTCGACGTCATACTAGGTATGGATTGGTTGTTCAACCATGGGGCGGTAATCGACTGTCAGAAGAAGTCGGTAAACCTTACGACTCCGTCGAAGTTGGTGTTCTATGGTAGCAAATTGCCTAGGCAAGCGAGTTGTCTGACGGTTATGCAAGCCAAGAAACTTCTGACGCAAGGCTGCGTAGGATATCTAGCCTACATAGTAGATTCGCGTAAGGAAAGCCCGAAGGTGGAGGAGATATCGGTAGTTAAGGAGTTTGTGGACGTTTTTCCAAGCGATTTGCCAGGACTTCCGCCAGATAGGGAGACAGATTTTGTGATCGATCTAGCGCCGAAAACTGCTCCAATTTTGAAGGCTTCGTATCGAATGGCTCCAGTCGAGATGAAGGAACTGATGGTTCAACTGCAAGAACTGCTAGACAAGAAGTATATTCAACTGAGCGTTTCGTCGTGGGGAGCGCCTGTCTTATTCGTGAAGAAAAAGGATGGGTCGATGCGTCTTTGCATTGATTATAGAGAGTTGAATAAAGTTACGATCAAGAATAGGTATCCTTTACCTAGGATCGATGACTTGTTTGATCAACTGAAGGGTGCAAAATACTTCTCGAAAATCGATTTGAGAAGCGGGTATCATCAATTGAAGGTGAGGAAGGAAGATATACCAAAAATGGCTTTTAGAACTCGGTATGGTCATTACGAGTTCTTGGTGATGTTATTTGGTCTCACGAATGCCCCAGCTACATTATGGACTTAATGAACAGGGTGTTCAAGCCAATTCTGGACAAGTTCGTGGTAGTGTTCATAGATGACATCCTGGTTTATTCCAAGACCAAGGAGGAGCATGCTGAACACTTACGACTAGACTTAGAAGCCCTGAGACTAGAAAAGCTTTACGCTAAATTCTCAAAATACGAATTCTAGTTGGAACGTGTGCAATTTCTTGGCCACGTGATCGACAAGGATGGTATTTCGGTAGATCCGTCGAAAGTTTTGGCCGTAATTAGTTGGGAACAGCCGAAGACGCCGTCTGAAGTGAGAAGTTTCTTAGGATTGGCTGCTTATTACGGAAGATTTATTCAAGACTTTTCTAGAATCGCAACTCCGTTGACGAATTTGACTCGTAAAATAGTTAAGTTTGTTTGGACGGAGAAGTGTGAGGAGAGTTTTCAAGAGCTGAAGAAGAGGTTGAGTACTGCGCCTGTATTGTCTTTACCGGATAGTTCGGGGAATTTTGTAGTATATAGCGATGCCTCACATAAAGGATTAGGCTGTGTATTGATGCAGAGCGGCAAAGTCATTGTATATGCGTCATGTCAGCTGAAGGATTACGAGAAGGGGTATCCGACCCATGATCTAGAATTGGCGGCAGTAGTGTTTGCCCTAAAGATTTGGAGGCACTACTTATATGGAGAGAAGTGTGAAATATACAGAGATCACAAGAGTCTGAAGTATATATTTACCCAGAAGGATTTGAACATGCGCCAAAGAAGATGGTTGGAACTGATTAAAGACTATGATTGCGAGATACTTTACCATCTGGGTAAAGCTAACGTTGTTGCCGACGCATTGAGCAGAAAAGGTCGGGAGAAACTGAACGTATTAACTGATCAGGATCGGTTAATAGAACAGATGGCTAGATTGGAGTTGGAAGTGAAGTTTCCGAAAGAATCGGATGAGATGTTGTTTCAAGTAACCACTGGTTCTACTTTAATAGACAAAGTGAAAGAAGCACAACTTCATGGTGAAGAATGTGAAAAGATTCGGAAGAGGTTAACTGATGGCGAAGAGTTCAAGTTCAAGGTCGATATTGAAGGACTGTTACGATTTGAAGGTAGAATCTGGGTACCGCCAGTACTAGAGGTCAAAGAGGAGATTTTGAGCGAAGCTCATAGTTCTAGATATTCTATTCACCCTGGGAGTACGAAGATGTACCAGGATCTCAGGCATCATTTCTGGTGGCCGAATATGAAGAGGGTCGTTGCTGAATGTGTTGGGAAGTGCTTAACGTGCCAGAAAGTTAAAGTAGAACACCAGAGACCAAGTGGTTTGCTGCAACCGTTAGAAATTCCAGAGTGGAAGTGGGAGCACATCACGATGGATTTTGTGGTAGGACTTCCAACGACTCAGAAGGGATTCGATGCGATATGGGTTATAGTGGATCGACTGACGAAGTAAGCCCACTTTCTACCGATCAGGGTTAAGTACAAGCTGGATAAGCTAGCGAAGCTATACGTCAAGGAAATTATTTCTCGACATGGTGTTCCAGTGTCGATTGTGTCCGACAGAGATCCACGTTTCACGTCTAATTTCTGGAAGCGATTGCAAGAATGTATGGGAACGCAATTGCGAATGAGTACAGCGTATCATCCTCAGACCGATGGCCAGAGCGAAAGAACGATTCAAACACTTGAGGATATGCTGAGAGCTTGTGTGATGGACTTCAAAGGAAGCTGGGAGGATCATCTACCATTGGTGGAGTTCGCCTACAACAATAGTCATCATGCAAGTATTGGCATGCCGCCTTATGAAGCGTTATATGGTAGAAAATGTAGAACTCCTTTATGCTGGGATGAAGTCGGTGAACGTCAATTATTGGGACCAGAATTGGTACAACAAACCGTCGAAATTGTAAAGCTGATCAGAATGAGATTAGTTGCTGCTCAAGACAGACAGAAGAAGTATGCCGATTTACATCGACAGAACCAAGAATTCTTACCAGGAAGTTTCGTGTTCCTGAAAGTATCTCCCTGGAAGGGGAAAATTCGATTCGGTAAGAAGGGGAAGCTGAGTCCCCGATTCATTGGACCTTTTGAGGTACTACGAAAGGTGGGCGAGGTTGCTTACGAGATTGCATTACCTCCGGAGCTCGAGAATATACATAATATCTTTCATATTTCTGTATTAAGACCTTACAAGCACGATTATAAACATGTAATAGAATATGAACCTTTGCTATTTGATAAAGACTTATCATATGAAGAAGTGCCTGTTCAAATAGTTGATAGAAAGGAATAAGTACTTAGGAATAAAGTGATACCTTCTGTTAAGGTAATCTGGAGAAACCACAGTGCTGAAGAAGCTACGTGGGAACTCGAAGATGTTATGATGAAATCTTATCCGCATTTATTTGCTTAGTTATGTGTAACCCCTTATATACTGATTCTGGGGACAAAATCCTTTTAAGGAGGGAAGAATGTAATAGACGAGATTTTTTTTATGTGTGATTCTAGGGACAGAATCCTTTTAAGGAGGGAAGATTGTAACGATTGAGATTTTATAATTAATTTTAATATTTATTGAGATAAATAAATATTTTATGTGATTTATTTATTGGGTTAAATAAATAAATTATGTGATGTATGGAGTGATTTAATTAAGTGTTATATACTAATTAAATGAATGTGTAATATTTATTTAATTAATATTAATGTTATATTATAGTTCTAATTTAATTAGATGAATTATGTGATGAAGTGTTACATGGATTATAATTAGCGAGTAATTATAATTATGTGGCAATTTTATGTGATTAATTGATGTTAGATTTTAATTGATTAAATTAGATGATTGATATTTAATTAATTAAAATGTGACATTAAAGTATGCATTAAATAATTTGTTAAAATAAAAGAAAAAGGATTTTAAATGAGTTTAAATAAACAAGGCTTTGCATTTGTTTTAAATCTATTCTACCAAACATGACCTTCGTAATAATAACCTATTTTTTAAAAAATAATGTTGTTTTGGCCAAACAAAGCCTTAAGGCTTTTTGAATTTTGAAACTTATGTAACTGCTAAATTAATTAGGCTAATTAGTATTAGTTAGTACGCGTATTATATTATATTACGTTAGTTCTATACTACGTTATATTAATCCTAAGTCTAAACTAAGAGCAAAGAAGAAAGAAAAGAGTAGAGGAAAAAGAGAAAGCAGAGAAGAGTTGGAGAAGAAGAGAAGGAAGAAGAAGCTTGTGAAGGCTAGAGTGAATCTTTGTTTTCTTCTCCTATCACCGAAAGGTAATCCATAATCTCTACTTTCATATTTTCAAAACTCGATTTAAGTTTCATGTTTTATTCTCTGTGAAAACTGAGTTTTCATGTAATAGCATAAACATGGATGATATATATATATATATATATATATATATATATATATATATATAGGTGGGGTTGTTCATGGTGAAATATATGGTTATCAATGATTTTCAGAAATCAAATTACTGTAGAAATATATTTTAACAGAAAATTCATGTTTATATGAGTTCATATGGAATTTCATGAGTTTATATATTATGGGTGATTTTACATTGAGAAATTGGTATATGTTAGTATGTTGTTTAAAAATTTTCTATGATACTACCTTGAATCATGAGAATAAAGCATGTGTTATAAGTTGAATTGCTTAAGAATTTGATTACAGTGACTTATTTTGGAAAATATATGAGTTTTCATGAAAATGGCCAAATTGGATTTTTAAAACTTGTGATTATCATTGTTTAAATGGTTTTGTGTTGTGGAAGCATGTTATATATATGTATAATTGCATAGATATGATTTACAATGTTTAAGTTACTGTAAATATCCATTTGTTGGCTTGTATGGGTTAATCGGTGAAGCAGAGTAACGTGGCTGTCTGCGTCTGGCCGAGTTGCTGCGCAGCTGCGCCGGCAGCAAGGCTAGGAGCAGCGCAGCTGCGCCGCTTGTCCTTCCCAGATCCTTACCCTGCGCAGCTGCGCCGGTGCCAAGGCCTGTGGCTGCGCAGCTGCGCCGTGCGTAGTGCAGTGGCAGTGAGTTTTAGTCAAGTGTGCAGTGTGTTGTTATGTTTCCATTACATTATTGCTAAGATAATGAGCATGTATCTAGCTGCTATAACATGTGTTAACATGAAGTTGATAATTTCATAATTCGAGAAAAAGAAAGTTTTGAAAAAACTAATATGGTATTTAAATTATAAACTATAATTGTTTAATTGTACAATAAGTTACTTAATTATAATTTATTAATTATAATTAAGAGTAAATGTTTAATTTAAATTTTAATTTTTGTGAAATTATAATGTATAGAAGTTGGTTTATTTTAATCAATTAGATGTTAATTTAAATTATAATTTATGTAATTATAATTTAATAAATGCATGTTTAATTATGGATTATAAATTGATAATTTCATGATTAATTATAATTTGTGTAATTAAATGCATGATGTGGTTTAATTGATTATAATTATTATAATTTGTTTATAATTATAATTTGATTAAGTGTTTGAATTATAATTGTTTAATTATAATTTAGTTAAATACATAATTGATTTAATTAACTATGTGATAGTTGATTATTAGTATTAGAGTGAGTTAACCATGAGGGTTAACCACTTATGTGACTTAGTTACGTGTTAACTAATTTAGGTTATTGTGATTGAATATATATGTGTAGGAAGTATTAAAGTACGTGAATTGTGTTAAGTAGTTTGCGCTTGAGGCAAGTCTTCTAAACCTTAAACTCGTTAATTTTATGCAAGTTTTCTAAACCCTAATCTTGTATAATTTCTTGAGTTCATATATTCTTGTTAAGAATGTCCTTTTCTATTTCTGTATTAGACAATTGTTTATTTAATTAAAATGATCTTAACTTATTGTTCAAGTAAGATCCAGTTATTATTTTAAAAGCTTTAAGTTGATTCTAAAGCATATGTTAATTCATAATTCTTTATTTATGAATTATTGGAAGTCGATTCAACTAATCCTTAGTTGATGAACGTGAATTCTAAATTATCCTTGTAAGCTTATCCAAACCAAACTTTCTTTGGTGCGGACTTGAATTCAAATTACTGAGTTGAACAACCCTATTTACTAGGGGAGGTTACTACGCATAGCGTTAAGATGTTTGTGCACAATACATGGTACGAAGGGCTGATCCCCCTAAGTACGAGTTAAGGTCCATAGTCTTATTGACTGTTAAAGGTTTAAATAGAAATATTTATAACCTAGGACAAGAGTTCAAAGGTCTTATGACACTCAGATAAATTCTATATTCGAACTTTAATGTTGATAGAGAATTATTATTCAATTCTTTATTATTGAAGCAAGCTAAGTTGTTCAGATTCTTTTAAATATATCCTTTCATGTCTATGTTATTGTTAAACTCCAGTGAGCTGTGGTTTGCTCACTCTTGCATTAAATAACAATTTCAGTTAAGGTTGATAACGCTGATGTTCCGTCTACGAGTAAGGGCAAGGGAAAGCAAAGCAAGTGAAGATTTGTTTTTTTATTATTATATTGAGAATGATTGTAATAAGACTTGAATGTTATGTTTTTGTTTTCGCACTTTATTATATTCATGTCAGGGTTAGAGTAAACCGGGATTATCTTGGTTGTAACCCTTGTTTTAAGGGAGATTTATCTATTCTAATTTAAGTTGTAGTTTATTTTACATTATTCATTGGGTAGATGTATGTTATATTAGAAAGTGAACACCAAATCTTGTGGAAACGAAGTACCCGGATTTGGGGGTGTCACATTAAGTATGGCGCCGGTAGAAATGAAGGATTTAATAATACAATTGCAATAAATGTTAGATAAAGGATATATTCAGCCAAGTGTGTTTCCCTTGGGAAGCACCAGTGTTGTTTGTCAAGAAGAAGGATGGATCGAGAATACTTTGTATCGACTATTGAGAGTTGGAAAAGGTGATAATTAAGAATAGGTATCTGTTACCATGAATAGACGACAAGATCTAGGAAGAGCACGCTAAACATCTAAAGAGGGTATTAGAAGCGTTGAGAGAGGTGAAGATGTACGCGAGATTTCAAAGTGAAATTTTGGATGGAGAAGGTTAGTTTTAGAGCACGTCAGACACGACAAAGGTAAAGGCGGTAAGTAATTGGGAGCAGTCGAAGATGCTGACGGAAGTATGAAGTTTCTTAGGGTTAGCTGGGTACTATTAAAGATTTATCCCCAAATTTCTCTGAGATAGCGACCCCGTAGACCAATCTAGCGAGGAAGACGGTGGAGTTTATTTGGGCGAAGAAGTATAAAGAAAGTTTCAAGGAGTTGAAGAAGAGGTTAAACGAGGTACCTGTATTATCCTTACCAGATAATGCTGGAGGTTTTGTGGTGTATAGTGATGCGTCGCACAAGGGACTTGGTTGTGTGCGCATGCAACATGGCAAGGTCATTGCGTATGCATCACGACAATTAAAGGACTACAAAAAACGATACCCTACTCACGACTTAGAGTTAGCGGCAGTAGTTTTGAGTTAAAGATTTGGAGACGTTATTTGTACGGAGAGAAATGTGAGATATATACGGACCACAAAAGTTTGAAATATATCTTCACAAAGAAGGAGTTACACATGTGACAAAGGAGGTGGTTGGAACTAACCGAAAACTACCACTGCGAAATTCTCTATCACTAGGGAAAGGCAAACGTAGTAGCCGACATACTAAGTAGAAAAAGGGAATGGAGAAATTATTCAAGATGATAGCTCGAGAGGAACTAATCAAGAAGATGGAGAGATTGGAAATAGAAGTTAAGGGACCCAGAAAGTTAAAAGGAAAATTACGTAATGAAGGGTTGTCCAACATTGTTGGATAGAGTAAAGGAATAACAAGAAAAAGAGGAAAAGTTCAGAAGAAATAATGATGGTATCTTGAGATTTTTAGATCGAGTGTGAGAGCCAACCGTACTTAAATTGCGAGATAAGAGTTTTCATGAGGCACATAATTGGGCGTATTTTTTTCACCCAAGAAGCACGAAAACGTACTGAGATCTTCAAAGACACCTTTAGTCGTTAATATGAGACGAGAAGTTGTAGAATACGTCAACCGATTGAAAAAGACGACGCACTTTCTATCAATAAATATTCAATTCCATTTAAATTAGTAGTGAAATTATACACGACACGATATATCGGTGTCAATTATTTTCGATCGAAACCCGAGCTCCACATCAAAGTTTTGAAAGAGCTTGCAGGAAAGAATGGGAACAGAGTTGAGGCTGAGTACTGCTTATCATCCTCAAATCGATGGCAGAGCGAACGAACAATACTAATGTTAGAAGACAAGCTTAGAGATTGCATAATGGATTTCAAAGGTAACTGGGAAGATCACTTACCCTCGGTAGAATTCGCTTATAGTAATAATTATCATACGAATATCGGTATGCCATCGTACGAAACTCTCTACGGAAGAAAGTGCAGAACACCGCTATGTTGGGATGAAGCCAAAAAACGGCGAATTTAATCGGGACAGAATTCAGTACAACGAATGGCAGACGTTGTGAAAACAAAAAGAGCCAGATTAGTGGCAGCTAAAGATCAACATAAGAAATACGCAGATTGGCATCATCATAATCAAGATTTTGTCGGTAGTTGTGTATTTCTTAAGTGTTTCCCTGTAAGGGGAAGATAAGAGTAAATAAGAAAGAAGAATTGAGTCTGAGGTTCATGAAACCTTTTGAAGTATTGAAGAGAGTAGACAAAGTGGCGTACGAGGTAGCCTTACCTCTTGAATTGGAACATATCCACAGTGTGTTTCAGGTTTTTGTTTTACGATCATATAAGCCTAATTATAAGCGTGTGATACCCTATGAGCCCATTCAAGTGGAGAAGAACTTGGCGTATTAAGAAATTCCTGTCCAAATAATAGATAGGAAAGAGCAGATATTAAGGAGTAAAATTATATCTTCTGTAATAGTGCTTAGGCGAAACCACGATGCCAAGGAGGTCACGTGGGAATTAGAAGATAGGATGATGAGGGACTATCCCCATCTATTTGTGTGACCTTGTATCAATTCCGAGGACGGAATTTTTATAAGGGGGGGGGGATGTAAGAACCGTGAATTTCATGAATAAAAAAAATAAAATAAAATAAATTAATATTGATATAAAAAAAATATATTTATTTGAATATAAATGTTTATGTGTTATGAGATGAGTAATTCAATTAATTTCAAATTGAATTTATGATAATTAAGAAAATATGGAAAAATTGTGATGAACTCGTAGAATGCCTTGTGTGGCATGAGAATGGAAAATGATGATGATTTCAATAATTTAAGAAGGAATTAATGAGTGAATGATTAATTAATAACATATTGTTAATTTATTGTTATTATGAGTGATAGCATATTAATGAACGATAGTAGATTAATGAATAAATAAATAATTTATATAATAGATTAATGCATGTTAGATTAATCGCTAAGTGTAAAGTTATGTAAATCACATATTGTATAGTAACTACACCTATATAATATAAAGTATAGTGTGACACTTTAATGTGACTATATGATATATAGAAACTATATATTAAGATTTAATGAATTGTGTAACTTATATAATAGTGTTTATATGACAACATGTATGTGTGAGTAAATAATGCATATGTGACAATATGTGATGTATGGCTATATTAAATGTATTCCTCATTAATATTGTATTAAACTAAATAAATAATTGTTACTTAATGATTATTTCAATGAATTAATATAATTGAAATAATAGAGTTGTAATGATGTTATGTGTACATTGCGCAATGATGAACCAAACTATATTATATCAAGTGTAGTGTGACACCACAAGTGACTATGGAATATGTAAAACTATATAATTAGATATAATGAAACATATGAGTTACATTGATAGTGCATTTTATGAAATATTAAATTAGACTATATAAATAATTGATGTTAATAATTATTTCAATAATTAAACATAATTGAAATAATAAGATTTATGATGATATGGTATGTCACTACCTAATTAAATCATAATTTGGCCTTATCAAAATGTACATGGATTATATATTGATGTGTATACATGTACCCCAAGTTACTACCATGTAATATTATTATAACATTAAAACCCATATATGCACCCAATTGGATTTAAACTATACATATATGTGTATTTAACTTAAGTGTATGTAATATGTATATGTATAATAACCTATAGTATGTTGCATTATTTCATTTCCTACTTGCTAAGTTGCCGAGAATGAAATCGTCCCAATTTGGGTGGCATCTCTCTTCTCCTTCACATGAAAGCCAATGGCCTATCCTACTTTTACACACCAACTCCAATTAGCTTCAATGATAGTGATGATGGTGAGGGGTGTGGTCTCGATAGTGAACCACCAACTCCTCAATTGCCCAACATGCTCTCTCTTCCTCCAATGGTTTGATTTCTTGGACAATGGCTTGACATGGTTAGTAAGTTTCCTATAAATTGAGCGCTCCCCTTCATTCCTTTGTTGCATAAAGTTATTGCCAAGTGTTATAGAGAGAGGGAGGTAATTACATTGAGAGGAATTATGTCCACATTAAGCTCAAGAGGTATAAACCTTACCTTATATTCTTAGTTTCTAGTTCAATGATTCATAGAAATTAGCATGAAATAGTTGAAATTGATATGTGATAGGGTGCTAGCATGATATATAGATATGTTATATGAGCAATATTGTGACACCCCCAAATCCGGGTACTTCAATTTCCACGGGACTTGGTGTTCACTGTACAAATATCATCTATCTATCTACCCATAGTAAATGCAAACCATGAAATAAATAGAAATAATCCTCCCCTTATGGGGTTACAACATCTGAAAAGAAATACATCAATCCCAGGTCGTACTTAACCTTAAATATCAAATGCGGAAATATAACTAATTAAATAAGTTTTACACAACTTTAACATAAGTCTGAAACATAAACACATAAAATAAACAACAAGTCTTCATCACTTGTTGACTTTGCCCTTGCCTTTGCTAGTAGAAGGCTCGTCAGACCTTTCGTTCTTAACTGCAATGTTATTATTACGCAAGAGTGAGCACGGTTGCCCACAAGTATAATAATATGACAACAATATAATAACATGCGAGTGAATCAAGGACATCTGAATAAAGAAACTCAACTTTTGACTCGAGGATAAATAACAGGAATCAAAATATCATCTGAGGGTCATAAGACCTTGAACTATGTCCTAGGTTGTAAAGTGTTTATACTTAAAACCTTTAACATTCATAAGACTATGGACTCTACTTCTCGTACTTAGGGGGATCAGCCCTTAGTACCATATTGTGCACAATATCTCAACGCTAAAGCGTAAATAATCCCCTTTTACAGGGTTGTTCATCTCAGTTTTGACATCAGAGTCCGCACCAAAGGAAGTTTGGTTTGGATAAGCTCAATAAGTATTTTGGAATTTAGAACGTTCATCAACTATGGACTAGTCGAATCAATAAGGGTTCACTAGTCCTATAAGGTTCAACAATAACATCGATATTCAACTTGAATAATAAATCTCAAGAGTATACAATCGAATAAGTATTGTATCACTGAATCATGCTTTTAAAAGAGTTACAATATGTAATATGAATTTCGAACTTGAACAATTAAAAACACGAGCTTACTCGATATAGAAACACAAGTCTAAGGCTTAATAAATGAATAAATTAGAATTTAGGGAACTTGCTAAATCAATAAATTAGGGATAGGATACTTGCCTCTTGCACAAGCTACAATTATAATTCACGTTCTTTATTAAACCCTACACATCAATACGTTCACAATACAAATTAATCAATAACTCGATATACGTATCGAATCACACACATCGGTCTTGAGCACGTTATTGGACTATACAATTAACGATTCAAGTCATGTAATTAACTTATTAATTACTCACGTAATATAAGTTATTAACCTCTTATTATATGTTTAATCATGTCTTTATGTTCATTACATTAGGTTTTAAACCACCTTTTAGAACACACGAACACTTAGCAAAAAAAAAATTTCAAATTTCTGCAAGGGGCGCGGCCGCGCGCCAGTTACCCTTGGGACCAGCGCGGCCGCGCGTCAACGCAGACCCAGATTTCCAGTTCGCGAATGACACACAGAGCAACCCAAATAAATCCAAATTAAACTAACGAAATGAATTTAAGGCTACCCATGAGATATAAAATTTACAGAAACATCATACCATGTTCTAAGCATGCTTTTAACACTTTAAATCACGAAATTACACAAATCACAACATTTAATTTCACTATTTTCAACATTTTATAAAGTTTTGAAAGAAAACAAGAATTCAACGTTACGGATTCGTTATAACACCGAATCCGTTCGTTTAACTTCCATTTTGTTCGTTTAAATGTACACAATCACATTCAAGTGTTAATTTAAGTTAAATAAACGCATAAGGTGTGTAAATTTTGTACGTAAGGGCCATATGGGCCATATGTACAATTTTTACACTCTGTAACTTTTGAAAACCCAATTATCAACAAAATTCCATGGTGTGATCACTGAAAGTTATGCATATATGGCATATAATATGTTATGGACATCAATTAATATATATATAGCCATATCATGAACAAGTCATCAATTTAGTCTTTTACAGAAAACTTCAAAGTACGTTAATGGAAGTTTTGAAAACTTAATTAAGACGTAATTACATAAAATTGATCACTGTGATTTATGTATACATGGTATAAAACATGTTATAAACATAATTTAACCCATATAAAACCATATAACCAACAATGATTCAAAATTGACGATTACAGAGAACTTCAAAGTACGTAAAAATAGAAAGCTTAAAACTTAATATAACTGAATTTACCCTTGCTAGTTGGTGAAGATGATTCAAGGATGATGATATAAATTTCTCAAATTCTTCTCCCTCAATCTTTTCTCTCAAAATTCTCTCTGATATGAATATATGAATTGATATAGTATATATGTATATAAGTATAATACGTATAATATATAATGGGTGAGTGGTTGTCAGTTGGTCCCTTAGTGGGTTAACTGACCAACTCCCCTTAAGGCCTTGTTTGGCTAGCTTAAGGAATCCTTTCTCATTTATTTTAATTAATTTATTATAATATAGTTAATTAATGTCACACCCAATTAAATCAAATAATGCTATTTAAATCAATTAAATAAAATAGCATAAATCTACATTAAATCACATAGTCACATAATTAAAATTCTTATTTATTAATTATGTCTAATCATAAATCTCTAATTAATTATTAAATTAATTAGAATAACATTATGCTTATTAATTAATATATTAATCAAATAAGCTCAATTAAATACATACTTTGAATATAAAAATTCACCACATTAATTTAACTAATGTGACACATATAATTAAATTAATCTACCACAAATTCATCAATTAATTATTTAACTCAATAATTAAATCATCAAAAAAATATTTATTTAATTCAATAAATATTCAAAATAAATTACAAATTCACCACATTAATTTAACTAATGTGACACATATAATTAAATTAATCTACCACAAATTCATCAATTAATTATTTAACTCAATAATTAAATCATCAAAAATATTTATTTAATTCAATAAATATTCAAAATAATTTACAAAAATCTTGTTTGTCCTTAAAAGGATTCTGTCCCCAGAATCACGGTTCAATTAAATTTCGTCCCGTTACATTCTCCCCCCCTTACAAAGATTCTGTCCCCAGAATCGCATAAACAAAAAAATTAAGTAAATAAATCTGGGTAATTCTTCATCATATGCTCTTCGAGTTCCCACGTAGCTTCTTCAGCATTGTGGTTCCTCCAAATTACCTTAACAGAAGGTATAATTTTATTTCTGAGGACTTGCTCTTTCCTGTCAACAATCTGAACAGGAATTTCTTCATAGGATAAGTCTTTCTCAAAATGTAGGGGTTCATATTCAATCACATGTTTGTAATCGGGTTTGTAGGGGCGTAAAACTGACACATGAAAGACGTTGTGGACATTCTCAAGCGCCGGAGGTAAGGCTACCTCATACGCAACTTCTCCAATCCTTCGCAGTACTTCAAAGGGTCCAATGAACCTTGGGCTCAATTTTCCCTTCTTACCGAATCTGATCTTCCCCTTCCAGGGAGAGACTTTCAAGAACACATAGCTACCCGATTCAAACTCAACGTTCTTACGGTGTGGATCGGCGTATTTCTTCTGCCTATCCTGAGCTGCTACCAGTCTTGTTCTGATCACTTTGACTATCTCTGCTGTCTGCTGTACCAGTTCTGGACCTAATAGTTGTCTCTCGCCAACTTCATCCCAGTATAGCGGGGTTCTGCATTTTCTTCCGTACAACGCTTCGTAAGGCGGCATGCCAATACTAGCGTGGTAACTGTTGTTGTAACCGAATTCCACAAGCGGTAGGTGATCATCCCAATTTCCTTTAAAATCCATGATGCATGCTCTCAACATATCTTCCAATGTCTGGATCGTTCTTTCACTCTGCCCATCTGTCTGAGGGTGATAAGCCGTACTCATTCTCAACTGTGTCCCCATGCATTCTTGTAGTCGCTTCCAGAAGTTCGATGTGAAACGCGGATCTCTGTCGAAAACAATTGACACCGGAACTCCGTGCCTCGAAACAATCTCTTTCACATATAGCCTTGCCAACTGGTCTAAGTTGAATCTGATTTTAATCGGAAGGAAGTGTGCGGATTTCGTCAGTCGGTCAACGATAACCCATACTGCGTCGTAGCCTTTCTGAGTCGTCGGAAGGCCAACCACGAAATCCATCGTAATGTGTTCCCATTTCCATTCTGGGATTTCCAGGGGTTGTAGCAAACCACTTGGTCTCTGTTGTTCTGCTTTCACTTTCTGACAGGTTAGACACTTTGCAACACACTCAGCAACATCTCGTTTCAAATTTGGCCACCAGAAGTGCTGTCGAAGATCCTGGTACATCTTGGTACTACCGGGGTGAATTGAATACCGTGAGCTATGAGCCTCTCTCAAAATGTCATCCTTAATTTCTGGCACTGACGGTACCCGAACTCTATTCTCAAATCTCAGTAGTCCCTCACTGTCTATCTTGAATCTCGGTTCGGTTCCTTCAGATATCTTTTTCTTAACCTTCTCACATTCTTCGTCCTGAAGTTGAGCTTCCTTAACTTTATCCAATAGGGTTGTACCAGCTTGAATCTGAAACAACTTCTCGTCAATCTCCATCGAATACTTCACTTCCAATTTCAGCTTTTCCATTGCTGAAATTAGTTCCTCCTGAGTAGTCAACATCATCAATTTCTCCCGACCCTTTCTGCTTAAGGCGTCGGCAACCACATTAGCCTTACCCGGATGGTATAAGATTTCACAGTCATAATCCTTAATTAACTCCAGCCACCTTCTCTGGCGCATATTCAAGTCCTTCTGTGTAAAGATATATTTCAGACTCTTGTGGTCTGTATATATTTCACACTTCTCCCCATAGAGATAGTGTCTCCAAATTTTTAAAGCAAATACCACGGCAGCTAACTCCAAGTCATGGGTCGGATACCCCTTCTCATAGTCTTTCAATTGTCGTGACGCATACGCAATGACCCTGCCGTTTTGCATAAGCACACAGCCAAGTCCTTTATGCGACGCATCACTATAAACCACAAAATTGCCTGTGTCGTCCGGAAGGGATAACACAGGTGCTGAACTCAACCTCCTCTTGAGCTCTTGGAAACTTTCCTCACACTTCTCTGTCCAAACGAATTTCACCGATTTTCTAGTCAAATTTGTCAGCGGAGTTGCGATCTTGGAAAAGTCCTGAATAAATCTTCTATAATAACCCGCCAATCCAAGAAAACTCCTCACTTCCGACGGTGTTTTCGGCAGATCCCAGTTCATCACAGCTTCGACTTTAGAGGGATCTACCGAAATTCCGTCCTTGTCGATCACATGTCCAAGAAATTGCACTCTTTCAATCCAGAATTCACATTTAGAAAATTTGGCGTACAACTTCTCTCTTCTCAACGCCTCTAATGTTAACTTCAGATGTTCTACATGTTCTTCCTTGGTCTTCGAGTATACCAAAATATCGTCGATAAAGACCACCACGAATTTGTCCAAAAACGGCTTGAACACTCCATTCATTAAGCCCATGAATGCTGCAGGAGCATTCGTTAGACCAAATGACATTACCAAAAATTCGTAGTGACCATATCGAGTCCTAAATGCTGTCTTTGGAACATCCTCTGGCCTCACCTTCAGCTGATGATAGCCACTCCTCAAGTCTATCTTTGAAAAGTACCTTGCACCCTTCAATTGGTCGAACAGATCGTCGATCCTCGGTAATGGATATCTATTCTTAATTGTGACCTTATTCAGTTCTCTGTAGTCGATGCAAAGCCGCATCGTCCCGTCCTTCTTCTTCACAAATAACACCGGCGCTCCCCACGGCGATACGCTCGGTTGGATGTACTTCTTGTCCAGTAACTCTTGTAGTTGTACCATTAACTCTTTCATCTCTACCGGAGCCATCCGGTATGGTGCCTTCGATATTGGGGCCGTCCCTGGCGCCAAATCGATCACAAACTCAACCTCTCTGTCTGGCGGAAGTCCTGGCAGATCATCCGGAAATACGTCTAAGAAGTCCCTCACGACTGGTATATCTTCTAATTTCGAATTTTCTTTACGACTATCGACTATGTAGGCTAAATATCCTACACAGCCTTGTCTTAACAACTTCCTGGCCTGCATCATCGTCAGACAACTCGCTTGTCTAGGCGATTTACTGCCATAAAACACAACCTTTGACGGGGTCATAAGGTTGATACACTTCCTCTGGCAATCAATTACAGCCCCATAATTGACTAGCCAATCCATTCCCAGAATGACATCGAATTCCCCAAGTCTAATCGGGATAAGATTTACGTTCATAATGTTACCCTTAATATCTACTCTACAGTTCTTGTGTACATACTTAACAGGGATTACTTCTTTATTCGCAATCTCTATATTCATGGGGTATTCTAACTCGTCCATAGGAAGTTCTAAGTTCTTAGCAAAGTCATCGGATATAAATGAACAAGTAGCACCCGAATCAAATAGTACATAAGCATTAACTTTATTGATCGGAATGATACCTGACACCACATCGCGAGACTGCACAGCATCCTGCACGGTCATGTTGAAGGTCCTGGCGGTTGGTCGGTTGGTTGCGGTTGGTCCCGTGATAGTTAAAGCACTTCCACCGCTGTTTCCCCTGTTTCCACCTGATCCTTCCCTTCCAGATCCCTTCTTGGGACAGTCCCTTGCCAGATGGTCCTTTGAGCCGCAAGTGAAGCAAGCGCCCTTCTTTGGGTTCGGACAGTTAGGTGCTATGTGGCCTTCCTGACCACAATTATAACATACTCGTTTTCCCTTCATACAGACCCCCAGGTGAGCTTTCCCGCAGGTCGAACAAGCTTCGATCCTCTTTTTCTGACCACCTTGCTGATTCCCAGTCGATGAGTTATCATTCCACCTCCTCTTCTGATTATTACTCCCTCCCGTGTTGCTACCACTAGCCTTGTTAATTCCTTCACCTTCACTCTTCTTCTTTTTCTGATCTTGGTTATACTTTGTAACTGCATCACTCCCGCCTTCAGCGAGAATGGCCTTCTCCAACACCCCAGCAAAAGTGTTCAATTGGAACATTGACACTTTGCTATACAACCAGGGCTTCAGGCCCTGTTCAAACCTCCTTGCCTTCCTCTGATCGGTGTGCACTTGATACGTGGCAAACCTAGCCAACTCATTGAATTTCGCCGCATATTCTGGTACGGACATATTTCCCTGTTTCAGTTCCAAGAACTGGACCTCCATTTGATTCTGCGAGCTGGTCGGAAAGTACATCTCGAAGAACATCTCCTTGAACCTCTCCCAGGTAATCACACCTTCACCTCCCCGGACCTTATTCGCTTGCCACCAATAGCTGGCCTCAGATTTCAGCATGAACGTTGCATAGGCGGTTTTCTGGTCCTCTCTGACTCTGGCGACGTCAAAAACTTTTTCCATCTCCATGACCCAGGTTTGAGCTTCTATCGGGTTCATGGTGCCTTTAAACTCTGGCGGTCCCACCGCCTTGAAGTCCTTGAACGTTGTGGCCGGTGGAGCTTGAGGTTGGTTGTTAAGCGCTCCAGCAAGTAAGTTCGCCAACTGCTGAACGGGGTTAGCATTGGCGTCGTTGTTGTTGTTAGTTGACCCTTCTTGGGCCTGTTGACGGTTAGATCGTCTCCTTGGCGGCATTTTACTGTTAGGAAATACGCGTATTAGAACTTTATTCAATCTTTTAAATATCTAAGGCTTAACTTAAACATTTAGACACAATCAGTCAACACATTATCTCAAATAAACTCTGATATATTACTAAATCAAAAGTTTTAACATAATACGATAGCATCACTGCTATTTACATCAACTATCCTGAGATAAAGAATCTACAGGATTTAAAACATAAAATATTCCTCTGTTTATAAACACATTGGAATTTACATTATTAACTACCAGATAGGTTTCACAAAATCAAATGTTCCTATCACTGCCCATTAAGGCGACGAACAGCTTTGCCACGCTCTTCTTCCATAATCCGAGACATCGTCCTGCGATCTAGCATGTACGACGGTAGTCCTTCAAACTGAATTGGGTACCTCATAACCCGATCCTGGGCCTCGTCAATTGCATACTGAAGTATAGAGTACGTCTCTTCAAGCTTGGCCTTCTTCGCCCGACAATTATCTTCTGTGAGATCTGCTCGTCGTGATTCCCTTACCCAAGCCTCCTCTGCTATGGCCAGCCTTGCTGATTTCTCTTTTAGTTCATTCTTCAATTCCTCAATTTCCTCTGACTTCTGCTCGGTTTGGCCCTTCTCGTGAGCCAAATTCCACTCTACATTTCCCAAACGTGTGTGAAGAGCCTCAACCTCTCCATCCCTCAGCTCGATGGTAGACTATTGAGTAACCGACCGCTCCCTCAGCTCCTGAACAGTCTCCCTCAGCTCCTGAACAGTATCACGTAACTCTATGTTACGGTCATACAGCTCGTCATACATCTCAGCACTGATAGAGCTCGGCGGGAACTCTTCAGGGTCTTCCTCCTCCTCTTCAGCTGCCTCAGCCTGAACTTCAATCTCCTCAGGGTCTTCCTCAGAGTCCTCCTCTAAATTAGACACCGGCACAATCTCCTGACCAATGACTGTGATCAAGGGTGATGGCTCTCGTCGGACTAACTGCTCCCAAACTACGTGGATATCTCGGGGCTCCTCCTCTCTAGCCTCTAGGGGTACAAGGTCCCTGGACTGACTAGGTTCTCCAGCATTCGTCATCCTGACAAATAAAATTTTAAGTTTTAGTAATTACGTGATGCTAATCGAGACTCGAATATATAAGTATAAACACGTAGCACATAAGGTAAGTTATTATCTTTCTTAGAACTCGATAAGAGTTATCATTACTATGTTCTCGATCTCTAAAAAGGCTACTATCCTAAGGTTTTTCCCCACCTAAGGTTCATAACCTACAGCTTTGATACCAACCTGTGACACCCCCAAATCCGGGTACTTCAATTTCCACGGGACTTGGTGTTCACTGTACAAATATCATCTATCTATCTACCCATAGTAAATGCAAACCATGAAATAAATAGAAATAATCCTCCCCTTATGGGGTTACAACATCTGAAAAGAAATACATCAATCCCAGGTCGTACTTAACCTTAAATATCAAATGCGGAAATATAACTAATTAAATAAGTTTTACACAACTTTAACATAAGTCTGAAACATAAACACATAAAATAAACAACAAGTCTTCATCACTTGTTGACTTTGCCCTTGCCTTTGCTAGTAGAAGGCTCGTCAGACCTTTCGTTCTTAACTGCAATGTTATTATTACGCAAGAGTGAGCACGGTTGCCCACAAGTATAATAATATGACAACAATATAATAACATGCGAGTGAATCAAGGACATCTGAATAAAGAAACTCAACTTTTGACTCGAGGATAAATAACAGGAATCAAAATATCATCTGAGGGTCATAAGACCTTGAACTATGTCCTAGGTTGTAAAGTGTTTATACTTAAAACCTTTAACAGTCATAAGACTATGGACTCTACTTCTCGTACTTAGGGGGATCAGCCCTTAGTACCATATTGTGCACAATATCTCAACGCTAAAGCGTAAATAATCCCCTTTTACAGGGTTGTTCATCTCAGTTTTGACATCAGAGTCCGCACCAAAGGAAGTTTGGTTTGGATAAGCTCAATAAGTATTTTGGAATTTAGAACGTTCATCAACTATGGACTAGCCGAATCAATAAGGGTTCACTAGTCCTATAAGGTTCAACAATAACATCGATATTCAACTTGAATAATAAATCTCAAGAGTATACAATCGAATAAGTATTGTATCACTGAATCATGCTTTTAAAAGAGTTACAATATGTAATATGAATTTCGAACTTGAACAATTAAAAACACGAGCTTACTCGATATAGAAACACAAGTCTAAGGCTTAATAAATGAATAAATTAGAATTTAGGGAACTTGCTAAATCAATAAATTAGGGATAGGATACTTGCCTCTTGCACAAGCTACAATTATAATTCACGTTCTTTATTAAACCCTACACATCAATACGTTCACAATACAAATTAATCAATAACTCGATATACGTATCGAATCACACACATCGGTCTTGAGCACGTTATTGGACTATACAATTAACGATTCAAGTCATGTAATTAACTTATTAATTACTCACGTAATATAAGTTATTAACCTCTTATTATATGTTTAATCATGTCTTTATGTTCATTACATTAGGTTTTAAACCACCTTTTAGAACACACGAACACTTAGCAAAAAAAAAATTTCAAATTTCTGCAAGGGGCGCGGCCGCGCGCCAGTTACCCTTGGGACCAGCGCGGCCGCGCGTCAACGCAGACCCAGATTTCCAGTTCGCGAATGACACACAGAGCAACCCAAATAAATCCAAATTAAACTAACGAAATGAATTTAAGGCTACCCATGAGATATAGAATTTACAGAAACATCATACCATGTTCTAAGCATGCTTTTAACACTTTAAATCACGAAATTACACAAATCACAACATTTAATTTCACTATTTTCAACATTTTATAAAGTTTTGAAAGAAAACAAGAATTCAACGTTACGGATTCGTTATAACACCGAATCCGTTCGTTTAACTTCCATTTTGTTCGTTTAAATGTACACAATCACATTCAAGTGTTAATTTAAGTTAAATAAACGCATAAGGTGTGTAAATTTTGTACGTAAGGGCCATATGGGCCATATGTACAATTTTTACACTCTGTAACTTTTGAAAACCCAATTATCAACAAAATTCCATGGTGTGATCACTGAAAGTTATGCATATATGGCATATAATATGTTATGGACATCAATTAATATATATATAGCCATATCATGAACAAGTCATCAATTTAGTCTTTTACAGAAAACTTCAAAGTACGTTAATGGAAGTTTTGAAAACTTAATTAAGACGTAATTACATAAAATTGATCACTGTGATTTATGTATACATGGTATAAAACATGTTATAAACATAATTTAACCCATATAAAACCATATAACCAACAATGATTCAAAATTGACGATTACAGAGAACTTCAAAGTACGTAAAAATAGAAAGCTTAAAACTTAATATAACTGAATTTACCCTTGCTAGTTGGTGAAGATGATTCAAGGATGATGATATAAATTTCTCAAATTCTTCTCCCTCAATCTTTTCTCTCAAAATTCTCTCTGATATGAATATATGAATTGATATAGTATATATGTATATAAGTATAATACGTATAATATATAATGGGTGAGTGGTTGTCAATAATTAATTGATGAATTTGTGGTAGATTAATTTAATTATATGTGTCACATTAGTTAAATTAATGTGGTGAATTTGTAATTTATTTTGAATATTTATTGAATTAAATAAATATTCAAAATAATTTACAAAAATCTTGTTTGTCACATCTTTCCCCCCTTAAAAGGATTCTGTCCCCAGAATCACGGTTCAATTAAATTTCGTCCCGTTACAAATATGATAGTTAGTAAGATTGTTACATGAAGAAATTTGAGTTGGCCTGAAGCTCTGCATCAGCAAAAAACTTCCTGGGCTGGAACCGGAGTGGCGCGGCCGCGCCCTTCTTTAGAACCAGTTGATGGATTTTTATGCCTTCTGGTGTAGGAAGCATGCTAGTATGAATTCATTATGACTACTTATGTCCCTGATATGTTGACATAAGTGACCTTGCACGTAACCACTTACCATAGATTGGTTTCCAAAGGGAACTTGAGTTTTAAAGTGCGAAATCAATGAGCCATGTATACTTTAAATTCTAAACTTGAAAACATGTTATTATGATCTGATTACATATGTACATAAGCATGAAAACATGATATAAAATATGTGGACTTACTTTGTAGGCTTAAATGGTTTTGACAACCTTTTAAAAGAAAGCGTAGAGTTTTAAATATGAACTTGATAAACTATATACACTTTGAGTTATGAACTTGTGAGCATACTTATGTGGTCTAGTTACGTTTATATGAAAGCATGATGTATAGTAAGTGAAGTAGCTTTGCATACTTGGTGGGCATGAGATTTTCAAAATAAACCTTAAGAGTTTAAAAACTAGTTTTGTCAATAACTACGTTACAAGTATTCTAAAATTTGACCATCATGTTAGGGTGTGTTATGCCTATAGACATGATTGACATGAATGCCTAACTAATCTTATGCATTGTAAACTAATTGAACATGACTTGAGATGAGTGTTAAAGAAGTGGAACCATAGAACATGAGATGCATGACTAAAATAACTTGAACATGTGTAAATGATACTTAGTGACCTCATAGCATATGTATAATGATTAAACATAAGAGACGTTGTTAATTGAACACTTAAAGCCTTGATTGAATGAGAATGGATAACAACTATGTTAAAGATGATATAGGGTCGAACCTAGTTATAAGCATCCTGATATATGTGTTTCACGTAAATCATTGTCTAAGTGCATTATCAGCTTAAGCTTGAATTCTGAAGAAGCAGCCATGTCTTGGTTTAAACCAGAAGCAGCTCGGCCGCGCCAATCTGTAGAATGGTCAGAGCCTGCTTAATTGTAATATGAACTTGATGCATGTTTGTATTGTTATCCTAATCTGTAATACATGTCCAGAACATTATTCAAAGTGTCAATGAGCATGATAATATGAAACCATATAGAATTGATAAATGTTTATAAACTTTCAAATGTTAAGTCAAGTGACGATTACGAATTATGTTAATTGGTTTCATAGTATGTTGTGCTACGTGTATGTTAAGTGCGTAATGACGGGCGTAAAGGATTATACGACTAAGTTAGAATCGTGTGTGTATGTCTAATTTACATAATAAGTTTGTGTATCGAATGTACATAACTAATAAATGTCCTATATACATAACTATGTTATAATAGGATTCGAAAAGTATTGATAAGCTATACTTTGGTAAACTACGCTTAAGACAAGTCTCCTAACTTACACAACGTTGTATTTTGTGCAAGTATCTAAACCTTATCTCTTTGATGGAAGTTCTTACCATACTTTTATTGAGTAAGGTTCCTAACTTCATTTGATTTATATATTGAATGCAAGTATCTGGACCACTTTTTTTGATCAATTATTCGATCCATACTCTTTATTGAACATGTATTTGATCTTGTACTATTATTGATCGTACGAGTAAATAAGTGCTAGAATAATTCTTGTCTTATAAATTAATATTTCATAGCTTGATTTAAATCAGTATTGAACTTATAAATTATTCTTATATATATTGTTGAAATTGTCTACGCCATTTGATTCGGCTAGACCAATATCATGAATTAGAAAGTGATCCACACCAATTGCCTTGGTGCGGACTCTTATAAATTGACTGAGATGAATAACCCTCATAAAAAGGGGAACTATATAGTCGGGGTGCCGACAATAGTAGGATAGGTTATGCATAACACCAGGTACGGTAGGCTAATTCCCTAATTGTACTTGTTTGGGTTACCAGAAATATTTTTGGTGATTCTAGTAGATGTGACCCCCCCAAATCCGTGTCCCTTTGAAACCTCGGATCCGGTCCGCCACGATACTACTATCGTCAGATTATTATATCTTTTATTTATAACTTAAAGAATATAACTTTGTTTTATTACAATTTAGAATATAAATTCCTTCCATATCCAGGATCCGTATAATAACCCCAAACTTTTATAAGTTCCAATCTTGGTCATTTACCATTCCTGACTTTACATCATATTCGATATTATTAAAATGCGGAATATTTTAAATTTTTCTATATCCTTTGAATAAAATCTTTTATTGATCTCATAACTTGAATCAATTACATAACCTTGAATCAAACTATATTATGATTCATTCTATTCGAATTACTGTATAAGATTTTACATCTTGATTCGATATCCTCTATGTATTAACTAATACATCTTTACAACACGACTAGTATTAAACATCGTAAACAACTACCAAGTACATCTCCTAGAACCTAAACATGCATGGTTCAAGATCATAACATCAGATAATTAAATCAATCTCCTTGCGATACTATGAACTCTATCAATCAAGTAGCACGTAACTTTACCGTGAGTCTTTAACCTGTAAAAATGGTTATTTGCAAGAGTGAGCTCGACAGCTCAGCAATTCTAACAGTTTTTATGCATCACATAGCATATAATATCATACTCAATTCATGCATTTATAATCAATTTATATTTACTACGCATGTTACTTCTCACATAACGAGCATATCATCAAAGATCAACTTTCAATCTCACACATATCTCATATGTAGTTCATATATATACATCAACATTCTTATAGCATAATATAACTCAACTAACATTTATCGCATTCATATACAAATAGGAACCGAAAGACTTGCCTGATTCGTAGTTTATCAACTACGACTTAACTGCTTAAAGCTATCTGCGCTTCGTGTATTCCTCTTGGAGCTTTGAATTACACCACTATCTCCAATTTCAGATTACTCCCTCCAACTCTTATCAATACTTACTATAAGAACTTTATCAATAGTTTAGCAAACAACAATTGTGAAGGGGAGACTTCTATTTATAGAGTAGCCATTGTCCAATTGGTGGTTCTTGCTCATTGAATCAAACCAATGGGAGAAGGAAGAGGATGTTGGACAAGGAGTTGGTGAATAATACTATTAGGACCACTCCTCCCACCATTATTAAAATCATTTCCATAGCCATCATCATCCTCTAACATAGGCCAATGGCCTCTACTTCATGTGAATGAGAAAGAGATGAGGCTCTCTTATTGGGACACCCCTTTAAAAACTCAGCATTTGTACATTTGCATGCTAGTATACTTATGTTTATTTCATTTGGACAATGTAAGTCATACTTGAATACTTAATATTACTATCATATTATATGTTAGGGTCACACATACCCAACCCTACACCTATGTACACCCACATATAAACAAGCATACCAATACATATAATAATGTAACTCATGTACATTGGTTTAACCCATTAATATTTTAATTGGACTAGATATAAAATAGTTGGGTATTCTCAACCCATAATTTCCCTAAAATTTAATATCTCAAATATATCCAAATATTATAATGATAATTAATAAATATATATTAACTTACCATTTATTTTCTTTTAACAATTATAGTTAAACCTCTAATTGATTTAACTTTACCACCCATGCCACACAAGGCACAATTATGTAAGCTTAGTATATAATAGACCTTAAGTTTACAATACTATAATCTCACAAATAATATTATTCCCAACATCACCTCTTACAATATGTTCATAATGTAATACCATTACATCATATGTTCTCATAATTTATATACTAGCACATTCATATGCTAACACTACCTAATGGTCTCTAATCATGGCCAATATATTACCCTCCTATGGACAATACCCAAGGGGCAAAGAAGGAGTTGGTGGTGTGATGCCCCCAAAATCTCTGCATTGCCTGTAGCAGATTCGGTGCTCACGTAAAAATTCTATAAGATGATAACTTCTATAAATCCAAGATTCACAGTATCCCAATCAGTTAAGAGTTCTCGTCAGAATAATTACCATATTTGGATACCCTCACTTGGATGTATAGATTTATAATCTTACAGATATTTCTTGCATATCAATAATTCTTATCTATCTGACATTCACAATACAAATGATAAGATTGTTCTTGGAACTGAGGGGCGACCTCAGTGCTTACAGAACTCCCAAGATCATTCAATACCCTCATTCATATGTATAGTTCATATAGATACTGTACTTAAAACTATTCACTATGAATAAGGTAAAACCATTCAACTAATAACTTAAAAACATAATAATATCTGATTACTTATCATTTAACTATTACATCAGAGATATACCATATTACATTCGTTCTTATAAACTGACTTTTACCCATAAGAATTATTTCCTGAACTTCCTGGGATATTCGATACAGCTGCAAAGGAAAAGAATATTTGCAAGAATAAGCTTTAAAATGCTCAGCAAGTTTCAAATAATTATAGTTTATACTCACACAATATTTGAAATGAAGGAACATTTATTCCAGCGTATTTTTCCACATATATATACTGAGGTTTGATCTGCCAAACCCCACATATTACGAGTTTCTGTCAGTCATAAAGACTTAGCAACCCGGGTTGATTTGGCCAACCATACCAGCTAGGAGTATGCATATCATCCTATACAACCACCTGGTCAGTGTAAAATCGCCGATCATTAATAACCACCCGGTCAATGTAAAACTGTCGGTCATTGATAGTATCAGTATATATAATTGTACCAAGCAATATTGGTTTCACCACAGTCTATGCTTTAATATCAAATCAAAAATAATTTACGCAAGTAATGGTTCATATGTCTTGGTTATGCTTAAATAATAAGTCATAACCTTTTTCAAAGCACAGATATCACGAATAAGGTTTATAACAATTTCGTATATCAATTTACAAAACTTACATTTAATATTGAAATTAAATAAAGTTAGAAAAACTTGCCTTTTATCACGATCGGTTACTTAAGTTATTTGAAAGTATACTGGAAACCTATATATGTTATAACAGTCATTAGAAACGATAACAATTAATTTCTAATTAAACTAATAGTGTCTGTGTTGATTTTAGAGTCCGTTCGATATTTTATAGCTTCATTGAATAGCTATCGAATTATTTTTTTTAATAACTTTATTTAAAAGTTTTAATATCTTATTTATATGCTTTAGATATTATTTATCATAATTTTCAAATGCTCAAAATAATTTTTAAATAATTTAATATCATTTAAAATGATTTTTAAGTTATTAATATTATTTTTAAATATTTAATAACTATTTAAAATGATTTTTAAATTATCAATATTATTCTTAAATAATTTATTTTTATTAATAATGATTTTTAAATCATTAATATCATTTTTAAATAATTTATTATTATTTAAAATAATTTTTAAATCATTAATATTATTTTTAAGTAATTTATTATTAATTACTTTTATTATCATTAATATTTAAATAAATTAAATATTAATAAAATTTTATGTCAAAATATTAAAAATTATTTATTATAATTAAAAATGAATTTTCAGAATTTTTTATTAATTATTTGGTAATTATTTCAATTTATTTTAATTAATAAAATTAATTTCCAAAAATTGCCTGTCGCTAAAGACCTTTAGCGACAGAAGTGTCGCTATAGGTGTTCTTGGCCCAGTCAAGAACACGTAGGTCAACGCTTTGGTCTCTGGTTTGACTTGATCTTGCTATCAATGGAATTGTAGTGCTAGTGTAGGAGTACATGTTTATGCTCATTTCAGTACCTAGAAATCTTGCTACAAGTTCCCACAGCCGGTCAAACTAGCACACCAACGCTGTTCTTCAATTCTAGGCTGCCCAGAATTGAATGGTCAACGCTGGTCAACGACCTTTAGGGTCTTATATATCTTGCCGGTCGGTTAATGTTTGGGTGTTCTAGTCGTCGGGCTCTATAGACGAACTACAAGGGTACATGGTTTGAGCAGTAACAGAGTCTATATCTCAATAAGAAGCAAGATATAAGCTCTCAAATAATCTGTCAGACCGTTGCTCGAAATTTCTGGGTTACCCAGAAATCAACTCTGGACGGTCAATGTGGTTTGACCGTTTATATTTCCCGACAAGTGACTATCTAGGGTTTTAGAGTGCTATGTTTGTGTAGTACTCATGTCAAGGTATAACTCTACTAACATCTAACACTTAAACAACCTGTCAGGAAAGAGATCCAGGCGGTCAAACGGGGCTGTCAGGCTCATTCATACGTTTTCTGGGTTACCCAAAAAACGGGCGGTCAATGCCGGTCAACGGGTTTTTACCCATTATAACTTCCGATCCAGTGTTTTGAGGTCTAATCTACCATTATTACTCTATTAACAACCTTGCAAGCTATGACTACCAACTCTTAAAACATCAAAACAACAAATAATCAACGAGATATAAGGGCTGACATTCGTTGTCAGACCCTGTTTTGTAACTTTGACAGTTTTGCTTAAAATTCCATTTTGATGCTTTTGAATGTTATGGATCCATGTTTTAGCAACCCAGATCACCAAATAACTTAGTAACACTACAAGGAAAAGCTCTATTTCTGACGGAATTTTCCCTCGGTGATAAGCCTATTCTGTCGAACCTAACCAATTTTCGACGGAATATCCCGTCGGACATGCCGTCGTATATACATGCGTCAAAAATAAGTCTGTCGTAAATTCAGTCGGACATTATATATCTTCGACAGGCTTATTTCTGACTATATTCCGTTGGACCAACGCTATCTTTGACGGATTATGTACGACGGAAATATACCGTCGAGGATAATATCTGTTATGTTCGACGGAATATTCACTCGGACTAAGCTTATTCACGACGAAAAAATAATTTATTCAAATTGTTATTAATTTTTAATTTTGACGGACATTCCCTCAGAAATAGCTTAAGCCCGACGGAAAATGAAAATTATTAAATAAGCAATAAATAAATCTGGTTTTTTATATCTGACGGAATCTCCGTCGGAAATAGCCTATTTCGTCGAAGTTAAGCATTTTTTTAAAATATTTTTTTCAAAAATGCAATATCCAAGTATTTAAACCCATATCTGTACTTGTAACCTGTTTATCCCAATACAGCCAGACAACAATATATTTCACATTCAACAACAAATGTAATTCTAAAAACATGTACCAATTCGTAACAACAAGCGTAATTCTAAAAACCTGTACCAATTCGCAACAACAAACGTAATCGGCTAACTAAAAACAAATAAACTTCAACAACAATAAAGAATATAAGCTACAAATGTTCTACAAATAAATGAATACAACGTAATCTCATTATATAGACGCAACTATATAAACTACTTACAATATGTACAAATGTTCTACAAATGAATAACATAAATACATACTAATGAACTAGAATGAATATCATATAAAAATGAACTATAATCTAGTAGTATCATCATCGGGCGAAGGTGGACGACGCCTGTCTGGTGTGTGAAAATCTCTGTCGTCCTCATCGTCAAATCGCTCGTCATCGCCGCCAGCCCGCTCGCTATTGCCACTGATGAGTGGGATTTATACCCGTAAATCGGATACCTTATGGCTTAAATAGTTGCCTGATCTTCGTAGTTTTTATATAGTTTTATATGTTTATTGTATTATTATGCTTAACCGATGTTTTGCAGGCTTTACAAGACTTTTCTAGCTTTTAGGGGACAAAACGGACAATTTACATACACTGGAGCCGCAGTGCCACTGTCTAGTCTTAATCTCGAGCCGCGGCGCCGCCCCTTGTCCTTGCTGATGTCATCCTGGCGCTGCAGCGCCACAGTTCCTTTATGGGCTCGCGCTGCAGCGCGACCTTCGGTCTTTTGATTTTAACGTGGCGCCGCAGCGCCACTTATAAACCTGTTGCCCGCGCCGCAGCGCAACCTCCGGTGTCTAGGCAGAAAAGGCTTGCTTTTGACCTAGCAAAAGAAAAAAATAGATATATAGATATGAAGAGAGCCTCTGCCAAAAGGGGGAGAGCGAAGAGGGAGGAGAGAAAGAAGACTGGGATAGAATCGGTTAGCTTAGCTTAGGATAGATTAGATCTCTTTTGTACTTTCTCTCTCTAATTATTAGGTAATGTTTGTAAATATAGATTAGGTAGATTAGGATAAAGTCTGGGATTTTTCTTGGAGCAACAAGAGCAGTGAGCTACACGGATTGGAGAGCTTGAAAGGAGCGGAAAGCTTGGAGACTGAAGAGCCTTGACAGAGTTTATTCTTATCCATTTATTTCCTCTAATTTTGTAATCCATAAATGTTGTCTTTATTGCTACCTATATTTTGTTCAATAGCTATGAACTAAGTATTGGCTCTAAGGTTATAACGGAACCCTTTGTTAGTTAAATTGACTGTCTTATCTCTTTGGTTGGCACCATATGGTTTGGTTTAATATATTCATGCTTAATGATTCTCACTAAGACATTAGTGATGATTTTGGTAATCTATATGATATCGAAAGAAGGATTATAGATTTACACCTAAATATATTGGCATGTGATTATGAGTTTCGACTGCATAAGTGTGCGTAGAATAGACATATATCTGTGTGCCACGTGTGACCTAATTGAGAACTTATGCTTAAATCCTTGTTAGGTTAATTCGCATAGACATGTGTAGGATTATCACTTAGTTTGGATGTTCTTTTCTGTTCTATTCCCTATCGGGTGGATCTGGAGAGGATATGTTTGTGCATACCTCGACAGAGGTGTATGAGCACCTGTGTGTTCTCGGTCAACAAACTGTCGTGACCATTAAGACCAAAGAGAGAAGGGTAGGAAGTCTGATGAACCATAACACGCCAGGTGTTCGACAGAATGCCTGTGTGGGGTGAAGTTGTAACCTTAGCTTGTAATTCCTTCGATTACCATTCGTTATCCGTTTACTTGCTTTAATAATTAGTTATAACTAGTTTAACCACACTCCTATTAGTTTACTGTTCGAATAAGACTTAAGCGATACAAAGTTGGTATTTGGTAAATATTAGTGATAGTTCCTCGTGGGTACGACACTTTCCTTATCACTGTATTAGACCGCGTATACTTGCGCGTGTTTAGTGATCGGTTTTCCGACCAACAGCCACCCTATTGAAAAAATTATAAATAAAAATCATTAGTCCGTATATATGTGAGAATTAACAAGCTAGCTTTAAATGAAAATAACATAAACAATAAGAATACCTGAGTAGGCGGGGGAGGACGAAAAGCCTCCTCCGAGAGGGTAATCACCATCCGGAGCATCTCGCTGCTGAAAGCGTCGAACTGCTCTCGCGGTAATCCCGTACTCTCTGCGGAGGCCCCCTGCTATAACCTCCTGAGCAACCTGGTGAAGAAGAGAACTGGAAGGCAACTGCTGACGGCGAAAGACCGGATCCATACGGAACCTATCCGACATGGCCCCTATCAGCCTCTGGAAGATCTCGTCATCAAAGCCAGCGTCCATATCAGATGGTCGGACATATGATCTCGGACGCTGGCACTGGCTGGACCCTACAAAAAGAGACAAATTCCATTACTAATAATAATTTATATAATGTTATAAATTCTGATAATTTCGTGAAACATAAAAAATATTATTACCTCCAGGGAGTGTATATGCGGGGCAGACCCAACACTCGTTCCCACGTGGCTTCTTCAGCACTGTGGTTCCTCCAGATTACCTTAACAGAATGTATCACTTTATTTCTAAGTACTTGTTCTTTTCTATTGACTATTTGAACAGGCACTTCTTCGTATGTCAAGTCTTTATCAAACTATAAGTCTTGTATTCTATTATATGTTTGTAGTCGTGTTTGTAGTCGTGTTTGTACGGTCAAAGCACAAAAATATGGAAAATGTTTTGTATATTATCTAGCTCCGGAGGTAACGCAACCTCGTAAGCCAATTCGCCTACCTTTCGCAGTATCTTAAAAGGTCCAATAAATCGGGGACTCAGCTTCCCCTTCTTACCGAATCGAATCTTCCCCTTCCAGGGAGATACCTTCAAGAAAACAAAGCCTCCTGGTAAGAATTCTCGATTCTGGCGATGCTGATCAACATACTTCTTTTGTCTGTCTTGAGCAGCAACCAATCTCGTTCTGATCAGCTTCACGATTTCGGCGGTTTGTTGCACCAGTTTCGGTCCCAATAGTTGACGTTCTCCAACCTCATCCCAGCACAATGAGGTCCTGCATTTTTGGCCGTAGATAACTTCGTAAGGCGGATGCCAATACTCGCGTGGTAACTATTGTTGTAGGTGAACTCCACCAACAGTAGATGATCATCCCAACTTCCTTTGAAATCCATCACGCAAGCTCTCAGCATATCCTCTAGCGTCTGAATCGTTCTCTCGCTCTAGCTGTCGGTCTGAGGATGGTACGCCGTACTCATTTGCAATTGCGTTCCCAGATATTCTTGTAATCGATTCCAGAAATTCTACGTAAAACGCAGATCTCTATCAGAAACAATCGACACCGGAACACCGTGTCGAGGTATAATCTTTTTCACGTAGATTTTCGCTAACTGATCCAAGTTGTACTTAATCTTGATCGGTAGAAAATGAGCTGACTTCGTCAGTCGATCTACTATAACTCATATCGCATTGAAACCCTTCTGAGTTGCTGGAAGACCAACCATGAAATCCATCGTGATATGTTTACACTTCCATTCTGGAATTTTTAATGGTTGTAGCAATCCACTTGGTCTCTGGTGTTCTTCTTTGGCTTTCTGGCACGTTAAGCATTTCGCAACGCATTCAGCAACGTCCCTGTTCATATTTGGCCCCCAAAAATGATGTCTTAGATCCTGGCACATCTTCGTACTCCAGGGTGAATCGAATATCTCAAACTGTGAGATTCGCTCAAAATCTCCTCCTTAACTTCTGGTACTGGCGGTACCCAGATTCTTCCTTCAAATCATAGCAGTCCTTCACTATCGATCTTGAACTTGAACTCTTCACCATCAGCTATTCTCTTTCGGATCTTTTCACATTTCTCATTGTGAAGTTGTCCTTCTTTTACTTTGTCTACCAGCGTAGAACCAGTAGCTACTTAAAATAACATCTCATCCGATTCTTTTGGATATTTCACTTCCAGCTCTAACTTAGTCATCTCTTTTATCAACTGATCCTGATCAGTTAACATATTTAACTTCGCCCGACCCTTCTTGCTTAAAGCATCGGCGACGACGTTAGCTTTACCCAGATGGTAAAGTATCTCGCAGTCGTAGTCCTTGATCAATTCCAACCATCTCCTCTGGCGCATGTTTAAATCCTTTTGGGTAAAGATATACTTCAGACTCTTATAATCTGTCTATATCTCACACTTTTCTCCATATAGGTAGTGTCTCCAAATCTTCATGGCAAACACTACTGCCGCCAATTCTAAATTATAAGTTAGATACCCTTTCTCGTAATCCTTCAGCTAACGTGATGCGTAGGCAATAACTTTGCCGCTCTGCATCAGCACGCAGCCTAATCCCTTATGTGAGGCGTCACTATATACCACGAAATTTCCCGTACTATCCGGTAAAGACAACACAGGCGTAGTACTCAACCTCTTCTTTAATTCCTAAAAACTTTCCTCACACTTTTCCATCCAAACAAATTTAACTGCTTTACAAGTCAAATTCGTCAATGGAGTTGCGATCTTGGAAAAGTCTTGAATAAATCTTCGATAATAACCCGCCAATCCAAGGAAACTCCTCACTTCAGATGGCGTCTTCGGCTGATCCCAATTCATCACAGCTTGAACCTTCGATGGATCTACCGAAATCTAATCCTTGTCGATCACGTGGCCAAGAAATTGCACACGTTCCAACCAGAATTCGCATTTCGGGAATTTTGCATAAAGCTTCTCTCGTCTCAGCGATTCTAAGGTCAGCCTTAAATCTTTAGTGTGTTCCTCCTCGGTCTTGGAATAAACCAGGATGTCATCTATGAACACCACTACGAACTTATCCAAGAATGGCTTAAAGACTCTATTCATTAAGTCCATAAATGCAGCTGGGGCATTTGTTAGACCAAATGACATCACCAAGAACTCGTAATGACCATACCAAGTTCTAAAAGCCGTCTTCGGTATATCTTCTCTTATTACCTTCAACTGATGATATCCACTTCTCAAATCATTTTTGAGAAGTATCTACCACCTTTCAATTGATCGAACAAGTCATTGATCCTAGGTAAAGGATACCTATTATTGATCGTAACTTTGTTCAACTCTCTATAATCAATGCAAAGCCGCATCGATCCATCCTTTTTCTTAACGAATAAAACAGGCGCTCCCCACGGTGAAACGCTCGGCTGAATATATTTCTTGTCCAGTAGTTCTTGAAGTTGAACCATTAGTTCCTTCATCTCGACTAGAGTCATTCTGTACGGAGCTTTCGAAATAGAAGCGGTTCCTGGCGCTAAGTCGATCACGAACTCTATCTCTCTATCTGGCGGAAGTCTTGGCAAATCACTCGAAAATACGTCCACAAACTCCCTAACCACTGATATCTCTTCTATCTTCGGGCTTTCCTTTCGAGTATCTACTATGTAGGCTAGATATTCTACACAGCCTTGCGTCAAAAGTTTCTTGGCTTGCATAACCGTTAGATAACTCGCTTGTCTAGGCGATTTGCTACCATAGAACACTAACTTCGACGGAGTCGTAAGGTTTTCTGACTTCTTCTGACAGTCGAATACCGCCCCATAGTTGAACAACCAATCCATACCCAGTATGACATCGAATTCCTCAAGTTTTATCGGAATTAAATCTACCCTAAATTCCTGACCCTTAATGTCCAATCTATAGTTCTTGTACACAAACCTAATAGGAATAACCTCCCTATTCGCAATCTCTATATTCAAGAGATAAACTAATTCCTCTTTAGGTAAGTCTAGGGTCTTAGCAAAGTCATCAGATATGAACGAACAAGTAGCACTCGAATAAAATAATACATATGCATTTATACTATAGACCGAAATAATACCTGGCACCACATCCTTTGACTGCACAGCATCATACACCGTCATGTTGAATGTTCGGGCAGTGGGTCGAACAGCCTGCAGTGGTGCAGCGATAGCCAAAGTGCTGCCGCTCCCATTTCCTGCATTCCCTGTTGACCCTGCTAGTGGCTTCTTTGGGAAGTTACGAGCCATGTGATCCTTGGATCCACATGTGTAGCAAGCTCCCTTCTTCGGGTTCGGGTAATTAGGTGCAATGTGGCCTTCTTGACCATAGTTGAAACACACCCGTCTCCCCTTCATGCACATTACAGTGTGATTCTTCTCGCATGTCGCACATGCTTCAACCTTCTTCTTTTGCTGGTTTCCTTGTTGACTTCCAGCAGAGGTGTTGTCATTCCACTTCCTTTTCTGGTTGATAGCCCCGCTACCACCAGCCTTGGTTTTTGTCTCATTCTTCTTCTTCTTTTCCTGATTAAATTTAGTCACCGCATCGCTTCCTCCTTCAGCGAGTATGGCCTTTTTCAGCACACCAGCAAACGTGTTCAGCTGGAACATGGAGACCTTGCTATAGAGCCAGGGCTTCAGTCCTCGCTCAAACCTCCTCGCCTTCCTAGCGTTAGTACTGACCTGGTATGTAGCGAACCTGGCCAGCTCATTGAATTTCATGGCATACTCCGACACCGTTATTCCTCCCTGCTTAAGCTCTAGAAATTGGACCTCCATCTGGTCCTGCGAGCTAACGAGGAAGTACATTTCAAAGAACATCTCTTTGAAACTGTCCCAGGCTATAACTCCTTCTCCTTTCTTGGTCTTATTGGCCTGCCACTAGAAGCTAGCATCCGACTTCAACATAAAAGTTGTGAAAGCCGTCTTCTGGTCCTCGCCAACTCTTGCTACTTCGAAGACCTTCTGCATCTCCATTACCCATATCTGGGCATCTATTGGGTTCACCGATCCCTGAAACTCTGGCGGTCTTACTGCCTTAAACTCTTTAAAAGTCGTACCCCGCACTTACGGCTGATTTGCAAGTGTTCCCGTCAACAGGTTCACCAACTACTGAAACGAATTGGGATTCGGCCCATCATTATTGTTGTTCGTCGAACCCTCGGGATTTTGTCATGTAGGTCTTCTTCTAGGAGGCATTTTTTGTTAAAAAAAATACTCTTATTAGATCCTTTACTCAATTCTTAAGTATTCAAGTTCATACTTGAACATTTAAATTAACTCTATTCATATATGAACATATAGCACGTTAATAACTTCTTCATCTTATTCATTCGTAATTTTTTAAAAACATAGCATAGATAGCATCTCTGCTATTTACATCATCTTTCCTGAACCGAAAAAGTTACAGGATTACATCATTATCTTATCTCATTATTATCTCAATTATAGAATTTACATTTATTTATTACATAAAGAAACACATAAATATAGACCCTTCTATCTAGGCATGTTAAGACGTCGCACAGCCTCTCCGCGTTCCTCCATTACCCGGAATGCTGTTCTGCGATCCACCATGTACCATGGTAAACCTTGGAACTGAGCTGGGTAATAGAAGACACGATCCTGGGCCCTATCTATAGTCGTATGAAAAGCGTATTCCGTTTCCCTCAGTTTGGCCTTCTTTGCTTCAGCCTCGTCTTCAGCTCTATCGGCTCGTTGAATAGCCCTCAAGCTTGTCTCCTCTGCTCTAGCACGCTTTGCTGACTCTTCCTGGATATCGTGCTTCAGCTTCGCTAGCTCGGTTCGTGCATCGTCTCTTTCACTCTCCGCGTGAATTAAATACCACTTCGTGTTTCCTAGCTCACTATCCGGCTATTCAATGGTCTCGTCTCTCTGCTGTATGGTAGTCCGACTCTCGTCCACCAGTTCCTGAAGCTCCACGTTACAGTCATAGATCGCCTTGTACATCTCAGCACTAGTAGAGTGAGGTGGGAATTCCTCCTCAGGATCCTCTTCCTCCTCTTCTGACTCATCCTCATCCTCATCCTCTGGATTAGATGTCGACTCATGCTCATGACCAGCTATGGTGATCAATGGAGATGGCTCTCTCCTAACCAACTGCTCCCAGACAACATGGTTGTCTCAGGGCTCTTCCTCTCTATGCACCTGAGGTAACTCCTCCCTAGCCTGACTGGATTCTCCAACGTTCATCATCCTGACAAAAGAATTTTAGAGTTTAATTATAACGTGATATCGAATCGTCACTTTTCGAATACTTGAACTAAACACATTGCACATAAGGTAGCTTATTATCTTTACCTATCACCACTATCTTTTCGATCTTCCTATAAGGCTACTACCTAAGGTTTTTTCCCCCACCTAAGGTTCATAACCTGTGACACCCACAAATCTGGGTACTTCATTTCAACATGATTTGGTGTTCACTTTCTAAATAGAACATACATCTACCCATAATAAGGAATGTAAAATAAATTACAACCTTGAATAAATAATAAAATCTTCCTTGAAAAGGAATTACAACCTTATTCAAAATCATCCCAGTTATCTAACCTTAACATAAATAATAATGCGGAAACAAAAACAATCATAAAGTCTTATTACAATCAAAATTAAAAGATAACAAGTCTTCACTTGTTCATCTTGTCTTTCTCTTTACTCGTTGACCGTACGTCAACGTTCTCGGCTTTAACTTTAAGGGATTATTAAATATGAAAGAGTGGGCAAACAAAAGCTCACTTGGAATACAACAATAATATGACATAACTGAATAACTTTAAAAGATTTGAACAACTTTACTTTCATCAACAATAAAGAATTGAATAATAATTCTTTCATCGATATTTGGAATTTTGAATATTGAAACATTTAAGGGTCGTAAGACCTTGACCTTTGTCATAGGTTATAAACATTTCTATTTAAAACCTTTAACAGTCATATAGACTATGGACTCTCAACTCGTACTTAGGGGGATCAGCCCTTCGTACTATGTATTGTGCACAAACATTTAACATTTTTGCATAGTAACCTCCCCTAATAAATATGGTTGTTCATCTCAGTATTTGATTCAAGTTCGCACCAAAGAAAGTTAAGTTTGGATAGCTAAAAGGAAATTTGGAGTTCCAATTACCATCAACTAAGGAGTAGTTGAATCGACTCACAATAATCAAGAATAATTCAATAATAACGAATTATGAAATAACTTATGCTTTAAAATTTAAACTTAAAGCATACGAAAGATAAGATAGACCTTACTTGAACGATTAAGTCAAGGTCACTTTAATTAAATCATGAACTTTAAATAAGTATTTGTCCATTGCAGAATTAAAAGGACAATCTCAAATTCAATAAGTATTTGAATTTAAAACACTTGTATAACAATAACAAGTTTGAGTTTAGAAAACTTGCTTCAAGTGTAAGCTACAATTACAACTCACATTCTTTAACAATTCTTACACATATATATATATATATATATATATATATATATATATATATTTAACCATAATAATATAAATTAGTTAACACTTAACTAATTCACATAATTAGTTAACCCATCTAGGTTAACTCATACTTATATAATTATCAAGTTAATAATTAATTATCACGTAATTAATCACACCACATAATTACACATTCACAAAATTAATCAAATAATAATTATGTACTTCATATTAATTAAGTTATATTTAAACAAATTATAATTCAATTTAAACATTCACTTCAATTATAATTAATCAAATTATAATTACATCATATATTAATTAAATTATAATTAAACAAATTATAATTTATAATTAATCAACATACATTTATTAAATTATAATTAAGCATATTATAATTTAAATTAACATTTACTTGATTAAAATTAATCAAATAAGATTCATTATAATTTAACAAAATTATAATTTAAATTAAACCTTTACTTTAATTATAATTATTCAAAGTATAATTATATATTATATTTTATTAATATAATCTATTAATATTCATTTAACATTTTAATGTATGTCTAACATGTTATCATATAATCACATTAGGTTAACTTTCATGATCTAAACAAAAGTACACAAGATTTTAAAAAAAATTCTTTTCTGCCACCCCCCCTCGCCGGGGCGGGGTTTTTAACCTTGATAGGCCCACCGGGGAGGGCCCCCTTCATCGTCGGCAGACAGGTTCGCGAACTGTACAGAGAAAAAACTAATTTGGCTTATTTCTCCACATTGAGTTTCGAATTTAGCCAACCAATGACACATAAAGCTTTACAGAAACATAATATTAAAGTTTCTAACATGTTTTAACACATTGAATCATTAAAACACATAATCAAAAACTCAATTTTATAATTTTTGAAGAAAAGCCATTGTTAAGTGTTCTTGATGAAATTGAACACTGTACTTTTGTTTCTACTTCAAAATACCCAATTCAAAACATATTAAAGTCTTGTATAAACATGATATCATTATCTAACATCAATTTAAACAAATTTTAACAATCAAACATAAATTTTTGATTTTAAAAGAAAACTATGCATATTTTCAAAGTTTTCCACTATGATTCTTGATGAACATGAATCTCTCATGTCCATCCTATATCTACGAATTTACAACTTAATTAAACATGAGATTCATATACAAGCATGCTATAAACATAATATATATATATATATATATATATATATATATATATATATATATATATATATATAAATCAAGTTTATACAAGTTTCATAAGAATTCAATTAACAGAGAACTTAAACTCATGAAGAACATAAAAACATATATAAAGAAAATAAGGGAATTGATATTATACCCTTAAGCTAATTGAGGTGAAGAAGATGATGATGATGTTTTTTGGTATGGCAAGAATTCTCTCAAGCCTTTTCTTCCTCTTCTTCTTCTCTCTTATTCTTCTCTCGAACTCTCTGTTTCTTTCTCTCTGACTAACCTTTGTTTTGTTCTAACACTGACTAAACTAACATATGACTAATATACGTATATTATAACTGACAAAATATAATATATATATATATATATATATAATGGTCAATTAAACCCATAATGAATTATCAGTTATAATATTTTTGAATTTAAAAGCCATAAGGCTTTGTTTGGCAAAACTTAATATATTTAAAAATATAGATTTTTAAGGACTTAAGGCATTGTTTGGTAAAATTCATTTAAAACAAGTGCAAGGACCCTGTTTGGCAAAACCTTTTAAAACAAAAGTAAGGGCCTTGTTTGGGTAAAACTAATTTAAAAGCCCTTTTTATTCTTTTAATAAATTCTTTAACACATATTCTAATGTCACACTTTAATTAATTAAATCTTTAACATTCTAATTTAATTAATAAAAACTAACATCAATTAACCACATAAAAATACCACATAACAATTTATAATTACTCGCTAATTATAATTTCATGTAACCAATATCACATAAACTTCATTTAATTTAATTATCTCAGTTAAATTAAAACTATTCCATAAAATCAATATACATCAATTAAATTAAATACTAAATATTCATTTAATTAATATATAACACTTAATTAAATTACTCCACAACAATCACATAATTTATTTATTTAACTCAATAAATAAATCAAATAAAATATTTATTTAATTCAATAAATATTTAAAATTAATATATAAAATCTCATTCGTTACAGGTTTAATATGGAGAACCTAAAGGGGACCCACCATAAAAGAAAGAATAATTATTTAAGAAGATAATGACATAATCGTAATAATGTATTAAGTGTAATTAATTTAATCTATGGTGATAAAATAAATTAAATAGCTTAATGTTTATTATTTAATATTTTGGAACTATTAAATATAAATTAAGAAGAGGAGTCTTATTAATATTATTATAATTACTATTATTTTAATTTCTAAAGGAGTTTAGGAATTAATTTAATATTAGTACTCTCATATATTCCTAATAAGATATGGAGGCAAATTAATTAAAGAAGTTTAACTAATTAAATCCCAATGTGCTGGGAAGCCAAATTAATTAAAGGAGTTTAATTAATTAAATGAAACCTATTTCTAATAGGATTAGAGGGGTTGACCAATATCTATATAAGAAGAGTCTTATATTAGATATCAGTTAATAAAATTCTAATTGTTGGAGAGTACTCTTTTTCTATAGAAGATAGAAAACTAGGGTTTAGCCAACCACCCTCCTTCTTGATAATTCCTCTTCCTTGGTGGATCACCTCTAGAGGCCAAACACTTGGGTGGTTAACGTAATCTAACTCGAAAATTCAAGGAGATCACGAAGAACAAGGAGTTGAACTCGTACCTGTGGAAGCTTCGTTCTACAAGGGTATGATTTCATAACTTCTTATTTATCGTTTTAAATTAATAATTTGCATAAAGGATGATCCGGGTAATGGTTTTGTACAATTTTTTAAACTCTGATATACTATGCTTTCGCAAATTTTTGCAATTTGATTACACCATAATTTCATACAAACCCTACACCAACCTCCACTGCAATATAAGGAAACATCTAGATTAGAGGAGACTCTTGGCCAGTACTTAGAGCATCTACACATCCTATAGTGGCGAGGATGCTGATTTCACGTCATTCCAGTTCTCGGAGCCTCCTGTTTTTCCACCATATCCACCACCTTCACCCACTGTAGAGGAGGGCACCGAAGAGAACAACGATGGCACAGACTGATTCTTCTTCCGCATATTCAGCTAATGAGGGCATTGGCCATCTGAAGTTTAGAGGTGTTATCAGTTTTTCTTATCAGCTTTTTCTTAGTATGCCATGATATTGTTAGGATGCCATTAGTACGCTATTATTACTGCTTTATTAGTATTTTGGACTGCAAATTATTATATTAATTGCAATCATGGATGATTGTTATTAGTTTTTGATGCATGGATTATGTATGAATGCTTATTGCTTATATCTATCCATGTTATGGCTTTATAAGTTATGAATGGATGTTTATCTATTTTTTTGTGCCATGATAGTATTAGACCGTATTTTGTGCTTTTATTATTGAAAGGGTTTATATATTTATTTAGATCTATCTAGTTGGGCCATGCTATGGCTTTTAATCCTATCTTGAACTGTTTATATGATTGGTGGGTTATATATAGTTAAATTTTTAATCGTGGCCAATGATATGCTTGTTTTATGGCTTTGTCAAAGAGGTCAAACATTTATGAATGAGATTCTTAGATTAATTTTTAGTTAAGACTGCAGTTGATCCTATCTATTATATGAGCACATGCCAACTGTTATAGCTAGTTATGCTTCTAATAGACTTAATTGGTAATTTTTTAAGGATTTTTTTTGCGTTAGCTCTTACGAACTTAAGTGAGTCGATGATAGTAAGATTTAGATTCTTATGCAAGTTCGGATACATTCGTGGGCTAATAACACATATAAAAAAATAAAAAGAATAAATTGATAACCTTAGTTGACTAAGTTTGTTTACGTGGCTTTTGTTACTCGAGTTAATTGATCCTTAGGGGTGTTCTACACCTAGTACCCTAAAGCCATCTGGCTTGGGAGTCATTGATCAAAAGCTCGTTACACATGTAACTCTGAATAGCCTAATGTAATTAGACATTGCACGGTCATGCTTGAGGTTGTGTTAGTTAAAATATAACTGATAAAATTCTAGTTTGGCTTAAGTTTGGTTACGTGGCTAGTGTTATTTAAGTTAATAGATGCTTAGGGGTGTAGTACGCCTAGTGCCCTAAAGCCATCTGGCTTGGGAGTCATTGATCAAAAGCTCGTTACATATATAACTCAGCCTAAGGTAGTCGAATTTTGCACAAGTCAAATTTAGCCATTCTCATACTAATGCCAGATGGTCTGTTCTTGCATGTGTGTCTTGTTATGAAGTCTTGTTGTAGCTTGAGCGTATTAAGTTAGCATTTTTCTTTTTGCAATTATTTATGTGCATGAACTATAATTGGTTAGAATAGTTGGTAGTCACACACACAGAGATTTGGATCAGTAGCAGTTTAAGCTAAAGATTTGATCAAAGCCTTCTTTATGACTTTGCTTCTACTTTGAAATCGTTATTCTTATCCTTGAGGCCGCAATGCAGGTATATAGTAGTTTGGTGTGATTCGCAGTTATATTTACTTTTGATATTTTTGTTATGATATTTTTGCTTGAGGACAAGAAAAGTCTTAAGTTTGGGGGTATTTGATGAGAGGGATTTATACCCGCGAATCGACTACTTTTATACTTAAGAAGTTGCATGTTCTTATTATTTTATATTACTTTTATATTGTTTAATTATTATTTTGATTAATATATGTTTCGCAGGAGTTTTCAGGTCATTTCCAGCTTTCAGGGGCAAAAGGGCATTTTCATAGCATTGGCGCTGCAGCGCCGGTTCTTAGTGTAATTTTGGCACCGTAGTGCCCCCTCGTTGCCAGCTCACCCACTTACCGCGTCGCAGCGCCTCAATTCCTTTACAAATATGGCGTCGCAGCGCCAATTATTAACCAGAGCTTTTGACCAAGCGCTGCAGCACCGTTTCAAGGCTCAATCTTGGCGCCGCAGCGCCACCTCTTGTTTTCAGACAGGAATGAGTGGAAATGACCTAGAGGGAAGGAGAAAAGCATATATATTATTTAAACATCCTTTTATCAATATCTCTCACTCTCTTTCACAAGAGACCATCTCCTTAGCTCAAAACTTAGTTTACTTTCCCTTTGGTTCTTTGTATATAGCTTTTGATAACAACATAGAGTAGGGAGAGGATTGGGAATTCATGGAGCTCAAGAGCATTTAGCAACATGGATTGGAAAGCATTAATTGATTGGAATTCTTGGAGATTGAAGAAGGCTTGACAGAGTTTATTCTTCTCTATTTATTTCCTTTGATTTTGTAATCTATAAGTGTTGTATATATTGCTACTGATGTTTAGTTTAAAAGATATGAACTAATTATTGGCTCTAAGATTATAATGGAACCCTTTGTTATATTGAATTGAATTTCTTATCTCTTTGGTTGGCACCATATGGGTTGGTCTAATATATTTGTGCTTAACTGATTAATTTCTAAGGAATTAGTGATGAACTTGGTAATCTATAAGAAATTGGGAAATGGATTGTAGATTTATACCTTGAATATTTGGCATTTGTTTATGATTTATTTGCATGAGTAGACTGCGTAATCTGTGTGTAGGATAGGAATATACCTGTGCGCCATGTATGACCTACTTGAGAACCTAAGCTTTAATTCCTTGTCTATGGTTAATTCGCATAGGAATGTATCGGATTATTTAGCTAGGATGTTCTTTTCTGTTCTATTCCCTTTTGGGTAGATCTAGAGAGGATATGTTTATACTAACCTCGAAAGAGGCGTATGAGCACTTGTGAGTTCTCGGTCGACAATCTGTCGTGACCACTAAAACCAAAGGGAGAGTTAGGATGTTTAATTAAATATGGAACGCCAAGTGTTTAACAAAATGCTAGTGTGGGGGTTATGATCTTAGCTTGTAGAGCCTTAGATACCAATCGTTATCCATTTACTTGCTTTGATAATTAGAATTAACTAGATTAATTACATATCTTCTATTTAACTATTTAAATAAAACTTAAGCGATATAGAATCGGTACTTGGTTAATATTAGCAATAGTTCCTCATGGGTTCGGCACTCATCTTATCATTATATTACTTGGGGACCGTGTATACTTGCACGTATTTTATTGATTGTGAAATCGATCAACAGAATAATATTGACATATCTTAGAAGAATTAAACTTCCTTGATCGAGGGTCCACTGGGGGTAACAGCTCTGTAACTTTTCCCTCGTTAATCAATAATTATAGGATTTCTTCCATAGACTGATTCAAAGGAGTGAACTTTCTTTTAAAGGCAGACTCTCTATGATCTCGGAATCTTTCTTCCCTTACAACTTTGTCTGCTTAGGTTTCATGTTCATGGAATCGATAATGATCTTTCTTTGTAATTGGGAGAATTTTAGGTGCAGGTTGATTTGTTCTCCTTTGGCTGAGTTGAGTTATCAACTGTCGAGTCACTTGGTGTTGATATACCATCAATTTTGCCAATTGATCAATCTATTCTTTGATAGATTTTATTTCTTGTTCTATGAGAGAGCCACCTTCTAAATATCCCCACTTATCAAATCTATCCTTGTTTATTTGCGAAGAATCTCCTACATACCTGATGTATTTGGAACCTTCTCCATTCCCTATACTGATCATGTTGACTCCTTCCTCATTGTGCTGAGGCAAAGGGTTATCCTGAACATGTGGCTGCTCTGGTGTTGTCACCACAATTTCACCACTATCTATTATATCTTGGATCTTGTGCTTCAGAGACCAACATTCTTGGGTATCATGGCCAGGAGCTCTAGAATGGTAAGCACATTTTTTGCTTGGTTCAAAATTCTTCGCACTTGGATTGGCAGGGGGAAGGAGTTAAGTAATATTCTTCTATGTTGTAAGAAGCTTCAGTATATTCTCAAGTGAATCCCCTAAGGGTGTAAATGTTCTTTGACGTTTAACCTCTCTTATTTTTTTGAAATGGAGGATTTGGAGATTATACAACTATTTAGAAAGGGGAATAATTATTTTTTCTTTGAATGAGAAAGTTTTGATTGCCTCTCTGAGATTGACCTTGTAGTATCAAGGATACATCTTCTTCCTTCTTTTTATGAACTCTCCGAGGATTATTCCAATAATTTCTAGTCTGAATGTGCTCAGTCACGACTTCCAAAGTAGTAACGTCTATAATCTTTTTGAATTTCAATCCCATTTTAGTCATTTCTCCATGTTTAATCATCTCTGAGAATGGTTTTCCTATGCTTGCTAGGACCCTCTCATAGAATGGAGCTTCTTGTGTATTAATAAATGTCATTACGATTTTAGTTTCTGTCATTGATGGAATGACTTATGCTGCCAAACGTCTCCACCTTTAGGCGTACTCCCAGAAAGATTCACTATTTTGCTTTTTAACTTTGGTCACTTGATATCTATCAGGTGCTATTTATGAGTGAAAGCTGTATTGGTTTAGGAAGGCATGAGCTAGCTCTTCTCAGCTATGGATTTTGGTGTTGTCTAGTCGAGCGTACCAGCCTCTAGCCTCTCCGATCAGGCTTTTCTAAAACAACTGCATTTTCAGCTTCTCGTCCTCTTCATAGGATCTGAGCTCTCCAATGTAAACTTTTAGATGAGTATAAGGATCTCCTAATTTGTTATACTTTTCAAAATCCGGGACTTGGAACTTGTCTGGATAATGAGCCCCTAGGAAAATTCAAAGATCTGAGTAGTTAACACTCCCATATGCTCCAGTCCTTTTGATTGACCGGATGGTCTCTTCCATTTGTTGGACTTTCTTTTGGATATCACTAGTTTTTCAGTCTTCCTTGAGATTGCTGATTTCAGGGGTTTTGTTGGTTTTTTCATTGGATTGAGATTCAGGTATCTGTGCTTCTCTCTTTTTGTCAGTACCCTATATGCCACCTTGTGTGGAGGACTCTGGTTGAGTGGGTATCTGTTGACCCTGAGTGTTTTTACTATGCTCTTTCAGGAAGACAGCTAATTCTGTTATTTAATTTCTAAGTCCTCGAACTCTTCTTGAGACACGAAACTTAACACTTGTTTGGTACTCTCATCCATGTTAAAGAATAAGCTTTGTGCCTTCTTAGATTTAGATCTGGTAATAGGACCAATCTTGCCTACAATAAAAGTAGGTAGTTTAGTCTTGACAAATACTAACAGGATATATGTTATACAATGTGTCTATTTTATGGTTTTTTAAATGTTTTCCTACAAAAGAGATGTCAGTTGTTTTGATGACAGGATATCATGACATTCAGAACATGATTTGATATTTTGATATTGAATTGAAAAGAATTGACAATATTTAATATTTTACAGGATTTAATATTGGACATGTATGAAAAGAGGGAAACCATGAAGAGACTCCCCTTTCGCGTTTGGTTTATCAAAGGCTGACCTATCTTAGGTTTATTCTCACGGGCTTTTTGGCATGAAGGTTCCAAGATCATTGCAATCTACTAGATGTAAAGTTAATCCGATCTTTCAATTGGAGCGAATTTGAGTGGCGCCTTTCTTGAGCCTCGCGGGATTAGTCTCCTCTTGAGTCCAATAATCAGCCACCGACGGGTTTGCCTCCTGGTGGAGGAATCACAAAACATACATCCATCGTATCTCACCGTATGCAATATGATGACATTGTACGAACCACTAATATAAAGCATTGTAAATAAAGCATTCATTCACATCCATTCAATGTAAGGACAATATTCGCACACATGCAGATAAAAGGGAATTGAAAAGATTGAAATGCGGCTTAAGCCCTCTGTTATCCCCAGTAAAGTTGCCACCTATCGATGCCGGGAAGATTTCCTATCGCGTTCTCTATCCTTTAGATTTCGCTATGTTGATTTTATCTTTCTTTAAAGTGTGAGATTTTGGGAAAGACCGACATACAATGTCACGATTTTAAAAGAATGATTTTAATGATTGGGCCGAATTAGACAGAGCCGCCTGTTGGTATGAGTTTAAATGGTTGTACCAACTTAACCGAATTTTAAAAGATTTTTGCAATATGGCGTAATATATCAATCCGTTTAATTTGGACAAGAAACTGAGATTCATAGAGTTCGGGGGTTAACTTAAGAGAGGGGAAGGTGTAAGGCACCCCCCGACTTCCGTGAAATACGGTTACCGCATCTTTTCATTCCCTAAGCATGTGACGTGTGTATGTGTGTGTGATGCAGATAAATGTGCTCGAAATGCTTTATTTTGGAAGTAGTGTTGTGCTTTGTTGGACCTATATACGAAGGGTTTGATTTATTAAAAAATTTATTTTAAACAATCATATGAAAGTGATGTTTTGAAAAGAGGTTTTCAAACCCTTTCATTCGCATAGGATATGAAGCTCTTTGATACTTTCATTTTATTCCATATTCGGCTTGATTTGATTTTGTTAAGATGCGAAACATCTTTAACAGTATATAAATATTATATTTAAGTGTCGGGCTTCTTATGAGCATGACAGCCATCGAAGTATGCCCGAGCACCACAAACTACATTTTTCACTATTTTGGGCCTTAAACCCGGATACCTGCTTAAGGCTTTGGATTTACAATACAAGGGTTGGAAAGCTAGTTGTACAACTTAAAAAGTCCATCGTGGGAACCTAATCTAGATCCATAGATTGAATCGTAGATTCTGTGGCTCCTAGGCTCACATGATATCACATAAACAGCTTGCACAATGAATATATCGCAAAAAAATACCTATCTATTCTAAACATCGCTGGACGAAGGATTCATTAGTTAAATCCTTGTAAGTGAGTAGCCGAAAGCTTCCAGTTTCCTCTAGATACTGATCTAGGGTCACGTGATTGCTAAATATTTACAAAAAACTAGATCTATACAGATCTTAGCCATTCTAGCTTCTAGGTTCAAGTTTCATAACTTTTGAACCGATTAAAAGCTAGATCTGGCTAGATCTAGTATAGATCTAGTCAATAAAGCACAAATATTGACTGTTTACATAAAATGAACAGTTAAAACATTAGATATAACCAATATTAACTACTAACTATATATATATAGCAGTTATATATATATAGTAGAGCAAGCAATGAAAGCAGATCTGGAGAAATCTTAAAGTCTAGCACGAGAACTTCTTTCGAATGGCATTAGGAGCCTTTTAACTTGGTTTTCACAGGTTAAAATTTGATTTGCTATAGTATATAGGTATATAAGTGTTTACAAAAAATATTTACAAAGATTGGAGTAAGATTTGAACTGTTTCTCTCTCAAACGGCCGAATTTTCTCTCGTGGACCCCCCTCTCTCTCTCTTTTCTTCTCTTAGAAGCTAAAGGGGGGCTGATATATATAGGCCCGACCAGCTATAGGTGTACCTGCGGCTGGGCCTGGTGGGCCTCAAAGCCTCGAAGTGCGTTCCCTCGATTGACGTGCAATTTGCTTAAAACCTTTATAACTTTCAATCCAGGAATCCTATGGAGATGTGCCATATCTTTTTGGAAAGCTCTTTCCGAGAGCTACACAATGACATAAAGCTAAACCCTTTTTCGAATTCGAGAAGATGGGTCCATGACAAGATCTTCAAGCCTCCGCAGTTAGTCCGTTGAGCTGTTTGGCGCAGTTTGAACTCGGGATTTGTTGTGATGGCTCTAAATGACCTTATCCAAAGTGGTTTGCTCAGTATTGATGCTGAGTTGGAAAATTACCCTTTTGCCCTTCCAGGGTTATCTCCGAGTTGATACAGTTTCAACTGTCCTTCCTCAGGGTTGTCTCTAGGGTATGACGGTTGTTCATTCTGTCTGTCCTCAGGGTTGTCTTTGAGGTTGATTTTGTAACGAACGAGATTTTTTTATTTGATTTTAAATATTTATTTAATTAAATAAATATTTTCGTTGATTTATATATTGAGTTAAATAAATATTTGATGGAGTTTTTGTAGATTAATTTAATTAAATGTAATATATTAATTAAATTAATGTTGGAAAATTTTATAGTTCAAAATTTTAATTTAATTGGGATAATTAAATTAAATGAGTTGTTAAATAATTATAATGTTGTTCTAATTTATTTTGATAATTAAATTGGAGATTTAATAATTTATTAAATAATTATAATTATGTGGCAATTTGGCTTAATGAGTTAATATTACCTTTAGTTTAATGGAATTTAAATATTAGAAGTTGATTAATTAACGTGTAACAAATAAACTATATGATAAGTGAATTATTAAAATAAATTAAAAGAAACCTTTTAAGAGCAAACCAAACAAGGCCTATGGAACATGGTAACAGTTAAAGCCATGATGCACTTAACTGATACCAACGGTTATATCAGTTATACGTATTATATCAGTTTTATTTCACGTATTATATCATTTTCTTAAGCCTTAGAGAAACAGAGAAGTGAGGAAGAGAGAGCTAGAGAGAAAATAAACTCCTTGTGAAATTTTGAGAGCTAAACTGAGAATCAAGGAAAGAAGTTGTAACGATTGAGATTTTATATATTAAATTGTAATATTTATTGAGTGAATAAATATTTTATGTGATTTATTTATTGAGTTAAATAAATAAATTATGTGTTTTTGTGAACTGATTTAATTAAGAATAATATTTAATTAAATTGATATGTTAGTAATGGTGTAGCATAATTCTAGTTTATATAAGAATAGTTTAATTAGATTTAATGTTATAAGCTAAGTGTTGATAATAATTTGTTACATGTATTATGTTTAATAAAGGAATTACAATTGTGGAACAATTTGGTATTATGTGCAATTTTAATTAATTAAGGAATATTAGCTTTTATTTAATTGAATTGGAATGTGATAATTTAATTAAATAAGTGTAGTATTTAATCTATGGATTAAGGATTTATTAAAATAATGAAAAAGATTTTAAATTGGTTTTACCAAACGAGACCCTTATACTTGTTTAATCTTATTTTTTCAAACAAGGCCTTAAGCTCAAAAAGTAGTTTTTAATATAATGTTGTTTTGGCCAAACAAGCCTTAGGGCTTTTCAAATTCAAAACTTGTAACTTATGTAATTAATTATATTTATGATAATTATTATAGAGTAATTATATTGTATAAGTTATAAATCATATGTATATACAATATACGTTAAGATTAAAGAGTTAGTACGTTAGTTTAGAGTTAGAGACAAAGAAAGAAAACAAGAGAAGGGTTAGAGAGAATTATCAGAGAAGAAGAAGAAGAGGAAGAAGAGGAAGAAGAAGAAAAAGAAGGGAAACCTTGAGAAAACAAGAGGAGAGCTTTCATCATCTCCATCTCTTCTCCTAATTCAAACTAGAAAAAGGTATAAACTTAGAGCTCTATCAGTTGTAATCATGTTCTTCTATGTTTCCATGGTTTTAGAATTTTCTGTATAAATCTTATGTGAAATTTCTTAATTTTGATATATGTATGGGATGTGTACATATATATATATATATATATGTTTACATATGATTTTTATAGTTATTTAAGTGTTTTAATTCACAAAGATATGATGAACATGGAGAAATCATGTTCATAGTATTTTATTATGAAGTTATTTTGAAAATAGTTCTTAAATTATCAAAGAGATTGGTGTAAGCATGAAGTTATAAGTAATATGTGATATAGCATGATTATATATGAGTTATATGGTTGTTTTAACAATTCAATTCATAAAATTTTGATAAACAAGAAGAATTGTGTTCATTGTGATTTTCTATAAATTTATCTTTGAAAAATGGCTTTGAAACTATCAAATTGATGTTTGATTGTGGGTTATTGTTTAAATTGATAATGGATTATGTTAGTATGTTAAGAGTAGGAGTTATTACAATTGAAATTACTTGAATTGATTGAAAAACAAATTCGTAGTAGCAATTTTCATCAAGAACGCTTAATCTTGTAGTTTTCTTCCAAAATCATGAAAACTTAGTTTTGATTATGTGATGTATGGATTTTATATGTAATGATCATGTTAAAAAGTTTAAAATATTGTTTGTATCAAGTTTCATGTTTATCATGTTGAGAAAAATCGAATTCGGTGTGAAGAAATAAGCTAAATTGGCTTATTTCTCTCCCAGTTCGCGAACTAGCACTTGTGCTAGAGGGAGGACCCGCCCCAGTGGGGATTTTATGCCTTAGGGACCCGCCCCAGCGGGGATCCTTGCTGTCCGAGAATGTTGGTTATTTCTTGTTGAGTTTTCATGCCCCGTTTGTTTAGCTAACCTATTTCTATGACTTGATAAGTGAAATAGGTAATAAGATAACATATTTTTGATGTGTTTAAGATAGATTGAAGTTGTATATGAATGTGTTACATGTGTGTGGATGTGTTACTTGCATAAGGTACACAACACGATTTAATGCGTTATAAGCTTATGAATGTATGTCGTGAGTATAGACTCACGTATTTGACTAGTTAGCAACCAATGTGGTAAATTACATTGTGAGTTGGACTTGAGTATGAAGTTCAACGGTTTAAATGTTGTAGTTAGATACTAATAGATGTTTTGAACGTAACGTATATGTGTAGGATAATTGTGGAAGTGATTATAGTTATTAAAGTGTAGCTTGCGCTTGAGGCAAGTTTTCTATCTCTAAACTTGTTATTTATATTGTGCAAGTTCTATTATCCTTATTCTTACACGTTAAGCAAGTTTTTATTTCTAAACTCGTTATTTACTTTGTACAAGCTTTTTAAACTATTCTTGTATGCTATGCAAGCTTTATCAATGCATCTTTTTATTGTGCAAGTTCACTACCCTTACTCAAGATGTCATGCAAGTTTATTTCCGATTCTTAACTTGTTATGTATTGTACAAGTTATATCGTATTCCAATGTTTATAATGCAATTATTGTCATAGTGTTGTGATCTTGACTTAATTGTTCAAGCAAGATCTACTTATTCTTTCAGTTGCTTTAAGTTATCTCTAAAGCATGCCTACTTATTATGTAGTTTATTGTCATATCTTACAATTGGTTCATGATTCTTATGTTATTGAACTATTAAAGTACTGTGAGTCGATTCAACTACTCCTAGTTGATGATAGTTGAAACTCCAAAGTTCCTTTACCTATTCAAACCAAACTTTCTTTGGTGAGGACTTTTATTCAATTACTGAGAATGAACAACCCTATCTATTAGGGGATATTTATGCGAAAGCGTTAAATGTTTGTGCACAACACATGGTACGAAGGGCTGATCCCCCTGAGTACGAGTTGAAGGTTTATAGTCTTAATGACTGTTAAAGGTTTGAATAGAAATATTTATAACCTAAGACATAGTTCAAGGTCGTATGACCCTCAGATAAAGTCTATACTCAAACTTTAAAGATGATGGAAGAATTATTATTCAATTCTTTATTTTGATGAAAGTAAGGTTATTCAAACCCTTTTGAAACTATTCAATTATGTCATATCACTGTTGTATCTCAAGTGAGCTTTTGTTTGCTCACTCTTGCATGTTTTACCACCCCTTGCAGTTGAGACCAAGAATGTTGACATACCGTCAACAAGTAAAGGAAAAGGAAAGATGAGCAAGTGAAGGCTTGTGGTTTCAAGTTTCTTTTGCAATAAGTCTTAGTTGACAATGTTTTATTTTCCGCATTTGTTTGTTTGATGTTAATGTTTAGTTAACCTGGGATTGTATTTGGACAAGTTGTAATCCTTTATCAAGGAAGATTTTATTTAAATTTTATGAAAGTTGTAATTTACTTTGCAATTCTTTATTGTTGGGTAGATGTATATTTTTAATTAGAAAGTGAACACCAAATCATGTGGAAACAAAGTACCCGGATTTGGGGGTGTCACAGGTTGGTATCAAAGTAGTAGGTAATGAACCTTAGGGTGGGGAAAAAAAACCTTAGGTAGTAGCCTTATAGGAAGATCAAAAAGATAGTGGTGATAGGTAAAGATAATAAACTACCTTATGTGCTATGTGTTTACGTTTAGGTATTCGAAGAGTGACGACTCGATATCACGTAATAATAAACTTTAAAATTCTTTTGTCAGGATGACGAACATTGGAGAATCCAGTCAGGCAAGAGAGGATATACCTCAGGTGCCTAGAGAGGAAGAGCCCCGAGACATCTATGTTGTTTGGGAGCAGCTGGTTAGGAGAGAGCCATCTCCAGTGATCACCGTAGCTGGTCGGGAGCGTGAGCTGACACCTATTCCAGAGGAAGAGGACGAGGACGAGTCTGAAGAAAAGGAAGAGGAGGAAAAGGATCCTGAAGAGGAATTCCCACCTCACTCTACTAGTGCTGAGATGTACGAGGTAGTTTACGACAGTAATGTGGAGCTTCATGGTCGAGTCGGAGAGCTCGAGAAAACCATCCAGCAGTGGGACGAGACTATCGAGGATATGGCTAGTGACCTAGGAGAAGCACAATGGAACCTAATACATGCAGAGAATGATCGAGACAAGGTATGAGCCGAGCTAGCAAAGCTGAAGCAAGACATCTAGGAGGAGTCAACAAAGCGTGCCAGAGTTGAGGAAACAAGCTTGAGGGCTACTCAACGAGCCGATCGAGCTGAAGATGAGGCAGAAACCAAGAGAGCTAAGCTAATGAAAACAGAATACGCTTTCCATATGGCCATAGATAGGGCCCAGGACCGTATCTTCTATTACCCAGCTGAGTTCCAAGGTTTACCGTGGTATGTGGTGGACCAAAGGACAGCGTTTCGGGTGATGGAGGAAGAACGAAGAGAAGCTGTGCGACATCTTAATATGCCTAGACATTAGAGATTTTAAATTATATGTTTTTTTTGTAATAAATAAATGTAAATCCCATAGTTTGAGATAATAATGGGATAAAGTGATGATGTAGTCCTGTAACTTGTACCAGTTCAGGAAAGATGATGTAAATAGCAGGAATGCTATCTATCCTATGTTTTTTAAACTACAAGTAATGAATAAAAGAAGTTTATTGATGTACTATGTGTTCATTTATGAACTGAGTTATTTAAATGTTTAAAGTTGAACTCAAATACTTAAGAATTGAATAAAGGAGCCAATAATAATATTTTCTTAACAGAAAATGCCTCCTAGAAGAAGACCAACGCGTCAAAACCCCGAGGGTTCGATGAACAATAACAACAATAACGATGGAACAAACCGTAACTTGGTTCAGCAGTTAGTGAACCTACTGACAGGAGCGATGGCAAATCGGCTGCAAGTGCAGGGTACTACATTTAAGGAATTCAAGGCAGTAGGGCCGTTTGAATTCAAGGGATAGACAAACCCGATAGATGCACAGACGTGGGTTATGGAAATGGAGAAGGTCTTTGACGTGGCTAAGGTCGGTGAAGACCAGAAAATGGCATTCGCGACTTTCATGTTGAAGTCAGATGCTAGCTTCTGGTGGCGGGCTAATAAGACCAGAGAAGGTGAAGGAGTCATACCGTGGGTACGTTTCAAAAAGATGTTCTTTGAAATGTACTTCCCTATGTGTTCGCAAGACCAGATGGAGGTCCAATTCTTAGAGCTTAAGCAGGGGGGATGACAGTGTCGAAATACGCCGCAAAGTTCAACGAGTTGGCCAGGTTCGCTACATACCAAGTCAGCTGTGACACCCCCAAATTCGAGTCCTCTGACCCCGGTCCGGTCGTCACGATCTAACATAAACATCCACCTCTAAACAACATACAATAACTAAAATGCGGAATATAATAAACGTACGTCATTCATTCAAAAGGTGTTACTAGTCCCAAGATTCGATAACCTTAATACAACATACAAACATACCCTAGAATAGTCAATAGGGTTCATATTACATAACAGTAAATTAATTAAACATAAAGATAAAGTCTGCTCCTTGCAAACTAATCCTACATCTTCCCTTTACCCTTGTCTTTCTCTGAAGTCTCGGGCTTAACTACAATATAAGTCATGATATAGCAAGAATGAGCAACAAGTTTGCTCAGCAAGTTGAAATACAACAATAAAGGATATATCATGATGAATAGAAAATATCTGACAATGAATTCAATAATATAAATATCGAAAGCAAGGATAATGATTGCTTTTAGAATAACTGATACTCAAGAAGACCTTTGAACTATAAATCTCCAACGGAATCAATAGCTGATTGACCCTTTGGTTACTAGCTACAGAATAAGTACTTGAGGGGATCAGCCTCGCGTACGCTATGTATATGCATAACATTCAACTCTGCTGTTTGTATCTTTATACTAAATACCTGGGGTACTCCCCTATATATATAAGGGGTGTTCTTTCAGTCTAAAAATCCTTACCATCAATTGGTTTGGATAGCTTTTATAAAATTTCATATACTTGTCTGACCGAACAAAGGTTCAGACTCTATCTAACACAGCTCAAGAATTATTGAACTTTACAAAATGTACAAGTCCAAGACTGTACGAACTCAAATGCACTAAGTGCGAATATCAATAATATCAATGTGGAATAATTGTAAAGTAATTAAACCACCTAATAGCATGCTTGGAAATAAAGTTCAAGCTTTAAATAATTAACCGTTAATACGATAATAACCTGCTCAATACAATATGAGAAGGATAGGAACTTGCACAATAAAGAGTGTAAGGGAACTTGCATTCAAATCAAGTGAAGTTTAAGAAACTCGCTTACAACGTTCCTTGAGTAAAGTAAACACAAGAATAGGATACATGCTCAAGTAAAAGAGTAAGAATTAAAGGACTTGCACAACCAAAGAGTGAAGTTCGGAGACTTGCCTGATTGCTCAGCTACGATTAAATTCTAGCTTTAATTAACTTGCGTCGAAACGACCTAACATTAATAAGTCGGCCTTTCAATTAGCATTATAAACTAATATGAGTCTACACTAACAAGAATCTAATCATCATATAAATTTATCATGTAATTCATGTAAGTCAATCACTTTGACTAGGTCTATAAATAATTAACTCTGACCTTGATTTAGTAATGCTAGAATATCTAGTTTCCATACATCAACATAGGTTTCAACATTTAGCATTTCAAATTAATCATGCTTCAAGAATATACTTTCAAATTTGAATCCTAGCATGCTCACCCTATTCAATTTAAAATCATATGTCTTTATGCCGACCATTCACATACTTTAAGCAATACACGTTCATGCTTTAGAATTGGTTACTAGAGTCATGTCATCATATAACAAGGCTAAATAATATTTAATTTGCATGCTTGAGTATACTACACACATATACTTTAATCACGTAGTTCATGCTTCAGAAATTTATTTCTTATGAATACGTGCATATGCAAAATTCACGCTTTGACAAAATGAGGTCTATGTTAATATGCTTGTAGGTATAATGAACGTTAATACACATGCTCGCATGATCATAATATCATTTTCATGGTAATCGACGCTATTTAGTTTTCACTTTCTAAGTTTTCTTTCAAAATTGCACTAAGTCCATAAAGGCAACATAGAACATGCAAAGCATCTCGTGGTCATTACTCACATGTGTTAGGACACACATATAAGTCATATAAATGCTCTCATATGGTCAGAACCTACAAGGCATCGTTTTGGTCAAGTTCGTTCCCTCAAGGTTCTTAAGTTTCTTTCTTTGAAATCGTTGAATCTTGCAATCACGTATGCTAGTGTGTGAACACACTTTAAACATGCATTTCATGTCAATATAAACTATACGATCATGTTTAGGATATCAGAATATATACATGCCCCGTATGTGTCTAAATCCATAATTAAATCTATAAGTTTCATTACAAATCACAAGTTTTCCTTTCATGGAGTACATACTAGCATGGTTAACATTATACATGTAGTATCAAGAAACATGGTTATAGAAGTGATACTAATTTTCATGCTTGCCTTAAACCATAGTAACAAGTTATCACATAACAGGCCTTAACAGGAAGCAGGAAACAAAAACTGGCAACAGGGACCTGCGCAGCTGCGCAGGCACTGGGTATAAACCTGGCGCAGCTGCGTCGGTGTCCGGCCAGTGCTTGAGCAGGCTGTTTTCGGCAGTAACCAAAAACCCAACACAAAAATTCTTAATGAATTCGATTCTATTGCAGCTACATTATATAACTAACATGATTATAACCTTATATAACACTTAACAAACATATTCTAAGCACTTAATCAATCAATCCATAATCAAATCAAGAATTTAGAATTTTACAGAAACTGCAAATGGAGTTATACCTCTGCTATATAAAAATTGAACTTGCTGCTAAACAAAAACTATAATGCTACTATGATACTCTCCGTTAAATCAAATGAAATGCTCAGCAAATGAATGAAGGAGAAGAGATGTCATATATATAGTCAATTTGTATATCTAGACAATGTGATTGCCTTCCAATTAAAACCAATGGAATGAAGAATTGCTTGTTGGCTAATAAAGAGTTGCTGATTGGTAGGTGAAATCCATCATGAAGATCACATCCCTTATAATTATTAGCTAGGATTTGTGAATTTGAGAGAAGGAGTAGGCTAGTGTAGCATGTGGGAGTTCACGTGTAGGAGAGGAACTTGAGGATGGAATTCTAATTATGGGACAATGCTACTAATCTCAGCCTTTGTAATTGTGTATATATATTATGTATGCTTAACATAATACATACATACTTAGATTATATAATGTATATGCACATAGTATCTACTTAAGTTATATGTATTTATTCCATATACATTTAGATGGGTGATACTATGTTATCTCAATTAGCAATTAATAATGAATAGGTACACAACATATAATCCATGCACATTTTTCTTAACACTGAATGTAAAGTAATTGGGTATTATTATTACTCATTATTATAACTGTTATCATTATAATAACTTACTGAGATCAATTATTTATTGATATTACTATATGTTGATGAGGTATACATTAATGTTTTCCCACACATGTATTGTCACATAAACATTAGTATGTAACTCTCATAATGTAATTATTCTTACTATATAGTTTATAATGTATAATCATATTAATGTGTCACCTTGTACTATATATAATATATAGTTAACTACCATATATTAAAGGTTTAACATATCGCATGCTTGTATGAAATGATTAATCAAGTAAATATAATATTATTATATTTACTAATCTCTCATTCATTAATTATTATTTATTCATAATAATTGTTAATCAACACATTATCAATTAATTAATCATAATTAAAATTAATCAAACACGTTCGAATCTTGCCACTATATTCAAATAAATAGAATATTTAATTATTAATAATCTTATCAATTCTCTGATATTAAAGTCTTAGGGTTAGTCCACTAATTTAAGTAAACTATTAGTGACTCCCCTTAACCATTCACAAATTCACATAACCACATAAGGTTTAAATAAACTCACAAAATTAACTCGTTAAAATTAAATCACATCTTTAATAAATAAGGAGTTTAAAATTCATGGTCGTTACATCAGCACGGACGTTAGGAAGGCGAGGAGGTTTGAGCGGGGACTGAAACCCTGGCTCTAAAGCAAGGTCTCTATGTTCCAACTGAACACGTTTGCAGATGTACTGGAAAAGGCCATTATAGATGAAGGAGGGAGCGAAGCCGTGGCTAAATTCAACCAAGACAAGAAGAAGAAGATTGAGACAGAAAACAAGGCTGGTGGTAGTGGGGCTATCCATCAGAAAAGGAAGTAGAACGACAACAGCAGGGAGGCCAACAGAAGAGGAAGCTCGAAGCATGTGCTACATGTAGGAAGACTCACACTGAAGTGTGCATGAAAGGGAAACGGGTGTGCTACAACTGTGGTCAGGAAGGCCACATCGCGCCAAATTGCCCAAACCCGAAGAAGGGAGCTTGCTATATATGTGGATCCAAGGATCACATGGCTCGTAACTGCCCTAAGAAGCCAGTGGTGGGGTCAACAGGGAATGGAGGAAATGGCAGCGGCAGCACTCTGACTATTGCTAGACCGTCGCCACTGCAAGCCGTTTGACCCACTGCCCACATATTTAACATGATGGTGTAGGATGCCGTGCAATCAAAGGATGTGGTGGCAGGTATTATTTCGATCAATAGTATAAATGCATATGTATTATTTGATTCGGGTGCTACTTGTTCATTCATATCTGATAATTTTGCTAAAACCCTAGACTTACCTGTAGAGGAGTTAGCTTACCCCTTAAATATAGAAATTGCGAATAGGGAAGTTATTCATGTTAGGTTAGTATACAAGAATTGTAGATTGGATATTAAGGGTTAGGAGCTGAGGGTAGATTTGATTCTGATAAAACTTGGGGAATTCGATGTCATATTGGGTATGGACTGGTTGTTCAACCATGGGGCGGTAATCGACTGTCAGAAGAAGTCGATAAACCTTACGACTCCGTCAAAAGTAGTGTTCTATGGTAGTAAATCGCCTAGACAAGTGAGTTGTCTGACAGTGATGCAGGCCAAGAAACTTTTGACGCAAAGCTGTATAGGATATCTAGCTTACATAGTAGATACGCGTAAGGAAAGCCCGAAGGTAGAGGAAATATCGGTGGTTAAGGAGTTTGTGGACGTGTTTCTGAGCGACTTGCCAGGACTTCCGGCAAATAGGGAGATAGAGTTCGTGATCGACTTAGCACTGGGAACTGCTCCAATTTCGAAGGCTCCGTACCGAATGGCTCCAGTTGAGATGAAGAAACTAATGGTTCAACTTCAAGAATTACTAGACAAGAAGTATATTCAATCGAGCATTTCACCGTGGGGAGCGCTAGTGCTATTCGTCAAGAAGAAGGATGGTTCAATGCGTCTTTGCATTGACTATAGAGAATTGAACAAAGTTATGATCAAGAATAAGTATCCCTTACCTAGGATCGATGAATTGTTCGACCAACTGAAGGGTGCTAAATACTTCTCGAAAATCAATTTGAGAAGCGGGTATCATCAATTGAAGGCCAGGAAGGAAGATATACCGAAAATGGCTTTTAGGACTCGGTATGGTCATTACGAGTTCTTAGTGATGTCATTTGGTCTAACGAATGCCCCAGCTGTATTTATGGACCTAATAAATAGGGTGTTTAAGTCGTTCCTAGACAAGTTTGAAGTGGTGTTCATAGATGATATTCTGGTTTATTCCAAGACCGAGGAGGAACACGCTGAACACTTAAGGCTAACCTTAGAATCGCTGAGACGAGAGAAGCTTTATGTAAAATTCTTGAAGTGTAAATTCTGGCTGGAAAGCGTGCAATTTTTTGGCCACATAATCAACAAGGATGGGATTTTGGTAGATCCGTTAAAGGTTAAAGCTGTAATGAATTGGGATCAGCCGAAAATGCCGTCTGAAGTGAGGAGTTTCTTGGGATTGGCAGGTTATTATCGGAGATTTTTCCAAGATTTTTCCAAGATCGTAACTCCGTCGACAAATTTGACTAGTAAAACAGTTAAGTTTGTTTGGACGGAAAAGTGTGAGGAAAGTTTCCAGGAATTGAAGAAGAGGTTGAGTACTGCGCCTGTATTATCTTTGCCGAATAGTATAGGAAATTTCGTGGTATATAGTGATGCCTCACATAAGGATTAGGCTGCATTTTGATGTAGAGCGACAAGGTCATTGCTTATGCATCATGTCAACTAAAGGATTACGAGAAGGGGTATCCGACTCATGACTTACAATTGGCGGCAGTAGTGTTTGCTCTAAAGATTTGGAGACACTTCCTATATGGAGAGAAGAGTGAAATATACACAGATCACAAGAGTCTGAAGTATATCTTTACCCAGAAGGATTTGAACATGCTCCAAAGGAGATGGTTAGAACTGATCAAAGACTACGACTGTGAAATACTTTACCATCCGCGTAAAGCTAATGTTGTCACCAATGCTTTGAACAGGAAAGGTCGGGAGAGGCTGAATATGTTAACTGATCAGGACCAATTGATAGAATAGATGGCTAGATTAGAGCTGGAAGTGAAGTTTCCAAAGGAATCGGATGAGAAGTTGTTTCAAGTAACTACTGGTTCTACTTTGGTAGACAAGGTAAAAGAAGCACAACTTCACAATGAAGAATGCGAAAAGATTCAGAAAAGTATAGCGAATGGTGAAGAGTGCAAGTTCAAGATCGATAGTGACGGACTGCTACGATTTGAAGGTAGAATCTGGGTACCGCCAGTACCAGAAGTTAAGGAGGAGATTTTGAGCGAAGCTCACAGTTCGAAATATTCAATTCACCCTGGGAGTACGAAGATGTACCAGGATCTTAGGCACCATTTCTGGTGGCCGAATATGAAAAGGGATGTTTCTGAATGTGTTGTGAAATGTCTAACTTGCCAGAAAGTCAAGGCAGAACACCAGAGACCTAGTGGATTGTTACAACCATTGGAAATTCCAGAATGGAAGTGGGAGCATATCACGATGGATTTCGTGGTTGGTCTTCCAGTGACTCAGAAGGGTTTCGATGCCATATGGGTCATTGTGGATCGACTGACGAAGTCAGCCCACTTTCTACCAATCAGGGTTAAGTACAACTTAGAACAATTGGCGAAGCTGTACGTTAAGGAAATTATTTCTCGACACGATGTTTCGGTGTCGATTGTGTTTGACAGAGATCTGTGGTTTACGTTAAATTTCTGGAAGCGATTGCAAGAGTGTCTGGGAACGCAATTGCGAATGAGTACAACATACCATCCTCAGACTGACGGCCAGAGCGAGAAAACAATCCAGACACTTGAGGATATGCTGAGAGCTTGCGTGATGGATTTCAAGGGAAGCTGGGATGATCATCTACCGTTGGTAGAGTTCGCCTACAACAATAGTTACCACGCGAGTATCAGCATGCCGCCTTACGAAGCGTTATACGGCAGGAAATGCAGAACTCCTTTGTGCTGGGATGAAGTCGGTGAACGTCAACTGATGGGATCAGAATTGGTACAACAAACTGCTGAAATTGTGAAGCTGATCAGAACAAGATTGGTTGCTGCTCAAGACAGACAAAAGAAACATGCCGGTCAACATCGACAGAACCAAGAATTCTCACCAGGGAGCTTCGTTTTCCTGAAAGTATCTCCCTAAAAGGGGAAGATTTGATTCGGCAAGAAGGGTAAATTGAGTCCCCGATTTATTAGACCTTTCGAGGTACTACGAAAGGTGGGCGAGGTTGCTTACGAGGTAGCATTACCTTCGGAGCTCGAGAATATACATAACATCTTTCACATTTTCGTGTTACGACCTTACAAACACGACTATAAACATGTCATAGAATACGAGCCTTTGCAATTTGATAAAGACTTAACTTATGAAGAGGTTCTTGTTTAAATAGTTGACAAAAAGGAACAAGTGCTTAGGAATAAAGTGATACCTTCTGTTAAGATAATCTGGAGGAACCACAATGCTGAAGAAGCCACGTGGGAACTCGAAGATGTTATGATGAAATCTTATCCGCAATTATTTGCTTAATTTTGTTTAACCCATTATATATCGATTCTGGGGACAGAATCCTTTTAAGGGAGAAGAATGTAACAGATGAGAATTTTGAGAATTTTTATGAAAAAATTTTGTGTTGTGATTTTGGGGACAGAATTCTTTTAAGGAGGGAAGATTATAACGATTGAGATTTTATATATTAAATTATAATATTTATTGAGTGAATAAATATTTTATGTGATTTATTTATTGAGTTAAATAAATAAATAAATTATATGTTTTTGTGAACTGATTTAATTAAGAGTAATATTTAATTAAATTGATATGTTAGTAATGGTGTAGCATAATTCTAGTTTAATTAAGAATAATTTAATTAGATTTAATGTAATGTGCTAAGTGTTGATAATAATTTGTTACATGTATTATGTTTAATAAAGGAATTACAATTGTGGAACAATTTGGTATTATGTGCAATTTTAATTAATTAAGGAATGTTAGCTTTTATTTAATTGAATTGGAATGTGGTAATTTAATTAAATAAGTGTAGTATTTAATCTACAGATTAAGGATTTGTTAAAATAATGAAAAGGGTTTTAAATTGGTTTTACCAAACGAGGCCCTTGTACTTGTTTAATCTTATTTTTTCAAAGAAGGCCTTAAGCTCAAAAAGTAGTTTTTAATATAATGTTGTTTTGACCAAACAAGCCTTAGGGCTTTTCAAATTCAAAACTTGTAACTTATGTGATTAATTGTATTTATGATAATTATTATAGAGTAATTATATTGTATAAGTTATATATCATATGTATATACAATATACGTTAAGATTAAAGAGTTAGTACGTTAGTTTAGAGTTAGAGACAAAGAAAGAAAACAAGAGAAGGGTTAGAGAGAATTATCAGAGAAGAAGAAAAGGAAGAAGAAAAAGAAGGGAAACCTTGAGAAAACAAGAGGAGAACTTTCATCATCTCCATCTCTTCTCCTAATTCAAACTAGAAAAAGGTATAAACTTAGAACTCTATAATTTATAATCATGTTCTTCTATGTTTCCATGGTTTTAGAATTTTCTGTATAAATCTTTGTGTGAAAGTTCTTAATTTTGATATATGTATAGGATGTGTACATATATATTTATATATATGTTTACATATGATTTTTATAGTTGTTTAAGTATTTTAATTCACAAAGATATGATGAACATGCAGAAATCATGTTCATAGTGTTTTATTATGAAGTTATTTTGAAAATAGTTCTTAAATCATCAAAGAGATTGGTGTAAGCATGAAGTTATGAGTAATATGTGATATAGCATGATTATATATGAGTTATATGGTTGTTTTAACAATTCAATTCATAAAATTTTGATAAACAAGAAGAATTGTGTTTATAGTGATTTTCTATAAATTTATCTTTGAAAAATAGCTTTGAAACTATCAAATTGATGTTTGATTGTGGGTTATTGTTTAAATTGATAATGGATTATGTTAGTATGTTAAGAGTAGGAGTTATTACAATTGAAATTACTTGAATTGATTGAAAAACGAATTCGTAGTAGCAATTTTCGTCAAGAACACTTAATCTTGTAGCTTTCTTCGAAAATCATGAAATTTTGGTTTTTATTATGTGATGTATGGATTTTATAAGTTATGATAATGTTAAAGAGTTTAAAATATTATTTGTATCAAGTTTCATGTTTATCATGTTGAGAAAAATCGAATTCTGTGTGAAGAAATAAGCCAAATGGCTTATTTCTCTCCCAGTTCGCGAACCTGCACTTGTGCCAGAGGGAGGACCCGCCCCAGCGTGGCTTTTATGCCTTAGGGGCCAGCCCCAGTGGGGATCCTTGCTGTCCGGGAATGTAAGTTTTTGCTTGTTGAGTTTTCATGCCCCGTTTGTTTAGCTAACCTATTTCTATGACTTGATAAGTGAAATAGGTAATAAGACAACATATTTTTGATGTGTTTAAGATAGATTGAAGTTGTATATAAATGTTTTACATGTGTGTGGATGTGTTACTTGCATAAGGTACACAACACGATTTAATGCGTTATAAGCTTATAAATGTATGTCGTGAGTATAGACTCACGTATTTGACTAGTTAGCAACCAATGTGGTAAATTACATTGTGAGTTGGACTTGAGTATGAAGTTCAACAGTTTAAATATTGTAGTTGGATACAAATAGATGTTTTGAACGTAACGTATATGTGTAGGGTAATTGTGGAAGTGATTATAGTTAATAAAGTGTATCTTGCGCTTGAGGCAAGTTTTCTATCTCTAAACTTGTTATTTATATTGTGCAAGTTCTATTATCCTTATTCTTACACGTTAAGCAAGTTTCTATTTCTAAACTCGTTATTTACTTTGTACAATCTTTCTAAACTATTCTTGTACGCTATGCAAGCTTTATCAATGCATCTTTTTATTGTGCAAGTTCTCTAACCCTTGCTCAAGATGTCATGCAAGTTTATTTTCGATTCTTAACTTGTTATGTATTGTACAAGTTATATCGTATTCCAATGTTCATAATGCAATTATTGTCATTGTGTTGTGATCTTGACTTAATTGTTCAAGCAAGATCTACTTATTCTTTCAGTTGCTTTAAGTTATCTCTAAAGCATGCCTACTTATTATGTAGTTTATTGTCATATCTTACAATTGGTTCATGATTCTTATGTTATTGAACTATTAAAGTACTATGAGTCGATTCAACTACTCCTAGTTGATGATAGTTGAAACTCCAAAGTTCCTTTACCTATCCAAACCAAACTTTCTTTGGTGAGGACTTGTATCCAATTACTGAGAATGAACAACCCTATCTATTAGGGGATATTTATACGAAAGCGTTAAATATTTGTGCACAATACATGGTACGAAGGGCTGATCCCCCTGAGTACGAGTTGAAGGTCCATAGTCTTAATGACTGTTAAAGGTTTGAATAAAAATATTTATAGCCTAGGACATAGTTCAAGGTCGTATGACCCTCAGATAAAGTCTATACTTAAACTTTAAAGATGATGGAAGAATTATTAATCAATTCTTTATTTTGATAAAAGTAAGGTTATTCAAACTCTTTTGAAACTATTCACCTATGTCATATCACTGTTGTATCTCAAGTGAGCTTTTGTTTGCTCACTCTTGCATGTTTTACCACCCCTTGTAGTTGAGACTAAGAATGTTAACATACCGTCAACAAGTAAAGGAAAAGGAAAGATGAGCAAGTAAAGGCTTGTGGTTTCAAGTTTCTTTTGTAATAAGTTTTAGTTGACAATGTTTTATTTTCCGCATTTGTTTGTTTGATGTTAAGGTTTAGTTAACCTGGGATTCTATTTGGACAAGTTGTAATCCTTTATCAAGGAAGATTTTATTTAAGTTTTATGAAGGTTGAAATTTACTTTGCAATTCTTTATAGTTAGGTAGATGTATCTTTTTAATTAGAAAGTGAACACCAAATCATGTGGAAACGAAGTACCCGAATTTGGGGGTGTCACAGAAGTGGAAGATTAAAAGAGAAATTCTACATCATCTTTGTATAATCTAAACAAGAAATTAAGGGTAAATTCTTACTTTCAAGCTTTAGTTTGTGTTCTTGAGTTTTACATAGAAAACTTGATTTTGTTGTTTAGATTGATGAGATGTAGTTGGGATATGTTCATAGAGGATTTATAATCTGTTAGTTGCCTTTTACAAATGATTTTGGAGAATAAAAATCCATGAAAACATGTTTTTAAAGGAAGAACTTGGGTTTTGGTGATATATATGGTATGTATGATTTTGGTGTCAAAATTGGATTTTTGGGTGAATGATTTGTTGAGATGTGTTGATATATGTGTTATTAGATGTTATAATCTGTTAGTTATTGTTGACTTGATCATACTCCATCTATATGTTTTGATGATGACTCTCTTATATCTCTAAACACGTGTTTATGAAATTTCAGGATTATTGATATTGATAGTAGTGTGCATACAAGCCAATCATGTATGATGATATAGCACGTACTTTGTAAACAATCTTATTTATTTATTAATAAAATATTTATTTATTAAAGGCATTTAATTATCTACATGGTGCTGTTTTTATAATATGTAAATAACCCATAGTTTTAAGCAATGCTTTTAGAATCATGATGTTGATCATGCTAATGAGATCTAAATTCTTAGAAAGCTTAAAAACTAAAATAGTTCCTAATCATAGGATTACTAAAAAAGGGAATTAGTAAATACGGATAGATTAGTACATATGTTGCTTGCTCATTGGATGAGGATGATTGATCTCATAATCATTTGTGTGGAGACACTAAAGCAAGTATGTAGGTGCTTATTGGAGAATAAGTTCACTGAACGTGACTCGCTATGGAATACCTAATAGAGTTTTACTCGCCTGTCAATAGGAATTCCTAATGTGATAGTAGTACAAGTGATCCTTGGACTTGAGATCATCATAGTATCTTGTATGTAACAAATTATACTTTGACTTATTCCTTAAGACCTTTTAAGGCATATATAGGGTATGCTTGGGTATAATGAGTTACATATGGAGACAATGAATGATCAATAAAAAATCTACCACCTCTAGTAAAAGAGGAGAGATGTCCTATATGATTCGTTAAATGACAACCCATGAATCCTTGGCCAAGGTGGAATGAAATTAGAAAGGAGTTTCTAATTTGCTTTATTTGGTGTTGTGCATTTTCTAATCGAAATACATATAATTAAATAAAATAAGACTTGACAGTAAATCCATGTCTTATATTTAATTGGAACATTATATGGTGGAATGATTGAATTGTACGGTAACTATTTACTCACATATTCTTTTATGATTAATGTTGAAATCTATATTATCTAGAAAGTCGTTGATCGCTAGGGAGGCTTATCCCTATTGTAGAATAAATATTATTTATTTAAATAGATTATTAGTTTAATTTATTTATTTAAATAAGATTAGAATTATTCTAATTGATTTATTCACAACCGGTTTAATATGGAGAACCTAAAGGGTCACACCATAAAAGGAAGAATAATTATTTAAGAAGGTAATGGCATAATCGTAATAATGCATTAAGTATAATTAATTTAATCTATGGTGATAGAATAAATTAAATAGCTTAATGTTTAATATTTAATATTTTAGAAATATTAAATATAAATTAATAAGAGATGTCTTATTAATATTATTACAAATATTATTATTTTAATTTCTAAAGTAGTTTAGTAATTAATTTAATATTAGTACTCTCATTTATTCCTAATAAGATTAGGAGACAAATTAATTAAATGAATTTAATTAATTATTCCCAATGTGGTGGGAAGCTTAAATTTATTAAAGGAGTTTAATTAATTAAATGAAATCCCATGTCTAATAGGATTAGAAAGGTTGACCAATATCTATATAAGAGGAGTCTTATAATAGATATCAGTTGAGGCAATTCCAATTGTTGGAGAGTACTCCTTTTCTATAGAGGATAGAAAACTAAGCCAACCACCCTCCTTCTTGATAATTCATCTTCCTTGGTGGATCACCTCTAGAGGCCAAACACTTGGGTGGCTAACGTTGATCAAAGGAAGGAATCTAACCCGAAAATTCAAGGAGATCACGAAGAACAAGGAGTTGAACTCGTACCTGTGGAAGCTTCGTTTTACAAGGGTATGATTCCATAACTTCTTATTTATCGTTTTAAATTAATAATTTGCATAAAGGATGATCCGGGTAATGGATTTGTAGAAATTTTTTTAAACTCTGATATACCATGCTTCCGCTAATTTTTGCAATTTGATTGCGTCACGATTTCGTACAAACCCAACAGTGATATCAGAGCCAAACCTTTATGCAATTATTAATTGTTTTGATTCCATATTATATGGGTATGTATTTAAAATAATTTATTGGGCATAATCATTGTATAAAATTATTATTTTAAAAAAAACGAAAATCATTTTTTTTTGGGCCAAATCGCTTTCCCGCTGTGAATTTGGTAGAGGATATAATAAGTGAATGTATGGTTGAAGTAACAGACCCACGAATTGAAATAAAAATAATAATATAAGGTTTCCAGGATTGCAAACTTACTTTATATATATATATATATATATATGATTACAAAGTTACTTTATAAATATATGTGATATATATATAAGGTTATAAAATATATATATACGGTTACTATATATATATTATATTCTAAATAATTTTATAATTAAAATAAAGAGTTTATTTTAATCTTGAAATTGGATTTCATGCAATTTAAAATTGCCCATTAAATGATACTCATATATATATGGAATGTTTTAATTCATGAGATGAATATTAATTTATTGATGCGTATGGTGATATTTATGATAATAAATGGGGTTGATTATGGACTATTTGACCAATGTGATTGGATTTTATTTTAGTTGAATGCTTGAATGAATGTGTTTTATTAAATGGGGTCTGTGTACCTCGTCTTCTCTAATTTTTTTTCTTGATGTAAAATTCTATCTCCCTCTTATGTACTTCCCCTTGACTACTGATCAAGGTTTCTATTTAAATTAAATAGTTTAATGTAATAGAAATAGTTAAAATTATCTTGAAGAAATTGAAGACCAAGGAGCAAGGATCGCGTGAAGACCCGTTTGTATGGAGCCCGGGTTTAAATGTAATAGTTATATTTAAATTTAAATTCTTGCACTCCTAGGTTTGACCTTTTGGTTCACTTTGTGGCTCTAGTGAACCAAACTAGAATAAAAGTCCATAATCAATCCGGGTAGAATATAGTATTCTATATTGCATGCTAAATATTATATATATTATATTTTATGCAAACATGCTTCGCATGTTTAATAAAATGACGCGTATTTTATATATATATATATGTGCATGTGCGCTAAACAAGATAAGACAAATAATAACAAACCCCTCAAAAAAATAATATTAAGTCCGAAGCGTTCAAATGATATTTGGAATATCGAACGTCGCCTTCTAGCATGATTAATTAATAGAGTATTAAATATTTAATATGAGTTTGTTGTGCTATCCACAAGGCGAGTATTGAGTATTTAAGATGTTAATTAATCACATTTGATGCTTATCAAGAAAATTGAACGATCTAATCTTGTTGTGCTATCCACAAGGACGAACATTTTTCTTTTTTGAATTTATGGAAGTGCTAGGCTGGACTTAACTAAATCATTTTAGTTCGGATGTGCACACACATGACCATTATGATTTAAGAGGCAAAATAAAAGGAATTACATGGTGATGTAATTGACAAGAGTTGTTTACCTATTTATTTGTATATCGCTTGTTGTGCTATCCACAAGGTTATATACATTTGAAATGGGATCCTTATTCTCACTAGCAAATCTTTAATTAGATGTTGCCGAACTATATAAGTGAGGGTAATATAGTTTGATACAAATAGTGGGAGATACCAATTTAAAATAAAGACCTAAATTTATTTTGGTATGCAAAATTAATAAATTGAATGTTTGCTAAAATGTTATTTTTCACATGCAGAATTTTAAAAATGTCAAAATCACTAATTTCACTGCGAAGCATACTTGATGCTAATAAGCTTACCGGGCCGAATTATACGAACTGGCTAAGAAATCTGAGAATAGTTCTCACTGCTGAAAAGATTTCTTATGTCCTAAACTCACCTGTCCCTGGAACTGTTCCAGAAATAGCCTCTGAGGAAGAGATTGCCACCATTGTAAAGTGGCAAGATGATGCATCTGTGGCTCAATGCATCATGCTCGCATCCATGAATAACGAGCTTCAGCGTCAGCACGAAAACATGGATGCTCCTACTATGTTGATTCACCTCAAGGAGTTGTATGGTGAACAAAGTAGGACTGCTAGATATGAGATATCTAAGGAGCTCTTCCGATCTCGGATGACCAAGGGCAAAGTGAACATAAAGGAACAAAAGAAATCTGATCCAGCTAGCAAAGGAATGTGCTTCCATTGTAAAGAGCCGGGTCATTGGAAGAGGAACTGCAAAAAGTTTCTGGCAAAGAATAAGCTTGGAGAAGCTTCGACTTCCAAACAAGGTTTGTTCATGATTGAAATTAATTTTTCAGAAAGTCAAAATTCTACTTGGGTATTGGATACCGGCTGTGGTTCTCACATATGTAATAATGTGAAGGGACTGGTCAGAAGTAAAAAGCTGAACAATGATGAGGTGATCCTACGAGTGGGGAATGGAGCAAAGGTTGCTGCATTAGCTGTAGGAACTTATTATTTAGCAATGCCTTCGGGCAAGTTCATTTATCTTAATAATTGTTATTATGTTCCGAATATTATTAAAAATATTATTTCAATTTCTGTATTGGATATGGAAGGATTTAACGTTGTTATAAAGAACAATAGTTGTTCTATTTATAAAGACGATGTTTTATATGGTATTGGAAATTTGCGAAATGGACGTTATACACTTGACTTACAAGAAAATATATTTCAAATTGAACAAACTAAGAAAAAGAAAAGAGATGATATTAATTATACCTACATATGGCACTGTAGACTCGGTCATATCAATGAAACAAGATTATCCAAGTTGCATAAAGATGGGCTCCTCGAGCTATTCGATTATGAATCATATCCAACTTGTGAATCTTGTCTCATGGGTAAAATGACTAAATCTCCTTTTAGTGGAAAAGGAGAAAGAGTTACAGAGTTGTTGGCATTGATTCACACAGACATTTGTGGGCCTATGACAACAAGTGCACGGGGTGGGTATTCTTATTTTATTACTTTCACTGATGATCACTCAAGATTTGGATATGTGTATTTAATGAAATACAAGTCAGAATCATTTGAAAAGTTCAAAGAGTTCAGAAGTGAAGTAGAGAAACAAACGGGCAAGAGTATAAAGATACTTCGATCAGATCGAGGTGGAGAATACTTAAGCGGTGAGTTTCTCAATTGTCTCAAAGAAAATGGTATAATCTCAGAATGGACTCCTCCAGGTACACCACAGTTAAATGGAGTATCTAAAAGGAGAAATCGAACACTGTTGGACATGGTTCGATCCATGATGAGTTTTACCGACCTTCCAATTTCTTTATGGGGATATGCCCTAGAAACGGCTGCATACCTACTTAACAAGGTACCTACCAAATCTACCCCAAAGACTCCATATGAGATGTGGAAGGGGAGGAAACCAAATCTTAAGCATGTTAAGACTTGGGGTTGCCCAGCTTATGTCAAAAAGTTTGAAAATGATAAGTTACAGACTAAATCCGATAAGTGTAGATTTGTGGGATACCCTAAAAAAACTTTAGGGTATTATTTCTATCATCCAACTGATCAAAAGGTGTTTGTTGCGAAACATGCTGCTTTCTTGGAAAAGGAGTTTATACATGAAGGGGTCAGTGGGAGTAAGATATATCTTGAAGAAGTTCAAGAACCACAACTTATCACGGATCAAAGTCAGGTACCTGACCGAGTAGAAGAACCTACTATACCACACCCTGTTCATAAATCTGGAAGAGTACCGAAGATACCTGAGAGGTATGGATTCGTTTTAGAGGATGACGATGAGGTACACATCATGAATGATGATGATCCATTGAATTACGAACAGGCTATGAGTAATAAAGACTCAGGGAAATGGCTTGAAGCCATGAAATCCGAAATGGACTCCATGTATGAAAACAAAGTATGGACTTTGGTTTCACCACCTGAAGGCATTAAGCCTATTGGATGTAAATGGGTCTTTAAAAGAAAGACTGGAGCGGACGGCAAGGTAGAGACCTATAAGTCCCGACTAGTTGCAAAAGGTTTCAAACAAAGACAAGGAGTTGACTATGATGAAACCTTTTCACCAGTAGCTATGCTCAAGTCCATTCAAATTTTGCTTGCGATTGCAGCTTATAACTACTATGAGATCTGGCAGATGGACGTGAAAACGGCCTTCCTCAATGGGAAACTTGAGGAGGATGTGTATATGACACAGCCAAAGGGATTTGTTTCAAAGGTTGGAACAAATCAAGTCTGTAAGCTGCAACGATCCATTTATGGATTGAAGCAAGCTTCTCGTAAATGGAACATTCGTTTTGATGAGACAATCAAAGAGTTTGATTTTATCAAAAACGACGATGAACCATGTGTGTACAAGAAGGTTAGTGGGAGCGCAGTTTTATTCCTTGTATTATATGTTGATGATATATTACTGATAGGGAATGACATTCCTATGCTGCAATCGATTAAAATCTGGTTATCTAAACACTTCTCCATGAAAGACTTGGGAGAAGCATCCTATATTTTGGGGATAAAGATCTATAAAGATAGATCTAAAAGGATGCTTGGTTTATCCCAAGGAACGTACATTGATGCAATGCTAAAGAGGTTTAGCATGGAAGATTCCAAAAGAGGTCTCATGCCGATGAGCCATGGAATACATCTCTCCAAGAAACAGGCCCCAAAGACACCTGGGGAGAGAGACCGTATGAGTAAGATCCCTTATGCTTTTGCAATAGGATCTATCATGTACGGTATGATATGTACTAGACCGGATGTTGCTCATGCACTTAGTGTAACTAGCAGATACCAGTCGAATCCAGGAGAAGAGCACTGGAAGGCAGTGAAGAATATCCTAAAATACTTGAGAAGGACTAAGGATATTTTTCTTGTCTACGGTGGGTCTGAATTAAAACTCGAGGGCTTCACAGACTCAAGTTTTCAAACGGACCAAGATGACAGTAAATCTATTTCGGGGTATGTTTTTACCTTGAATGGAGGCGCAGTGAGTTGGAAGAGTTCCAAGCAGCAAACAGTTGCTGATTCAGTGACAGAGGCAGAGTATATAGCTGCAAGTGAAGCTGCAAAGGAAGCTGTTTGGATGAAGAAGTTCATAACTGAACTTGGTGTGGTTCCTAGCATTGGAGAAGCAGTTCCCGTTTACTGTGACAACACAGGAGCAGTTGCACAGGCTAAGGAACCGAGGTCTCATCAGAAATCTAAACACGTGTTGCGGCGATTTCACTTGATCAGGGAGATCATTGAAAGAGGAGACGTCACCTTGGAGCGTGTAGACTCTCAAGACAACATTGCAGATCCATTTACTAAAGCTTTAACACAACAGCAGTTTGATTGTCACTTAGAGAAGATGGGTATAAGATACTATGGCGATTGGCTTTAGTGCAAGTGGGAGATTGATAGTAGTGTGCATACAAGCCAATCATGTATGATGATATAGCACGTACTTTGTAAACAATCTTATTTATTTATTAATAAAATATTCATTTATTAAAGGCATTTAATTATCTACATGGTTCTGTTTTTATAATATGTAAATAACCCATAGTTTTAAGCAATGCTTTTAGAATCATGATGTTGATCATGCTAATGAGATCTAAATTCTTAGAAAGCTTAAAAACTAAAATAGTTCCTAATCATATGATTACTAAAAAAAGGAAATTAGTAAATCCGGATAGATTAGTACATATGTTGCTTGCTCATTGGATGAGGATGATTGATCTCATAATCATTTGTGTGGAGACACTAAAGCAAGTATGTAGGTGCTTATTGGAGAATAAGTTCACTGAACGTGACTCGCTATGGAATACCTAATAGAGTTTTACTCGCCTGTCAATAGGAATTCCTAATGTGATAGTAGTACAAGTGATCCTTGGACTTGAGATCATCATAGTATCTTGTATGTAATAAATTATACTTTGACTTATTCCTTAAGACCTTTTAAGGCATATATAGGGTATGCTTGGGTATAATGAGTTACATATGGAGATAATGAATGATCAATAAAGAATCTACCACTTCTAGTAAAAGAGGAGAGATGTCCTATGTGATTCGTTAAATGACAACCCAGGAATCCTTGGCCAAGGTGGAATGAAATTAGAAAGGAGTTTCTAATGTACATTATTTGGTGTTGTGCATTTTCTAATCGAAATACATATAATTAAATAAAATAAGACTTGACAGTAAATCCATGTCTTATATTTAATTGGGACATTGTATGGTGGAAGGATTGAATTGTACGGTAACTATTTACTCACAGGTTCTTTTATGATTAATGTTGAAATCTATATTATCTGGAAAGTCGTTGATCGCTAGGGAGACTTATCCCTATTGTAGAATAAATATTATTTATTTAAATAGATTATTAGCTTAATTTATTTATTTAAATAAGATTAGAATTATTCTAATTGATTTATTCACAACCAGTTTAATATGGAGAACCTAAAGGGTCACACCATAAAAGTAAGAATAATTATTTAAGAAGGTAATGGCATAATCGTAATAATGCATTAAGTATAATTAATTTAATCTATGGTGATAGAATAAATTAAATAGCTTAATGTTTAATATTTAATATTTTAGAAATATTAAATATAAATTAATAAGAGATGTCTTATTAATATTATTATAAATATTATTATTTTAATTTCTAAAGTAGTTTAGTAATTAATTTAATATTAGTACTCTCATTTATTCCTAATAAGATTAGGAGACAAATTAATTAAATAAATTTAATTAATTATTCCCAATGTGGTGGGAAGCTTAAATTAATTAAAGGAGTTTAATTAATTAAATGAAATCCCATGTCTAATAGGATTAAAAGGGTTGACCAATATCTATATAAGAGGAGTCTTATAATAGATATCATTTGAGGTAATTCCAATTGTTGGAGAGTACTCCTTTTCTATAGAGGATAGAAAACTAAGTCAACCACCCTCCTTCTTGATAATTCATCTTCCTTGGTAGATCACGTCTAGAGGCCAAACACTTGGGTGGCTAACGTTGATCAAAGGAAGGAATCTAACCCGAAAATTCAAGGAGATCACGAAGAACAAGGAGTTGAACTCGTACCTGTGGAAGCTTCGTTTTACAAGGGTATGATTCCATAACTTCTTATTTATCGTTTTAAATTAATAATTTGCATAAAGGATGATCCGGGTAATGGATTTGTAGAATTTTTTTTAAACTCTGATATACCATGCTTCCGCTAATTTTTGCAATTTGATTGCATCACGATTTCGTACAAACCCAACAGATATACAACAAAATGTCTCAAGGAGAAAATTGTAAAGTTGTGAAGATCTTGAAGGCCTGAAGAATCTGTGTCCTAGGATGTGACTGTAAGATCTCTACAATTAGTTACTTCTTAAATTCAAGGCTTCAGGACACTTGCATATAAAAAGAAATTCATAAATTGACATAATAATATAAGAGTATAAAAATCTTAATAAGATCATATGTTTAGGAACGAAGCACATAGATATGTTAAAATGATTGTGGTTTCCTTAATTAAAGATACTAGCTAAAAATATGTCTGAGGAAGATATAATTAAATTTGTTCATACCCAAATATATTTAAATTTGAAACCCTATATTATTTTTGGAAATCAGTTGAAACAAACTACTTGTTTAGTAAATCACGGAACCTTAAATTGATTATATGACATATTTGTAAAAATGATTAATCAAGTCATGATTATAAAAGATTCTAATTAGCAACATTAGGTGGATATTAATTGATTCTAATCAGTTGAGATTTAAACTACCAAAATATTCACATTACTTAAATTAAGGATATTAATTGATTTGTTTTGCCTTAGAAAAATATATATAGTCGTTAACAAAAATCAGTGGGCTAATTGATTGGTACAGACCTAAACAAACAAAATCAATTAAACCAAGCTTATATGGCAATAATGAAGCTCAATATGATTATATACAAACGGCTAAATATCTGTAACGATTGAGATTTTATATAATAATTTTAATATTTATTGAGTGAAATAAATATTTTATGTGATTTATTTATTAAGTTAAATAAAATATGTGATTTGTGGAAGTGATTTAATTAAGTGTTATATATTAATTAAATGAATGTTTAATATTTAATTTAATTGATGTATATTAATTTTATAATATAGTTCTAATTTAACCAAGATAATTAAATTAGATGAATTGTGTGTTAAGTGTTACATAGATTGTAATTAGCGAGTAATTATAATTATGTGATAATTTTATGTGATTAATTGATTAAATTAGATGATTAATATTTAATTACTTAAAAGTGTGTCATTAAGGTATGTGGTAAAATGAATTATTAAAATAAAAAAAGGATTTTAAATTGTTTTGCCAAACAAGGCCCTTGTATTTGTTTTAAACCTATTTCTACCAAACGGGGCCTTAGTTATAAAAATATATTTTTTAAATAAAGAGTTTTACCCAAACAGAGCCTTATGGCTTTTGAATTCTTGTAACTGACAAGTTTTAAATTACTAATTATTATGTATTGAGTACTATAGTTGTTGTACAATATTAGGCTAAGTTATACTACGTTAGATTAGAAGTTTTAAATTACTAATTCTTGCTCACTCTTTCATGTTTTACCACCCCTTGCAGTTGAGACCAAGAATGTTGACATACCGTCAACAAGTAAAGGAAAAGGAAAGATGAGCAAGTGAAGGCTTGTGGTTTCAAGTTTCTTTTGTAATAAGTCTTAGTTGACAATGTTTTGTTTTCTGTATTTATTTGTTTGATGTTAAGGTTTAGTTAACCTGGGATTCTATTTGGACAAGTTGTAATCCTTTATCAAGGAAGATTTTATTTAAGTTTTATGAATGTTGTAATTTACTTTGCAATTCTTTATTGTTGGGTAGATGTGTGTTTTTAATTAGAAAGTGAACACCAAATCATGTGAAAACGAAGAACCCGGATTTAGGGGTGTCACAGAAGTGGAAGATTAAAAGAGAAATTCTCCATCATCTTTGTATAATCTAAACAAGAAATTAAGAGTAAATTTTTACTTTCAAGCTTTAGTTTGTGTTCTTGAGTTTTACATAAAAAACTTGATTTTGTTGTTTAGATTAATGAGATGTAGTTGGTATATGTTCATAGAGGATTTATAATCTGTTAGTTGCCTTTTACAAATGATTTTGGAGAATAAAAATCCATGAAAACATGTTTTTAAAGGAAGAACTTGGGTTTTGGTGATATATATGGTATGTATGATTTTGGTGTCAAAATTGGATTTTTGGGTGAATGATTTGTTGAGATGTGTTGATATATGTGTTATTAGATGTTATAATCTGTTAGTTATTGTTGACTTGATCATACTCCATCTATATGTTTTGATGATGACTGTCCTATATCTCTAAACATGTGTTCATGAAATTTCAGAATTATTGATATATAACAGAATGTCTCAAGGAGAAAATTGTAAAGTTGTGAAGATCTTTAAGGCCTGAAGAATTTGTGTCCTTGGATGTGACTGTAAGATCTCTACAATTAGTTACTTCTTAAATTCAAGGCTTTAGGACACTTGCATATAAAAATAAATTGATAAATTGACATAATAATATAAGAGTATAAATATCTTAATCAGATTATACGTTTAGGAACGAAACACATAGATATGTTAAAATGATTGTGGTTTCCTTAATTAAAGATACTAGCTAAAAATATGTTTGAGGAAGATATAATTAAATTTGTTCATACCCAAATATATTTAAATTTAAAACTCTATATTATTTTTGGAAATCAGTTGAAACAAACTACTTGTTTAGTAAATCACGGAACCTTAAATTGATTGTATGACATATTTGTAAAATTGATTAATCAACTCATGATTATAAAAGATTCTAATTAGCAACATTAGATGGATATTAACTGATTCTAATCAGTTGAGATTTAAACTACCAAAATATTCACATTACTTAAATTAAGGATATTAATTGATTTGTTTTGCCTTAGAAAAATATATATAGTCGTTAACAAAAATCAGTGGGCTAATTGATTGGTACAGACCTAAACAAACAAAATCAATTAAACCAAGCTTATATGGCAATAATGAAGCTCAATATGATTATATACAAACGGCTAAATATCTGTAACGATTGAGATTTTATATAATAATTTTAATATTTATTGAGTGAAATAAATATTTTATGTGATTTATTTATTGAGTTAAATAAATTATGTGATTTGTGGAAGTGATTTAATTAAGTGTTATTTATTAATTAAATGAATGTTTAATATTTAATTTAATTGATGTATATTAATTTTATAATATAGTTCTAATTTAACTAAGATAATTAAATTAGATGAATTGTGTGTTAAGTGTTACATGGATTGTAATTAGCTAGTAATTATAATTATGTGGTAATTTTATGTGATTAATTGATGTTATATTTTAATTGATTAAATTAGATGATTAATATTTAATTAATTAAAAGTGTGTCATTAAGGTATGTGATAAAATGAATTATTAAAATAAAGAAAAAGATTTTAAATTATTTTACCAAACAAGACCCTTGTATTTGTTTTAAACCTATTTCTACCAAATGGGGCCTTAGTTACAAAAATATATTTTTTAAATAAAGGGTTTTACCCAAACAGAGCCTTATGTCTTTTGAATTCTTGTAACTGACAAGTTTTAAATTACTAATTATTATGTATTGAGTACTATAGCTGTTATACAATATTAGGCTAAGTTATACTATGTTAGATTAGAAGTTTTAAATTACTAATTCTTGCTCACTCTTGCATGTTTTACCACCCCTTGCAGTTGATGTAACGATTGAGATTTTATATTTAATTTTAAATATTTATTGAGTTAAATAAATATTTTATGTGATTTATTTATTGAGTTAAATAAATAAATTATGTGATTTATGGAGTGATTTAATTAGGTATTATATATTAATTAAATAAATGTGTAATATTTATTTAATTAATGTATATTAATTTTATATTATAGTTCTAATTTAATTGAGATAATTAAATTAGATGAGATATGTGATGACGTGTTACATGGATTATAATTAGCGAGTAATTATAATTATGTGGCAATTTTATGTGATTAATTAATGTTAGATTTTAATTGATTAAATTAGATGATTAATATTTAATTGATTAAAATATGACATTAGAGTATGTGTTAAAATAATTTGTTAAAATAAAAAAAAGGATTTTTAAATTTATTTTGCCAAACAAAGTCCTTGTATTTGTTTTAAACCTATTTCTACCAAACATGGCCTTAGTGACTAAAATCTGTTTTAAATAAAAGGTTTGCCAAACATGGCCTTATGGCTTTTAAAATTCAAAACAAATTATAACTGCTAATTATTTAATTTAGACATTATATATTTGTTAGTTACATTGCATGTTATTATGTCTATTATATACGTATATTATCATGTAACAGTTATATTTTCCTAAACTACGTTAATTTTTTCTAAGTCTAAACTAAGAAAAGAGAAGAAGAGAAGATAGAGAGGAAAAGAGAGGAAACACTGTGAATTTTTTAACAAAGAAGGTGGAGAAGAGTTGGAATTCTGAGAATCAAAGTAGGATTATCAGAGCTATTCTTACCCTCTATCAAAGCTTAATCAAGAATTAAGGTAACAAGTCACCTCTTGTTTTTAGTTCTTGTATTCTTGAGTTTTTGGTAAATAATTGGGATTGTAATTGATAAATTTGTTATTACACGTTATATGAATTGAGGGATGTTGTAATCCATTACATGTATGCTATTAATGATTGTTTTCAAAATCAAAGTACTGTAAAAATAAATTTTATGTGTGAAAATAGTGTTCATATGTAGTTCATGTATTTGGTTGAGTTTTAGAGTAAAAGTTATGATTTAATTATTTTTAATATGCCTATTGGAATTGTTAGGATGTTATATCCTCAATCATGAAAAGAATACATGTGTTATAAGTTGAAATTAATTGAGAATTGGATTTACAGTGACTTATTTTGTTAAAGTATGAGTTTATATGAAAATATCAAAAATTGAGTTTTTAAAACACTGATTCTTGTTACTTAGGTGATTTTTGTATTTAAGTACATGTTGTACATATGCATTGTTGCATGTATGCGTGCTATGTTATTTGTATTGCTTGGTATTGCCGGTTGTTGGATTGTATGGGTTGTTCGGTAAAGCAGAGAGCCGTGACTGTCTGCGTCTGGCCGAGTTACTGCGCAGCTGCGCCGGCAGTAAGGCCAGAAGCAGCGCAGCTGCGCCGCTTGCCCATCTCTGATCCGACCCCTGCTGGCTGCGCCGGTGCCCAGGCTGCTGGCTGCGCAGCTGCGTCGTGCACAGTGCTTGGGCAGTGGTTTTAGTTTATTTGTGCAGATTATTTTTGAGCCTTAGTTTAATTATTCATTGATATTAGACATATATTTAAATGATATAACATGTTGTTATATGATTGTGATAAATTCATATTTGAGAAAAAGGAAACCTAATATAGTATTTAAATTATAAACTATAATTGTTTAATTGTAAAATAAGTTACTTAATTATAATTTGATTAATTATAATTAAGAGTACATGTTTAATTTAAATTATAATTCTGTAAAATTATAATGTACAGAAGTTGATTTATTTTAATCAATTAGATGTTAATTTAAATTATAATTTAAGTAATTATAATTTAATAAATGCATGTTTAATTGTGGATTTTAAATTGATAATTACATGATTAATTATAAATTGTGTAATTATAATACATGTTGTAGTTTAATTAATTATTGATTATAATTGATAAATACATGATTAATTATAAATACATGATGTAATTTAATTGATTTTAAATTATAATTATTTATAATTTAAATGATAATTATAATTTAAGTAATTTTAATTTGATTAAGTGTTTGAATTATAATTGTTTAATTATAATTTAGTTAAATACATAATTAATTTAATTATGTGAATATGGAAGTGATGTAATTAACTATGTGATAGTTAATTATTATTATTTATTTAATTAGAGTGAGTTAACCATAAAGGTTAACCACTTATGTGAATTATGTTGGGTTTGTACGAAATCGTGACGCAATCAAATTGCAAAAATTAGCGGAAGCATGGTATATCAGAGTTTAAAAAAATTTCTACAAAACCATTACCCGGATCATCCTTTATGCAAATTATTAATTTAAAACGATAAATAAGAAGTTATGGAATCATACCCTTGTAGAACGAAGCTTCCACAGGTACTAGTTCAACTCCTTGTTCTTCGTGATCTCCTTGAATTTCCGGATTAGATTCCTTCTTTTGATCAACGTTAGCCACCCAAGTGTTTGGCCTCTAGAGGTGATCCACCAAGGAAGATGAATTATCAAGAAGGAGGGTGGTTGGCTTAGTTTTCTATCCTCTATAGAAAAAGAGTACTCTCCAACAATTGGAATTGCATCAAGTAATATCTATTATAAGAATCCTCTTATATAGATATTGGTCAACCCTTCTAATCCTATTAGACATGGGATTTCTTTTAATTAATTAAACTCCTTTAATTAATTTAGGCTTCCCACCACATGGGAAATAATTAATTAAATTCATTTAATTAATTTTTCTCCTAATCTTATTAGGAATAAATGAGAGTACTAATATTAAATTAATTACTAAACTCCTTTAGAAATTAAAATAATAATAATTATAATAATATTAATAAGACTCTTCTTATTAATTTATATTTAATATTTCCAAAATATTAAATAATAAATATTAAGCTATTTAATTTATTCTATCACCATAGATTAAATTAATTTCACTTAATGCATTATTACGATTATGTCATTACCTTCTTAAATAATTATTCTTCCTTTTATGGTGTGACCCTTTAGGTTCTCCATATTAAACCGGTTGTGAATAAATCAATTAGAACAATTCTAATCTTATTTAAATAAATAAATTAAACTAATAATCTATTTAAATAAATAATATTTATTCTACAATAGGGATAAGCCTCCCTAGCGATCAACGACTTTCCAGATAATATAGATTTCAACATTAATCATAAAAGAACCTGTGAGTAAATAGTTACCATACAATTCAATCCTTCCACCATACAATGTCCCAATTAAATATAAGACATGAATTTACTGTCAAGTCTTATTTTATTTAATTATATGTATTTCGATTAGAAAATGCACAACTCCAAATAATGTAAATTAGAAACTCCTTTCTAATTTCATTTTACCTTGGCCAAGGATTCCTGGGTTGTCATTTAACGAATCACATAGGACATGTCTCCTCCTTTACTAGAGGTGGTAGATTCTTTATTGATCATTCATTGTCTCCATATGTAACTCATTATACCCAAGCATACCCTTTTATATACCCTAAAGGGCTTTAAGGAATAAGTCAAAGTATAATTCATTACATACAAGATACTATGATGATCTCAAGTCCAAGGATCACTTGTACTACTATCACATTAGAAATTCCTATTGACAGGCGAGTAAAACTCCATTAGGTATTCCATAGCGAGTCACGTTCAGTGAACTTATTCTCCAATAAGCACCTACATACTTGCTTTAGTGTCTCCACACAAATGATTATGAGATCAATCATCCTCATCTAATGAGCAAGCAACATATGTACTAATCTATCCGGATTTACTAATCCCCTTTTTAGTAATCCCATGATTAGGAACTATTTTAGTTTTAGAGCTTTCTAAGAATTTAGATCTCATTGGCATGATCATCATCATGATTCTAAAAGCATTGCTTAAAACTATGGGTTATTTACATATTATAAAAATAGCACCATGTAGATAATTAAATGCCTTTAATAAATGAATATTTTTATTAATAAATAAATAAGATTGCCTCCAAAGTATATGCTTTATCATCATACATGATTGGCTTGTATGCATACTACTTTCAATTTCCCACTTGCACTAAAGCCAATCACCATGGTATCTCATACCCAACTTCTCTAAGTGACGATCAAACTGCTGTTGTGTTAAAGCTTTAGTTAATGGATCTGCAATGTTGTCTTGAGAGTCTACACTCTCCTCTTTCAATGATTTCTTTAATCAAAGTGCCGCAACACATGTTTAGATTCAAGATGAGACTTAGGACCTATTCCTAGTTTTGTAATGAACTTTTCATCTAAAACATCAACTTGCAGCTTCACTTACAGTTATATACTTTGTCTTTGTCACTAAACCAACAACCTTTTGTTGTTTGGAACCTTTTCAATTCACTGCACCATCTTTCAAGGTAAACACATACCCTGAAACAGATTTACTGTCATCTTGGTCTGTTTGAAAACTTGAGTCTGTGAATCCCTTGAGTTTTAATTTAGACCCACCGTAGACAAGAAAAATATCTTTAGTCCTTCTCAAGTACTTTAGGATATTCTTCACTGCCTTCCAGTGCTCATCTCCAGGGTTTGACTGGTATCTGCTCATTACACTAAGTGCATGAGCAACATCCGGTCTAGTACATATCATACCGTACATGATAGATCCTATTTCAGAAGCATAAGGGATCTTACTCATACGGTCTCTCTCCTCAGGTGTCTTTGGGGCCTGTTTCTTGGAGAGATGTATTCCATGGCTCATCGGCATGAGACCTCTTTTGGAATCTTCCATGCTAAACCTCTTTAGCATTGCATCAATGTACGTTCCTTGGGATAAACCAAGCATCCTTTTAGATCTATCTCTATAGATCTTTATCCCCAAAATATAGGATGCTTCTCCCAAGTCCTTCATGGAGAAGTGTTTAGATAACCAGATTTTAATCGATTGTAGCATAGGAATGTCATTCCCTATCAGTAATATATCATCAACATATAATACAAGGAATGAAACTGCGCTCCCACTAACCTTCTTGTTCACACATGGTTCATCGTCGTTTTTGACAAAATCAAACTCTTTGATTGTCTCATCAAAACGAATGTTCCATCTACGAGAAGCTTGCTTCAATCCATAAATGGATCGTTGCAGCTTACGGACTTGATTTGTTCCAACCTTTGAAACAAATCCCTCTGGCTGTGTCATATACACATCCTCCTCAAGTTTCCCATTGAGGAAGGCCGTTTTCACGTCCATCTGCCAGATCTCATAGTCGTTATAAGCTGCAATCGCAAGCAAAATCCGAATGGACTTGAGCATAGCTACTGGTGAGAAGGTTTCATCATAGTCAACTCCTTGTCTTTGTTTGAAACCTTTTACAACCAGTCGGGCCTTATAGGTCTCTACCTTGCCGTCCGCTCCAATCTTTCTTTTAAAGACCCATTTACACCCAATAGGCTTAATGGCTTCAGGTGGTGAAATCAAAAGTCCATACTTTGTTTTCATACATGGATTCCATTTCGAATTTCATAGCTTCAAGCCATTTCCCTGAGTCTTTATTACTCATAGCCTGTTCGTAATTCAATGGATCATCATCATTCATGATGTGTACCTCATCGTTAACCTCTATAACGAATCTATATCTCTCAGGTATCTTCGGTACTCTTCCAGATTTATGAACAGGGTGTGGTATAGTAGGTTCTTCTACTTTGTCAGGTACCTGACTTTGATCCGTGGTAATTTGTGGGTCTTGAACTTCTTCAAGATATATCTTACTCCCACTGACCCCTTCATGGATAAAATCCTTTTCCAAGAAGGCAGTATGTTTCGCAACAAACACCTTTTGATCAGTTGGATGATAGAAATAATACCCTAAAGTTTCTTTAGGGTATCCCACAAATCTACACTTATCGGATTTAGTCTGTAGCTTATCGTTTTCAAACTTTTTGACATAAGCTGGACAACCCCAAGTCTTAACATGCTTAAGATTTGGTTTCCTCCCCTTCCATATCTCATATGGAGTCTTTGGGGCGGATTTGGTTGGTACCTTGTTAAGTAGGTATGCAGCCGTTTCTAGGGCATATCCCCATAAGGAAATTGGAAGGTCGGTAAAACTCATCATAGATCGAACCATGTCCAACAGTGTTCGATTTCTCCTTTTAGATACTCCATTTAACTGTGGTGTACCTGGAGGAGTCCATTCTGAGATTATACCATTTTCTTTGAGACAATTGAGAAACTCACCGCTTAAGTATTCTCCACCTCGATCTGATCGAAGTATCTTTATACTCTTGCCCGTTTGTTTCTCTACTTCACTTCTGAACTCTTTGAACTTTTCAAATGATTCTGACTTGTATTTCATTAAATACACATATCCAAATCTTGAGTGATCATCAGTGAAAGTAATAAAATAAGAATACCCACCCCGTGCACTTGTTGTCATAGGCCCACAAATGTCTGTGTGAATCAATGCCAACAACTCTGTAACTCTTTCTCCTTTTCCACTAAAAGGAGATTTAGTCATTTTACCCATGAGACAAGATTCACAAGTTGGATATGATTCATAATCGAATAGCTCGAGGAGCCCATCTTTATGCAACTTGGATAATCTTGTTTCATTGATATGACCGAGTCTACAGTGCCATATGTAGGTATAATTAATATCATCTCTTTTCTTTTTCTTAGTTTGTTCAATTTGAAATATATTTTCTTGTAAGTCAAGTGTATAACGTCCATTTCGCAAATTTCCAATACCATATAAAACATCGTCTTTATAAATAGAACAACTATTGTTCTTTATAACAACGTTAAATCCTTCCATATCCAATACAGAAATTGAAATAATATTTTTAATAATATTCGGAACATAATAACAATTATTAAGATAAATGAACTTGCCCGAAGGCATTGCTAAATAATAAGTTCCTACAGCTAATGCAGCAACCTTTGCTCCATTCCCCACTCGTAGGATCACCTCATCATTGTTCAGCTTTTTACTTCTGACCAGTCCCTTCACATTATTACATATGTGAGAACCACAGCCGGTATCCAATACCCAAGTAGAATTTTGACTTTCTGAAAAATTAATTTCAATCATGAACAAACCTTGTTTGGAAGTCGAAGCTTCTCCAAGCTTATTCTTTGCCAGAAACTTTTTGCAGTTCCTCTTCCAATGACCCGGCTCTTTACAATGGAAGCACATTCCTTTGCTAGCTGGATCAGATTTCTTTTGTTCCTTTATGTTCACTTTGCCCTTGGTCATCCGAGATCGGAAGAGCTCCTTAGATATCTCATATCTAGCAGTCCTACTTTGTTCACCATACAACTCCTTGAGGTGAATCAACATAGTAGGAGCATCCATGTTTTCGTGCTGACGCTGAAGCTCGTTATTCATGGATGCGAGCATGATGCATTGAGCCACAGATGCATCATCTTGCCACTTTACAATGGTGGCAATCTCTTCCTCAGAGGCTATTTCTGGAACAGTTCCAGGGACAGGTGAGTTTAGGACATAAGAAATCTTTTCAGCAGTGAGAACTATTCTCAGATTTCTTAGCCAGTTCGTATAATTCGGCCCGGTAAGCTTATTAGCATCAAGTATGCTTCGCAGTGAAATTAGTGATTTTGACATTTTTAAAATTCTGCATGTGAAAAATAACATTTTAGCAAACATTCAATTTATTAATTTTGCATACCAAAATAAATTTAGGTCTTTATTTTAAATTGATATATCCCACTATTTTTATCAAACTATATTACCCTCACTTATATAGTTCGGCAATATCTAATTAAAGATTTGCTAGTGAGAATAAGGATCCCATTTCAAATGTATATAACCTTGTGGATAGCATAACAAGCGATATACAAATAAATAGGTAGACAACTCTTGTCAATTACATCACTATATAACTCCTTTTATTTTGCCTCTTAAATTATAATGGTCAAGTGTGTGCACATCCGAACTAAAACGATTTAAGTTAAGTCCAGCCTAGCACTTCTATAAATTTAAAAAAGAAAAATGTTCGTCCTTGTGGATAGCACAACAAGACTAGATCGTTCAATTTTCTTTATAAGCATCAAATGTGATTAATTAACATCTTAAATATACAATACTCGCCTTGTGGATAGCACAACAAGCTCATATTAAATATTTAATACTCTATTAATTTATCATGCTAGAAGGCGACGTTCGATATTCCAAATATCATTTGAACGCTTCGGACTTAATATTATTTCTTTGAGGGATTTGTTATTATTTGTCTCATCTTGTTTAGCGTGCATGCACATATATATATATAAAATACGCGTCATTTTATTAAACATGCGAAGCATGTTTGCATAAAATATAATATATATAATATTTAGCATGCAATATAGAATACTATATTCTACCCGGATTGATTATGGACTTTTATTCTAGTTTGGTTCACTAGAGCCACCAAGTGAACCAAAAGGTCAAACTTAGGAGTGCAAGAATTTAAATTTAAATATAACTATTACATTTAAACCCGGGCTCCATACAAACGGGTCTTCACGCGCTCCTTGCTCCTTGGTCTCCAATTTTTTCAAGATAATTCTAACTATTTCTATTACATTAAACTATTTAATTTAAATAGAAACCTTGATCAGCAGTCAAGGGGAAGTACATAGGAGGGAGATAGAATTTTGCATCACGAATTTTTTTTTTAGAGAAGACGAGGTACACAGACCCCATTTAATAAAACTCATTCAATCAAGCATTCAACTAAAATAAAATCCAATCACATTGGTCACATAGTCCATAATCAATCCCCATTTATTATCATACATATCACCATATATATCAATAAATAAATATTCATCTCATGAATTAAAACATTCCATATATATATGAGTATCATTTAATGGGCAATTTTAAATTGCATGAAATCCAATTTCAAGATTAAAATAAACTCTTTATTTTAATTATAAAATTATTTAGAATATAATATATAAATATATCATATTTATTTTTTTAAAAAGAAGTCACCTTCTTTTATTAAAAGAGTCCTGCAGGTTTATTAAAAGAGTCCTTTCCTGATGGGTCACATTCTTTTTGGAGTAAGAAAGAGACAACACATTTTCTTTGCAGAATTCAAGATTAGCACCCAAAAAAAAAAAATTGTGATTCGTCACAAAAAAAAAAAGCGTCATTCTTTTTCTTAAAAAAAAAATAATTTTATACAATAAAATTATGCCCAATAAATTATTTTAAATATATACCCATATGTATATGAAATCAAAAATAAATTAATAATTGCATAAAAGTTTGGCTCTGATGCCACTGTTGGGTTTGTATGAAATCGTGACGCAATCAAATTGCAAAAATTAGCGGAAGCATGGTATATCAGAGTTTAAAAAAATTTCTACAAAACCATTACCCGGATCATCCTTTATGCAAATTATTAATTTAAAACGATAAATAAGAAGTTATGGAATCATACCCTTGTAGAACGAAGCTTCCACAGGTACTAGTTCAACTCCTTGTTCTTCGTGATCTCCTTGAATTTCCGGATTAGATTCCTTCCTTTGATCAACGTTAGCCACCCAAGTGTTTGGCCTCTAGCGGTGATCCACCAAGGAAGATGAATTATCAAGAAGGAGGGTGGTTGGCTTAGTTTTCTATCTTCTATAGAAAAGGAGTACTCTCCAACAATTGGAATTGCATCAAGTAATATCTATTATAAGAATCCTCTTATATAGATATTGGTCAACCCTTCTAATCCTATTAGACATGGAATTTCTTTTAATTAATTAAACTCCTTTAATTAATTTAGGCTTCCCACCACATGGGAAATAATTAATTAAATTTATTTAATTAATTTGTCTCCTAATCTTATTAGGAATAAATGAGAGTACTAATATTAAATTAATTACTAAACTCCTTTAGAAATTAAAATAATAATAATTATAATAATATTAATAAGACTCCTCTTATTAATTTATATTTAATATTTTCAAAATATTAAATAATAAATATTAAGCTATTTAATTTATTCTATCACCATAGATTAAATTAATTTCACTTAATGCATTATTACGATTATGTCATTACCTTCTTAAATAATTATTCTTCCTTTTATGGTGTGACCCTTTAGGTTCTCCATATTAAACCGGTTGTGAATAAATCAATTAGAACAATTCTAATCTTATTTAAATAAATAAATTAAACTAATAATTTATTTAAATAAATAATATTTATTCTACAATAGGGATAAGCCTCCCTAGCGATCAACGACTTTCCAGATAATATAGATTTCAACATTAATCATAAAAGAACCTGTGAGTAAATAGTTACCATACAATTCAATCCTTCCACCATACAATGTGTAACGACCCCAAAATTCATACAATATAACTCTCGACATCAGTCGTTAACAATACATCCTTATTCAGACTTTACATCATTAATCAATGATGCAATCACTAAAAATACGGAATATTTAAAACTTTTATATTATTCCTTCTTTATTATCCCTGAATCTCAACCTTTATCATTACATAACTTTGATTCAACCTTATTTCATGAATCGCTTCGTCAGAGTTATTATAAACTAAAACTTACAACCACTTTCAATAACCCTTATACATCGGGTAACATTTAAACTTTACAACTCAACATCTGTTAACCATCATACATTATCAAATACATTATCTGAAACCTTAAACAGGGTCCAAAACAATAACAATTTAGCCAAAGTATATAAATCTTCATGCATTACATCTGATTCATTTCTTTCAAGTAGCACATAGCGTTACCTTGAATCCTTAACCTGCAAAAGTGATTATTTGCAAGAATGAGCTCGACAGCTCAGCAAGATCTAACAGCTTTCATGCATCACATAGCACATAAATACATGCTCAACATACATCTCATAATAATTAAAGTAACATGGCATACATGCTCTACTTCACATAACAAATATAAAGATTGAGTTCCTTACTCAATCAACATTCTTTAATCAATCAATGTAGTCATAAATTGACTTTAACATTTCATGCTTACGACACATATACAACATATCATGCTATTTGCAAAATAATTTAAAACAGTTCATCATCAAATTCACGTAGAAAATAAGAACTGAAAGACTTGCCTTGATCGTTGTTTACCAATAACAGTTTAACAGCTTACAGATATCTGCACTTCACGTGCCCTACACAATTATATAATCATGCACATTAATTATTAGTCATATAGCAATGCACATTAGTTGTAATGTAAACTTTACTCTACATCTCATAACCCTTCCTATTATCAATACACAACATTCAATTTGATGGTGTTAACTTTCGACTTATATCCCACTATATTTCTTTTTTAATAATATTCGAAATTCATTCAAGTGTTTAAGTCCTGCTAGGACTACCTATTGGTTTTATATTAACCACACTTCATATATAATAATGTTCGTTACATTAGAATCGAAACACTATTTAAGTGTATTACCACATTACACGGCGTTTCGACGTTTATACGTCACACGCCTAACTCGCCTCTTCTGCATGTGATTTGCATGCTCCTATATTGGGTTACATTACTATATAATATTTCATTCTTATTAAAAACATAATATTAAACAAGGTCATACACACTCGTTACGGCATTGAGACGCTTGCACGTTTGTACGCCAAACTTGCCTGTTCGAACGCCCAAACGACACGCATTTGTGCACGCTTAGCACGCCCAACCAAATTGTCTAATACTCAATGGTTAATGTTAAGTATCATTATAATACCTAATACTCATGTTATGGAAGTTATAACATCATTTTACATGGTCGGGAGCATTACATGTGCATACGTGCATGCCCGACGCCCCCCGATTGCCTCCAAAAACACATCAGTCCCAAACATGACCATTTTGACCCTAACTAACGACCTCAAATTAAAAAATTTAAAGATCGAAAGTTGTAGGTCTACTCGTTCTCGTTCCGGATCATCTTGAATCACCTCAATCCGAGTCCGTATGAAACAGTTATGGCCATTTTACCACAGGAGGTCAAAACAGTCCCGGACTGAATTTCCCTCCCGGCGCAGCTGCGCCCAAAACAGCCTTGGGGGCAGCGCAGCTGCGCCCCTGGCAGCCTGTTACGTGATTTTTCTTTCCAGTTTGTGGTTCTGTCGAATTTTCTAACCCTTTCTTCCATCCCATATTCATAAATCAAGCTATACACATCTGATTGAGTCCATTTTCGACTCTATGGATTCGTGAAACATTGAACTACTCATCTATATGATATTTATAAAACTTCAAAAACATTAACAATTCCTTTTAAAGGCTATAATTCAGTGTTCATGCCAATTTTTCATGTTTTATACATATTTAGCGAATTCAATCACTACGAATTCGTTTTACATCCGTTTTGACTCGTTCAACTTGGGTTGTTTTCGTTTTTTCGAGTACTATCATAATACATCATCAATTTCAGATTTTCATCAAGAATTTATCATTAATTTTAGTCTCTAAGTAGACAAAAACATATATTTCTTAACTAAAACTCTCAACTTCATCTTTCAACACATTCTTACGAACTTGATCACTATCGAACAACTTTTAGATGATATAGAACGGATTAAACATAAACATTAACATATATAACTAATATCTTAACAAATTAAACATAGAAATCCAATTTCTCAACGAAAACTCAAGAGAATGAAAAAAATAGATTAATACCTTTTGATTCTTCTAAACCTTGTCTAGATGAATTGAAAAACCTTGCTTCTTTTGATTTTTTTAGCATCTCTTCTTCTCCAATTTCACAGAGAACTTCTATTCTCTCTCATTCTCTCCTCTGTTTCTCCCTTTCTCTTTTCTTCTTTCAGTTTAGGCTTAGAAACAAAACTCGTAACTCATATAATTGATAATATAATACGTATATTACTAATACTTATTATATTACTTAATATACAATTAAATTAGGGGTTATAGAAATCCAAAAGCCACAAAGCCATGTTTGGCTAGCCCCTTCAAACATCCTTTTAATTTATTTTAATAATTCTCCTTATCATATGGTATATCTTCTTTTCTCTAAATGTCACACTTTAACTATGTTGCTAAATTATTTAGCTAACTACATTGAATAATTATACGATTATAATATGTATAACTATTACTCCATTCATTACGAAATTATATACATAACCCTCAACTTAAAATAACCCTTTTCATTAAAATAATTAATATTTATTACCTTTATTTTAATTAACTCACATGAATTATATAATTATAATATATAATTATTTAATTTCTTTTCTCGCATAACTTGTCTCAATACAATTTATTTAATCCATACATCTAATCACTACTTAAATATTAATCAATTTATTTAATACTATCATACTTAAATAAATTATTCCATAATAATTTTCATTGAATATTTATTTTACTCCATAAATATTTTAACTAAAATATTTATTTTATTTGATAAATATTTTAATTATTTACGAGATTCACAATCGTATTACACTAACATATTACGTTTATAGGTAACATACCATCCTCTCTCATTTTATTAAAATAAATATATTCACATTACTTCATTATTTCATTAAGTGAATTACTCACATCATTTATGAAATTTAATTCATAACAATTATAGTGCCAACAAGGCATAATAATCAAATTATATTATTCCATAATATAATATCAACTTAATTAGATTAACTAATCTTATTCAGTTAATTTTCTTTCCGTAATAACTTCATTTAATTTATTCAATAGTTAAATTAACTATTAAACCTCATCATCCCAATATATGAATATATATATATATATATATATATATATATATTTACTTACACACAAAATATGCCATAATAAGAATTTCATTCATTAAATTCTTATTTTAATAATTTTTGAAAATTCGGGTTGTCACATCCTTCCCTCCTTATAAGGATTCCGTCCTCGGAATCACCGAAACCCTACCTTACTCAGGTTTCCATCAAATCTCTTTAAAAACATTTATCGTTGAATAACTTCAACACATTACCTTAATATAGGTTATACATATATATTCTACTACATTCCTTTTTTTTAAAATCAAATTCTAGGTTTTATTTCATAACCTTCAATTAAGCACAATTATGTTTTCAAATATTATATATTCTCTAACTCGTTCATTTCCTTTCTAAGGATCCTTACCATATACTTTAGTCGTCGAAGACATATACTTCATAATTCACTATCTTATGAGTATTCGGGTAATCACATTCACCCCTTCTTCTAAGAATTTCGTCCTCGAAATTTTCATTAATCTTCATTCATTCAATCTATCAAAGTAGATTTTAAGTTAATCTTATTCACTAACTTGTTGTGTTCTACAACTATTTCTTTCTAAGGAATATCATTCTTGCCACCTTCACCTTCAGAATAATAAGAATCTTCCACAATTGTTCAATAATTGGGAAGCGATATGAATAACAGGAATTTAAAAGATTCCAATTCATGCTGAGAGGTCATAAGACCTTGAACTCTTCTCTTGGTTTAATAGTGCATCACCACTGTAAACCATCTTTAACAGAATGTTTAGCAATCACACAGACTGAAAACACTCTCTGCAAGTACTCTAGGTGATCAGCCTATCGTACCCCTACGTCGTGCACAACGTATTACATCTTAACATCGTAACGACTATATGCGTTACTTTCGGAACCATTGTCTCCGAAAACATGTCCCCCTTTTATAGGGTTGTTCACCTCAGCTTCTTAACATCTGAATCCGCACCAAAACAATTTGGTTTGGCATAGTTTGACCAAGAACGCTTGAATTTCATGAACATCTTTCAATATTCGTCTAGCTGAATCAAGTAGCATAGACTTCTAGCAATAACTCGGACATCAATCGAGATATATAAATATATATATGTTTAACCAACTCAAAATATTTTTTTTTTCATTTAACGAAACTAAAAGTAAATAAATCCCTTTTTTTTTATAGTTTAAGGAAACTAAAAATAAATGAATCTTTTCATAATATCCTGTTACCGTACCGTAATAATGGTACGTTGAGAATTTCGTCATTACATGACGTCGTCATACTACATCATACCATAGCGGGCTGACGATCATATGATCACATCCAACACTAGGTTTAAATGCATTGATAACTTCCTCGATTATTTTTACACCATATCAAATGATGCATATGAAATACATTTTGAAGATTTAAAATCATTTTGTCCAGCTGAAGCAATTAGCATAGACATGTGAATAATAGTACTATTTTAAAAATTCATTGGTTCCATCATTGATCCAATATTTTTCAAGAAAACAGAAGTGCAACATCAGCACGAAGTCAATAAATTTCGAAAAATCTAGCAAAGCTAGGAGATTTAGAATATAAAACTTTCTCCATCAATTAAATCTTTACTCCATCATTACTTAATCATTCTATCAACCTTAAACAACATCAATGCTTCCTACACCATAACCTTTCTATTCCCAGTATAGTTCATCAAACTTTCCACACTTTGAAAGTCAGGAACTTTCCACAATAATATGAGTTTAAGAACTTCCTAGTCAGACCATAGGCGTCCATTCGCTGAGGAGTTCCAAACATACCATATGATTATGAGTCATGAACTTACCATAAGCATGAGTTTTAAGAACTTGCACTTAATCCTAGTAACATCTTACTAATCTTAATAGTCTCTAACTATCAAATATACACATGAGAAAAGAATCACCTTTTCACCACATATACATTGATAGCGCGACACCAACATTTCAATGATTATCAATGTGATAAACTAAGTGCAAGCAAAAAACCCTCGCCCATACAAAGGTTTGTACAACTCAGCCATCACATGATTCCTCAATTGAAATCCCACTTAACTCTATCTTGCTCATAACTTGCTCTTTACTCGATACGAATTTTCCGCATCTCATCATTTATAACTCCTCGTGAGTTAACCTCGTACTATATCATAGTACATTCTCGTTATAGTCTCAAACTATAACTATACAATCATTACAGACCATCTGTCTTTCAACTTCAAAAGATCACGTCGTGATCTTATTCTATAATCATCTCCCATATGATTCTTTCCTATCTCATTATCGTTTTGTTTTAAAAACTTCTTATCTTTACCTATCATCATGTCATATCATGACTTCATTATGATTTTAATCTTATAAACTTTGTTTATTCATCGTTATTCATCATCTTTATTATTGGAGTTAGGTAACTCCTGATTCTCATCTTCATATCTCTTCAAGATTCTTCTTTGAATCTTCTTGTTTATTTAACAACTCTTCTTTTAAGAATTTCTAACTTCGTTCATAAAGTTCAACATTTTATTCGAGTTTTATTCCTCGTTATTCTCACCTTCTTCCTATAACATTTCTAGGACTTAACTCATTCTATACTTCTACGTATGTGAAAGGAATCACCTTTTCGTTATACGTAACTTAACTTCTCATTCTCTAAGGTCATAGCCTAAGGTACTCTTACCTAAGGTGTATAACCTATCAGCTCTGATACCAACTGTAACGACCCCAAAATTCATACAATACAACTCTCGACATCGGTCGTTAACAATACATCCTTATTCAGACTTTACATCATTAATCAATGATACAATCACTAAAAATACGGAATATTTAAAACTTTTATATTATTCCTTCTTTATTATCCCTGAATCTCAACCTTTATCATTAAATAACTTTGATTCAACCTTATTTCATGAATCGCTTCGTCAGAGTTATTATAAACTAAAACTTACAACCACTTTCAATAACCCTTATACATCGGGTAACATTTAAACTTTACAACTCAACATCTGTTAACCATCATACATTATCAAATACATTATCTGAAACCTTAAACAGGGTCCAAAACAATAACAATTTAGCCAAAGTATATAAATCTTCATGCATTACATCTGATTCATTTCTTTCAAGTAGCACATAGCGTTACCTTGAATTCTTAACCTGCAAAAGTGATTATTTGCAAGAATGAGCTCGACAGCTCAGCAAGATCTAACAGCTTTTATGCATCACATAACACATAAATACATGCTCAACATACATCTCATAATAATTAAAGTAACATGGCATACATGCTCTACTTCACATAACAAATATAAAGATTGAGTTCCTTACTCAATCAACATTCTTTAATCAATCAATGTAGTCATAAATTGACTTTAACATTTCATGCTTACGACACATATACAACATATCATGCTATTTGCAAAATAATTTAAAACAGTTCATCATCAAATTCACGTAGAAAATAAGAACTGAAAGACTTGCCTTGATCGTTGTTTACCAATAACAGTTTAACAGCTTACAGATATCTGCACTTCACGTGCCCTACACAATTATATAATCATGCACATTAATTATTAGTCATATAGCAATGCACATTAGTTGTAATGTAAACTTTACTCTACATCTCATAACCCTTCCTATTATCAATACACAACATTCAATTTGATGGTGTTAACTTTCAACTTATACCCCACTATATTTCTTTTTTAATAATATTCGAAATTCATTCAAGTGTTTAAGTCCTGCTAGAACTACCTATTGGTTTTATATTAACCACACTTCATATATAATAATGTTCGTTACATTAGAATCGAAACACTATTTAAGTGTATTACCACATTACACGGCGTTTCGACGTTTATACGTCACACGCCTAACTCGCCTCTTCTGCATGTGATTTGCATGCTCCTATATTGGGTTACATTACTCTATAATATTCCATTCTTATTAAAAACATAATATTAAACAAGGTCATACACACTCGTTATGGCATTGAGACGCTTGCACGTTTGTACGCCAAACTTGCCTGTTCGAACGCCCAAACGACACGCATTTGTGCACGCTTAGCACGCCCAACCAAATTGTCTAATACTCAAGGGTTAATGTTAAGTATCATTATAATACCTAATAGTCATGTTATGAAAGTTAGAACATCATTTTACATGGTCGGGAGCATTACATGTGCATACGTGCATGCCCGACGCCCCCCGATTGCCTCCAAAAACACATCAGTCCCAAAAATAACCATTTTGACCCTAACTAACGACCTCAAATTGAAAAATTTAAAGAACAAAAGTTGTAGGTCTACTCGTTCTCGTTCCGGATCATCTTGAATCACCTCAATCCGAGTCCGTATGAAACAGTTATGGCCATTTTACCACAGGAGGTCAAAACAGTCCCGGACTAAATTTCCCTCCCGGCGCAGCTGCGCCCCAAACAGCCTTGGGGGCAGCGCAGCTGCGCCCCTGGCAGCCTGTTACGTGATTTTTCTTTCCAGTTTGTGATTCTGTCGAATTTTCTAACCCTTTCTTCCATCCCATATTCATAAATCAAGCTATACACATCCGATTGAGTCCATTTTCGACTCTATGGATTCGTGAAACATTGAACTACTCATCTATATGATATTTATAAAACTTCAAAAACATTAACAATTCCTTTTAAAGGCTATAATTCAGTGTTCATGCCAATTTTTCATGTTTTATACATATTTAGCGAATTCAATCACTACGAATTCGTTTTACATCCGTTTTGACTCGTTCAACTTGGGTTGTTTTCGTTTTTTCGAGTACTATCATAATACATCATCAATTTCAGATTTTCATCAAGAATTTATCATCAATTTTAGTCTCTAAGTAGACAAAAACATATATTTTTTAACTAAAACTCTCAACTTCATCTTTCAACACATTCTTACGAACTTGATCACTATCCAACAACTTTTAGATGATATAGAACGGATTAAACATAAACATTAACATATATAACTAATATCTTAACAAATTAAACATAAAAATCCAATTTCTCAACGAAAACTCAAGAGAATGAAAAAAATAGATTAATACCTTTTGATTCTTCTAAACCTTGTCTAGATGAATTGAAAAACCTTGTTTCTTTTGATTTTTTTAGCATCTCTTCTTCTCCAATTTCACAGAGAACTTCTATTCTCTCTCATTCTCTCCTCTGTTTCTCCCTTTCTCTTTTCTTCTTTCAGTTTAGGCTTAGAAACAAAACTCGTAACTCATATAACTGATAATATAATACGTATATTACTAATACTTATTATATTACTTAATATACAATTAAATTAGGGGTTATAAAAATCCAAAAGCCACAAAGCCATGTTTGGCTATGTGACACCCCCAAATCCGGGTACTTCAATTTCCACGGGACTTGGTGTTCACTGTACAAATATCATCTATCTATCTACCCATAGTAAATGCAAACCATGAAATAAATAGAAATAATCCTCCCCTTATGGGGTTACAACATCTGAAAAGAAATACATCAATCCCAGGTCGTACTTAACCTTAAATCTCAAGTGCGGAAATATAAATAATTAAATAAGTCTTACACAACTTTAACATAAGTCTGAAACATAAACACATAAAATAAACAACAAGTCTTCATCACTTGTTGACTTTGCCCTTGCCTTTGCTAGTAGAAGGCTCGTCAGACCTTTCGTTCTTAACTGCAATGTTATTATTACGCAAGAGTGAGCACGGTTGCCCACAAGTATAATAATATGACAACAATATAATAACATGCGAGTGAATCAAAGACATCTGAATAAAGAAACTCAACTTTTGACTCAAGAATGAATAACAGGAATCAAAAGAACGTCTGAGGGTCATAAGACCTTGAACTATGTCCTAGGTTGTAAAGTTTTTATGCTTTAAACCTTTAACAGTCATAAGACTATGGACTCTACTTCTCGTACTTAGGGGGATCAGCCCTTAGTACCATACTGTGCACAATATCTCAACGCTAAAGCGTAAATAATCCCCTTTTACAGGGTTGTTCATCTCAGTTTTGACATCAGAGTCCGCACCAAAGGAAGTTTGGTTTGGATAAGCTCAATAAGTATTTTGGAATTTAGAACGTTCATCAACTATGGACTAGTCGAATCAATAAGGGTTCACTAGTCCTATAAGGTTCAACAATAACATCGATATTCAACTTGAATAATAAATCTCAAGAGTATACAATCGAATAAGTATTGTATCACTGAATCATGCTTTTAAAAGAGTTACAATATGTAATATGAATTTCGAACTTGAACAATTAAAAACACGAGCTTACTCGATATAGAAACACAAGTCTAAGGCTTAATAAATGAATAAATTAGAATTTAGGGAACTTGCTAAATCAATAAATTAGGGATAGGATACTTGCCTCTTGCACAAGCTACAATTATAATTCACGTTCTTTATTACATCCTACATATCAATACGTTCACAATACAAATTAATCAATAACTCGATATACGTATCGAATCACACACATCGGTCTTGAGCACGTTATTGGACTATACAATTAACGATTCAAGTCATGTAATTAACTTATTAATTACTCACGTAATATAAGTTATTAACCTCTTATTATATGTTTAGCATATCTTTATGTTCATTACATTAGGTTTTAAACCACCTCTTAGAACACACGAACACTTAGCAAAAAATTTCAAATTTCTGCAAGGGGCGCGGCCGCGCGCCAGTTACCCTTGGGACCAGCGCGGCCGCGCGGCAACGCAGACCCAGATTTCCAGTTCGCGAATGACACACAGAGCAACCCAAATAAATCCAAATTAAACTAACGTAATGAATTTAAGGCTACCCATAAGATATAGAATTTACAGAAACATCATACCATGTTCTAAGCATGCTTTTAACACTTTAAATCACGGAATTACACAAATCACAACATTTAATTTCACTATTTTCAATATTTTATAAAGTTTTGAAAGAAAACAAGAATTCAACGTTACGGATTCGTTATAACACCGAATCCGTTCGTTTAACTTCCATTTTGTTCGTTTAAATGTACACAATCACATTCAAGTGTTAATTTAAGTTAAATAAACGCATAAGGTGTGTAAATTTTGTACGTAAGGGCCATATGGGCCATATGTACAATTTTTACACTCTGTAACTTTTGAAAACCCAATTATCAACAAAATTCCATGGTGTGATCACTGAAAGTTATGCATATATGGCATATAATATGTTATGGACATCAATTAATATATATATAGCCATATCATGAACAAGTCATCAATTTAGTCTTTTACAGAAAACTTCAAAGTACGTTAATGGAAGTTTTGAAAACTTAATTAAGACGTAATTACATAAAATTGATCACTGTGATTTATGTATACATGGTATAAAACATGTTATAAACATAATTTAACCCATATAAAACCATATAACCAACAATGATTCAAAATTGACGATTACAGAGAACTTCAAAGTACGTAAAAATAGAAAGCTTAAAACTTAATATAACTGAATTTACCCTTGCTAGTTGGTGAAGATGATTCAAGGATGATGATATAAACTTTTCAAATTCTTCTTCCTCAATCTTTTCTCTCAAAATTCTCTCTGATATGAATATATGAATTGATATAGTATATATGTATATAAGTATAATACGTATAATATATAATGGGTGAGTGGTTGTCAGTTGGTCCCTTAGTGGGTTAACTGACCAACTCCCCTTAAGGCCTTGTTTGGCTAGCTTAAGGAATCCCTTCTCATTTATTTTAATTAATTTATTATAATATAGTTAATTAATGTCACACCCAATTAAATCAAATAATGCTATTTAAATCAATTAAATAAAATAGCATAAATCTACATTAAATCACATAGTCACATAATTAAAATTCTTATTTATTAATTATGTCTAATCATAAATCTCTAATTAATTATTAATTTAATTAGAATAACATTATGCTTATTAATTAATATATTAATCAAATAAGCTCAATTAAATACATACTTTGAATATAAAAATTCACCACATTAATTTAACTAATGTGACACATATAATTAAATTAATCTACCACAAATTCATCAATTAATTATTTAACTCAATAATTAAATCATCAAAAAAATATTTATTTAATTCAATAAATATTCATAATAAATTACAAAAATCTTGTTTGTCACATCTTTCCCCCCTTAAAAGGATTCTGTCCCCAGAATCACGGTTCAATTAAATTTCGTCCCGTTACATTCTCCCCCCCTTACAAAGATTCTGTCCCCAGAATCGCATAAACAAAAAAATTAAGTAAATAAATCTGGGTAATTCTTCATCATATGCTCTTCGAGTTCCCACGTAGCTTCTTCAGCATTGTGGTTCCTCCAAATTACCTTAACAGAAGGTATAATTTTATTTCTGAGGACTTGCTCTTTCCTGTCAACAATCTGAACAGGAATTTCTTCATAGGATAAGTCTTTCTCAAAATGTAGGGGTTCATATTCAATCACATGTTTGTAATCGGGTTTGTAGGGGCGTAAAACTGACACATGAAAGACGTTGTGGACATTCTCAAGCGCCGGAGGTAAGGCTACCTCATACGCAACTTCTCCAATCCTTCGCAGTACTTCAAAGGGTCCAATGAACCTTGGGCTCAATTTTCCCTTCTTACCGAATCTGATCTTCCCCTTCCAGGGAGAGACTTTCAAGAACACATAGCTACCCGATTCAAACTCAACGTTCTTACGGTGTGGATCGGCGTATTTCTTCTGCCTATCCTGAGCTGCTACCAGTCTTGTTCTGATCACTTTGACTATCTCTGCTGTCTGCTGTACCAGTTCTGGACCTAATAGTTGTCTCTCGCCAACTTCATCCCAGTATAGCGGGGTTCTGCATTTTCTTCCGTACAACGCTTCGTAAGGCGGCATGCCAATACTAGCGTGGTAACTGTTGTTGTAACCGAATTCCACAAGCGGTAGGTGATCATCCCAATTTCCTTTAAAATCCATGATGCATGCTCTCAACATATCTTCTAATGTCTGGATCGTTCTTTCACTCTGCCCATCTGTCTGAGGGTGATAAGCCGTACTCATTCTCAACTGTGTCCCCATGCATTCTTGTAGTCGCTTCCAGAAGTTCGATGTGAAACGCGGATCTCTGTCGGAAACAATTGACACCGGAACTCCGTGCCTCGAAACAATCTCTTTCACATATAGCCTTGCCAACTGGTCTAAGTTGAATCTGATTTTAATCGGAAGGAAGTGTGCGGATTTCGTCAGTCGGTCAACGATAACCCATACTGCGTCGTAGCCTTTCTGAGTCGTCGGAAGGCCAACCACGAAATCCATCGTAATGTGTTCCCATTTCCATTCTGGGATTTCCAGGGGTTGTAGCAAACCACTTGGTCTCTGATGTTCTGCTTTCACTTTCTGACAGGTTAGACACTTTGCAACACACTCAGCAACATCTCGTTTCAAATTCGGCCACCAGAAGTGCTGTCGAAGATCCTGGTACATCTTGGTACTACCGGGGTGAATTGAATACCGTGAGCTATGAGCCTCTCTCAAAATGTCATCCTTAATTTCTGGCACTGACGGTACCCGAACTCTATTCTCAAATCTCAGTAGTCCCTCACTGTCTATCTTGAATCTCGGTTCGGTTCCTTCAGATATCTTTTTCTTAACCTTCTCACATTCTTCGTCCTGAAGTTGAGCTTCCTTAACTTTATCCAATAGGGTTGTACCAGCTTGAATCTGAAACAACTTCTCGTCAATCTCCATCGAATACTTCACTTCCAATTTCAGCTTTTCCATTGCTGAAATTAGTTCCTCCTGAGTAGTCAACATCATCAATTTCTCCCGACCCTTTCTGCTTAAGGCGTCGGCAACCACATTAGCCTTACCCGGATGGTATAAGATTTCACAGTCATAATCCTTAATTAACTCCAGCCACCTTCTCTGGCGCATATTCAAGTCCTTCTGTGTAAAGATATATTTCAGACTCTTGTGGTCTGTATATATTTCACACTTCTCCCCATAGAGATAGTGTCTCCAAATTTTTAAAGCAAATACCACGGCAGCTAACTCCAAGTCATGGGTCGGATACCCCTTCTCATAGTCTTTCAATTGTCGTGACGCATACGCAATGACCCTGCCGTTTTGCATAAGCACACAGCCAAGTCCTTTATGCGACGCATCACTATAAACCACAAAATTGCCTGTGTCGTCCGGAAGGGATAACACAGGTGCTGAACTCAACCTCCTCTTGAGCTCTTGGAAACTTTCCTCACACTTCTCTGTCCAAACGAATTTCACCGATTTTCTAGTCAAATTTGTCAGCGGAGTTGCGATCTTGGAAAAGTCCTGAATAAATCTTCTATAATAACCCGCCAATCCAAGAAAACTCCTCACTTCCGACGGTGTTTTCGGCAGATCCCAGTTCATCACAGCTTCGACTTTAGAGGGATCTACCGAAATTCCGTCCTTGTCGATCACATGTCCAAGAAATTGCACTCTTTCAATCCAGAATTCACATTTAGAAAATTTGGCGTACAACTTCTCTCTTCTCAACGCCTCTAATGTTAACTTCAGATGTTCTACATGTTCTTCCTTGGTCTTCGAGTATACCAAAATATCGTCGATAAAGACCACCACGAATTTGTCCAAAAACGGCTTGAACACTCCATTCATTAAGCCCATGAATGCTGCAGGAGCATTCGTTAGACCAAATGACATTACCAAAAATTCGTAGTGACCATATCGAGTCCTAAATGCTGTCTTTGGAACATCCTCTGGCCTCACCTTCAGCTGATGATAGCCACTCCTCAAGTCTATCTTTGAAAAGTACCTTGCACCCTTCAATTGGTCGAACAGATCGTCGATCCTCGGTAATGGATATCTATTCTTAATTGTGACCTTATTCAGTTCTCTGTAGTCGATGCAAAGCCGCATCGTCCCGTCCTTCTTCTTCACAAATAACACCGGCGCTCCCCACGGCGATACGCTCAGTTGGATGTACTTCTTGTCCAGTAACTCTTGTAGTTGTACCATTAACTCTTTCATCTCTACCGGAGCCATCCGGTATGGTGCCTTCGATATTGGGGCCGTCCCTGGCGCCAAATCGATCACAAACTCAACCTCTCTGTCTGGCGGAAGTCCTGGCAGATCATCCGGAAATACGTCTAAGAAGTCCCTCACGACTGGTATATCTTCTAATTTCGAATTTTCTTTACGACTATCGACTATGTAGGCTAAATATCCTACACAGCCTTGTCTTAACAACTTCCTGGCCTGCATCATCGTCAGACAACTCGCTTGTCTAGGCGATTTACTGCCATAAAACACAACCTTTGACGGGGTCATAAGGTTGATACACTTCCTCTGGCAATCAATTACAGCCCCATAATTGACTAGCCAATCCATTCCCAGAATAACATCGAATTCCCCAAGTCTAATCGGGATAAGATTTACGTTCATAATGTTACCCTTAATATCTACTCTACAGTTCTTGTGTACATACTTAACAGGGATTACTTCTTTATTCGCAATCTCTATATTCATGGGGTATTCTAACTCGTCCATAGGAAGTTCTAAGTTCTTAGCAAAGTCATCGGATATAAATGAACAAGTAGCACCCGAATCAAATAGTACATAAGCATTAACTTTATTGATCGGAATGATACCTGACACCACATCGCGAGACTGCACAGCATCCTGCACGGTCATGTTGAAGGTCCTGGCGGTTGGTCGGTTGGTTGCGGTTGGTCCCGTGATAGTTAAAGCACTTCCACCGCTGTTTCCCCTGTTTCCACCTGATCCTTCCCTTCCAGATCCCTTCTTGGGACAGTCCCTTGCCAGATGGTCCTTTGAGCCGCAAGTGAAGCAAGCGCCCTTCTTTGGGTTCGGACAGTTAGGTGCTATGTGGCCTTCCTGACCACAATTATAACATACTCGTTTTCCCTTCATACAGACCCCCAGGTGAGCTTTCCCGCAGGTCGAACAAGCTTCGATCCTCTTTTTCTGACCACCTTGCTGATTCCCAGTCGATGAGTTATCATTCCACCTCCTCTTCTGATTATTACTCCCTCCCGTGTTGCTACCACTAGCCTTGTTAATTCCTTCACCTTCACTCTTCTTCTTTTTCTGATCTTGGTTATACTTTGTAACTGCATCACTCCCGCCTTCAGCGAGAATGGCCTTCTCCAACACCCCAGCAAAAGTGTTCAATTGGAACATTGACACTTTGCTATACAACCAGGGCTTCAGGCCCTGTTCAAACCTCCTTGCCTTCCTCTGATCGGTGTGCACTTGATACGTGGCAAACCTAGCCAACTCATTGAATTTCGCCGCATATTCTGGTACGGACATATTTCCCTGTTTCAGTTCCAAGAACTGGACCTCCATTTGATTCTGCGAGCTGGTCGGAAAGTACATCTCGAAGAACATCTCCTTGAACCTCTCCCAGGTAATCACACCTTCACCTCCCCGGACCTTATTCGCTTGCCACCAATAGCTGGCCTCAGATTTCAGCATGAACGTTGCATAGGCGGTTTTCTGGTCCTCTCTGACTCTGGCGACGTCAAAAACTTTTTCCATCTCCATGACCCAGGTTTGAGCTTCTATCGGGTTCATGGTGCCTTTAAACTCTGGCGGTCCCACCGCCTTGAAGTCCTTGAACGTTGTGGCCGGTGGAGCTTGAGGTTGGTTGTTAAGCGCTCCAGCAAGTAAGTTCGCTAACTGCTGAACGGGGTTAGCATTGGCGTCGTTGTTGTTGTTAGTTGACCCTTCTTGGGCCTGTTGACGGTTAGATCGTCTCCTTGGCGGCATTTTACTCTTAAGAAATACGCGTATTAGAACTTTATTCAATCTTTTAAATATCTAAGGCTTAACTTAAACATTTAGACACAATCAGTCAACACATTATCTCAAATAAACTCTGATATATTACTAAATCAAAAGTTTTAACATAATACGATAGCATCACTGCTATTTACATCAACTATCCTGAGATAAAGAATCTACAGGATTTAAAACATAAAATATTCCTCTGTTTATAAACACATTGGAATTTACATTATTAACTACCAGATAGGTTTCACAAAATCAAATGTTCCTATCACTGCCCATTAAGGCGACGAACAGCTTTGCCACGCTCTTCTTCCATAATCCGAGACATCGTCCTGCGATCTAGCATGTACGACGGTAGTCCTTCAAACTGAATTGGGTACCTCATAACCCGATCCTGGGCCTCGTCAATTGCATACTGAAGTATAGAGTACGTCTCTTCAAGCTTGGCCTTCTTCGCCCGACAATTATCTTCTGCGAGATCTGCTCGTCGTGATTCCCTTACCCAAGCCTCCTCTGCTATGGCCAGCCTTGCTGATTTCTCTTTTAGTTCATTCTTCAATTCCTCAATTTCCTCTGACTTCTGCTCGGTTTGGCCCTTCTCGTGAGCCAAATTCCACTCTACATTTCCCAAACGTGTGTGAAGAGCCTCAACCTCTCCATCCCTCAGCTCGATGGTAGACTGTTGAGTAACCGACCGCTCCCTCAGCTCCTGAACAGTCTCCCTCAGCTCCTGAACAGTATCACGTAACTCTATGTTACGGTCATACAGCTTGTCATACATCTCAGCACTGATAGAGCTCGGCGGGAACTCTTCAGGGTCTTTCTCCTCCTCTTCAGCTGCCTCAGCCTGAACTTCAATCTCCTCAGGGTCTTCCTCAGAGTCCTCCTCTGAATTAGACACCGGCACAATCTCCTGACCAATGACTGTGATCAAGGGTGATGGCTCTCGTCGGACTAACTGCTCCCAAACTACGTGGATATCTCGGGGCTCCTCCTCTCTAGCCTCTAGGGGTACAAGGTCCCTGGACTGACTAGGTTCTCCAGCATTCGTCATCCTGACAAATAAAATTTTAAGTTTTAGTAATTACGTGATGCTAATCGAGACTCGAATATATAAGTATAAGCACGTAGCACATAAGGTAAGTTATTATCTTTCTTAGAACTCGATAAGAGTTATCATTACTATGTTCTCGATCTCTAAAAAGGCTACTATCCTAAGGTTTTTCCCCACCTAAGGTTCATAACCTACAGCTTTGATACCAACCTGTGACACCCCCAAATCCGGGTACTTCAATTTCCACGGGACTTGGTGTTCACTGTACAAATATCATCTATCTATCTACCCATAGTAAATGCAAACCATGAAATAAATAGAAATAATCCTCCCCTTATGGGGTTACAACATCTGAAAAGAAATACATCAATCCCAGGTCGTACTTAACCTTAAATCTCAAGTGCGGAAATATAAATAATTAAATAAGTCTTACACAACTTTAACATAAGTCTGAAACATAAACACATAAAATAAACAACAAGTCTTCATCACTTGTTGACTTTGCCCTTGCCTTTGCTAGTAGAAGGCTCGTCAGACCTTTCGTTCTTAACTGCAATGTTATTATTACGCAAGAGTGAGCACGGTTGCCCACAAGTATAATAATATGACAACAATATAATAACATGCGAGTGAATCAAAGACATCTGAATAAAGAAACTCAACTTTTGACTCAAGAATGAATAACAGGAATCAAAAGAACGTCTGAGGGTCATAAGACCTTGAACTATGTCCTAGGTTGTAAAGTTTTTATGCTTTAAACCTTTAACAGTCATAAGACTATGGACTCTACTTCTCGTACTTAGGGGGATCAGCCCTTAGTACCATACTGTGCACAATATCTCAACGCTAAAGCGTAAATAATCCCCTTTTACAGGGTTGTTCATCTCAGTTTTGACATCAGAGTCCGCACCAAAGGAAGTTTGGTTTGGATAAGCTCAATAAGTATTTTGGAATTTAGAACGTTCATCAACTATGGACTAGTCGAATCAATAAGGGTTCACTAGTCCTATAAGGTTCAACAATAACATCGATATTCAACTTGAATAATAAATCTCAAGAGTATACAATCGAATAAGTATTGTATCACTGAATCATGCTTTTAAAAGAGTTACAATATGTAATATGAATTTCGAACTTGAACAATTAAAAACACGAGCTTACTCGATATAGAAACACAAGTCTAAGGCTTAATAAATGAATAAATTAGAATTTAGGGAACTTGCTAAATCAATAAATTAGGGATAGGATACTTGCCTCTTGCACAAGCTACAATTATAATTCACGTTCTTTATTACATCCTACATATCAATACGTTCACAATACAAATTAATCAATAACTCGATATACGTATCGAATCACACACATCGGTCTTGAGCACGTTATTGGACTATACAATTAACGATTCAAGTCATGTAATTAACTTATTAATTACTCACGTAATATAAGTTATTAACCTCTTATTATATGTTTAGCATATCTTTATGTTCATTACATTAGGTTTTAAACCACCTCTTAGAACACACGAACACTTAGCAAAAAATTTCAAATTTCTGCAAGGGGCGCGGCCGCGCGCCAGTTACCCTTGGGACCAGCGCGGCCGCGCGGCAACGCAGACCCAGATTTCCAGTTCGCGAATGACACACAGAGCAACCCAAATAAATCCAAATTAAACTAACGTAATGAATTTAAGGCTACCCATAAGATATAGAATTTACAGAAACATCATACCATGTTCTAAGCATGCTTTTAACACTTTAAATCACGGAATTACACAAATCACAACATTTAATTTCACTATTTTCAATATTTTATAAAGTTTTGAAAGAAAACAAGAATTCAACGTTACGGATTCGTTATAACACCGAATCCGTTCGTTTAACTTCCATTTTGTTCGTTTAAATGTACACAATCACATTCAAGTGTTAATTTAAGTTAAATAAACGCATAAGGTGTGTAAATTTTGTACGTAAGGGCCATATGGGCCATATGTACAATTTTTACACTCTGTAACTTTTGAAAACCCAATTATCAACAAAATTCCATGGTGTGATCACTGAAAGTTATGCATATATGGCATATAATATGTTATGGACATCAATTAATATATATATAGCCATATCATGAACAAGTCATCAATTTAGTCTTTTACAGAAAACTTCAAAGTACGTTAATGGAAGTTTTGAAAACTTAATTAAGACGTAATTACATAAAATTGATCACTGTGATTTATGTATACATGGTATAAAACATGTTATAAACATAATTTAACCCATATAAAACCATATAACCAACAATGATTCAAAATTGACGATTACAGAGAACTTCAAAGTACGTAAAAATAGAAAGCTTAAAACTTAATATAACTGAATTTACCCTTGCTAGTTGGTGAAGATGATTCAAGGATGATGATATAAACTTTTCAAATTCTTCTTCCTCAATCTTTTCTCTCAAAATTCTCTCTGATATGAATATATGAATTGATATAGTATATATGTATATAAGTATAATACGTATAATATATAATGGGTGAGTGGTTGTCAGTTGGTCCCTTAGTGGGTTAACTGACCAACTCCCCTTAAGGCCTTGTTTGGCTAGCTTAAGGAATCCCTTCTCATTTATTTTAATTAATTTATTATAATATAGTTAATTAATGTCACACCCAATTAAATCAAATAATGCTATTTAAATCAATTAAATAAAATAGCATAAATCTACATTAAATCACATAGTCACATAATTAAAATTCTTATTTATTAATTATGTCTAATCATAAATCTCTAATTAATTATTAATTTAATTAGAATAACATTATGCTTATTAATTAATATATTAATCAAATAAGCTCAATTAAATACATACTTTGAATATAAAAATTCACCACATTAATTTAACTAATGTGACACATATAATTAAATTAATCTACCACAAATTCATCAATTAATTATTTAACTCAATAATTAAATCATCAAAAAAATATTTATTTAATTCAATAAATATTCATAATAAATTACAAAAATCTTGTTTGTCACAGGCTAGCCCCTTCAAATATCCTTTTAATTTATTTTAATAATTCTCCTTATCATATGGTATATCTTCTTTTCTCTAAATGTCACACTTTAACTATGTTGCTAAATTATTTAGCTAACTACATTGAATAATTATACGATTATAATATGTATAACTATTACTCCATACATTACGAAATTATATACATAACCCTCAACTTAAAATAACCCTTTCCATTAAAATAATTAATATTTATTACCTTTATTTTAATTAACTCACATGAATTATATAATTATAATATATAATTATTTAATTCCTTTTCTCGCATAACTTGTCTCAATACAATTTATTTAATCTATACATCTAATCACTACTTAAATATTAATCAATTTATTTAATACTATCATACTTAAATAAATTATTCCATAATAATTTTCATTGAATATTTATTTTACTCCATAAATATTTTAACTAAAATATTTATTTTATTTGATAAATATTTTAATTATTTACGAGATTCACAATCGTATTACACTAACATATTACGTTTATAGGTAACATACCATCCTCTCTCATTTTATTAAAATAAATATATTCACATTACTTCATTATTTCATTAAGTGAATTACTCACATCATTTATGAAATTTAATTCATAACAATTATAGTGCCAACAAGGCATAATAATCAAATTATATTATTCCATAATATAATATCAACTTAATTAGATTAACTAATCTTATTCAGTTAATTTCCTTTCCGTAATAACTTCATTTAATTTCTTCAATAGTTAAATTAACTATTAAACCTCATCATCCCAATATATGAATATATATATATATATATATATATATATATATATATTTACTTACACGCAAAATATGCCATAATAAGAATTTCATTCATTAAATTCTTATTTTAATAATTTTTAAAAATTCGGGTTGTCACACAATGTCCCAATTAAATATAAGACATGAATTTACTGTCAAGTCTTATTTTATTTAATTATATGTATTTCGATTAGAAAATGCACAACTCCAAATAATGTAAATTAGAAACTCCTTTCTAATTTCATTTTACTTTGGCCAAGGATTCCTGGGTTGTCATTTAACGAATCACATAGGACATGTCTCCTCCTTTACTAGAGGTGGTAGATTCTTTATTGATCATTCATTGTCTCCATATGTAACTCATTATACCCAAGCATACCCTTTTATATACCCTAAAGGGCTTTAAGGAATAAGTCAAAGTATAATTCATTACATACAAGATACTATGATGATCTCAAGTCCAAGGATCACTTGTACTACTATCACATTAGGAATTCCTATTGACAGGCGAGTAAAACTCCATTAGGTATTCCATAGCGAGTCACGTTCAGTGAACTTATTCTCCAATAAGCACCTACATACTTGCTTTAGTGTCTCCACACAAATGATTATGAGATCAATCATCCTCATCTAATGAGCAAGCAACATATGTACTAATCTATCCGGATTTACTAATTCCCTTTTTAGTAATCCCATGATTAGGAACTATTTTAGTTTTAGAGCTTTCTAAGAATTTAGATCTCATTGGCATGATCATCATCATGATTCTAAAAGCATTGCTTAAAACTATGGGTTATTTACATATTATAAAAACAGCACCATGTAGATAATTAAATGCCTTTAATAAATGAATATTTTTATTAATAAATAAATAAGATTGCCTCCAAAGTATATGCTTTATCATCATACATGATTGGCTTGTATGCATACTACTTTCAAATTAGTCATGTATTAACTAATTTAGATTATTATAATTGAATGTGTATAGGAAGTGTTTAAGTACGTGGTTGAGTTAAGTAGCTTGCGCTTAAGGCAAGTTTTCTAAACCCTGATCTTGTATTATTTTTTTTATGCAAGTCTTCTAACCTTAAACTTGTTAATTATATATAATTTCTTGAATTCATATAGTCATTGTTGAGAATGTCCTTTTCATTTCTATATTGGACAATTGTTTATTTAATTGAAATGATCTTAACTTATCGTTCAAGTAAGATCCAGTTATTATTTTGAATGCTTTACGTTGATTCTAAAGCATATATTAGTTCATAATTCTGTTATTTATGAATTATTGAAAGTCGATTCAACTATCCTTAGTTGATGAATGTGATTCTAAATTATCCTTGTAAGCTTATCCAAACCAAACTTTCTTTGGTGTGGACTTGAATTCAAATTACTGAGTTGAATAACCCTATTTTCTAGGGGAGGTTACTACGCATAGCGTTAAGATGTTTGTGCATAATACATGGTACAAAGGACTAATCCCCCTAAGTACGAGTTAAGGTCCATAGTCTTATTGACTGTTAAAGGTTTAAATAGAAATATTTATAACCTAGGACAAGAGTTCAAAGGTCTTATGACACTCAGATAAAATCTATTTTTGAATTGTAATTGCGATGAAAGAATTATTATTCAATTCTTTATTGTTGAAGCGAATCATATTATTCAGATTCTTTTAAAGATATCCTTTCATGTCTATATTATTGTTAAACTCCAGTAAGATGTGGTTTGCTCACTCTTGCATTAAATAACAATTTCAGTTAAGGTTGATAACGCTGATGCTCCGTCTATGAGTAAGGACAAGGGAAAGCAAAGCAACTGAAGACTTGTTTTATTTAATTGAGAATGGTTGTAATAAGACTTGAATGTTATATTTTTATTTCCGCACTTTATTATATTCATGTCAGGGTTAGAGTAACCCGGGATTTATTTTACAAAGGTTGTAACCCTTGTTGTAAGGGAGATTTATTTATTTTAATTTAAGTTGTAGTTACTTTGCATTATTCATTGGGTAGATGTATGTTATATTAGAAAGTGAGCACCAAATCATGTGAGAACGAAGTACCCGGATTTGGGGGTGTCACAGGTTGGTATCAAAGCTGTAGGGTATGAAACCTTAGGTGGGAAAAAACCTTAGGTAGTAGCCTTATAGGTAAGATCGAAAAGATAGGTGTGATAGGTAAAGATAATAAACTACCTTATTTATTTTTTAAATAAAGGGTTTTACCCAAATAGAGCCTTATGGCTTTTGAATTCTTGTAACTGACAAGTTTTAAATTACTAATTATTATGTATTGAGTACTATAGCTGTTATATAATATTAGGCTAAGTTATACTACGTTAGATTAGAAGTTGGTCTGTAAGCTATGAAAGAAAGAAAGAACATAGCAGAGGGAAGAAGATGAAAGGAAGAAGAAGACAAAGAAAGGGAAAGAGACCTTGAAAGAATTCTCGCTAAACCATCATCTTCTCCTCCTAAGCCTAATCAACTGGTATAACTTCTAAATTTAATTTTTATATTGTGTTTTATGTTATGAAACTTCTCTGTAAAAATATTCTTCAAGAAAGTTGGTGATTTTGATGAATATATGTAGGAATTGTGTTTATATACTGTTTATAATTGAATTGGATGCCATATAAGGATTATCAGAATTCAAATTGTTGTTAAAAAAATGTTTTAATGGAAAATTTATGTTCTTTAGAGTTTATATGTTGTGGTTGGGTTTTGTAACGATCCCAAAATTCATACAATACAACTCTCGACATCGGTCGTTAACAATACATCTTTATTCAGACTTTACATCATTAATCAATGATACAATCACTTACAGAATATTTAAAACTTTTATATTATTCCTTCTTTATTATCCCTGAATCTCAACCTTTATCATTACATAACTTTTATTCAACTTTATTTAATGAATCGGTTCGTCAGAGTTATTATAAACTAAAACTTACAACCACGTTCAATATCCCTTATACATCGGGTAAAATTTAAACTTTACAACTCAACATCTGTTAACCATCATATATTATCAAATACATTATCTGAAACCTTAAACAGGGTCCAAAATAACAACAATTCAGCCAAAGTATATAAATCTTTATGCATTACATCTGATTCATTTCTTTCATGTAGCACATAGCGTTACCTTGAATCCTTAACCTGCAAAAATGATTATTTGCAAGAATGAGCTCAACAACTCAGCAAGATCTAACAACTTTCATGCATCATATAGCACATAAATACATGCTCAACATACATCTCATAATAATTAAAGTAACATGGCATACATGCTCTACTTCACATAACAAATATAAAGATTGAGTTCCTTACACAATCAACATTCTTTAATCAATCAATGTAGTCATAAATTGACTTTAACATTTTATGCTTACGACACATATACAACATATCATGCTATTTGCAAAATAATTTAAAATAGTTCATAATCAAGTTCACGTAAAAAATAGGAACTGAAAGACTTGCCTTGATCGTTGTTTACCAATAACAGTTTAACAGCTTACAGATATCTGCACTTCACGTGCACTACACAATTATATAATCATGCATATCAACTATTAGTCACATAGCAAAGCATATTAGTCGTAATATAAACTTTTCTCTACATCTCATAACCCTTCCTATTATCAATACACAACGTTCAATTTGATTGTGTTAACTATCGACTTATATTTCACTATAATTATTTTTCGTAATATTCAAAATTCATTTAAGTGTTTAAGTCTTGCTAGGACTACTTATTGATTTTATACTAACCCCATTTCATATCTTATAACGTTCATTTCATTTGACTTGAAACACTTTTTACATTCATTAACACTTGTCACGGCGTTTCGACGTTCATTCGTCACCCGCCCGAATTATCTCTCTTGTGCATGCTTAGTGTGCTTATACAACTAATCTAATACATCATTTATTAATTTCAAGCATCATTATTTTTACTAACATTCATGTTTTATAACATATGATAACATCTTTTAGCGTTCGAAGAACCAAACTTGCATACGTGCATGCCCGACGCCCTCCGATTACCTCCGAATACACATTAGTCCCAAAAATGACCATTTTAACCCTTTCTACTGACCTCAAATTGAAAAACTTAAAGATGAAAAGTTGTAGGTCTACTCGTGCTCATTCCGAATCATCTTGAATCTTCTCAATCGGAGTTCGTATGAAAAAGTTATGGCTATTCTACCACAGCAGGTTAAAACAGTTTTTGTTTGTTTATTTTGTTTTGACCATGACCGGCTCTGCTGCGCCCCAAATGGCCTTGGGGGCTACACAGCTGCGCCACAAGGGGTGGAGGGAGGTTCCAGGCTTGGTTTTTTGTGAATTTTTAACCCTTTCCTCCTTCTAATCTTCATAAATCAAGCTACGCACATCCGATTGAGTCCGTTTTCGACTCTGTGGATTAGTAATTGATAGAACTACACATCTACATGGTAATTATATTATTTCAAAAACATTAACAATTCATTATAAGGGTTCCAATTTAGTGTTCATGCTACTTTTTCATGTTTTACACATATTTAGCAAATTCATTCACAACAGATTCGTTTTATATCCGTTTTGACTCGTTCAACTTGGGTTGTTTTCGTTTTTTCGAGTACTATCATAATACATCATCAATTTACAGTTTAGAGTATGAATTCAAAACCAATTTTGAATCCAAAACAGACCATGTAATATATATAAAAACCACAACTCAAATTCTTCACTTTCAAACATGCTTTCATGAATTCGATACTTCAAAAATCATCTATAGACAACATATAACAGATTATGTAATCCCAATACACATAAAACTAATTTCTCAACAAATTAACCATAGAACTTCAATTATAGAGAACTTAGAAAACAAAACTAAGAACTCGAAACTTAAACTAGATTGTTTACCTTTAATTAGCTAGATGATTAAAGAAGCTTGATTAATCTTCTTCCTCTTCTTTGATTCTCATAATTTTCTTCTCAATTTACAGAGAATTCTCTCAATTACTCTATTTCTCTCTTCTGTGTTCTTAACCTTAGAAAAATAAGTTACGTATATTTACTTAGCCCTCAGTTACACAAACCAAGAGTCTCAGCAGTTAGAAGATACAAAGGGTCTCTAGGCCATGTTTGGCTAGAACCCAAAATCCCTTTTTAATTTATTTTAATATTCCTCTATTATATGGTACATTTGTCACACATAACCAAACCAATCTTATAATTTCATATTAAATTACATTGGGTTTATTAAGTGTTTATTAATAACTTAATTTATTAAATCACTCCTTATCAACACAATAAATTTATCTAATAAATCATTCAACCTCTAATTTAATTATTTAATTAAATTAGAGCATTGTCATTCCATTAGCGTAATAAAATACGCACCGATTATAAAATTATTTATCATCAACTTACTTAATATCATCATACATGAATAAATTATTCCATAATAATTTCCATTAAATATTTATCTTATTCCATAAGTATTCCAACTAAAATATTTATTTAATTCATCTAACACCAATATTTATTTATAATTATATTGGTTCTTCTCATTCTCATACTCATTTACATACACTTGCCTAAATATAATATATTAAGTCATTACATAAACGTATTACTCTTACATGTAACATATTACCTTCATATTTTATTAAAACCATTACATTTATATTAATTCACTATTTTAATTAAGTGAATACTCACCTTATTTATGAGATTTAATTCATAACAATTATAGTGCTAACAAGGCATAACAATCAAATTATATTATTTTATAATATAATATTTAACTTCATTAAATTAACCAATAATATTCAGTTAATTTCCTTTTCGAAATAACTTCATTTAATTTCTTCAATAGTTAAATTAACTATTAAACCTCATCATCCCAATATATTAATATATATATATATATATATATATATATTTACTTACACCCAAAACACGTCATAATAAGAATTTCATTCATTAAATTCTTATTTTAACAATTTCTGAACATCCAGGTTGTCATATCCTTCCCTCCTTATAAGGATTCCGTCCTCGGAATCACCGAAACCCTACCTTACTCAGGTTTCTATCAAATCTCTTTAAAAACATTTATCGTTGAATAACTTCAACACATTACTTTAATATAGGTTATACATATATATTCTACTACATTCAGTTCTTCAACAAATTTTAGGTTTTATTTCACAACCTCAATTAAACATAATTATGTTTCAAATACTATATATTCTCTAACTCGTTCATTCCCTTTCTAAGGATCATTACCATAGACTTTACTCGTTGAAGACATACACTTCATAATTCACTATCTTATAAGTATTCGGGTTATCACATTAACCCATTCTTCTAAGAATTTCGTTCTCGAAATTTTTATTAATCTTCATTCATTCAATCTATCAAAGTAGATTTTACGTTAATCTTATTCACTAACTTGTTTTGTTCTACAACTATTTCTTTCTAAGGAATATCATTCTTGCCACTTTCACCTTCAGAATAATAAGGAACTTCTACAATTATTCAATAATTGGGAAGCGATATAAATAACAGGAATTTAAAATATTTCAATTCATGCTGAGGGGTCATAAGACCTTGAACTCTTCTTCAAGTTTAATAGTGCATCACCACTGTAAACCATCTTTAACAGAATGTTTAGCAATCACACAGACTGAAAACACTCTCTGCAAGTACTCTAGGTGATCAGCCTATCGTACCCCTACGTTGTGCACAACGTATTACATCTTAACAGCATAACGACTGTATGCGTTACTTTCGGAACCATTGTCTCCGATAACATGTTCTCCTTTTATAGGGTTGTTCATCTCAACTTCTTAACATCTGAATCCACACCAAAACAATTTAGTTTGGCATAGTTTGACAAAGAACGCTTGAATTTCATGAATATCTTTCAATATTCGTCTAGCTGAATCAAGTAGCATCGACTTCTAGCAATAACTCGGACATCAATCGAGATATATATATATATATATATATATATATCGTTAACCAACTCACAAAAAAAAAATTCTTTTTTTTTCTTTTTATTTAAAGAAACTAAAAGTAAATAAATCCCCTTTTTTTATAGTTTAAGGAAACTAAAAATAGATGAATCTTTTCATAATATCCTGATATCGTACCGTAATAATGGTACGTTGAGGATTTCGTAATTACATGACGTCGTCATACTACATCATACCATAGTGGGCTGACGATTATACGATCACATCTAACACTAGGTTTAACTGCATTAATAACTTCCTCGATTATTGTCTCTACACCATATCAAATGATGCATAGAACACATAAAATACATTTTGAAAATTTAAAATTATTTTTGTCTAGCTGAAGCAATTAGCATAGACATGTGAATAATAACACTATTTTAAAAAAAATTCATTGGTTCCATCATTTGATCCAATGTTTTTTAAGAAAACAGAAGTGCAACATCAGCACGAAGTCAATAAATTTCGAAAATCTAGCAAAGCTAGGAGATTTAGAATATAAAACTTTCTCCATCAATTAATTCTTTACTCCATCATCATTTAACCATTCTATCAACCTTAAACAACATCAATGCTTCCTACCCCATAACCTTTCTATTCCCAGAATAGTTCATCAAACTTTCCATATTTTGGAAGTCAGAAACTTTCCATAATAATATGAGTTTAAGAACTTCCTAGTCAGACCATAGGCGTCCATTCGCTGAGGAGTTCCAAACATACCATATGATTATGAGTCATGAACTTACCATAAGTATGAGTTTTAAGAACTCGCCTAACCTTAAGATCATCTAATGTAATCTTAATATCATCTAATCTAATCTGTATTGACTCTAACTATCAAATATCAACATGGGACAAGAATCACCTTCTCACCATATATATACCGATAGTGCGACACCAACATTCCAGTGATTATCAATATGATAAACTAAGTGTACGCACAAAATCCCTGCCTATACAAAGGTTTGTACAATTCAGCCACCACATGAGTCCTCAATTGAAATCCCACTTAACTCTATCTTACTTATAACATCTCGTTCTATACTCGATACAGACTTTCTGTATCTCATCATTTATAACTCCTCGTGAGTTAATCTCGTACTATATCATAGTACATTCTCGTTATAGCATCAAACTATAACTATTCCATCATTACCGACCATCTGTCTTCCAACTTCAAAAGATCACGTCATGACCTTATACTATAATCATCTCCCTTATGATTCTTTCTTATCTCATTATCTTTGTACTAAAACTTCTTATTTTTTTCCTTTCATCATGTTGTATCAGAACCTCATTATGATTTAATCCTATAGACTTCGTCTATTCATCGTTATTCGTCATCTTTATTATTGGAGTTAGGTAACTCCTGATTCTCATCTTCATATCTCTTCAAGATTCTTCTTTGAATTTTCTTGTTTATTTATTAACTTTTCTTTTAAGAATTTCTAATTGTAACGACCCGAAAATTCATACAATAATATTCTCCTTCTCGATCGTTAACAATACAACTTTAATCTCTCATTACATCATTATTCGATATTAAAAATCACTAAAAATGCGGAATATTTAAAGCTTTTATAAACTTTCTTTCTATATTGCCCTGAATCGCAACCTATACATTACATCTCTTTGATTCAAATCCATATCATGAATCGTTACAACAAAATGACTATACAAAGTCTTTCATAATAAAACAATATCCATCTACATTGGATAACTCTATTTTAACTCAGCGACATATTTCATTCAAAACATCAACTACAATTTGAAATTGAACATAACTAATATTCTTGAACATTGATCTCTATAAATCACTTAACACGTATCTTTACCTTGCATCCTTGACCTGCAAAAATGGTTATTTGCAAGAGTGAGCTCGACAGCTCAACAAGTTCTAACAGTTTTCATGCATCACGTATCACATAATAAACATGCTCAACATAAATCTCATAATATTTAAAGTAACATGACATACATGCTTTAATTCACATAACAAATATAAAGATTGAGTTCCTTACTCAATCAACATTATTTAACCAAACAGTGTAGTCATAAATTGACTTTGACATTTCATGATTACAACATGTATAACATATCATGCTCGCTTACAACATATATAATATATCATGCAATTTAAAATAGTTCATCAAATTCACGTAGACAAGTAGGAACCAAAAGACTTGCCTGGCTCGTGGATTACCAATTACCGAAAAACTTCTTAATATAATCTGCTTCATGATCCTACATAACGTATCACCATACGCATCAATTATTAGTCACTTAGCAACGCTTATCAAACGTCTAAGAAAATTCTAATTTACACTTCGTAATTCTCTTCCATTATCTCGTTTGACACTCGCTGTCAAAACATATGTATAATTAACGATATAAGTTAATTATTACATAGCTAATCTTCATCGTTAGTTAACCAATTAAGATTAACTCATACCTCAATAACTAATAAGTTAATAATTAATCACCACGTAATTTAATCACCTCACATAATCATGTTACATTTCACATAATTAACCAATTATAATTACATCATACGTCAATCAAATTACACTTCAAGTTAAACATCATTATATTTACTAACATTCATGTTTTATAACTTAGAACAACATCTATTATCGTCGACAGCACTATACTTGCGTATGTGCATGATCGACACCTTCCGATTGCCTCCGAATACGCATTAGTCACAAAAATGACCATTTTGACCCTTGCTAACGACCTCAAATCAAAAGAGTTAAAGAACAAAAGTTGTAGGTCTACTCGTGCTCGTTCCGAATTATCTTGAATCGCCTCAATCGGAGTTCGTATGAAAACGTTATGGCCATTTTACTAACAGAGGTCAAAACAATTTTGTATTACAACAACTAAACCACCCTGGACAGCAAGGGTACCCGTTGGGGCGGGTCTCACAGGGCAAAAACACCCGCTGGGGAGGGTCCAAAGGCTGGTGGAGGGGCTGGTTTGCGAACTGGTGGAGAAATAAGCCAATTTGGCTTATTCCGTCACACCGAATTCGAATTTTCCCAACATGACAAACATGAAACATGTGACAAACAATATTTTAAGCTTATTAACATGCTCATAACATAAAAAATTCATATAAACACATAATCACAACTAAGATTTCATGTAATTCGAAGAAAAACACAATTTTAAGCGTTATTGACGAAAATTGCTACTACGAATTCATTTTTCATCCAATTCAAGTGATTCCAATTGTAATCACTTCTATTCTTAAAATACTAACATAATACTTAGTCAATTTTAACAAAAACTTATAATCAACATCACTTTTGATAGTTTCAAAAGCTATTTTTCAGAAATTAGTTCACATAAAATCACTATGAACCCCGTTCTTCTTGTTTATCAAAATTTCATGAATTAAATTGTTAAAACAACCATATAACTCATATATAATCATGTTATATCACATATTACATATAACTTCATATTTTCATCAATTCCTTTGATAATTTAAGAACTATTTTCAAGATAACTTCATGATAAAACACTATGAACATGATTTCTCCATGTTCATCCTATTTTTGTGAATTAAAACACTTATACAACTATAAAAATCATATGTAAACATATACACACACACACACACACACACACACACACACACACACACACACATATATATATATATATATATATATATATATATATATATATGTACACATCCCATACACACATCAAAATCAAGAGCTTTCACACCAAGGCTTTACAAGAGAACTCTAAAACCATGAAAACATAGAAGAACATAGTTTAAAACTTTTTTTTACAACAATTGATTTTGAAAACCCTTTCATGGCATACAATTACCTATGAAAACATATGAACATCATAGATACATATAAATTCATGATTATGAAAACCTAATTTGACAAAGACTAAATACAAAACATATGAATTGAGTACAAGGGTTAAGATTATAATCTTACTAGTTTTAATTAAAGAGATGATGAAGATGATGATCCTCTCTTGCATTCTCAAGCTTTTCTTCCTCTTTTCTCTCCTTCTTCTCTAACAATTCTCTCTAACTCTCTTCTTCTTTTTCTTTCTTTGTTTTGACTTAGGCTTTTAAAAACTAATGTATCTTTTAACTTAGCATATATTATACAATATACAATATACATATACATATATAATATATATGTAACTTATATTATTAATATAGCTAATAAATAATATACTAATTGCTATGCTAACTACCACTTATTACATAGGTTATAAAATTTGAAAAGCCCAAGGCCATGTTTGGCAAAATCACATTATTTTTAAAAACTAACTTTTTGAGCTTAAGGCCATGTTTGGTAAAACAAAGGTATTTTAAAAACCACTTTTTAGCTAAGGTCTTGTTTGGAGAAATAGGGTTAATCAAGTACAAGGGCCTTGTTTGGTAAAACCATTTAAAATCCTTTCCCATTATTTTAATAAATCTTTTACTCCATAGTTTAATTACTACACTTATTTAATTACCATATTCTAATTAAATAAAACTAACACTCATTTAATAATAAAAACACACAATACTAAATTTTTACACAATTATAATTTCTTTATTAAACATAATACATGTAACAAATTATTATTAACACGTAGCACATAACATTAAATCTAATTCAATTATTCTTAATTAAATTAGAATTATTATACACCATTGCTAATATATCAATTTAATTAAATATATGACACTTAATTAAATCAATCCACATCATCACATACTTAATTTATTTAACTCAACAAATAAATTCAATAAAATATTTATTCACTTCATTTAATTAATATAATACACTTAATTACATTACTCCATATTAATCACATAATCTCAATAATCTCAATAATTAATTTAATTAAAATATTTATTTATTTTAATAAATATTAAATTAACATTTAAATTCTCTTCACACCAAATCACATATTTCACAATATATAACACATATACACATACTCGTACTTAAACATCTTAAAATAAGAATTTTATTTATTAAATTCTCATTTATTAATTCATAAAAATCCGGGATGTCACACTAATTCTGTTCATAAAGTTCAACATGTTATTCGAGTTTTATTCCTCGTTATTACCATCTTCTTCTTGTAACATTTCTAGGACTTAACTCATCCTATACTTCTACGTATATGAAAGGAATTACTTTTTCGTTATACGTAACCTAACTTCTCATTCTCTAAGATCATAGCCTAAGGTACTCTTACCTAAGGTGTATAACCTATCAGCTCTGATACCAACAGTAACAACCCCAAAATTCATACAATACAACTCTTTACATCGGTCGTTAACAATACATCCTTATTCAGATTTTACATCATTAATCAATGATACAATCACTAAAAATACGAAATATTTAAAACTTTTATATTATTCCTTCTTTATTATCCCTGAATCTCAACCTTTATCATTACATAACTTTGATTCAACTTTATTTTATGAATCGCTTCGTCAGAGTTATTATAAACTAAAACTTACAACCACGTTCAATAACCTTTATACATCGGGTAAAATTTAAACTTTATAACTCAACATCTGTTAACCATCAAACATTATCAAATACATTATCTGAAACCTTAAACAGGATCCAAAATAACAACAATTCAGCCAAAGTATATAAATCTTTATGCATTACATCTGATTCATTTCTTTCATGTAGCACATAGCGTTACCTTGAATCCTTAACCTGCAAAAATAATTATTTGCAAGAATGAGCTAGACAGCTCAGCAAGATCTAACAGCTTTCATGCATCATATAGCACATAAATACATGCTCAACATATATTTTATAATAATTAAAGTAACATGGCATACATGCTATACTTCATATAACAAATATAAAGATTGAGTTCCTTACTCAATCAACATTCTTTAATCAATCAATGTAGTCATAAATTGACTTTAACATTTCATGCTTACGACACATATACAACATATCAAGCTATTTGCAAAACAATTTAAAATAGTTCATCATTAAGTTCACATAGAAAATAGGAACTAAAAGACTTGCCTTGATCGTTGTTTACCAATAACAGTTTAACAGCTTACAGATATCTGCACTTCACGTGCACTACACAATTATATAATCATGCACATCAACTATTAGTCACATAGCAAAGCATATTAGTCGTAATATAAACTTTTCTCTACATCTCATAACCCTTCCTATTATCAATACACAACGTTCAATTTGATTGTGTTAACTATCGACTTATATTTCACTATATTTATTTTTTGTAATATTCGAAATTCATTCAAGTGTTTAAGTCTTGCTAGGACTACTTATTGATTTTATACTAACCCCATTTCATATCTTATAACGTTCATTTCATTTGACTTGAAACACTTTTTACATTCATTAACACTTGTTACGGCGTTTCGACGTTCATTCGTCACCCGCTCGAATTGTCTCTCTTGTGCATTCTTAGCGTGCTTATACAACTAATCTAATACATCATTTATTAATTTTAAGCATCATTATTTTTACTAACATTCATGTTTTATAACATAGGACAACATCTTTTAGCGTCCGAAGCACCACACTTGCACACGTGCATGCCCGACGCCCTCCGATTACTTCCGAATACACATCAGTCCCAAAAATGACCATTTTTACCCTTGCTACTGACCTCAAATTGAAAACTTAAAATAAAAAAGTTGTAGGTCTACTCATGCTCGTTCCGAATCATCTTGAATATCCTCAATCGGAGTTTGTATGAAAAAGTTATGGCTATTCTACCACAGCAGGTCAAAATAGTGTTTGTTTATTTTTTTTTTCTGACCATGACCGGCTCAGCTGCGCCCCCCCAAATGGCCTTGGGGGCTGCGCAGCTGCGCCACAAGGGGCGGTGAGAGGTTCCAGGCTTGGTTCTTCGCGAATTTCTAACCCTTTCCTCCTTCTAATCTTCATAAATCAAGCTACGCACATCCGATTAAGTCCGTTTTCGACTCTATGGATTCGTAATTGATAGAACTACACATCTACATGATAATTATAATATTTCAAAAACATTAACAATTCATTATAAGGGTTTTAATTTAATTTTCATGCTACTTTTTCATGTTTTACACATATTTAGCAAATTCATTCACAACAGATTCGTTTTACATCTACTTTAACTCGTTCAACTTGGGTTATTTTTGTTTTTTCGAGTACTATCATAATACATCATCAATTTACAGTTTAGAGTATGAATTCAAACCAAATTTTAACTCCAAAATAGACAATGCAATATATATAAAAATCACAACTCAAATTATTCACTTTCAAACATGCTTTCATGAATTTGATACTTCAAAAATCATCTATAGACAACATATAACAGATTATGTAATCCCAATACATATAAAATTAATTTCTCAACAAATTAACCATAGAACTTCAATTACAAAGAACTTAGAAAATAAAACTAAGAACTCGAAACTTAAACTAGATTGTTTACCTTTAATTAGCTAGATGATTAAAGAAGCTTGATTAATCTTCTTCCTCTTCTTTGATTCTCAGAATTTTCTTCTCAATTTACAGAGAATTCTCTCAACTACTCTATTCCTCTCTTCTGTGTTCTTAACCTTAGAAAAATAAGTTACGTATATTTACTTAGCCCTCAGTTACACAAACTAAGAGTCTCAGCAGTTAGAAGATACAAAGGGTCTCTAGGCCATGTTTGGCTAGAACCCAAGATCCCTTTTTAATTTATTTTAATATTCATCTATTATATGGTACATTTGTCACACATAACCAAACCAATCTTATAATTTCATATTAAATTACATTGGGTTTATTAATAACTTAATTTATCAAATCACTCCTTATCAACATAATAAATTTATCTAATAAATCATTCATCCTCTAATTTAATTATTTAATTAAATTAGAGCATTGTCATTCCATTAGCGTAATAAAATACGCACCGATTATAAAATTATTTATCATCAACTTACTTAATATCATCATACATGAATAAATTATTCCATAATAATTTCCATCAAATATTTATCTTATTCCATAAGTATTCCAACTAAAATATTTATTTAATTCATCTAACACCAATATTTATTTATAATTATATTGGTTCTTCTCATTCTCATACTCATTTACATACACTTGGCTAAATATAATATATTAAGCCATTACATAAATGTATTACTCTTACATGTAACATATTACCTTCATATTTTATTAAAACCATTACATTTATATTAATTCACTATTTTAATTAAGTGAATACTCACCTTAATTATGAGATTTAATTCATAATAGTTATAGTGCCAACAAGGCACACCAATCAAATTATATTATTTCATAATATAATATTTAACTTAATTAAATTAACCAATAATATTCAGTTAATTTCTTTTTTGAAATAACGTCATTTAATTTCTTCAATAGTTAAATTAACTATTAAACCTCATCATCCCAATATATGAATATATATTTACTTACACGCAAAACACGTCATAATAAGAATATCATTCATTAAATTCTTATTTTAACAATTTCTGAACATCCAGGTTGTCACAGGTTTTAGAATGAAATTTGATGAAATTTATATGTCTTATTATGCTTGTTTAGACTGGTTTATGATACTATCTTCAATTACGGAAATAATGTGGGTATTATGAATTGAATTGGTTTAGAATTGAAATTCAAGTGAATTGTTTTATGAAAAGCATGAGTTTTATGAAAATAGCCAATTTGGATTTTAGAAACATTGATTCTTGTTGCTTAAGATGTCTTTGTGTCTAGAAGCATGTTATATATGTGTATTAGTGCATATGTATACTTTACACTATCTGTGTTGCTATGCGATGCCGATCGTCTGCATGTTTGGTTTAGCAGTGAAGTAGAGTGCCGTTGCTGCACTATTTCTGTCTGCATTCCTGCGCAGCTGCGCCGGCAACAAGGGCAGAAGCAGCACAGCAGCGCAGCTGGGTTTTCCAGGTTTTGACACCTGTGCAGCTGCGCCGGTGCCAAGGCTTGTGGCTGCGCAGCTGCGCCGCTGGTTGTGCAAAGACAGTGAGTTTGGTCAGTTGTGCAGTTTGTTTTTGTGTTTCAATTACATTGTTGCTAGGATAATGAGCATATATCTAGCTGCTAAAATATGTTGCTAACATGAATTTGACAGTTTCATATTTGGAAAATAAAAGAGTTTTGAAAACCTAATGTAGTATTTAAAAGTTATAATTGTTTAATTGTAATATGAACTACTTGATTATAATTTGAGTAATTATAATTAAGAAGTAAATGATTAATTTAAATTATAATTTTATTAAATTATGATGAATAGTAGTTGATTTATTTTAATCAATTAGATGTTAATTTAAATTATAATTTATGTAATTATAATTTAATAAATGCATGTTTAATTATAGATTTTAATTTGATAATTGCATGATTAATTATAATTTACGTAATTATAATGCATGATGTAGTTTAATTGATTATAAATAGTTTATAATTTAATTAGAATAAGAGATAATTATAATTTAAGTAATTATAATTAAATTAAGTGTTTAAATTATAATTGTTAATTATAATTTAGTTAAATACATAATTGATTTAATTATGTGAGTGTGTTTATGTGATGTAATTAGCTATGGAATGGTTGATTATTATTATTTATTTAATTAGAATGAGTTAACCATGAGGGTTAACCAATTATGTTAATTAGTTACGTGTTAACTAATTTAGGTTATTGTGATTGAATATGTATGTATGTAGAAAGTGTTAAAGGGTGTGATTGTGTTAAGTAGCTTGCGCTTAAGGCAAGTCTTCTGTGACACCCTTAAATTCGGGTACTTCATTTCCACATAATTTGGTGTTCACTTTCTAATTAAAACATACATCTACCCCAATAATAAAGAATTGCAAACTAATTACAACCTTCATAAAACCTTAAATAAAATCTTTCTTTAGAAAGGAATACAACTTGTCCAAAAAATCCCAGGGTTAACTAAACCTTAACATCAATCAAATAAATGCGGAAATAAAACATAACATAATCAACCAAGTCTTATTATAATAGAAACATGACATAACAAGCCTTCACTTGTTCATATTTCCTTTTTCTTTACTTGTTGACGGTATGTCAACATTCTTGTTCTCAACTGCAAGTGGTGGTAAAATATGTAATAGTGAGCAAACAAAAGCTCACTTGAAATTTTAACAGTGATATGACATGTATGAATAGTTTCAAAAGAGTTTGAATAACTTTACTTTCATCAAAATAAGAATTGAATAATAATTCTTTCATCATCTTTAAAGTTCGAATATAAAATCTATCTAAGGGTCATAAGACTTTGAACTATTGTCCTAGGTTATAAATATTTCTATTTAAACCTTTAACAGTCAATAAGATTATGGACCATTAACTCGTACTCAGGGGGATCAACCTTTTGTACCTTGAATTGTGCACAACCATCTTAACGCTTTCGCATAATTATCCCCTAATAAATAGGGTTGTTCATTCTCAGTAATTGAATTCAAGTCCGCACCAAAGAAAGTTTGGTTTGGATAGATAAGGGAACTTTGGAGTTTCAACTATCATCAACTAGGAGTAGTTGAATCGACTTATAGTACTTTAATAGTTCAATAATATAAGAATCATGAACCAATGATAAGATATGACAACAAACTTCATAGTAAATAGGCATGCTTTAGAATTAATTTAAAGTAATTGAAAGAATAAGTAAATCTTGCTTGAACAACTAAGTCAAGATCACAATTAATACATCAATAATACTTCAATATTTGAGTATTAGGAATAATAGAATACAACAAGGCTTGTACAAAGTAAATAACAAGTTCTGATATGGAAACTAGTTTAATATAAGAGAATAAGAATGAGAAAACTTGCACAATAATAAGTTTAGAGATAGGAAACTTGCTTAACGTTAACGAGTTTTAGGGTTTAGAAGACTTGCCTTAAGCGCAAGCTACACTTGAACACAATTACAATCACTTCACAAATACCCTACACATTTATATTACATTCAAACCTTGTATTAGTATCCAACTACAACATTTAAACCATCGAACTTCATATCCAAGTCCAATTCACAATGTATTTTACCACATTGGTTGCTAACTAGTCATGTACGTGAGTCTACACTCACGGCATACATTCATAAGCTTATAACTCAATGAACCGTGTTGTGTACCTTAGGAAAGTAACACACACACACACACATGTAACATACTCACATAACACTTCAATCAAACTTAAACACATCAAAAATATGTTAACTTATTACATATTTCACTTTCCAAGTCATAGAAGCAAGTTAGCTAAACAAACGGGACATGAAAACTCAAAAGCCAAAAAGTAACTTTTTTGGACAGATTGTTAACCCGCTGGGGCGGGTCCGCCAAGCGTAAAAGCCCCGCTGGGGCGGGTGCATGTTCTGGTGCGAGGGCTGGCTCGCGAACTGGTGGAGAAATAAGCCAATTTGGCTCATTCCTTCACACCGAATTCGATTTTTTCCAACATGATAAACATGAAACTTGATACAAACAATATTTTAAACTCATTAACATGCTCATAGCATCTATAATCCATAGAACACAAAATCAAAATCAAGATTTCATGATTTTCAAAGAATAATACAATATTAAGCGTTCTTGGCAAAAATTGCTATTACGAATTCCTTTTTCAATCAATTCAAGTGATTCCAATTGTAATAACTTATATTCTTAACATACTAACATAATACATGATCAATTTTAATAATAACTCAAAATCAAACATCAATTGGATAGTTTAAAAAGTCATTTTTTAGAAATTAATTCAAAGAAAATCACTATAATCATAATTCCTATTGTTTATCAAAAATTCATGGATTGAATTGCTAACACAACCATATAACTCATATATAATCATGTTATATCACATATTACACATAACTCATACTCACATCAATGATTTAAGAACAATTTTCAAAGTAACTTCATAAAAGAATACTATGAACATGAGTTCATCGTGTTCATCATATACTTACGAATTGAAACTCTTAAACAACTATAAAAGTCATATGTAAACATATATATATATACATATATATGTACATATCTCATTCACATATCAAAATAAATAACTTTCACAAAGAGATTTTTACAAAGAATTCTAAAACTATGAAAATATAGAAAAACATGCTTTGGAAACTTGTTTTTACAACAATTGTATTTTGAAAATCCTTTCATTGCATACAATTACATATGAAAATATATGAACACCATATATACATATAATTTCATAATCATAACAAACCCAATTCGACAAAGAAAAACACAACACGTGTAAATTGATTCTAGGGTTAAGATTATAACCTTACTAGTTTTTGACTTAAGAGAGAGATGGAGATGATGATGATGATGGGGCTTGCTTTGTCTTCTCAAAGCTTTCCCTTCTTCTTCTTCTCTGACAACTCTCTCTAACTCTCTTCTTCTTTCTTTGTTTAGACTTAGGCTTTTAGAAAAACTAGCGTATCTTTTAACTTAACATATATTATACAATATACAATAAACATATATAATACATATGTAACCTATAAATAAGAAATATAATACTTAACACCATATTAACTCATACTAATAGCATAGGTTACAAAATTTGAAAAGCCCAAGGTAATGTTTGGCAAAACCACATTATTTTTAAAAACTAACTTCTTGAGCTTAAGGCCTTGTTTGGAAGAAATAAGATTAAACAAGTACAAGGGCCTTGTTTGGTAAAACACTTAAAAATCCTTTTCCATTCTTTTAATAACTCTTTAAATCCATAGATTAAATACTACACTTATTTAATTAATAAAACACATAATACCTAATTGTTACAAAATTGTAATTCCTTTATTAAACATAATTTATGTAACAATCTATTATCACTTAGCACATAACATTAAATCTAATTGAATTATTCTCAACTAAATTAAAATTATAATACACCATTGCTAACATATCAATTTAATTAAACATATAGCACTTAATTAAATTATCCACAACAATCACACAATTTATTTATTTATCTCCACAAATAAATTCAATATAAAAAATTTATTTAATTCAATAAATATTTATAATTAATATTTAAAATTCTCAATCGTTATAATCTTCCCTCCTTAAAAGGATTCTGTCCCCAGAATCACAACATAAAAAAATTCTCATAAAAAAATATCATCTGTTACATTCTTCCTCCCTTAAAAGGATTCTGTCACCAGAATCGTTATATAAGGGGTTACACAAATTAATTAAGTAAATAGTTGAGGATACGATTTTTTCATTACATCTTCGAGTTCCCACGTGGCTTCTTCAGCACTGTGGTTCCTCCAAATTACCTTAACAGAAGGTATCACTTTATTCCTAAGTACTTGTTCCTTCCTATCAACTATTTGAACAGGAACCTCTTCATAAGTTAAGTCTTTATCAAATTGTAAAGGCTCATATTCTATTACATGTTTATAGTCATGCTTGTAAGGTCGTAACACCGAAATATGAAATACGTTATGTATATTGTCAAGCTCCGGAGGTAATACCACTTCGTAAGCTACCTCGCCAACTTTTCGTAGTACCTCGAAAGGTCCAATAAATCGGGGACTCAGCTTTTCTTTCTTACCGAATCGAATCTTCCCCTTCCAGGGAGATACCTTTAGGAGAACGAAGCTCCCTGGTAAGAATTCTCGATTCTGTTGATGTTGATCGACATATTTCTTTTGTCTGTCTTGAGCAGCAACCAATCTTGCTCTGATCAGCTTCACGATTTTAGCAGTTTGTTGTACCAATTTCGGTCCCAACAGCTGACGTTCACCAACTTCAACCCAACACAAAGGAGTTCTGTATTTCCTGTCGTATAACGCTTTGTAAGGCAGCATGCCGATACTTGCGTGATAACTATTGTTGTAGGCGAACTCCACCAACGGTAGATGATCCTCCCAGTTTCCCTTGAAGTCCATCACACAAGCTCTCAGCATATCCTCGAGCGTTTGAATTGTTCTCTCGCTCTGGCCATCGGTTTGAGGCTGGTATGCTGTACTCATTCGCAATTGCATTCCCAGACACTCTTGCAATTGCTTCCAAAAATTTGACGTAAAATGCGGATCTCTGTCTGACACAATTGACACTGGAACACCGTGTTGAGAAATAATTTCCTTAATGTACAGCTTCGCCAATTGTTCGAAGTTGTACTTAATCCTGATTGGTAGAAAGTGGGCTGACTTCGTCAGTCGATCCACAATTACCCAAATTGCGTCAAATCCTTTCTAAGTCGCTGGAATACCAACCACGAAATCCATCGTGATATGTTCCCACTTCCATTCTGGAATTTCCAATGGTTGCAGCAATCCGCTAGGTCTCTGGTGTTCTGCCTTGGCTTTCTGATAAGTTAGACATTTCACAGCGCACTCATCAACATCCTTCTTCATATTTGACCACCAAAAATGATGTCTGAGATCATGGTACATCTTCGTACTCCCAGGGTGAATTGAATATCTTGAGCTGTGAGCTTCTGGGAGCTGTCATTTACACTCCTAAATTAACCTCACTTTTACTTCACGAATTTAAATAATTAGCACAGTAGTAAGCAAGGATCGATCCCACATAGAGTAAGTTTGTTTTAGATTTATTCTACTATTTTAACAGATAAAGATGGGGGATTTTTGAAATTGTTTTAAACTAAGAAAAATAGAATTTAAATAAAGAGATTAACCAAATATGTAAAAACTTTAGTTCTGTAGTTCAGTTTCACCAAGCACAGCAATCAATTAATCAAGTTATTATTTTTTACCATTCAATGAAACTATTAACCCTAGATAACAATAAGCTCTGCTATCCGAAATTCTCCTTAGATATTCACTGTATGAAACAAGCTCTTCACCAGATTCAACTAGCATATAACCTAGAACAAGCTCTCTAGATTTAATATGATAGAAACATTAAGAAATAGAGAATTAGGCTAATCCAAGCAACAAACACATAAGCTCGATTTGTTTAACTTGTTTTTTGATAATCTTAGCAATACATAAAAGCTTGTCCACAATTAGTATCACTAATTTGCTACTTGTGATGAAGGCAAATATCAATTACACGTAATACCAATCTTAATCTAGCATATGATAATGATTAAATTAACTCAATTAGCCATATCAAATTAATTAGATCAATTAGCATGCAATCAATGAAAACAGATTATCAGAAGAAATTTCATACAAGAAAGAATAAATAATAATACTTAATTAATCAATTACTTGTAACAAGGTTCCACATCCCTTTAGAACTGAATAAAGAAACTAGCCTGACATGCTCCAAGTCTGCACTTCAATGAGGTATGATAGTTGGTAGAAGATTGAATGCATAAAACCTTAACTATCATCCTCTATTTATAGTGCTAGACAAGGACCTAAATCCTATAAGAACTAGGAATCCAAATCCTAAAAGGAATTACAATTATAACTAGTTTACATAAAGAAATAGAATCTAATAAGGAAATAAAATCTTAGTCTAAAGAAGTCCTAATTCTAATAGTAATATCAATCCAATTCCATGTAAGAATCTCCAAATATTGAGAAAGTCAACTGCTGGTCAAACTCTTCTTCAATTCAACTCCAAATCAACTTGTTTCCATCCTTTTAGCTTTAATTCACCTGAAAATAATAAACAACTTATTAAGCTCATATACACATGAAACATGTAATAAAACCAAATGTAAAGGAATAAAAAATCATGAATATTGTGTACTTATCAAATTTCCCCACACTTAGTCTTTTACACGTCCTCGTGTAAACTAAAAGTTTAATTTCCAAAAACTCTACTCAACCATAACGTCAAAAGATTTTAAGATCAAATCATGATTATCAACACTAAACCCACAAAAACATGATCAACGCTTCATCAATCAACTCAAGATAAGTACCTCACCACTTCACCAATGAGTTTTATTAAGTTAAATTGTAACCACATAAGCCCTTGTCTATGATCCACATACTTACTCAACTTAGTTACCATGGAGCAAAAATCGTGCACACCACTCAAAAACTCAAAACATACTTTTTCTGCTTTATTTTTTATCAGAATCTTTTCATTTTAATTAATTTTTATTTTCGGTGAATGCATTTTATGCTCCGTTTCACCTTCCTCAATCATTCTTTTGTAAGTGAGTGCATTTTATGCTCCATCTCACTTATCCGCACGTGTTTATGGGAGAGTGCGTTTTACGCTCCATCTCATCCCACCACATAACTTCTCATGTGTTTCTTTTTCAACAATTTCACTGGTTTCCAATTTTTCTTATTATTTTTTTTCACATGGTCCTGCAAAAAGCTTAAGCAGTTCAATAGTTCTAGAGCATGAGATTAGTGCACATAGACAACTTCATAGATAACTTAGCCAACTAAGCATATATCACATGTTCAAGTGCTCATGAGACACAAATTCAATTTAAATCAATTACTATGGATCATGACTTAGTTTTTCTCAATCATTAACCAATTAAGCATTAAACAGATTTTGAATTTTTAGCATTGATTCTCATTTGTTGATCTTAACCTTCGAACACATAGGCAAATAGAATCATGGAATCCAATTTTTTTCAAAAATTTTCAAAGGCATCAAGATGGTCCTATTTTCTATCAAAATCAGCAGATCAATATCACTAAAATAAAAAATAAAAAACCTAAATCTCTCCCCCCCCCCCCCCCCACACTCAAACCTTACATTGTCCCCAATGTAAGAAAATCATGCAAAGAAGAAAGAACTACATGCAAAAATAAAATTAAAAAAAAAAAACTAAATAGTAAAGGGATAGAAAAATCAAATCTGATTTCTTGGGTTGCCTCCCAAGCAGCTGCCCTTGTTTATTGTCATTGGCTTGACATCTTCCCTCTCGTTCTATGTAATTAGAGTTGTGAACTTCAAGTGGATTGGTAACAGTTTCTTCCTTAATCGAGGAACATTGTGTACTTCATAATTTTGCTCCTTTCCAGCCACCAAATCCTCCACGTATAATTGTATTCGATCAAAAGATTCCTGCACTAAATAATCCACAACATCAATAACAAAAATAGATTTAATATTATCAAGATACTTTTTAGCCTGATATGCGTTGAACTAGAACTTTGCATTGTCCAATTCCATGGTAAAGGTACGATGGTGTGTAGCACTCCTTGTTTCTGTTAGTTGTACTGATGGAGATGAATCCACGTCTTTCTTGTCGAGATCTGCAGAATTTATCAAATTATTCTCTTCTTTCTCTTGTTCATTCTCTTCGTCAAATTCCATATTACAGTCCGTTCCTGGAGTAAGCACTGAATCCTCCTGCTCCTCTTCGTCAAATCCCATTGTACTGAAGTTCTCAACAAACGGAGGAGGTAACTCCTCGAAGCCTTGAGATTCCAACCTCCCTACTTTGGTTGCAAGCTGACCAACTTGATCCCTCAGATCTTGAATAGAAGTTCTTGTCTCCTGCTGGAACTGCTGTGTCTGACTCATGAACTGTAGTGTTCGGCTCATGAATTCCTTGAACATATCCTCCATAGATGTCCCAGAATTGACAGGTACTTCTTGGTTTTCTGTGTGGTATTGAGGTTGAGTCTGCTGAAGATCTTGCTGCATACTTGAAAGGACAGGTTACATTGGTGTCTTAGTACCTTCATAGCTCAAGTCGGGATGACCTCTCCATCCGGAATTGTGAGTTTCTACCCAAGGATCACATTGATGTGGATTTTGTCCGAAGAATGTCCCCACAGCATTAACTTGATGAACAATTACATCCTCTTGCACTATGGGACAATCATTTGTTGTATGCCCTGATTTTGAGTAAATTCCACATACTTTTGCAACCGGTACGTTTCCTGTTGTTAATTGTTGCACCATAGCAGTTAAGTTAGAAATCTGTTGTGCCAATTCACTCGTGCTTACCTCACTTACCCTTTGTGGAGCATGATCGTATTGTTGTGAGTTAGCGGCCATGCTTGCAATCAAATTTCTTGCAGCCTCCGGTGTCTTGTCTACTAATGTTCCTCCACTAGCCGCATCGATCATACTTCTTTCCGTTGGTATCAGTCCCTCGTAGAAGTACTGAATCAAGTGTTGCTCATCAATTTAGTGGGCAGGGCAGCTGGAACACAACTTCTTGAACCTTTCCCAATACTCGTAGAGAGTTTCTCCATTGAACTGACTGATTCCACATATCTCCTTCCTTGAATCGGCAACTCTTGATGCAGGAAAATACTTCTCCAAGAATAGCCTTTGCATATCAGTCCATGATCGTATCGATCCTGAAGGAAGATAATATAACCAGTCTTTAGCCAAATCTGCTAATGAGAAAGGAAAAAGTCTAAGTTTGATCTGCTCCTCTGACACTCCTTGTGATTTCATCGTGGAACACACCACATGGAACTCCTTGAGATGCGTATATGGATTTTCACCTGTTAGACCACAAAAAATAGGCAAAAAGTGAATTAGTCTGTAGTTAAGTTCAAAAGCAACTTCTACGATAGGATATTTAATACACAGGGATGGCTGATCAAGGTCTGGAGTAGCCAGTTCTTTTAAAGTCCGGTTGTTGTTCGGCACCACCATCTTTTCCTTTTTATGTATTGGAACAAGAGCTTCTTTTGTATCTACAATTTTCTCTATCTCTTGATCAAAATTAGAGTGAGAGGATTGAGTCATAAAACAAAAAGAAAAAAAAAGAAAAAGAAAAAAATAAACATAAACGAAAACAAAGAAGAAACAAAAACAAATAACACTCCCCGGCAACGGCGCCAAAATTTGGGAGCTATCGTTTACACTCCTAAATTAACCTCACTTTCACTTCACGAATTTAAATAATTAGCACAGTAGTAAGCAAGGATCGATCCCACAGAGAGTAAGTTTGTTTTAGATTTATTCTATTATTTTTACAGTAAATAAAGATGAGGGATTTTTGAAATTATTTTAAACTAAGAAAAACAGAATTTAAATAAAGAGATTAACCACATATGTAAAAACTTCAGTTCTGTAGTTCAGTTTCACCAAGCACAGCAATCAATTAATCAAGTTATTATTCTTTACCATTCAATGAAACTATTAACCCTAGATAACAATAAGCTCTGCTATCTGAAATTCTCCTTAGATATTCACTGTATGAAACAAGCTCTTCACCAGATTCAACTAGCATATAACCTAGAACAAGCTCTCTAGATTTAATATGATAGAAGCATTAAGAAATAGAGAATTAGGCTAATCCAAGCAACAAACACATAAGCTCGATTTGTTTAACTTGTTTTCTGATAATCTTAGCAATACATTAAAGCTTGTCCACAATTAGTATCACTAATTTGCTACTTGTGATGAAGGCAGATATCAATTACACGTAATACCAATCTTAATCTAGCATATGATAATGATTAAATTAACTCAATTGGCCATATCAAATTAATTAGATCAATTAGCATGCAATCAATGAAAACAGATTATCAGAAGAAATTTCATACAAGAAAGAATAAATAATAATACTTAATTAATCAATTACTTGTAACAAGGTTCCACATCCCTTTAGAACTGAATAAAGAAACTAGCCTGACATGCTCCAAGTCTGCACTTCAATGAGGTATGATAGTTGGTAGAAGATTGAATGCATAAAACCTTAACTATCATCCTCTATTTATAGTGCTAGACAAGGACCTAAATCCTATAAGAACTAGGAATCCAAATCCTAAAAGGAATTACAATTATAACTAGTCTACATAAAGAAATAGAATCTAATAAGAAAATAAAATCTTAGTCCAAAGAAGTCCTAATTCTAATAGTAATATCAATCCAATTCCATATAGGAATCTCCAAATATTGAGAAAGTCAACTGCTGGTCAAACTCCTCTTCAATTCAACTCTAAATCAACTTGTTTCCATCCTTTTAGCTTTAATTCACCTGAAAATAATAAACAACTTATTAAGCTCATATACACATGAAACATGTAATAAAACCAAATGTAAAGGATTAAAAAATCATGAATATTGTGTACTTATCAGCTTCACTCAAGATCTCCTCCTTAACTTTCGGTACTGGCGGTACCCAGATTCTACCTTCAAATCGTAACAGTCCCTCACCGTCGATTCTGAATTTAAACTCTTCACCATCGGTTAATCTCTTTCGAATCTTCTCGCACTCTTCATCGTGAAGTTGAGCTTCTTTCACTTTGTCTACTAGAGTAGAACCAGTAGTTACTTGAAACAACTTCTCATCCGATTCCTTCGAAAACTTCACTTCTAGCTCTAATCTAGCCATCTGTTCTATCAACTGATCCTGATCAGTTAACATATTCAGTTTCTCTCGACCTTTTCTGCTCAAAGCGTCGGCGACAACGTTAGCTTTACCCGGATGGTAAAGTATCTCGCAGTCGTAGTCCTTGATCAGTTCCAACCATCTCTTTTGGCGTATGTTCAAATCCTTCTGGATAAAAATATACTTCAGACTCTTGTGATCTGTGTATATCTCACACTTTTCTCCATATAAGTAGTGTCTCCAAATCTTTAGAGCAAACACTACTGCCGCTAATTCTAAGTTATGGGTCGGATACCCTTTCTCGTAATCCTTCAGCTGACGTGATGCATAAGCAATGACCTTATCGTTCTGCATCAACACACAGCCTAAACCCTTATGTGAGGCATCACTATATACCACAAAATTTCCCGTACTATCCGGTAAAGACAACACAAGCGCGGTACTCAACCTCTTCTTCAATTCTTGGAAACTTTCCTCACACTTTTCCATCCAAACAAACTTAACCATTTTACGAGTCAAATTCGTTAATGGAGTTGCGATCTTGGAAAATTCTTGGATAAATCTCCGGTAATAACCTGCCAATCCCAAGAAACTCCACACTTCAGACGGCATTTTTGGCTGATCCCAATTCATTACCGCTTCTACCTTCGACGGATCTACAGAAATACCATCCTTATCAATCACGTGGCCAAGAAATTGCACACTTTCTAACCAGAATTTGCACTTCAAGAATTTAGTGTAAAGCTTCTCTCGTCTCAGCGATTCTAAGGTAAGCCTTAAGTGTTCAGCGTGTTCCTCCTCGATCTTGGAATAAACCAGGATGTCATCTATGAACACCACTACAAACGTATCTAGAAATGGCTTAAACACCCTGTTCATTAGGTTCATAAATGCAGCTGGGGCATTCGTTAAACCAAATGACATCACCAAGAACTCGTAATGACAATACTGAGTTCTAAAAGTCGTTTTCGGTATATCTTCCTTCCTCACCTTCAATTGATGATACCCGCTTCTCAAATCAATTTTTGAGAAGTACTTAGCACCCTTCAGTTGATCAAACAAGTCATCGATCCTAGGTAAGGGATACCTATTCTTGATCGTAACTTTGTTCAACTCTCTATAGTCAATGCAAAGACGCATCGACCCATCCTTCTTCTTCACAAAATAACACTGGCGCTCCCCACGGTGAAACGCTCAGTTGAATATACTTCTTCTCTAGCAATTCTTGAAGTTGAACCATCAGTTCCTTCATCTCAACTTGAGCCATTCGGTACGGAGCCTTTGAAATTGGAGCAGTTCCTGGCGCTAAGTCGATCACGAACTCTATCTCCCTATCTGGCGGAAGTCCTGGCAAGTCGCTCGAAAACACGTCCACAAACTCCTTAACCACCGATAACTCTTCTACCTTCGGGCTCTCCTTACGCGTATCTACTATGTAGGCTAGATATCCCATACAGGCTTGCGTCAAAAGTTTCTTGGTTTGCATCACCGTCAGACAACTCGCTTGTCTAGGCGATTTACTACCATAGAACACTACTTTCAACGGAGTCGTAAGGTTTCCCGACTTCTTCTGACAATCGATTATCGCCCCATAGTTGAACAACCAATCCATCCCCAATATGACATCGAATTCCCCAAGTTTTATCGGAATCAAATCTACCCTCAGCTCCTGACCCTTAATATCTAATCTACAGTTCTTGTATACAAACCTAACAGGAATAAGTTCTCTATTCGCAATTTCTATGTTCAAGGCGTAAGCTAACTCCTCTATAGGTAAGTCTAGGGTCTTAGCAAAATCATCAGATATGAATGAACAAGTAGCACCCGAATCAAATAATACATATGCATTTATACTATTGATCGGAATAATACCTGCCACCACATCTTTTGATTTCACCGCGTCTTGCACCGTCATGTTGAATGTGCGAGCAGTGGGTCGAATGGCTTGCAATGGCGACGGTCCAGCAATAGTCAGTGTGACACCCCCAAATCCAGGTACTTCAATTTCCACGGGACTTGGTGTTCACTGTACAAATATCATCTATCTATCTACCCATAGTAAATGCAAACCATGAAATAAATAGAAATAATCCTCCCCTTATGGGGTTACAACATCTGAAAATAAATACATCAATCCCAGGTCGTACTTAACCTTAAATCTCAAATGCGGAAATATAAATAATTAAATAAGTCTTACACAACTTTAACATAAGTCTGAAACATAACAATTAAAATAAACAACAAGTCTTCATCACTTGTTGACTTTGCCTTTGCCTTTGCTAGTAGAAGGCTCGTCGGACCTTTCGTTCTTAACTGCAATGTTATTATTACGCAAGAGTGAGCACGATTGCCCACAAGTATAATAATATGACAACAATATAATAACATGCGAGTAAATCAAAGACATCTGAATAAAGAAACTCAACTTCTGACTCGAGGATAAATAATAGGAATCAAAAGAACATCTGAGGGTCATAAG